>CM055854.1:16725000-17442500 GCA_029490765.1 Euthynnus affinis
TAACTGGATTAATTACCCCAATGCCAATCATCCCTCTGGCTCGGAGCTTACAATATTAAAAGTCTTGCCTGAAACTCGGGGGAGTTGTGGCATAATTCGGAATTATAAAATAAATACTGTTGGAGGCATTAAAAATGTTATTTTCTATAAACACACAGAATCCTGTCAGGTTTCACATTCCCATCTGTCAGTGTGTAGCCAATATGTCAAAATAGACAGAAAAGTATATATTTCAATCTATGGTAAACTGCTTAAATATATTCCAAGAGAAAAGATAATACTATATTTATGTAAACTGACAGGACAACAAAGTTAAACATGAATAAAAAACAGATTAATATCCTGGGGTAGCTGAGCCCACAGGGTGAACATGTTCATATTAAGCATATTTCAGATTGTAAGACTGCAATAGAGAGCAATAGGCAGACTGACAAGGCGACTGACTTGAACTAATTGAAATTCCATGTGTGCCACAAGCAAGCAGTTGGCTGATTAATAAAATAAAATCTGTCACCCAAATCCTGCCCACTCAACATATTTCCATCAAACATTGAGCCCATGACCAGCAGAGTCTGTTTGCATGATGGGAGTCATGTATTTAATAAACGCTGTCAGAGACCTTCAGTGTTGAGCCTGACAGCATTTCATCAGTGAGGCATTGATCACAATATTGTTTGAAGCATGGCCCCTTAATCCAAGATGGCTGACAGTTCAGATGCAACTGTCACTGTGTTGCCCTGTATGTGTTAAAACCTGAAACAGTTGGCTTCTGCACTTTGTTTCTCGCTCCCCCCTTTATTAGCTTTTACTGAGGCAATTTAGCTCAGAGTTACGATACAGCACATCTTTATTATTTGTTTATCTGTAATGTGACAAATGGTAGGTCTACTAATGTTTTTTGGGTACATTATTTGTTTGTTTTGCAATTTCCTTGCACAAAAATGTTAAAGATTAACTATTGATTTCAGTAAGTTTGTGGAGACACTGAAAGTTGTACATTTCTTTTCAACTTTTTTCCATTTGGCATTTGCCTCAATGGTATGCCAGGAATCTCATGAAAACATTCAAGGCCATTAAACGAAGAAATCAGTGGTTCACTTTCAATAGATGAAATCAATGCAATTATCTGAAGCTGTGGTTGTAAATGAGAGTGAAGTGATGAAAACCTGCTGGCTTCTAGTGTGGGTCTGATAACAATATCTCTCTCTCTCTCTCTCTCTCTCACACTCACACACACACACACACACACACACACACACACACACACACACACACAGCCAGAGTAGTGAAAAAGTCTGATAATAGGAAATCATGATCATTGACTCTGGCCATCTCATCCTCTGCAGCACTTAGCAGTTTGTATTTTTTCAATCTTTTATTAGAGTTCTCTGTAAAAGCCTGCTGATGGATAGTGTGACACTGTAGATTTTCTAACTACAGCTTTAAAGCACCAACATACAAGTAGACAGTTTTTAATATAAAAGATGCACTGCACCGGAGTTGGCTCAAAGCTAATTTAGATCTGCAATCCCCCACAATCATACAACAGCACAACAACAAACAGTACAAAGCAAAAAACACAGAACACACCACACACAATACAAAGCTACACACAGCAACACATCACATACACCCACAATGTCAAATAGAAATTAATAATGTAAACTTGTCAAATTAAAAGCAAGACTACCTGTGCTAATGAGAAGACCATAAATGAAGTTTAGACTCAGTGGTCACACAACTGATTGGTCTTTAGCAGATTTTTAAATTTGGCTTTAATGTATCTATTGAACTGCAGTTCTTCATATCATTAGGTATCATCAGGCTGAGTTATGGCTTTCAAAGAGAAAGCTGATTGTCCAAATGCAGTGTGATGAAATGGCATGGTACGATCTTATAGAGGATAGAGGATATTCTGGAGGATTTCGTAGAACTGAGCAAGTAATCACATAGTGGAAGAGGGGCCAAACCATCTAAAATTTTATAAACTAGGCACAAATTTGAGAATAATCTAAAATTCCCAAAGCTCAGTAAATTGTATTTCTTCAATACCCTACAGTGATGGAAATGCATTGTCTTCTTGTCTAAAGTTTTTAGTTTGTTTGTATACGGACTCAAGAGGTTTTATGGCTGTTTCTCCAGCCTGCTCCCAACATGTGATCCAATAAGACATATGGGAAAGAATCATAGCATGCACAAATATCTTGGCTACCTCCAAAGAGAGACAGTTTCTAATATGTCTAAAATTTGCTAAGTTGTACTCTATGATTTTAACCATTTTTTAAAACATGTTTCTTGAAGTTCAAATTTGGATCCAGTGTCACACCAAGATATTTAAAATCACTAACTATGTCAATATTTCCCCTTTGATGAAAATATCATCATTTGGAGGTTGTACCATAGTTTTAGAGACAAAAATACCTTTTGTCTTGTTTACATTTAAAATCATGATCGATCAAGCCAATGTGTGATCCTTTCCAATGCAATTGTTAGCTTAGCAGCAGCCAATTCAGCTATTTCCACACTGTTTTTGTTTGTGTACACAACGGTGTTATCTGCATACATCTGTATTTCTACATCATGCCACTGTTGAAGGAGATCATTAATATACAGGCTAAATAATAGGGTACCTAACACTGACCCTTGTGGAACGCCCATTGTGCAGTTCATGTTACTGGACAGTATGTCACCAACTTTAACACATTGTATCCTTAGATTATATTAGATTAGATAAATATGAAGAAATCCATGCCAGTGCTCTAGATGAGTTAAATTTAGAGAGTTTTGATATTAAAACATCATGATTGACATGTATCATCAGCTAACATGTCATCTTCAGGTAACAAAACAAGCAGCTGTTGTTAAGTTTTATAAGGAAGAAATAAGAATGCCCTTAACTTGCCTTTATATTATAATGTTTTCACTCAAAGCAATAAGCAAATTCCTATTTTATATTGCTTATTGAAAACAAATAGCCAAAATTAATTAAATTATGTAAAAATGTTGGCACTTCCAGGAAGAGAAAAATACAGAAATAAACTGCTTAAAGAAATAATTTCACTGTTTGAGAGCATTGTCCACACAAAATGTATTCAGTTAACTGAGAAGATTTCCAGTTAGCATTTTCATAAAGCTCTTGAACAATCTACTCTGAATTAATCCCTGCAGCGCCAGAGCTGGTAATAATATTAACTATAACTATAGAAGACCCTCTCAAGATTCTTAAAGCATCATCCACTTAAGAGCTGAGTTATTTAAGAAAAGCACTGACTGATACTGTCTGCATAAAAAGCTATTTGGACTTTATTATATTTTTGGATTCTTTTGCCTTTTTACAGCTAGCTCACTCAATAGGTCAACAGCTCATGCAGTTGGTTTGTTTTTGAGTACACTTGGCTGTTAGCTTGTGCTTTCCTTGGCTGCCAACACTGAAAGTATTTTGTGCATTAGACTATTTGTAGCCAATTATAATCCCTGAACCGTGCACTGCCCTTGACTCAGCTACTAGTTTCCCAAATTATGTACTGGCTTTCACTCCAACTTTGCCTCCAAGCCACAGACTCCTGCTACAGTAAGGACTCCTTCTCTTATTAATAACATGGTCATACTGGCATACTAAAGCTTTTATCATACATTGTAACATACCATAACACAGCTTTACATGCTTGTTCTAACAGCTGTGTTTTACTTGGACTTAACTTCCACTTTCCCTCTGCATTACTAGTGTCTCATTACACTCATGACTTCAAGTCAAGTTGTCAAATTCAGGTGGCTTGACACACAGGACACATTTTATCTATATCTAATTAAGGAAAAGCTGAAGGACTTGGAAGTGTTCTGCATTATGAATCCAATGAATTATTTTCCATAGAAAGGTGTTATCCAAAGTGAGACAGTGACAGAAAGCGTGTATGTGTATTGAAGTGTTTGTAACAATAACAGCTCTGCATCAGTGCCAATGTGTTAAACTAGTGAATATCTTTATATAAAAGTAAGCATATTTGACTGTGGACTGTAGGGAAGGTAGCATCTGTGGTTTGTGAAGGGATGTATTAAAGGTTGGGTTTGAGTTCCCACCATGTTTGTTACTGGAGTCAGAAAATACAATGGGATGAGAAAGTGTGTGGCACTGTTGTGGGACTGAATTGCTGCAAGCACGAACCATTTTGCCAGACAATTATTTTCAGCGTTTTTACATAGTTAATGTGGTTTCAGAAAAATAAATAGTGGTAATGTGGATCTCAAAGTCCCCTCAGAGATAGACAGTGTTGCTATTTCATTTGTAAAAAAAACTGTGGGTGTGATAATTACAAGCTGCCAAGCAAAGACTGCTACTGAACATGCACCATAGCTTCAAATTGCCTGTTACAATCCCACTATTTCACACTGAAGCCACATAATAAACACCTCAAGGACACCTACTTTCTTTCTTTCACTTCCTGTGCTTCCTCAACTTTCCTCTTCCTCTTCATGTCTTCCAAGTCTGTCTGCCTCTCTGTTTGTGTCCACGCACAGTAATTACAATCTTGCTGGAGTTAAATGTTTAAAAGGCAGAGCTTATCTTCACCTCCATACTGTAGGGGCGACCAACCAAACTGCAAAACAAACCTGAAAGAATTCGGAAAAATGTACAAATGAAGAACACTCTTTTTTATCCCTGATTGCTACCCTGTTTTCAATTTTTGTATAAACCAAAACATCCAGATCTATGGTTGCTGTTTTGCTTGTCCTCTGATTTCTATCAGCTGATGTGGACAAAGGGTAATTCCCTTTGCTGGCATTTTATTCTAATCAGAAAGACTAGATTAAATAAGTGGATGAAACTTTAATGACTCCTGGGGAAAGGGGGTCATTGCAGCTGCAAAAGATGAAAAGTTGAGAAAAAAGAAAAACAGGACACATTTTTATGACAGTGAGGATGATACAAATATAAATATATGGTATTCGCTGGTAGATTTTGAGGCAAACCTTTGTTTGTTACAACATACAGTATGTGCATTTTTGTTCCCAGTACATGCATCTTTAGAATTACTGTGTTTTGGAGACCGTTACTGTAACACTGTCATGAGATGACAGGAAAAATAAATTTTGGATTATTTTTAGGTGATTGTAACTATAAGAAAATAGTTTCTTTATTTGATACAATCATCATGAAAAGGATTACGAAACCCTATCAAACTTAGTTGAACTGACTTGCAAGTATAGTGGCTTGTGCAGATGAGCACTGATTAAGCTTGACAGATGTATTTGAAGGGAACATATGTATAGAAATGTTCCCATATAATGCATTGGTTGCTGTTCACTTTGTTAGATGATACTGTATATACAGCTGTTAGTGTCTTACATGTTATATCCAAAAAAATGTACATCAAGATAAGGGATATACTAGTAGGATGTGTATTTAAATGTATAGAATGTGGCATAGTTTGCTTAAAAATACAGAAAACCAGTGCAGGTGAGTAGATAGAGACACTGATTGAGGGTGAGGCTGCTGCGGCACAAAGCTTGTGTAGCCAGATGGCAGTTGGTACAAATGAACACTTGAAGCTGTCCTTCCAAGATATCCAAGATAAATGAATTGCCCTCCCCTCTGCCGACACCTCAGGGTGTCCACACTCAGCCCTGTGACTGCTATCCTGAACAGGACAAGGTCAGTGATCAGAATTCTTCATGATCTGCTGTCTGTGAAGCATTTTTGGGTTCAGGTGCAAAACCACAAAACCAAAACCACAATACATGGGTGCACATCCTCACCAAAATGCTGACACCAAGAAAGTGCAAACAAGTCACAGAAACAGACACGCACAATAAGGAACTTCATGTCACTGGGGAAAAACAATTTATTTCAATTGAATTTCTTTTGGAGTTTACATCATTTTATACAAAGTCAAATTCAAAATTATTACAGCTTCCATTCTGTTTATCTCTGATTTGATTCTGATATAACAGCAAAAGACATTCACTTAATATCTGTAGATCATCGACTTCCAGGGAATTTAAATCAATAGACATGCTTTGTGTTGATGCAGATACAGTTATGCACCTGCATGTGCAATATATTCAAATATTTCACTTTCAGGAGTGTAAGACCTGCGTTGAAGATGAAGGCTTCCCTTCAGTGTTTCAGATGAAGAGGTGACCTCTATTTCACATGTGTCATCCACTCATAATCCCAGCTGAAACACACACACACACACACACACACATAGCACATGCATGCACATACAGAGACACACTCATGCCGGTTTTTATCTCACACTGTTCTGATGTATGTTTGATAGAGAATTCCATATGTTTAAGTCTGTTAAGTCTTCAATATATATTCATAGAGGAGAGTGGCTGTGGTTGAACCAAATGAATAAAATGAAAACCATATTCAAATCACTAATAGTTGATCCAGATACCTTAACTCCATATCTATCTGTAATGTCAGCAATCTAGGAATGATCACATGGTTTTAACTCAGCATTCATATGAAGTTCAGTTAAAAGGGACAAAAGGAAAAAGAAATGTGAAGAAATAAATTTGTTAATAGTCTTCTGCACAAGTGTAAACACACAAAAACAGTGACTGTAACTGATTCAGGATGACTTTTGTTGCTGCCAGTAATTATTTTTGCATGTGTGGGAAAGATGCAAGATAATTGAGCTGTGAATCATCAGTAATGAGATCCCATGAGTGAATGGCATAATTCAAAATAAATTGATCTGCGCACATTGCCTGCAGTCAAGTCTGGGTAAGTTTAAAATGCTCAAAGGTTCACCGCAGAAAGATGCAGTGAATACTGTTTACAATATGACAGACAGACAGAGAGATAGATAGATAGAGTCTGTTGATGGCTGAATACTTCTTATTTTATTCTATTAGTGAGAAAATGATTGACATCGACATCAGGTGGCGGAAAGCAGAGAGAAGTACAAATTTCAAATCTCTGCACACTCACTGAAGCACAGGAAACAATATTGATCCCCTTAATTAAAGAGAGATGTGAGAGGAATTGGAAATGAGGCTGAGCTGCATCATCTGTTCTCTCAGAGGGCTGATTCTGGTGTCTCACTGACGTCTTCCTTACATGACTCACTAATTTATGTGAAACTGAAAGGCAGTGTTTTGGTTTGGAGATATGATTACCAGGTTAAGTCAGTCTATTTTTTGTTTTGTGCTTCTCTTTAATCAATTTGATTTCATTCAATAATCAATTTATTTATTCATTGTTTTTACTTCTGTTCCATGTTTTAAGGTTCACTGGAATTAATCTAGTTGCTATTAATTAAAAAAGAATATGAATTCAAAACCAAATATGAAACCAAAAAACAACTAGCAAGCCATGTTGACTTTTTCATGTTTAGGTTTCTCCACTGTTAGTCGTATAATGACAAATATTTTTCCAGTGTAATCACACAGAAAGACAAACAGACCAAACCCTGTCAAGTTAGTAATGTAGCTGCTTTGGTTTCAATGTCCTGGTATTGTTCATACCAGCACACTGGTCACATCATGGCTTACTGGGACACTTGAATGGAACAGAGCCATCATTAATGTTATTAGTAACACCTATGCTTTTCCTACTATGACAAAATGTAAAAAGGATGCCTGTAAATGCAGAATTGTGAGTTTGTTTTAGTATGATAGGGTTCTTACATTAACATTTTTCTTATTGAGAGACCTCAAATGAAGAAAATGGGTCATCAAATTTCTTGTGACGTAACAAGAAAAAAAAAAACAAAAAAACCAAACAAACCCCAAATTACAGCCACAGTCATAAAGAACTATATATCTTCATCAACAAGAAAAACAAAGAAACTGCAACAGATAGTTTGGCCCCCACAGAGCCCTGATCTCAACATCATTGAGTCAGTCTGGGATTACATAAAGAGACAGAGGCAACTGAGACACCTAAATCCACAGAACTGTGAAAGTTCTCCAAGATGCTTAGAACAACCTACTTTGAAAAACTGTGTGCAAGTGTATTAGTGCAGCTTAAAAGACAAAGTGTGGTCACACCAAATATTGCTTTAATTTAGGTTTCCTTTATTTACTGAACCTTGTGGGAAGCTAGTTAATAAATAAAAACTATTCATGGCATTATTTTTGAAAGAATCCTCACTCAAAACTTGCACAGTATTGTGCTTTTATTTACATTATTTACTTTTAATTCAGTTGACCAATAATGATAATATATAATGATAATTGTGATTATAAGTTATCAATGGTCTTGT
This sequence comes from Euthynnus affinis, assembly GCA_029490765.1. Lineage (NCBI taxonomy): Eukaryota > Metazoa > Chordata > Actinopteri > Scombriformes > Scombridae > Euthynnus > Euthynnus affinis. The sequence continues at coordinate 16,733,220 of CM055854.1, forward strand.
TTTGATGGATGTTATCTCTCTCTCTCTCTCTCTCTCTCTCTCTCTCTCTCTCTCTCTCTCTCTCACTAATAGAACCTTCCCTTAACATAATGTGACATTACTTGTCACATTGAAGTGATCATTTCCTCCTTTTTTCAAATGTGCAAGAAGGTACGATGGAGCTGGATCTGAGCCACATGCTGTCTCTATCAGTGGATGGGCCCAACGTTAACTGGAAGTTTGTTGAGCCCTTACAATAGGAACACAGAGAGCAGTGTGATGGAGCCCAAAAAGAGATTGTTGGGAATTGTGCTCAACTTATTCATGGATGGCTTTGCAGCATGGCAAACTGATAGTACCTGTTTCATTGTGCACCCTGCAAGGAGTGTGGTATATTTCCTCAGCCATTTTACGGTTCATTGTTGGCTGAAAAACCTGCCAGCAATGGAGACAACCATTAAAATTTGGCCATATATCATCACCTATGTGGATCAAGTCAAAGCCAAGAAGCTCCCTAACCCAAGGTCATTGTCATATCACACCACTGCAGAAGCCCAGGTGGATCACATTATCTTGGCAAAGTTGCACTTCTTCATGAGTGTCTCAAGAGGTTTACAGCCATTTCTTGCAAAGTACCAGACAGACGTCTCGATGATTTGCTTCCTCAGCAAAGATTTGGAAGATCTGATCAGGGTAGGCCTAATGACTACAACAAATGTATTAAAACGTTTTAGTCATTCAAGCACCATTAATTACAGAGGAGACCAACAGTTAAATAATGTAATGAGATTTCAGCATGTTGAATTGGTTTGTTGTTGGTATTGATTATATATTAATAAAGTTGGTATGAATTATACATTTAAGCCTATGCTATACTATTTTCAGGGCTCTCTCAGACACTTCATAAAGCAAGACATCCTTGATGTTTCCCCAGTAAAGCTGGTCAAGCTTGATGTGACGGACCAAAAGCTTTGAGTCTGTCACATCAAGCCGCAATGTCACTTGGGCAGTGAAGTTATTATGTTGAAAAAATAATGAGATTAGATAATTTGTTTAGACATCAAGCAGATGACATATTAACTGGATATGTCAAATTTTGTGTAGTGTAAGTTACACATAGGGAGAGTTTATTTGGTGTTTCAGGTGACATTTGTGGCTTTTGGGAATGTCAGGCAGTCAGAGTGGTGGAAATGAGTGTGATGTGTTACTGCTCATGTGAGACAGCCAGAGTGCTCTGTCAAAAAATTGTTGTATAATATTCTATTAAAGTGCCTACTAAAGTACCCCACTGTTTGAAACAGATATGCTTGGACCCTCTGGACCAAAGATGCACTCTAAGCTAGAGGTATGCCTGCAGATAATGAAGGCCCTCATCATGAAATTTGTGCAGGACAATAAATTGTTAGAAGGAGTCAAAGGGAGTAATATACATAGAAATGAAGAACTAACCTTGTGTTTAGCATAGGGCAGGCATGTCCAAACTATTCGTATGACTGCAAGTTTTCATTCTAACCAAGCAGGAGCACACAAGACTCGACTCATTTAATCAATTGATCTCTGTCTTCAGTCAGTTGATTAGTTGAATCATTTATGTTCTTGATTGGTTGGAACAAAATCTGCAGGTGCATGGCCCTTTGTGGAATAGTTTGGACATGCTTGGCATAGAGAATCTTTGGGCACCTTCTCTAAATGTTATTGACCTGTTCTCCTCAATGTCTTTGACTAATAGTATGTTATTTTTAATCAAAAAAATGAATTTAGATGTCAAGATTTACTAGCCTATGATTTTGCACTTAAATATTTTATAAGTGATGTGTTTTATCATTGAAAACATATAGCCACACATAGCCTATTATAAGTCATAACAAATGTCTGTAGGCCTTATATATGTGCTTAGACATACTGTAATAATATAGAAATATACTTGGAAATCTGAGAGTCCAGAGAGTAATATATTCAAAATAAATTATATCTTTTGAAAACAATTTTCACAAGACATAATTTTAATTGGAAAATATTACACATAATGTGCTTCTTTTTATCGAAATGCAGGTGATGAGATTGCACAGCAATTACAGAAGTTCCTCTTCATTGAGACTTAAGGAGAGGAATTAATGGTCTTCACTACGTTGGATGGAAAATGTTGACAGCTTCCTGCACAAGGGCATGAATGGATATGCAGAACTCTGGAGCTTTGTGGAAAAGCTGTTGCTTCTGTCTCATGGAAAAGCTACTGTGAAGTGCAGGTTCTCTATAAACAATGAGGTGGAGATATGCAATATGGAGGAGGACACTGTAATCTCAAAGAGAGTAATCTGTGATTACGTGAGGGTGTGTGGTGGAACTGTGAAGATGCCACTAAGAGCTGCTAAAGGAGCATGCAACTGCACACGAACGGTAGAGGAAGAAAAAGGAAAAGACGAAACAGATGGGCAAGAGAAAAAGGGCTGAAGATGAGCTTCAAGAGCTACACAAGAAAAGATGCACAATCACAAATGCATGCAAAACTCTATAAAAGAATGCAGACAGCCTTGCAGAGAAGGCTGAGGATACAACAGGCACCAAGATGGAAAAAGATATGAGGACAGGAGAAGGAAGTTGATGGATCTAGATTGTGAAACTGAGATGAGTCCAGCGGAGCTACTTCACATGTGAGTGAGGGTGCTATTAGTTCCAGATCTAGTAATATTTTAATTTAATAGAGAATAATCAAATATTGCAGGTTGTTTTTCCATGCACCTCATGATTTGTGAGAGAAAGAGACTGTTTGCTGGACAAATTGCTGCTAGACATACAACAGAGTAACAGAGGATGCACAGCTGGTGTGCAAAGGAGTGTCTCAGCAGTCAAGAGGACTGATTTACTCCACATCTATTCATCACTTTGTACAGATAAGCACTGAGATCTCACCACACTCCATATAAAGGAAAAAACACACCAGCCAGGTCGATGAATATTGGTTTTATTTAATTTGGTTTGTTATTTTCTCAGAACTCTGAATTGTTTATTTAGTTTTTTTCCTCATCCTGAATTGATTGAAGGGTAAAGAAAAGACACTGAGTTTCCCAACTTAAAGGACAACATAAGGAAAAAAACAAGAAGTGAACTGACTAAAAAACTGAATCTATCTCAAACTACTGGATTAAGGGAGATATTGTGGTTTATGTTGAGAACTGGTTAATAAACTGCACTAAAAGAGAAACAGGGAACTGTACTATGTTCAGTGTTACTGTTTTACTGTTTTTTATTATTCTACTTCTTCTGGAAAGTACCTAGGTTAAGTGCTTGTGCATAAGAATATGGAACAGACATAAAGAAGTATGTGTATGTTATTGCAGTAGGTGATACTGATGAGCAGATAGCTGAATTCTGTTTACCTTTTGGGTCTGTGAACAAAGTGCTTAGGGTGAGGCAGACAAGGCAAAGCAGTGGTGCTGAAGCTCTTGTAGAGTTTGAATCTGTTATAAAGCTAGCACCTAGCCTCCTACATTATTTCCCTGGTGATGTGGTTTCTAACATTATGTGGCATGTAGATACAGCTTACAAAATGGCTCAGACTCCTAAGAGAACCCCACCCACAGTGCAAGCAGACCTCCTGGACCCAAATAACAAGCTCTGAGAGTAAACCAGATTCTGATGATAGAGGGATACCTTTAATACGCAGACAACACACTAAGCATAAACATATGGGTTAGTTAAGGATGGGGAGGAGATCTTTGCAAGGTTTCTTAGTACTCATCAAAACACAGGAGAGAAAGCATCTGAGTTTCTACAGAGATTACAGGTGCTGCTTGCCACAACTATACAGAGGGGAGAGGATATCATGGGGAAACCTGAAAAAGTTGATACTCTCAAACTTGTGCCTGATCACAGAACAAACATGGATGTCCCAACACACTGGACCCTCTGTATGAAAAATGTACACTTACCCAGGCCAATTGTGTAGAACGCAAGACCAAAGGCAGCCATTGTTGTCCATTTGTGAAACATTTGTATCATAGATTCCAAATTCATCAACAAAATACCAAAGTTCGGACTTTGAAGCTGCAGAGCACTTACAGAGCCAGTAGTAATACAGCTGTCTGTACCTATTGGGTGCCTTGCCATTGAGGTCTCTGCCATACCTGCAGATGTCTGTCAGACTGATGTGCTTGGGTCATGTACGTTGCCACAAATGTCACTTGAAGACTGTACACATGAGCGGAGACAAGATATAGTCATCGGTAGAGTAATAGCCATAGTAAAGGTGGGAAAACGACTTTCATACAGAGCAAGGAAGCAGGAAGATTGAGACGTCCAGCTGATGTTGAGCGTAATGGACCACCAACCAACCCTAAGGTTCTATACAGAAACCACTTAGAATAGAAAGATTAAGAGCAGGCTGCAGTTGGAAACCCAGAGAAAACATGGGAATCTAATTTTCCTTCACCAAGACAAAGATTTACTTCCGTTTTATTTGCCTATAGAGAAACCTAAGAATGATCCATAAAATGTTTATTCCTCCCTGTATCATTATCCAAAGGTTTTTTCATGGTACATTGACTCCATGTAAATGAAATCATATCAAGCTATCCTCTGCATCAGCTTTTGGAGCATCTTTCGCAACTGAATGCGCAAAGACTCTGCCATCAACAGTTGCCTGCACCCAAAGAGGAATGTGCATTAAAATGTATCACACAGTCTTTGTTCGTTTCCTTTTTACAGTCTTTGTTTGTTTTCTTTTCTTACGTGAAAAGAATAGTTTTATTCCTGAACACACAGACACACCTCCCCCAGGTTGTGGTTGATGACAATTGCAAGGCAAATGTTTTTCAGAGTGAGTTTGTCAAAGTCACAGACACATACACATCATCATCATCACCTCTTTTAAGTAAACTGTTAGTAAGTAAGCTATCTATTTTATCATATGTGTGTATTCAGTTTTACTACAACTGCAACTACATAATCATGAATATGATCTGTACATTTAAGTGCATACAATATTGATGTTTTTGAGTATTGTGATGAGCCAAAATAAATAAATCAAATAAAAATGGTCATCACCCTATAATAAGAATAAAATGTATTCAAAATGACAGGTAAGACATTATACAGTATTCATTATCAATTAAATAAGGAAAAAGAATGAGTGATTTAATTTTGTGAAAAATGGCTCTATAGATTGTTGACTTATTATAACATTCCTAACTACAAATCTTTTGATCTTTCCACATTTCATGCTAGCGATTCAATGTTGATATCAATTGAAACATCATACAAAGATACTCTTTTTGAACCAGAAACCAAGCACCTTTCACAGCTGTCAATCTTTAAATAAACTAAAATAACTCTGGTTGTTATGGTGTATGTGGAAGTTGCTATGGTGATCCTGGGGGGATTGCTATTGGGTACTATGTGGTTGCAGTGTCACAGAGATGTTTCAGCACCATGGAGAGAGACAGCTCCCTCCAGCACCCTCCATGGCATGCAGAAATATGAAGTCCCTCTGTTTTAAGTTTTCTTGCCAAACACAAGTAACATTCAGTCCATTTTCAGTCCAAAGAGGAAGAAAAAGAGACTTTAGTTGGAAGCAGATGACCTGGTGAGAGAGGAGAAAAGTGGAAAAATAGGGAGGGGAGTGGTCGTTGTCATCATTCAAAGTCAACACATTAAAACAGTCTGTTTGTAGCACAGGAGTGTGGGGAAGTGAAAAAGCCTATCATAGTGACAAGTTGTTTCTCCACTCACAGTGTAATGAAGGAAAATGCAGGAGAAGTGTTTATAGAGGAGGAAGGGGGTGGTAATAGTTGTAAGAAGGCTGTAGGTATAAGACTAGTCAAATGAGCAATAACCATTAAAACTGTTAAAACTTTCTTTACGAATGTGTGTAATAACAGAAAAATATACTAAGTTTAATCTAAGTTTAAGTACATACTAATACATCAATTAAGGAGTCATAGCAGCACAGAAAATTAAAACATATCACACCATGTCGTAATCTGTGAAATTCGTTTGCCTTGCTTCAAACACGACTTGACTTTCAGAATATTGCACCCTCTGTGTAAGCTAAAACCTCTCAATACGTCAATAATGAGAAGTCTCTCCACTTTGGGTGTGGAGTTGCTGACACAAAGCTTCAGAGTGATACATGGCTTATGAGTGTGTGACTAATAGAAATAGAGGGATAATCCCCCTCACTGCTTGGGTCTGCAACTGACTGGCTTTGGAAAAGAGGAGAGAGGTTGATACCCTGCCTTTCATCCCAAAAAGATAGACGGAAAGAGGAAGGAGTCAGAAAGGAGGAGAGGGCAAAGGAATGACTAATAAAAGAATATGAAACAAAATCCCAGGCTGCCAGTTCATATTGTAATCACCATGGTAACAACAAGAAGGAAAATGGCAATAGTTTGCCACATGGCAAAAACTGTGTGTCATTTAGGAGCCAGTTACTAATCAGAGAGAAAACCTGATGATGATTCTGTGAGAAACCTCCTGAGGAAGCAACATGACAGTTATTCTGCAAGCTACAGTATTTTGTGAGCATGTTAAATACAGAACAGGTGACAGAAAATATGTTCTTCTCTTTAATCACTTGGTGGTTTATTCCCTCTCAGCTGGTGCCACTGCCACTGACTGCAATTTAGTGGATACTGGGGTATATAGTTTCAGTAATTTAGTCCTGACTATGCTGGTTAGCTTTCCTGAGCAATAATTTAGAAATATTATACAGGTGGGATATTGAAATTGAATGTATGTTACAGCATATTGATTCTGTTGTAAAGAACTGTGGTTCATGAGTTCCTTATGTAAAGATTAAATCTACAGTACATGTTCTGAAAGAATGAAACAAGAAGAGTTATTGATTCTACCAAAAAGCTGGTAGAATCAATAACTCTTCTGCAGCTCTGTAGCTATAGCTTTCAATTAACTGTTTCACTTTGCCACTTCATTGAAAGGAGTCGGGAGCAGATACATATCAAACTGTCTCCGACTACCCAAATCATTGCATTTATCAAAGTGACAAAAAGATATTTTCTCCTCATGTTTATGTACTTTTCCCATTTCTGAAGTTCTTTGTCATCAGACACTGCTTGTCATGAACTACACTTGGCCTGTTGGTAGTCTGTATCATTGTGTCTGCAGAGATCTGACCTTGATATTACCTTTGCCCATATTTTTGTATTAGTGTCAGTGTTTTAGCGAAAAAGCAGATCCTGCAAACAATACCACTCATTGCAAATTTTGAGTAAATTTGTCTTTGAAAGAGTAATTTTGTGCCAGATATATATAAACGGTTTGCAAAAGAGAAGCTCATAAAATAGTGCTAAACACAAAAGACTGCAAGAAAAATCTGTTTGTTCAGCTGTACCTACCTCTCCTACCTCTATTGTTGGAATCTGTTGTTTCCAGTCCAATCTTTTACAACATAATGCCCTGTCTGGCTTTGTGCTTCTGTTTGACGGAGCTGGTAAAATTCTACCTTGAGGCTGACAGCAAGCTGAGGATGTCAGCCAGAACATCTCTGGATCCAGGATGTTGAGTCTGGAAGACAGGATTGAGTGTGTGAATAGAGGCTAGAAACGGAAGGGATGTACAGATTAATGGATTCAGAGAGCTCTTAAGTATGTGAATAGAGGAAGTGGGGGAAGCTCCTTTGATCAGAGCTACTACTAATCCCACAGACATCCAGTAATTAAGCTCAACTAAAATATTCTCAGTTTGCAGCATGTAGTCAGACTGAATGAAGACACACTTAGTTTTCGTTGCTCCGGGTAGGTTCTTTATAAGGGAACTATCCCCGTAAAGGCCCTACGTGCCTACACAGGTGTTTTCAATTACCCAGGCTAATTAGATTTTTAGTCTATGGTCTAAAAAGAATGATAACAGTGTAAGTTGTCCCACCCAAACAGATGAAAGAAAACCAACATGAGTGGGGAAGCAATCAATAAAGCACAGTTGGTACACACCCATACAGTCCAGAGAAAGTCCCAATCAGGCACCATAAGTGAAGACACCAGTGTGGTATTGAGTACATTGGTAATTCATCATGTGTGGTAGATATGCAGACACTGTTATTGACATAATACAAAGTATATTACAGTTTAGGGTTAATAGTTTATAATGGTATAAAAACATTTAGTAATGCTTGAACTGCTACAAGCAGATATTGTATTGCATGAGTGAGTACTGCAGGAAAACAAATGGAGTATGTTGCTGTAGCAGGTACGACTCACACTGAAACAAACAATGAACAACGTGAGTCAGCTGATCCTTCAGTGGCTTTACTAGTTGCAAGTTAACTGCCAACTGAAGGATGCAACTGTTCCTACCTTATATATATTCCAAGATGGTCTCATGTGTCTCAATGTGTGTGTGTGTGTGTGTGTGTGTGTGTGTGTGTGTAATCTGGGCAGCATTACATTAGTTTCAAAATGTATTTGCTGTTGCAAGTCAGTGGTACATATACATAACATGTAGGGTTGTTGAGAGCCTGCATGGTTTTCTTCAGACACTGCCTACTGTTACATGTAGCATTTTCCCTTTGTGGAAATTAGGACTGTATACATTTTTCATGATGTCAAAAAGTCACTTTAGCAAACTCCACTGAAAACGGTAGCAGTAGTGATATACTCTGTCAGGAGTCCCACATTATAAACTTAATGGATTCTGTTTAGCTTATCAAAGTTGTCACCTGCCATGCCCCTCACTCATCCATCATCTTCCCCTACTGTACATGCCTGAAATTTACCAAAAAGAGGCACACAGGAGAGACTTCGAAACTTCAGCAAAAACAAAGAAAAACAAGAGTCAAATACATAATTTAAAGAGGGAAGAGAGTTTTTGTCAGAAAGAATCTGAATTTTCATCAATCTCAGGTTAAACTGTTTGGCAAACGTCCTCCATCAATGCACAATCTCTTAACCTGCAAGACAACATAATTAATGGTGCATTTGATATATTTGAAAGTCACTGTTTCAAAGTACAATTTTAATTTAAAAAGATCTGGTTGATGGAAATATTGAATTGAGGATCTTATCATTAGCCTGATCACTGTTCACCCTTGAATACATTTTTTGTATTATCTGCTCAACCTCATACCAGTTCTACTCTGGTGTAGCTTTGACCTCTCAAATGGTGCTGACATTTTGTCGATGTGCAGGAATACAGTTCCTATTTTCATTGTGAGGATTTCTAAGCTAGCTTTTTATGGTTGGTCATAACCAATCAAAACCTCTGACTTGAACTTTGACCTCAGTTTCACACTCTAGGACATTTCTCTGTTAGACTCCAACATTGGCCTTTTTTCACATGGAAAAGAATAGAGTAATGAACGCATATGGATAACGAAGAGTGGCATTTATGGCTAATTGCTATTTAACAGGTTGGACATAATGTGTACACGTTTACAAACTGATTGGAACTGATGAAGGAAAACATGCAAGTAAACTTACACAGTTTTATTATTTCATATTTGTTATTGTATCTTACTGCCTTTTTAGTGCTGCATTAATGAACATTTTTAACGAGACCCATTGGAAATGAGCCTCCCTGCACTTAGAGCACAATATTAACATTGTACTACTACCATGTGAGTATCTGATCCGATCCATGTTTTAGCACCACATCCCATTGTGTTGGTTTTATGTTGTTATACTGTTACAGCTCCATTGTATGCATTGTATTATTTTCTGTTCTCTGCTATGCTGCAAGCTTTTTACTCAATCAGAGCACAGTGAATGGACAAAGAAATTCCTACAAAAATGTTCCTTCACATTAAGCACAAAAGGAGAAATAAAATAAAATAAAATAAAATATTACACACACACACACACACACACACACACACACACACACACACACACAGCCTCATTTATCTGTATTTTACGGTTTTTTAATGATGTAATAATAATGCCACACTAGCACCCAGTGTAAATAATAAAATCAATGAATGCTGGCTCACTGTCACATTGTCATGACTCCTGGGAGACTTGAATAGAATGGAGGATTGTTAATGTTATTAGTAACACCTGTACAGCAATGACAAGTAAAAGTGTCTGTTGTGGAAAAGGCCTGTGCACTTGTGCATTTTTGTCCTTATTTGAATATGAGACATACTTGAAATTAATCAGTTTGAGTACTTATGGGGAAAAACAAACAAAAAACAATTAAGTTTTCCTGAAGACTTCAACTAATAGAAGATGCTTGTGCTGCCAATGATCCAAAGAGTGAGAAAACACCAGAGGACTTCTTATGGACATTTAATAAACTGCCAATTAGCTGGAAGTTATCAAAATGGTTGAGAAACATCTGCAGTGTGCTTGATGAAGGCATGTTTCCAAACAGCAGCTGAAAGTTTTGACATGCACTAGTGTGCATTGTAACTTGCGTCCTAATAAACAAGCACTTGGCACATCCTTATGCCTTGAAAATTAGTGGTGTTGGATATGCACACTTCGCTGCACATATCAATGCAATTCCATCACTACACTGTAGAGATGTATTATTCAAAACAATGGCAGAGGATGATAGTCCAGTACTTTTAAGAGCTATCAAGAGCTGCATTTGTGTTGATGTGCATACCAGGAAAAAAAACTCTATTAAAATGTTAATATTTCCCCTGAGTTGACCTTGCGGATGTATCTTAAACAGGACATATGAGTAGAACCGCTGTTGAAAACCACAATCACAACTAGTATTTGGATGCTGAGTATTTGGCTAATGATAGCCCGTGAATAAATAACATTTCTGTGGATCAGAAAAACCTGAAAAGCATTTAGCTCCCTCTGTGAAATCTTACACCAACTGATAATTTTAACCATCAAAAACATATAATTTTAAACTGCACTTAAGATGCTCTCCAATTTACACACTATGGTCCTGCTCAATTGAACACTTTCTCAGCATCAGTACTGAATAGCACTAAATACTTGTTTTGACAATTAGCAAAGCTATAACGAGAAAATGAAATCAATAATTGTTTTCTTCTGAAGCGTCGCTCCAATAACTCTGAAGTTCACCATCTCTTTCTCTTATTTTACTCCATTTTTTGTCTTTCTCTCTCTCTCACTCAAGCATTTTTAAGGAGAGAGAGAGAAAGTATATGTGTGTGTGTTTGTTATGGACACTATTCCAACAGGGGAGAGTGAATTGTGCTCAGTGATTAATCATTTCGTACCCATGTTGGTTCGGTCTATGTATGTACGTGCATGTCCTCCTGTGTGTGTGTGTGTGTGTGTGTGTGTGTGTGTGTGTGTGTGTGTGTGTGTGTGTCAGTGTGACCTGTATCCGTAGCAATTATCATTGAAGGAACACACACACACACACACACACACACACACACACACACACACACACACACACACACACACACACACAGACTGATCCTGCAGCCAGAAGAGAAGGAATAAAGTCTGAAGTACGTGGTCGGGGTATGAATAACCACTGGACTGTACAGGCCCCCGACTTTGGTGCAGTGGTTGACAACCTCTGCAACACAGCACCAGATTCACCTGATAGGAGCTAGAGAACCAGAATGCAATAACTCCCTGCTGACAAAACACTGTCTGCGTAACACATTCAGTAAGACATTAGTCTCTAAACCCTCATACAAAAGCCACTGAAGCCTTTCTTTAATTTCAGCGCCATTACTGACTCACATTTTCATCTCAGCATTTCTCAACATGAAAGAAAAACACAAAACATGTCAAAGAATTCCCTGAGGTTGGGAAAAACAATCACCAGCTGTACCTCTATTAGAGCATACATCACACTAATATAAATTCAATATTAACTATTTTCGCAGGAAAGAAAATATAACTAACAGATATCAGTGGGTGGTCAAGGTATGCCCAGCTCAACCCTGCTTTTGAAGCAAACCACTGATAATACTAATGAATCATAATGATTAATTCAAGATTCATATTCAAAACAGTGTAATTCTTTGTGTAGTAAAGTGAAGAACCAAAACGTATTAATTATTACAAACTTCACACTGAAACAACGATCCAACCATTCCATTATCTATACCCCTTTATCCTTTGTGGGGTCACAGAGAGCTGGCGCTTATCCCTGCTCACATGTAACAAACAAGACAAAACAACAAAAAACAAATCAAATACAACCCTCCCTCATTTAACAGAGGAATCTAATTTTCAGTTGTGGTTTTGTGTAATTTACAACAATTTAAGAATGAATAAGAAAGACTGTGTGTAAGAAGACAAAAGAAAAACAATGATTGTTTGGGAAAGTGCATTACTTCCTCATGATAACCATTCATTTATTTCCTAAATAAAGTAATTTTTGACGTCATGATTTTAGTGACAGCTCTTCTGTCTGCAACTACGTTCAGAGGAATCACAGTGACATCTGCTGGCTGTTTATATTTAAACTTTAAACTGAAAGACAATTTTCAGAAGGATCAAGAAAACCTACCCACATATTCATTCATTCACCCATTTTTCACTCACATTTGGCTGCCCCACAGTGGTTGTTGTGGAGCGTGACAATGCCTCCACACACCTAACAAAAAAATGTGACAGTAATTAGACATGTGGTTAGGCTGCTTCTGTCTGCAGTGACATCTGTGTGTTTTCACCAGTTTAATCCACATTATTAAACTGTAAATTGAGATATGAGTAAATTGTGCTTAGCTCTTTTGAATAGAAATGCAGATAGAGATGATGGATTTGCTGACCTTAAATGCTATACATGTTCTTGTAATAAGTGAATCAATCACAGTAGTCATTAGTAATGTTAATAAAATCACCATCTATATAGTGTCCTTTTTGTCCAACAGCAAAAGGAATCAGTGAAGTACTTATTTGCTTAAATAATTGGATGAGAAAAAAATGTTTTTGTTTTTCTCTGCATATAAACCACATATTGCATAGAGTCCATTCATAGGTACTGACTGTTGCCATTAAATGTTTGGTATCTGTATTTTTTCTTTTTGTTTTTGGTTGACTCATTGAAATATTTAATATAACTTGTTTGGTTTAGTTCTGTTTCTGTCCAACTCAACTAAATTCAACTAAATTTGTGTATGTGACATTAATTCAGCCCTGTTCCTTTCTGATGATCGATGATTCTGTGATTTGTCTGCAGGAAGCAGGCAGCCTCTGCAAGTAAAAAGCTTGATTCACCTTAAAATCACCATTTTCATCTGAGTTTCTCAATATCATTATTTAGCTGCACAATTACAATTCCAGTCTCTTTTTTCCCAAGTAGAGTGAAAACTGATATGCTGAATATTGATGCAGTAATCCCTGTATAAGGGTTTTGTGAACTGTGGAAACAGCACAATGCAACTATGTACTATAATATCATTATTTATGTCAAAATCATTGGAGTCAAAATTCAATGAATACTGAGCCCTTTGTTGGCAGAAGCTGTGTCTGTTTAGGGGAAAGACTCAACATAAAGAAACCATCTGTCGCCAGCTGTGAAGATGTATTATCTACGGTTATACATTTAATGAGGCAGAAATAGCATAACTATTATTTCTTAGAATATGTTTGGAAAGGATTACATATTTTGGTACAAGGGGAAATATCTGCTAAATTGAGTTTGTAACAGAAAATGACTGCATAGAAAATAGAAGAGCACATTTTTGTAGCAGTTTATCTAAAAACACTACAAAATAATACTGACAAGTATTCACTGATGTACTGAACATGTATTTTCATCACATGGAGCTATGCTTACCTGCACAGCAAGACACACTTTACCAGCTGACCTGTGCTACTGAGTAAGAGACCGTTTGGGCCATGCTAGGAATTAAGATATGGCATAACATCTCTCCTAGAATTATTATGTAAAACTTTCCAGGAACCTTCCCTAACATTTACAAATAATTATTTTCTGTGAAATTATGCCTTACTGTGTCACAATGAAAGGAGTGCCTTACAAGGACTCTCTGTTATAGGAATATAGAAAAACTTTAATACTGTAAAAAGAAAACCCAAAAAAACCCAAGTATATTTTTAAAAGATTTCATCATAGCAGACATGAACTGTTATAAAATTTATTTCAAAGACTTCCTTTGAACGTTTTCTCCTGATCTTCTCCACAGCCCCTAATTGCTTTGATTTTATGACTTATTTTATGACTCCTGAATTACATCTGACCCAAGTTGATCCCCGAGGATCTTTTTTCTCTCAGACAGGACTGGTATTTATAGATGAAGACAAGCAGTTTATCTTGCCCACTGAGACCACAGGAAACCTAACAGAGATAAAAGAGTGGAGAGGGTTAGAGAGAAGAGACTGCATATGTTTCTGCTCCAGTGCAGCAATAAACCAGTTACCTGCTCTGGAGAATGTAGGACATCAGTACATATACATGAATGTACCATGGATGTATCCCAGTGGTTCACATTGGTCTCTGAAGCAGAAATTTAAGAAAACAAACCCACCTGAACACAATAAAGACTCAACAAACCATCAAGATATTATTCAAGAATTCAGTTGTTATATGTATCATATCTGTCGGTCTTTTATGTACATTTTCAAACTGGATTCAATTTGCTGAGGCACATCTACCTTTTATAGGAATCAAAAGTCAAAGTTTAGAATGTAAGACAGACTTTGGCCATGCCTACCAAGTGTCAAGATAGAGACTATACTTGTGACTTGTAAATATGATACTTGGTAACACCTCTCAGTGGCTGCATGGTGTCTGAATACTCTCTCTATCCTCCATCCAAGTGATCCTCCTCCACCTTCTGCTTCCAAGGCCAAGATCTGCATCATTACTGACATTGGGATGATGAAATGTGAGGTGTTATGAGCCTCATAAGGCTTTTGCTTGGCCTAGCTTGACAACTGCACTCAGATGCAGTAGCAACGTCAAAAACAATACACTCATCTAGCCAGAATTTCCTTTAAGAGCATGTTGTTGTGAGTGTGTAATTCTGTCACAAGGGGGAGCTCCTGTACAAGACAATCACTGCCCTAAATACAAAAAGTTTGGTTAACTTGAAGCACTACAGAAATGGATACAATAGATATGTGTTTACTAACCAGGGGTACCAGAATGTGTGTGGAAAGATTGTGGAGTAGCTCAGCTAATTTGAAAAATATTAATTATGACTTGGAAAAAAAAGTCCCTATATCTGTGTCTAGCAGGGAAATAAACACTCAAATCAGATTACAAACTGGTATGAGGTTGATCTTTGGTATATTTATTTTCACAATAACCAATTAACTGCGAGGCACGACGGATTAGCCGCATAGGAAACGCCTCCTACCAACAAGTCAACATAACAGTAAATGGACTGCATGGACTGCATTTATATTGCACTTTTACCCAGTTGCGAGTGCTTGAAAACTAGCATGCAATGAGCATGAGTCAGCATGAGTCAAGATATAGCTTAAAAAGAAACTGGATAAATAGTTTTAACTACTACTCTTATTGGTAGTACAATGAATGCAAAATTGACCAAATCTATCGAAAAGAAACAAAAAGAGATAAAGCCTAAGTATAGACAATTACAGGATCATCTTTTGCATAAAAAAGTGCTGTAACACTATCTAATTTGATTTATTTAATAATGTTAAACATACAGTTTAAAATCAATTCAAAAGAGTACATTTGGAGGTTGTGGTGGTACATCAGACAAAACAAATTGGTAGTTACGGCTGCATAGATAATGTCACTGTGTGAGCCCTGCTTATGAAACAATGTGATATAAAAATCACCAGACATTGATTTGATTGAGCACGAAAGTTCATTCTTGACTTTGGGAAACAGTTGTTTGACAAAAGTAAAATATATTCATTCAATGTCCACTTACTAGCTGATACTAGAGCTGTCACTTCATCTATGTTGACCAGGAGTCAGTGGATGGCTGGAGAAAGGTCTAGGAGGCCATTCACATCTGACGTCAGACACCACTGTTGAACAGAGAAGGAGTTACAATCTCTACCTGTCACCTCAAAGAAAACTGAGCAACTTCCGTCTATGAAGACTACAAGTCAAGATGTGGTTGAAAGCTCCGGTAAAAGCTAGTAGGGACCTTGAACTGACATTTTTGAAAAGTTGAAAAGATGATTAAGACAATGATGATAATTAAGACTGTAATCTAACAATCTAGTTTGTTGTATAAACAGTTGGCTTACTGTCAGGTAATTAAACAAAAATAAGACATCAATGTGAATCAGCTGAGCTCATAGAATTTTTAAACTATTTATTTATTTATTATTCATCAGAATTCTTGGATGTTTCTCGTGGGAAGATTACTTCAGCATAAAGAAAAAGTTTATGAATAATGAAAAAAATCCTAAAATTCTCATTTATGACTCACAGTTGGCCTGGGGACTGTCATGAAGAAGTCTTAAACAAGCTGCTGGTCATTTGGAAAACATCATTAGATATTTTTAGAGTCCTTTGACGTCACATGAGGACAAAAAAGAAATGTCCTGCTGTACTAAAGCAGCAGCTTTTCAGTTCATCTCATCTTGTAGATATAAAAGCTCCAGAACATTATATATTGAAATACTTTTTTTTCTACATTTGCCTCTCCAGCTGATGTCTCTTTGACACTGAGAGAGCAAATCAACTTGCAAATGTCAACCCACAATAATAAACTGTTGATTTTGCATAATTTGAGGGAAGAGACTAAACTGTCTGACTAGAGAAAACAAGCAACAGCAGGAAATGCAATTGAAAATATGCAGAAAACAGTTGGTTTCCATTCCTGTAGCCCCACCACACACCACACACACACACACACACACAAACACACACCCTCCCCTGCATATATCTCTAGAGAGAAGGATGGGGTATGAGGATAACACTTTAGTGAGCAGGTTAAGTGACGCTCTTACAAAATCACAAAACAGAATCTTCTGTTTGAAACTGAGCCACAACATTTATGAGTGAATCCATCATAATGGGGGCAGGTAGAGTTTCTTTGTTGTGTCAGAGACTCTAAATAACACAATGAAACCAAACTGTCCTGCTATTGGCAGCAGCTGTGAAAAGGAACATGAAGACTATCTCTGCCAGCACTCTTGTCTCTCCTTTCTGATTCACTATCTGTCTCTGTGGTGGCTGTAAGAAACCTGATACCCTCCCTCAGTGCGTTTAGCTCAAACTAATGCAATATGATGACAGATAGAACTAGGTGTAGAGGTTTGCTTGTAATAAAAAAGTCCACTGAATAAAACATGACGTGACAAGAGAGTAAAACACGATGATTCATACATTATCTGTTTTCATGAGCACAACTTTCATCAATAGCCTAATTTACCCATCTTTCTTTCTTTCTAATTTTACTTCAAGTACATTACTTTCATGTTTAATTGTCTTCCTTATAGGTTAGCCAATAATTATAGAGATGTATATTTATTTGATTGCAATCTTTGTAGTCCAATGACTTTCTAACTGCGGTCTACAAAAGCCTGATTCGCAATTGAAGCATGTGTGTAAACAGTTTTAGTACTTGCAGAGCTAGAAAAGTCTTTTTAATCATCACTGTGGTCTTTTTATATGTATATATACATATATACATATAATGAACCTGAAGTAATGAGGAGCCTTTTCCGAATGTGGGGACTCAGTGGCTTCACACCACCCTGTAACAGAGCCACATTTCCTCTCTGTGCTTGTTTATGTGGAGATGTAATTACTGCAGGGTTAATGGGGATGGAAGGTTTTGGGTCCTATTTAGTCACTTTGTTTTCGTGAAAAACCTCCATGCTATATTCTTTTGCTTCCTTTTACCACTGCCATCAAGCTTGCCTGTGTTATGCTGTATCTTAACTTTATTGCAATAAGCTAACTTGTATGCTGTAACTTCAATAAGTTTGTATATTATCACTCATTACAGTAGTCGGTAGCAAATAAGGTGTTCCGTAATTTAAAAAAAGTAAACAACAATGCTGCTTTGGGGACTTAATGTCATTAAAGTCACTAAAATATAAAGTCAACACATCTAATCTTGACCTGGTGATTTTAATTACTTTTATAGTTTATAGAGTGTTTACAGCTTGAAATTGAGTCTCATTTATCAAAATTTTTCAAATGACGTCATTTAGGACTTAATTTTAAAGCAAACAAACAACAGAAAAAGGAAAATGTTGTCATTGCATGCCCCCCCCCCCCCCCCAAAAAAAAAAAAAAGTGTTTTGGGATGAAATAAAGACATCAAAATATTTTCCAGCTTGGCTCATTGGAAGTCATTTATTTCTTGTTTGTTAGGAGTATCAAATCCATAACACATATAATTAGCTATTGGCAAGGGCCGCACATGCAGCGTTAATGTCTAACTTTGACATATGACCTCTTGAAGTGCTCCAACCATCACATCGACATGAAATATTAAGTGGTACAACATAAAGCGAGCCAAACCGCAGGCTTTGAAGAGTAATCCTCGTTTCCCCCCAGAGGTTCCCCGCGTGAAATGGGATAGGGTTTTTAAGTCCTAATAAGTTCTTAATTTAGCGGAAACACACACGAGAGGGCATGCGCACGCAAATGTGCAAATACACACGCATGCACGCACACATACACGCACACACACACACGCACACACACACACACACATACACACACACACAAGGTCAATAGCGGCTTCCCATCATGCTTGAGTTATTTCGCCACTAAATTATGGTTTCTGTGTGTGTCCTTGCCTGCTGTACACATTCTGGGGTCCAGTTTCAGGAGGTTTAAGCTAAAGGTTATGCAGACTTATACAGAAGTTCTAAGTTGAATTTTAATTATTGATAACAGCTCATTATGCCACTTCATTCCTCCTTTTATGCTGGTTTTAGGTGTCAACAGTCAAGAGTGTACCCTAAAACTCATTGAGGCTAGTTAATTAGAACACATGGAGACCAGGGGGCCTCCATCATTAATCAAAGCAGTGCTCCGGTTTAGAGACTAATAAAATCGCTCTGGTCGATTACACACTGCCAGCAGCACATGGGTAGGGTGCGCCGTCTTATTGAAGAGTAGCAGTCATTATATTCCCACTGTTTTTATCTCCTGCTGTTTAGTGCAATCAACTTGTGTAAATATGTGAGAATCAACCTCAATCCCAACTTCCAATTTAAAGCACAGCCAAGCCTAACACAAAATACAGCTTAGAGGAATCAAAGTTCTGACATTGTAGAGTTGAGCTTATAGAGCCTTACAAGCTGAGCCTGTGATGTCCTGAAATAGCCACTGCACAAATGATAAATGCTCAATTGAGAACATGGCCTTACTTCAGCCTAAAGTTTATATTAGTGGTTAATATCTAAGGAAAGGTATATGGTCTCATATTTCATCCGTCTAGCAGTTTTCATCTTTGTATAGAGCCTCACAGGGCAGCTAATGTAGCTATAGACCCTTAAAAAATGAGTTCACACTTTTTCAAGTCTCTTATAACAGTAAAGTGGCCATATGAACATTAAACCATTTTTTCCTGCTGTAATCATTCCTCCTGTTCATTAAGAGATCCTCTCCAAATGTGCTTACAATGTAAAGCTGTGTATAGACCGGATGCAATGATGTATGTCAAGTCGACAGATTCTATTCATTTTCTGGTGAGAGCAGGAAATTTGGCTTTACAGTGACTTGACCTCAACTTTATGCAAATAAGTCTCATGAAATTCAGATCAAACTGTCAAACTAGGCAGTGTTGATCAAACATGAATCAAGACTCTGTTACTGTATTGCCTATTTCTCACCTCAAATGTTTTCAGAATAATTTGTTTTGAGCAAAAATATATGTAAAAGTTCATCTGGAGATAATATGAGGGTTCAGCCACCTGAGTTAGTCACATTAATCTTCTATAGTTTCAGTATTTTTAGTAAAAATTTCCCTCTTTGCCTCAATGGACAGTGGTTTCCTGTTCAGTTGCCGTGGAAAGATCATAACAAATGGAGGGAAATTGGTACTAAAATAAGACTGGAAGATATTGACTTGATTTAACTGATTTGGATGGTTGAAGCTTCATATTATTTTCAAGTAAACTTTAAAATAGTTTTTTTTGCACAGATCGGGGGGCTGTGGCAAATGCAAACACATACCAGTGTGAGTAACAATCACTGTCAGTTCTCTATAAGACAAGTAACATCAAAGCTGAAAATAGCTGAAGTGATAATTGCATCCTTTTCTGAGAAGTGGCATCTGCGAACACAGCTTCTATTAATTTGCTGTTAAACAAGTGGTCTGTGTGCATATGTGCGAATTTGTTCATGCAGCATACTAATGCATGAATGAATGTTTCCAATTACAGTTATAAACTGTATACATCCACACACCCTCTCGTCCAAAGCAGACTGCGGCACAGCTGTCTGGTATTCCTCTCTATTGACAGTTGACAGCTCTAAGCCAACGTGAAGTGTGGATTTCACTGCTGCCGTGTAATTGACATCCTGTTGCTTGTCAGTGTCTTTTCTTTTTCTACTGCTCCTATGCTTAGAACACTGGTGCCTCATTCTCATACTAACAATATAGGTCACATGATGATGCCTGGGAAAATGATTTAGTTCTTTTTTGAATGGAGAAGTTTGTCTTTCTGTGTTTGTGTGCCTGAGAAGTGAAACTAAATCCATCTCCCAGACCACTATACTGTGGTCTCAACAGTTTTTAATGCCTGGACAGCAATATTCAATACATCACTAATCACAGGCTTAAAGCCCACCACATAGACACACAGATGTTAAAGTGAAAACTTTTAAAAATAGGATAAAACAAAATAATGTCATGACATGGACAAGGTGATATGCCTGTTAAGTTGCATCTTGGTATTGAAGAGTAGTCCTTCTAGTCCTGCATTTTAGGACAGTTAAGAATCTAGCAATGCAACCATATAACCTAAACACTGTTAATGATCCATAACAACAGGTGTATTGTCTTGATTGTTACTATGTACACAAACCAGACACACAAGATTGGTGTTACCTCAATGTGACAAAGAGTAAGAGGAGGAATAAGTAGTTTGTTCAACATGTTGTCGGACCACATCAGAGGTCCAAAGTGTTATAGCTGTTACAAATGACTGCACTTGAAGTCTGGATAAGCTGTTAAACCATTTGTCTCTTATGTACAGTTTAATTTAATTTAAATGTATTGATAAAAGGATCAACTGTGTCAGTTTAACTAGGCCAGGTTTGATAGCATTGAATGTTCTTGAACCATTATCTCTGTAGGTGAGACAACATCAAATTGTCTGACAATTTTCACTGGTACACAAGGAATTCCTGAAAGGATAATAAGCAAAACTAACTAACTAACTAACTAATCAAATGTGAGTTCATTTTTACTCTGACATTAAATAAAATAAAAAAATAAGTAAGAAAGTAAAGTGTTCTTTTGTCTCATATGCAATCTTCATTGGAAATGCCAAACTTTCTAATAGGGGGGAAAAAAGTCATTTCATTTTAGAGTCAAAGCTCGGGGTTGTAATGTTTGTTTTGTTTTACTTTGTTGCTGACTAAATCCAACTTGTGACAAACACGTTAGAGCCTTGTAAATGGTGGTTTGTTGGTGTTGGGCAATGAAGTGTAAATTGTTGTATAGTCACTAATGGACACTTTGGAAATATCTCACTGAGGACAAAAGACAGGACTTAAAAGGCCATTATGGCTGGTCAAAGTCCTTGTAATTATATGGTATTAGTCAACTAGGACAGATGTCAGGCCTGAATAATGAAGGGTGTTACTGTCTCACCTGCTGGTCGGCGTGACAACATTGTCATTTCTACACAAGGAAAAAAATGCTCATGTTTCTCACATGCTTTTCTCAGATAATAGCCAAGGCCTGAGGTGTCGTCATATCAAATGGCATCGGCACTCTTAAGTCTATTTCTTGATTCCATATTAGATACAACATAATGACATATTAATAATTTTTCATTTTCTTATCTGATATGCTTGGTCTGGGAATCAAACAAATGATGGCAAACAAAAATTCACTAGCATAGTATAGTAGCCGATATGATATACAGAAGTAAGTGTACTGTAATAGGTGTAGTATAAGGAAATATAGTATATATAATAAAGAATAGTATACATACAGATGTATATACCTAGAATGTACCTTTTAACTAATACATAATATATAGTGTTGGGCAATATGACAATGTAAATGTGTCCTTTTAATAAACATGGGTGTATTAGACCTTTGTGGGCTATACTGCATCACTGAGCATCACTTTATGACAAACATTAATTATTTCATATAATATTTGAATCATGATTTTTTTTCCATCTTTTAATGAGATTTTATTTAATTTTCTGGATTAGCCGACAACAGACATCCCTGTTTAGTTATTTTACCCATAAACAGTTTCTATGCTGATATATTTCAGAAAATGTACAATATCACATTATCTATCAATAATGTGGTGTAAAATTAATTATACTATGAAGGATTTAATCCATATCACCCATTCCTGAAATGCATACAACTAAATATAGCTATCGTACATAAATCACTATACTAAGTACACCTATATACTGGTGCCATCTTGACCAGGACTCCCTAGCAGAAGAGATATTATATCTCAATGGGACCTTGGTGGTTAAATAATGGATAAATAATACTCTAGATAGTATAGCTTTAAGGAAGGAATAAACAAGAAGAAAAAAGATAGCTACCATTAAGGATATTTCAGCCATCTAAACATATCATCTTCAAATTCATGCCTCAATGAGATTAAAGGAAGGATTGTTTTATTTTTTTATACATTATTACCTTTTTGGAACCTTCCTTAGGGCAACAGATCTCTCATAAAGATCCCTGTGTAGAAAACAAGTAATAAGTGACAACAGCATCATAAAACACAAGAAGTGGAGCTCCTGGTTTAGAAAAGAGAGAGAGAGAGAGAGGGGGGGGGGGGGGATGGGAAAAAGCAGCTAATCCACAAACTAACCACTGCTGAGACGGCAGGCTGAGCCTCAGGTATTTCATGCACTTCACAACTTCAAATTAAGAAGCAATTATATTCTCTCCTGGGTCATTACTAATCCTGCTGAGGTAATGGAGCCGCACCTACAGCCTTAATTGCAGGGATTACAACTGAAAAGGCACAAGTTCTTTAACCGATGCCGTCAGAAACAAAATCTCAACAGGAAGAAAAGAAACTTTAATGCCTCTGCTAACGCCAAGAAAACCTTGATTGAAAGGAAACTATTTATAATCTCTCTTTGTACTAAAGCTTGTCTTTCACGCTTTTTCTCCCTCTTCCCTCACTTTTGTTTCTCCTTTCAAATCTCACTTAACATACAGACACTAAATTATTTCTTAAATTGTAGGTCCCTGGAGCTGAAACACCACCAAAGCTGTGAGACAATGATTTAAACACAAATTAATGGATTCATTACTTCCACCAACATTAGCACATGCTTCTCCTCCCCTGATACTCGTTGTTGTGTGGCCCTGCAGCAGATAACTTTGTAGATTTTCTGTCAGATATACAACTATTTATGTACAAAACATGGCATAATTTTGGTGCACCCTGGTGCAGCACTAAAAGCTTGATAGTAACTGCAGAGAGACAGAGATTTGATACAACTTTAACGATTCCTGTGGGGAAATTACTTGCTGCCAGCAGTTTTCAGTCTTGTACAGACACAAGCCAATGAATTTCTAGAACATCACAGGGACCACTCGGGCACAACTTGTTAAACAGAAAAAGGGAGAAGATAAGAGAGAGAGAGCTAGAGAGAGGTGAGAGCTGAGGAGCGCAGGGGCAGAGGAACATCCCCTTCCCATTAACCAGTATTAGCCCTGACCTTGTTAAAAGAGAAACATTCCCTGTTGTCACCACAATGTCTGCAGGGGGTGGAGAGTCAACCAAACCCAATTATCGACCCTTTTTCTTGAATTACAGCCTGTCAAGGCCATGTTCTTGTGACTAACACTTGTGTATGATTATTATTTATTTTCTAATAATTCCCACAAAACAGATCTAGTGATAAAAATAAAGTTGTAAAAATAATCACAAGCTGTGTTTTCTCGAAAAGGAAGCCGAACCAGCCAGATGAGGTTTGAGAAACTTGTGATTTGAGTGTTTGTTTCTGAATGTACAGTACCAAGTACTAATATTGCTTCCAAAGAACTGACACACAGTGTTTACAGGAATGTAACAAAGTTAATTTTACTCCTGTCAAAACATGGACAATGATTTGGCCATGTTTACACAGAATAAAAAGTGTTATGCTAGTGAAATCATTAGCCTACACGAAATATGGGAGAATAAATAATGTGTCCTGAGACACAGAACATGGGTAGGTGTCAGTGTAATGTAAGATTTTTGGTGCCATGCATGGGTCAGCATGTTCCCGGACCCTTAAATCACCTGAGTGGTGGTGTAATTACGGCTCTCTGGGACGCCACTCAACCCTCTAATACCCAGGGGGCTCTACAGCGGCGCCACTTGTTGCGCAAGTATTCACAGAGAGGGAGCTGGAGGGAGGGAAGCACAGAGAGAGGCGAAGAGAAGCAGCTGAGGGTGGAGGGGAGCTGGGATGCCCTCTGGCAATTTTGAGGTTAATCTTCTAAATGTCGACTGACAAAGCAATATTGCTGAGTGAGTGTGCGTGTGTGTGAAAGGGCAAGGGTGGGGACCGGGTTGTGAGAGAGGGGTTTAGGGTCGCAAAGCAAATGAGCGGGAGAAGCACTAAAATGAGGCAGTCACTTCACTTCAGAGAGTTTGACTAAGATTTAAAATTTTATGTTTTCTTCAAACAAAACAAGAGTTTTTTTCAATCCAGGAAATATCCAGGGAAATAACGTTTCAATAGCCAGCTGCAAAAGGTAGCTAAGCAAAAACAGAGAAAATAGAGTCATTCATTTTCTTTGTATAAACGTTTGCTTTTAAACTTTTTAAGCTAACAATGTTCAGTCAGCTTCTTGTCCTCGCCATGAAAGCCTTTCCCAGACAGCCAATCTCAAGTGAATATGTAACCAAGCAATGATCCAAATTTTATGATGTTACTCAACTGATAAATGAAAGATACAAACAATCAGTGACGCTCTTTGTAAGCCACTGTAGTGATTTTAATTGATGATAACTTTTAACTGGTGATTTATGGGCTTGATGTTTACAGTCATAAGCAACGTGATCAATACACATTTGCAGGCAAAAGACAGTATCTTTGTGATCTTAACAAAGAGGGGTGAAGCCCAGACACGACATTTGATGCCTTATGCAGTAAATTATCTGTCCTCCATCAGGGAGTGTGTGAGTATGGATTTGTGTGCAGTTGTCTGTGAGGCTGCATATCAAAAGCATTGTGAAGGGAACAATCTTGTGATATTGGATTACATCTTAAACCATCAAAACGTTTTTTCCCCTTTCATAAATGCTTCAGACTAATGCCCAAGTTTAATGGTAATGAAAAGGCAACAATCACTTCTGTGTCAAGTATGCCTGCTACTCTTCTGGTAATCTTTTATGGTGTAAAGACTGTTTGTTGCATCTCAAGCCCCCATGGCGCCAACAAGATAGGGCCTTGTAGCTGGCAGAGGAAATGTTAAGTTAGTTGAAAGTCCTCTATAATTGCAACAGCGAAAACTGATAATAGATAAGCATCAGTCTGCGTTTAACCAAAGACTTACATTTTCATGGACATGCCATCTAGAGCACATATATTATTTTCCAAGTAGGAATTTTGACACAGGTTCATATTTTGTTTAAGTGTGAAAAAAGGAGGCCCAAATGCTTAAAACAGAAATCATTTTTTCCAGGTGTGACTCACCATAATTTCTCACTTCTCAACTCTAAATTTTAGCTAATTAATGTTAGTCAATGTTTTCATGATAGAAGTTCTCATCTGGGTGTTGGATGTATATTTTTAATAATTAGATAAATTCAATCAATCAGTCTTCTCAAACATGAATTTGTGGATATGACAAAGGTAAACATGTTACACAAAGTTGAACACAAACACTCATATTTTCATGGCTTGTCTGACATTATCCAGCTTTTTAAACAAAGCTCATCACTATCAATCCATCTTTACAGGATGAGGTAGCACATGACTGTTTTCCATACAATTAAGATAAAGCTTAAATTGGCGCCTAACATTTTATTAAAGGTTATTTCCACATCTATCTTCACACTGTGAAGACTTTGAACATGTAGCCATGACAGAGGCATGGGCCAACAAGATTTTCACATGGGTAACTCAGTGAATCAAACAATTTATGTAAGAAGGACAAAGCAAATGCCTAATCTAAGAAAACTTGTTCACTCCTCTGTAAAATAGCAAGATGTGTGATGCGTTTCTGTTTTTTTTGTTAAGAGTAGAGTTTCAATATAATGTAAAAACACAAGTCTACAGACATTTGACTAACAGGGCAGATCAGTTTTACACTTACTAACTGGCATGGTAACACTTGGCAGATCTGCACCATTGGTTACTGTAATATGTAATAATAAACAGATCATCCAATGACAATGCAATTAAATCAGTAATGCAAGTGAGGCAGAGCCCTTGTAAACATCGCTGTAATTATGTCAGTGCAGCTACAATTGTTTTTGGGGAAAGTATAATTGCGGTAAGATATGAGGAGTATTAAGATAAACACGTTATTATTAAATAGTATATTAGCCAAGCTATTCTGCTTCCAAACCTTTGAACTACTTCCAACTTTTCTTATTTGTTCAGTAATTCAAATAGGTGTCTGGTGTTGTGCTCATCAACAACAGTTTCTGTTACTGGAAAAACAAGCTACGTAGGCAGGATTGAGTTTCACGACTTCATCTTCTTGTACATGCACAAATACAACTTCTTGTGCAAATACAACTCTTGAATCAGCATATGTAAACATTGTCGAAAACTAAAAAGCATCAGATTATCTGGCTACCACGCCATACCAATTCATGACACTGAAATACAGTATATACTTAACTGGCGCTCCCAATTTATAGTGCAGTATATCACTGGCATTATCATAGCATATATTTACATTGCAGTTTTATTAGATACCTAGTTTGAATTTTGCTTTAGTTTCAGTTTTTATGTATGGTTCTTTATTGCACTTGGTTTCTATATACCACCATAAATGTGTCATCTTGCTCTTGTTTTGTGAGTTATTTGAAATAGTTTGGCTGCTATAACAACACAATTTCCACTGGGATTAATAAATTGCACTATTTATATCTAATCCAGCTATGAACACTACCCATGTAAACACTGCAATGGGAGTAATACTTCAACTGTTGACCAAAACTGTATTAAAGACCACCCTAAAGACCAACTGTGAATATTTGTTTAGGTTTGCCTCTTAAAGCATCAGAACACATTCACACACCATTATCCTTGTTTTCATGGCGACACACTGTTGTAGATATTTTTAGAAAGCGATCTTGTCCTACCATGCATCCATGCATGACAGCTCACTGGCCACACAAACACGCATATGTGCATGGGCACAATCATTTGTTCTTTTTTCTTATTATTTTTCATTATTTCATAGATTTTTGCATCTATTTCACCTCTCACTTCCCTCAGATTTGACAGGGCTCCCAGTAGTTTGTTGCGGTAATTACCTGTAGACATGGCGCAGAACAAAGCAATCAGGGAGGGTCCCTAAATACGCTGTCTAGACTTGGTGTCTCGCTCCCTCTCTCCATGTCCCTCCATTTATTGTGTTTGACCTGTCGTCTGACCTGACGAGAAGTCAACCTTTAACTTGAAAGAGGACAGATGACACCAATTGTCTTCAGCTCATTACTTGTCATTTATCCTTTCCTGCATCGTTATATATTTTTTTTCTGGATTTCAGTATCTCAAATGTTAAAGTACAACATATCTAAGGCTTCTTACTCTGAGACAAACAACAGGGCAGTGCAGTAAAGAGACAGTTAGTCTGACCCGCTGTAATGGCCCTCCTTTGAAGTGGTGAAGATAGTGCTTGTAATCAGCTTAATTGATTGTAACAAGGCACCAGCACCAGAGAGTAAGATAGAGACAGAGCACTGTGGGGTGGTTTTAGAGAATCACTTGTGTTTGGGTAGAGTAGTAATTCACCATAATGACAGCCATTACTCCAAAGGCAAACAATGTCACTCACTTCTCCAAACTATGGGTCAAGCTGGCAGATGTAGTCATTGTACTAAAACATAGCCACAAGGGAAATTACAAGCAAACAGAGTTTAAGTGATTTTCAAGTACTATTGAATCATGAGTAATTGCAATACAATTAAGTAAGGAATAAACTTAAATGCAACACAAACACCTTTGTATTAAAGGGCAATTAAGAACACTGTGTTTGTCTCGCTTCAATCAAAACACAATGTTGATTTTGCCATCGACTTCTAGGAGCTGATGTTTCATTGTGTGAACATGAATGGACAAATTGACACATTTACTGTATAAACTGCACAGTCAGTATATTCGTAACCCTCTGTCACTTTCATTAAAACCTCACTTCTTTCTCTCTCTCTCTCTCTCTCTCTCTCTCTGCTTGTCTGTGTCAGTCTTACTTGCTCTTCCCTTGCTCTTGTCTCTTCATCTGGAGTTGATCATTTCATTTCCTGGCTAGTATTACAGTCAACAATTATCTACAGATCAGCACACAGCCCAACTTAAAAGGCTTGGAGGGGGCACATATACAGGGGCAGAGAGAACGAGAGAGAGAATGTCATATTATCTCAGTGAACTTTTTTAAGGTGCCAATCTTCATTTTTTTGTCCACTTTGGGGCACTTTCCCATCAGCACATTTTGAGTTGATATGTCAGGTATGTTCAGCACATATGGAGCAACATTAGTGTTGTGTTTCTGGCCGTCTGGCAAATGTAACCCAGGTCCAATATTCACTCGCTTTTTAGCTCTGTTTTTGGGCTTCAACAACTTCCCAAGAGATCTATCTGTCACATGAGCTGCTAAATGCTCCACTGTGTTTTCCAGCTTGTCTCTAACTTTGTCTGTCCAGTGTTTTTGATGGGCAGGTAGTGCTCAGTAGGTTTGTAGAGCTTTATTGCTGACAACAGCTGCCTACCTTTAAAAAATAAAAGTGCAAACGTTT
The DNA here is from genome assembly GCA_029490765.1 of Euthynnus affinis. Taxonomy (NCBI): domain Eukaryota; kingdom Metazoa; phylum Chordata; class Actinopteri; order Scombriformes; family Scombridae; genus Euthynnus; species Euthynnus affinis. The sequence goes on from CM055854.1 coordinate 16,762,148, forward strand.
AGTTAAAAGATACTGTAACACCATGTCGAGCTGAGAGGAACTCAGAATTAGGGAATAAGTCTCTGTGGGTTTGTCACTATAAGTGACCCCTTTTCACATAGATATATATTTATTTGATCCAATGTTAAAGGGGATGTATCATGCACATTGCCATGTCACACGTCTACATTTATATTCCGAGGCTCTACTGGAATATATTTGCATTAATTACAGTTCAAAAATATCTTGTAGTAGGTCTTTATGCAGCTCCTCATTTTAGCCTCTGTCTGAAACAGGCCATATTAGATATTGTCTCTTTAAGGCCCCCTTACTGATGGGCCTGCTCTGTTCTGATTGGTAAGCTCCTGGAGGCTAGACTTCCTGTGGCCTGGGTGTTTGTGTAAGCAAGTAGTAGTAGTAGTAGTAGAATACATTTGTGCATGTTTGAACCAGAATCTGATCTGAAATATGTAACGCAAACAAACCATGGAACAACCTTAGCAACAAAGGCTACAGAGCGGACAGCAGTTTGTTGGCATGTGCGAACAAGTAGAGGTACCTTTGCAAATGGAACACTCACAGCAGGCTGAATCCTGGGCTTTTGACTTTCATGGTGCATTTTTACATACTGTACCTTCACCTCAAGTTTTGGACCTTTGACCATGTTTAACATAGACATCAAACATCATAACAAAATATAAAAAACGGACGATCACTAAAAGTATCATATGCCCCCTTTAATATAAAAATATCAATAATAGCAGCTTTAAAATTATTACCAAAGCTATCTCTTGTAAGATTTTTTAACCAAAACTGTACCAACTACTCCCCATCTTCACAGCACCCTGAATTCAATTAATCCAAGACCAGACAATCTCAACACTACCGTCCATATCAGCAACCTGTAACACTGTATGCACCTCTCTATGCCATGAGACTAGATGATAAATTGGACTAGCATCTTGATAATGCCAATTAGTCCAGCAGCAAGCCCCTGTTGTTCCATTTCAAAGGGTACATGCAGAGGTTTGTGACCTTAGATGAGGAAAGGGTCACTGCAAAGGACCCCAGTGGCAGTTCTCGCTCCACAAGGTCAGATCAAAGATCAGTGTTCTTGTGTGTGTTTGTGTGCCCTGGACTCTGTGTCATATCCCAGCTCTGGTCCTACTGTGACTGGCGTCTTTCCCTCATTAAACAGCGGTGAGTCTGAGTCTTGAGTCTGCTGCGCTCCCTCAAACACAGACACACACACAGACACATACAGACACACACACACACACACACACACAAACAGTCAGACAGGAAGGATTGCATTAATGAAGAGAATCTTGATCCACCATGGGGTCAGGTCAAATGTTTGTTGGAAAGTCAAGCAGTCTGTCAATCTCCGAGCCTCCAAGTGATAATCAGCAAACCTCCCAAATAATCAGCAGTTCAGGTAGCCTGTTAAAGCAAGAATTCTTAAAGGACCAGTGTGTAGGATTTAGTAGCATCTAGCAATGAGGTTGCAGATTACAACCAAATGAATACCCCTCCCCTCACCCTCCCCTTCCAAGCATGTAGTAGAATCTACGCTCTGTGGAAGAAGACCTGCTCCCTATGTAGACATAAAGGGCTCATTCTAAGGTAAAGAAAACACAGCTATTCTTGTTTTCATGGGATTATACACTAATTAAAACATACTCATAAATACCGTATTCCATTTCAGCCAAGTCTGCTCCCACAAAATTCTACACACTGGTCCTTTAAACCCACTAGTCAACTAATCAGTGAGTCAGTCAGTAAGCAAGTCAGTTCCTTCCCAACTGCTGACCTTTAAAACAGTTACGACCAGCTTTGATGTTCCCTTTTCCTTGTTTTGGCAGAGTGGCTGATTTGTTTATTCATTTAAGAGCTTTGTTCTTTATGACTCTATAAAAGAAGCTCTCAGTAGACACTGATGGCAGAGTTGCACATACTAATTTTACCTCAATGTAGTTAAACAGCAACACATACAGACAGAAACTTGAATCTTCTGTGAAACTACTGTGATATGAACAAAATTTATAAAGTTTTATCAAGTTTTTAAGGCTCAAATTAAAAATAGACTTTATTTTTTATAGCAGCATATTTTGATCAAAGTTTTTCCAATTTTTAGAGAATAAAAATCACATTTCTGTTAGTTACATGACACCAAACTCACAACCATCAAGTAATGAGGTCTTGTCGAACAATAGTAGACTACTTATATTTTAATGAAACTGTGCAGTCTGTCAGGTTGATGATATACATGCAGGTTTTAGAGTTGATGCAAATGGGCTTCACTTCAACAAGCTATAATAGAAAAGGATTAACAGACATTTGTAAATTAATTTGGATGTACTTGAAACTATTAAGGATACTTTTTAGGTACTCCGTCCAGTCACAATTGCCAGAAGACTCCTCATTGTTGCACAGATAATACTCAATACTTGTCTCATTTGAGTTCCTGTGTGTAAGCACATTTCACTCTCATATAACCCATAATAGCTGGGAAAGTTATGGCTTTTTCTACCACAAAATGCTCTTCGCTTCAATGAGACACAAAATTCTTTTAAGGAGATTTGTTTTTGTGGTTCAATTTGTTTGTTGTGTGGAAGGTGGATTTCCCAAATCTCTGGAAAACTTCCCAGAATACTGTGCATGTTCACACAATCACATGAAACAAACACTCACACACACACAAATACATGCACACTTGCCTTTTCAGTACCACTTAAAAACAATTATACCATTTCAGTGCCTCGCCATAATAACAGGCCTCCTTTCGTGATTTACACGACGGCATGTCATAAATCCAACCTGTCAGAACTGATTAAGATATAGTGTGTCGAAGGGAATCTACATGGTTGTGCGAGGAACAGATGGCCCCTGGCTAGTCTCTTTCGTTCTCTGCGGAGGTTGGGATCTTTAACACGGAAACTGAAGTCATGAGGCCTGTGATGCACACTGAGTCATAAAAGTCTGATGATGCTCCTAATCTCTGATCCTTTTTGCGTGCCATGGTTAATTCCATTGTAGTCCAAAAACTATTAAAAACACGTCAATGAGCCACACCGCTGCACAGGGTGAAGATTATTGTTACAGTAGTTATGAAATGGCTCTGAAGAATAATAACAGTGATGTTTTCAGTTTCCCCGGAAAGTAGTTCCATATAAGGTAGATGCCTCTGTGCATGCCCAAGAATGCAACATCCATTCACAGAGCTTCATAAACTTGTTAATTTCTTGACCTTGTACTATATTGTAAATTTCTAAAAAAATTTCAGTGCAAAGTCAGGAGGTCGTTATATGTTATTAGTCTTACTGAAGTTCTTTAGGAAATGTATAATTTTTTAAACATAAATTGTAAATTAAATGGGAAATTTCCTATTTCCAATGCAGTACAAAGTTAAGAGGTTGCGATATGTAGCACATCAAGCTAGTGAAGCTCTGTAAATGGAACCACGTTCTTGTGTGTGTGCAGTGGCATCTGTCTTACACAGAGCTACTCTCTGGAGACTGAAAATGTGATTGCCGTTCGGCTGCATTCACACCAGATCCGACTAGCGTTTTTGCCGCACCGCCGGATTTGGTGTGAATGCAGCCTTATTAGTCTTTGTAGCCGTTTCTAAACAAACTTCCACAACCATAATCTTTGTGGAAAAGGCACATGTTAGCCAGTGCAGCCATATGGCTCACTGATGTGTCTACATTACAGAAGAATGCTGTGGATACATGCACAATACTTGTGAGAAGGATTAATTCATTGTTGAGGTGGCTCCACACATGATTTGATTTGATTTTATTAAGATTCCTATTAGCTGATGCAGAAAACATCAGCTACTCCTCCCGGAGTACAAACAAAACATATGACAAAGGAGAAACAAGTAACAAAGATAATTAAAATAAAAAAATAAAATTAGCTATGAGGTGTTCACTTGTTTTCTTGAAACTAGCTTTATTCAAAGTTTTAGAAATATGACCTGAAAGGGAACTCCATTCAACTGTATATCTATACAGCACTGCATGTTGTTTTGAGTTTGCTTTGTTTTTTGGAATTGTGCATTGGGAATTGGGTGTGTGTGCATTAGATCTAAGTGTGAGCTGCCAATACAAATAGTCAGGGATATTCAATACATTATTAAATAAAGAAGTGATGCTTTTAACTTCTCATAAACTTTCAGCCAGAAGAGTTGGTCATGTAAATGTACTAATATTAATGTACATTTACATGCACATTAATATTACTCTATTATTCAAAATGTGACAATATTCTGAATTTGATACTGGTCATGGTCAAACAGCATATTCTGTTTGGATATTTCCAATGTAGCATTTTCCCATTAAAACATGTGGGATTTGCAGGTATTATTTTGGTTTTAGGGGCATTCTTTGGACATGTATACCATACATTCAGTATATGCATCTCAGTTGAGGTTTTTACTGGTGTTTATGACACATAGCCCTCTTGGCTGTTGACACCTGCATAGGCATAATTACATATACTGGGAGGCTGATAGAAGAGATAAATTGGAGGAGAGTGGAGGGCTATTCAGGCTGAAAAAGCAGAGTGCGCCTTTACCACGACGGGGATAGACAGTTTGTTTATTATCCTGACTGATGGTGACGACTCATGGTGATGCACCAGAATCCCTAGCATTGGATAACCTAGGTATTGGATGTGCCTGTAACTATAAATTTATAACATTGGTCATATCAATATTACTTATAAATATCAGGCAGCAGATCACTGTTTTTCACCTTGCTTGTTTACTTCACTGCTTACGGAGATCTTGTGATTCCTGTCCTCTCTGGAGCAGAGGGAAACCCTGAAAACCCTCTGCATGTAAACAGGAATATTAGTGGAATAGTTATTTTCATTAGCTATGTAAACAGCTTCGAAGGAGTATTGCCGTTTTTGGAATAAGGGCAAAAAAACAGAACATTTGTGCATGTAAACACAGTGTGCACTAAAGGGCAAGCTGAGATTCTGAACCAGTTGTAGCTTCACTAGATTTGTCTTTGTTGTACCTGACCAGACCACTGGGCAATAATCTAAGTGTGATAAGTTTGCAAGACCTGTTTGGTCAGATGTGGTATTGAAAAAGAAGAGCATCTCTTGATTACAGATATGTTTTTCTTCATCTTTCCCACGCTGTGTATGTCTTGCATTTGAGAGGCCTCTGTTAAAGAAAACTTTCTGTGTTCTATTAGTTAGGTAGCTTTCTATCCGTGCTAAGGCAGGTGGAGTAAAGCCATAACATAAGTTTCCTTAATAGCAAGCTATGATGAATGACATCAAAAGCAGTACTTAACTCTAATAGTACTGCTCCTGCAATATTCTGTTGAGTATCTTCAGTATCTTTTAGCCAATCTGTCATTTGAGTGAGCGTTGTGCAGGTTGAGTGCCCTTCCCTATATGCATACTGGTAGTTGCTTGCAGAGTTGTTCAAAAAGAAATAGCATTGTATCGGGTCAAATACATTTTTTTTTCAGTTGTCTTATGACAGGTACCAAGCTAATTGGTCAGCTGTTAGGGGAATTACTGTAGCCTCTTTCCATGCACATGAGATTTGTTGACATTGTCATCAGCCATATCCTTTAATTTGAATTTGCCAACATCTGCACCTGGGGACAACAGCTGACATTCAACAGGTAGTCTTCTGTAAACTCAAGGTGCAGCTTATTGAAATAACTGAAAATGCCACATGGAGAACCTCAGCCTAAACAATCTACAATACTGTTTTTAAGCTTTACTTCAACCTTGCAAAATATAGAAATTTAGGATGGGTTCCTGTGATGTTTCTTGATGAGTACTGTGAGGTGCATAGTCTACAGAGCTATCTCTTCTTACCAACAGTACACTGTACTTATACGACAGTGTTCTACAAGAGTTACATGTTTGCCAGCAATTGCAATATATTAGAGCTATCTAGAGCTAATGTTATAAGAGGAAACCTGCAGAGGGAAAGAATGCGTACCTATTTGCACAATTTTATGATGTACAAGGAAGGTCAAGAGGTTCCTGAGTTTGAATGCACTAAACTTTCCAAAACCCCTCAAGGTGTAATGTTTTAGTCATGAATTAAAGGAGGACCCGATAATGATGGGTTACAGTGAGGTGAAGCTATGAACCTACATTAGTGGATAAGTACATATATGCTACATAGTGTTCAAAACTTAATCAAAGAGTGGAGTACAGTTCCAAAAACATAATTGCAGTTGGCAATTACCAATGCAATTATCACTCTCAAAAGGAACAGTCTGTAACATATCATGGGTACAGAGACAGGAACGGATACATTCCTGTCGGCAATGAGCAAATTTCTCTACACGTTTGTGTGAATGTGATGTGTTTCACACTGTATGCATTGTTACATGATTTGAACTGGGCATAGGTGCATGTACACATGCATGTGACAGCATGCTCCGCAATGACTTGCACCAGTTGATACCTCTGTACATGGTGTTATATGAAATCCGTTATACAGAAGAGATATGTGACATGTGTTGTGTCTATGTCATGTGTTGTTCATCATCATTAGGGTGTTTGATATTATTCTATGCCATGCCTCTAATAAATTCCACCACCCTGGTCGTGTAGTCATTAAAGTGAACTGAACTGAAAGTGCTTATATTGTGTTTTTAAACATATAAACAAGCATAGGCGGCGCTAGGGCAAGAGGTATGGGGAAGCTACGGGACAAAAGAGAAAAAAAAGAAAAAAGGTCTTTACCAATACGCGGATAGGCTACATTGTTATTATTATTATTATTATTATTATTATTATTATTATTATTATTATTATTGTGTTCAGAAAAATCTGATGTCACAGCATAATGATCTATACACATTTTTCTGTTAATTAATTAATTAATCTTTACTTCTTTTTTTTTTTTACCTTAATGAAGCAGCATTCGCCGCGGGGCCTTTGTATCAAACTTCTCAGGTTTAAGCCGCTTAGTTATGTCACTCTCGATGTACAGGAGCGACAGAGATGACAGTCTCTGCTGGGCCATAGTTGTTCTCATCCAGTTGCGGACCCGGCGCATCGCAGAAAATGAGCGCTCACAAGTCGCTGTCCCAACTGGAAGCGACAGTGCCAATTTAAGCACTTTGGCGAAGTTCGGGTAAAATCCAGACAAGGCAGCGGCTTTTAGATTTTGCAAAATTACTCCACCTGAACTCATTTTACAGCTAACAGTGAGGCAAAACGTTAGCGCCAACGCTGCTTCGTTGCTATGGCAACACGTACGTAATGACGCAGTAACCATCAAAATATCAATATTAAAAAATATTTAGGTTTAATAAATAATATTTATTATTTTAATGCCTTTTTCACATATTTTTAAAAATAATAATAATATAAATAAAAAACGTGATTTTTTTTTTTTTTTTTGGTGACAACTTTGGGGAAGCTAAGCTTCCCCTAGCCTCTTAATAGCGCCGCCTATGTAAACAAGTATGCAGTATGTGCTCCTTAATGGGTGCACAGTATGTTCTTTGACATTATACATTGGGTCAGAATCTGCTTACGTAGTTGTAAATATTAATGTATGATATGGAGAAAAACTTACATAATAGTATCTTTTTTATATTCCTTTATTGATATATATTGTAATAAAGCATGTTTTCTTGGAATTCAATTGATAAGCTGTTTATAGATAAAGCAATCAGTTAGGACTTGCTCTTTTTGATGAATCCAATGAATGAAATATCTGAATAATCAAGGTACATTAATGCAATAATCTCATAGCTTAGATATTTCCATAAAAATATTGAACGCCAATCTCATCATTTTGCCCAAATTAGTTGCAAACGTGCATATTTATATGAATGTACAGTACCAATCAAAAGTGAATTGCGCCCCAACTTTTGACTGCTATTGTTTATGTATCCGTATGTGTGTTGACATCTTCCGTTCAACCCCGACAGTGACTTACAGTATACTCCATTGCTAGTTTTTTTTCAGGAACTCTCCCCTGCAGGCTAACAGTCATCAGCTGACTATCCTGTAACATAGCCCAGGGCTGAGTCAAGCAACAGATTGCCTCCTTCTCTTGTCATTAGCAAAGTGGGCATCAATCTTTCACGTTACAGGAGGCCTCATTCTCTGGCTTCTGAATAGATCTGTCTCCAGTGTTAACAGCTAATTGGCCCTGGCGCCATTGTAGTATTGAAGGTAGTCATTTAGGTGCATTACAGGCGGAGGTTCTGAGGGTTTGGGAAGCTCAGTGAGAGAGGTAAGAGAGAGAGAACGAGAGAGAGAGAGAGAGAAAAAGAGAGAAAAAAGAGAGAGAGAGAGAGTGGGGAACAGTAAACTAATTTGCATCTTACATCTGAGTGCAAACAATATGATTGTATTGATAATGCATATGTGTATGCGTCATTTCAACAGTTGTTTCAACAAGTCTCACTGGTTTGACAAGTTACTTGTCTTACTGAGAAGAATGCAACTTAATTGTGTGTACAGTACTACACAGCATATGTGTTCTTAAGCAACTTTGCATATGCATGAGTATCTGGATGTGTGTAGGTGAGAGATAGATGGTACAAAGCAGGGCTGAGGTATACCTTCAAATGTCAGTGAAATTAAACCATGATTGTATTGTGTTATCATTTTAGAAAGTGTAGGTTTTAAAACATCCATTTGATTATTTTATTTATTTTGGACACATTTGCCATATATATAGGTATATATACTGATACTGGCAAAATGTTTTTATTAATAACATGATACTGATCAACCACATTGCCCACTTTTTCAAAATTACTTCCTTTTTCAAAATTACTTCCTGGTTGGACAAGCCAGATAAACACACAAATGTGGGTGTATTATTGGAACAATGTAGGAAGTGAAATACTTGGAAATGTGCTGGATGAGTATTTTCATTAGAATACTATTGGTAAACAGTGTGCTGTGGTTGAACTGGGGGCCCTGAAGACTAGGAGCCTAACATGTGATGTCATGTTTATTTTATGTTTATAGCTCAAAATCACACATTTGCTTCAAAGGGCTTTAAATATACAACACTATCTACTATTTAATAAGGACTAACAGTCTAACAGTCTGAAACTAGCTGTTTTTATTAATCTAAGGAAGACTTTAGAATTAGAAGAAGGAAAACAAAAGCTGTGAACTGCAAAAACTGCCAATCAATAAAGGATTACATACATTAGCATCCTATAACTTGACATAGTATGTTTTAAGTTACTCAGCAGTGCACTAATCTCAGTTATGTAACCCATCAATTTGACATGTTAACATGTTGCTTCCCCAACTTTGTACCCCGTAAGTATCAGTATAGATAGTAAAATTTGCTGGTGTGGCGGTATGAATGAGTGTTTTAATGGGAATGTAAATAGTGTGTGAGTGCAGCACAGCCTGCTGATTATCCCAACCAAACATTCCACCACTTCAAAGCTTCTGCTGTAATTACAATGCTCTGAGGTGTGCCCGACCCACACAACCAGAGGCTTCTCAAGCTTCTCTGTCACACACGCACACACAAACACACATACTGTACGGACATCCACACACACAAACATGTTCAGACAAATTGCTTTCGCTATTATCAGGCTTAAATGATATTATGGAAAAAAGGAAGTGGGATGTGTGGGTAATTTTGCTACACCCAGGAGAGCAGCACTCTCATTCCTACCCCTCCTCCTCTTTCCTTCCTTCCTTTATTCCTCCTTCGTCTTCTCTTGCTATATTCTCTTTGAATCCACGGTCACACAAAGCTGTGGTTGCATTATATGTGAGTCTAAAATGTATTTAACATGTAATACCCTATTAACATTTAATATTTAATATATTTACAACAGTTCCAATACATTCACACATGTGTATCTAAAAGAACACTACGCAGATTATGTATTACTAGAGATGGACCTGACATTGTTTATAGATAGGTTGTGAATAGATGCTGCAGGCCATATCGGTGCCAGATGGGCTATGGTTCCAAATAAGCCAATTAAATGAGTGCCAGTGGTTTCTGTGACTAGAATATTGGCAATTAGCAGTTTTCCTCATTCAACAGTGTTGAAAGATAGATTGACACACATCATGCTTAGAATTTTTTTTTTTTTTATTTGACTCTGATGATCACACTGGCACTTTTTGTGTCTTCTCCTGTTGCTAGAGTTATAAATAAACACAAAAAAGAATAACAAGAATAGAAGGATACAAATTAAGGGATAAAAGAGGATAAGGATAGAGATAAACACGAGGACAGGATATAAATAAGAAAATTATCATCGAAGAGATAACATAAAAAAGGATGCAGAAAGTCATGTGGAAGTAAGGACGAAAAGGAAAAAGAAAGTTAGGAAAGAATAAGATGCAACTGATAAAAGTACATGAAGCAAGCACTAAAGGGTGCAAGGAAGAAAACAGGAGGGAGTAGAGGAGGAAACATGCCACTGACACTCAGCCAAGAACGAGTTCTGTGAATAATGACTGACAAGCTGCCTGTGGGGTGTACGGGCACAGCCAGAGAGAAAGAGAGAAAGAAAAAAAAGAGAGAGGGAGAGAGAGGTTGAGGGAGTGGAGGGGGGTGGAGGTGGGGATCCTGAGCAGAGCTGCAAAAAAAAAAATAAAAAAGGCAACAGTTTCTCCCCTGAGGAGTCAGTCCTTTCATCTGGCCGCTTACTGGCGCCTTCACAAACCTCTGATTGTCTGTGAAATAACCCCACTTTAATAAGGCAGCAGTGGCAGCCTCCTGGGAACTGAGTCCTGCTCCACAGTCTGACATAGACAAGCTACTCTGCCCTGCTGGCTACACGTAAAAATGTAGGGGAAAAAACTGGGTATTTACTGTATATAAATCTATCCTCAGGGATTTTCGAAAAAAAAATGCAGTAGATCCTCTTTGAAGAATGGCTATATGGAAAAGGAAAACCTTGCAACGGTAAATTCAACATTTCTGTTCCTCAAGTGAGACTTTTGCAACCAGTGAGTTCTAAGAAAACCGTTTTAAAAACAACTTATTCTTAAATAGTAAAAAAAAAATCTGGTTATTCCTGTTAGAGAGGCTGTAATAGTTTTGCACTGCTGTACTGTCTGTGAATGAAGGACACAAACACACACAAGCATACACACTAATTACTTCTACTACTCAGACATTAGCAGATTATGAGTGTGGATAGGACCCTGTGATGTGAAATACCGATTAATTATCATTCAGTGACAGAACAGTTTCAATTACCAATGGTCTGGGTGTTAAATATGAGCAATTAGGCAACAGATACAAAATGACTTAAACAACCATGTCCATGAGAAAAAATCTTAAGATGAGTGAAACATCCTTACAGCTTAAAATATTTCAACCATCATCAAAGAGCTTCTTCTTTAGATAAACTGCTGGAACAAGTGTGAAGTTCTCCATCAGAAGTCGGGCACTTTCATCTGACATGACGTGAAATTGTCCATGGAAAAACCACAATGAGTTACTTCATGAGAATCACAATGAGTTGCTTCATGTCCAATGTGCATAGAGAATGGCATTGAATCATAGGACAAGAAGATGAATGAGTTGGCTAACAGACATGGAGAGACATGTGAATGTCTCATTGAGTTTCTGTCCAGTCGCGCCTCAGACACCAGCTGGACTGAACTAAGGACTTTAAAACGTAAATCTGTAATTTTGTAAAGTAATTTACTCTGTAATTTGAGTGTGACACCCTTCTTTAAAGGCTGGACTGACACAGCACACATTGTGAGTTACAATGGAAAGTCCCAATAAAGGGAACAGCAAACAAATCAGAGAGAGAGATAAAGAAGAAAAGGGATCAGTGTTTCATCCTGGGTATAATTCTCCATAATTATCCGCATGGGGCCCGTGTTTACACATGCAGTCTCATGAGGTTATAGTTAGAGCTAATCCATTACTGAAGCTTAACATGTGATAATGCTGTGGCACAGCTATTATTTTTGTAGCCTTTTCCCCTGAATTCACTTAAGCCAAAGAGGCAATCTGAGGGCAACCTGTGTCATGAAGTGATAAAAGATTGATTTCATAGAACATATTAAGCTACAAATTTGTAAAGTTTATTTGGCGCCCATCTGTAATTTATTACTTTATTATGATGCAAAACTTAAACAGCTATTAAGAGAAACAACTGCTGCTAAATTGAAAATTCAGGAAATAATCATTCTAGTCAAAAATAGTCATTCTTACATAATTTTATACACCATCCTAATTTGAAATTATTTAGTTATGATGAAATTAAACTATTTTTTAAAATAGTTTTATTGTTTTATTATATAAATATATTAGGGTCTGTATGGACCACTGCAGTAACCCCTGGCCCAACGCACCTACTACTACTAATAATATTGTAGGGTCTGTTGCACTGCATCCCTCATACCAAAACAAGTAACTTCTGTTTCCGACTGTCCCTGAAGGCAGCATCTACTCAGTCATAAAAATTTTGGACTGCAGTGATTGGCTAAAGGCGAGTCGTGTCAACGTGATGCGTATACATACTCCCACACACAACTTGACAGCTGCATAACATTGCACTCGCTGGGGCGAGTATCATCTGGCTGCCCTTTGACTTGCCCTTACGCTCGGAGTTCAATTTTTCAAATGAGACCTGGAGGAGAGATGGCTTCTCAGGAGACTTTTAAGGACTTGGGGTGCAGTTCGTCCGAGGAGGACAGTAACCGCACGGACTTGGCAGAGGCTGCGGCAGAGGAGAAGACGTCTCCGGTGGTGCGCCGGCATCACCCGTTCAGCGTGGAGGCACTCATGTCCGGGAGAAAGACGGACGGACTCGGCGGAGAGTCCACCCGCGGTAAACCGGAGGTGGTGTCCCCCACAGGATTAAACTCTCTGTATCTGTGCCGGGAGACGTGCAGTCCTCCCGGGGGAAGCAAGAGGTTAATGGCTGCGCCACCATCGCCGGTAAAATCCGAAACATCAGAATCGGAGGACTGTGCGCCATGGGTCAACAACAGCGCGTTTTCCGCACAGCCTCGTAAGTGCATCCACGAATAAGCAGTATCAAAACTATCTGAGTTTGTAGACACATGTCTAACCCATGTCATCTTGCAACCTACAATGACAAAGTTTAGATTTGAATGGGGTGCCTAGAGGACAAACTTCTCATTCTTTGGTCAGCAAGTTTTCTGATTTTCTACAAGCTGTGCTGCAATTATATCTCTTGACAGAGCTGTTTAAAGAATCCAGGACATAAAATGGTTTATGTCAGAAGGTAGTACAAACTGAACCAATTACTGTAGACTCACTCAAAAATACATTAGATTTGAGTTTAATGAGGGATCACTGTCACTTCACCATCCTTTTACCAGCATTCATCATGCATTATAATATGAAATATAATCATGAAATGTAGTCTATGAAAGTCTAGCCTGATATCAAACTTTCAACTTTAACTTCATCAATTAAGCCATTTTGTAGCAACAAATCAGTAAAATTCCTATATTTCAACTATGAAGGTCATTGCGTAACACATTAAGAAACCAAATCTTCATTCTAAAATCTTGTGTTCTTGTTTCTTCTCCCAGGTCACGTCAATCCCTCCTGCCAGTTGAGGAAGCACAAGACCAACCGAAAGCCCCGCACTCCCTTCACCACGTCTCAGCTCCTGGCCCTGGAGAGGAAGTTCAGGCAGAAGCAGTACCTGTCCATCGCCGAGCGGGCCGAGTTCTCCTCCTCCTTGACCCTGACAGAGACCCAGGTGAAGATCTGGTTCCAGAATCGCCGGGCAAAAGCCAAGAGGCTCCAGGAGGCCGAGCTGGAGAAACTCAAGATGGCTGCTGACGCCAAGACGGCAGCAGTGGCAGCCGCTGCTGCTGGAGCATTACACCCTGGCTTTACGTTACCGCTCTCGTTGGGTGCCATGTCACTGTACGGACAGTCATACTCCACTTACCACCAGCACCACAGACCCATACTGCCCATTTCACCTTTAGGACTGTATGCTGCTCCCCTGGGCTACAGCATGTACCACTTGTCATAAAAATGGAAATATCACTGACTTTGGTGAAATGTGTTTAAAAACACTTCCCAGGATTCCTAAAAATGGACATGGAGGACGTGTGACTGACATTTAGAAAAAAAAATATGTTGATGTAAATGATGCACAAGGAGTGTTTGATTCAACTTTCTGAGCACTTCAAGTCAAATCCATTTTTTCCCACAGCGAGGATAAAAAACAACTTAGATGCCCTCTTGTTCCCTTTGGACTGCCTGTTTACATGACTTGTCTTTATGAGGAGGGGCGTCTGTCCAGCTGTTTATATTCTTCTCATGTTTACTTCTGCAATAATTGAGCTGGGCGAGGACTTGCACTGGGCACAAATAATACAGACTACAACTTAACTTTCACTTAAGCCTTTCCCTTCATCAGATAAAGTGCCTTGTGTTGAAAAAGGGCCTTAATATGGAGACACTTTGTACACTTGTATGGATGAATGAGTGTTTCAGCATCTCAGGCCAAATAAAACATATCACTTTAACAGCATTCGTTTAATTCTACAAAAAGCATCAGCCTTGAAAAACTGTTGATAGGGTCTTCAAGACAGTTAGCCTCAAATTATTCATCACAGTGAAAACTTTCACACCATTGTGATTAAAACTTTGTTAATGTTTTATCTCTAGTAGCAATAAAAACCTTTTATTTCCTTATCACACATGAATAGACTCTAAATATATTTATTCTCTTTGAAATATAATGCTGGAAATGTGCGAATGCCTCATGTTGTGTATTTATGTGAGAATATGGTACAAAAGTTCTGACCAAAATTGTATTTATATTATTGTTCTTCTTGAATCATCCCTTTGAAAGGGTTTACATAATGCTATACAGTTTATATACTATTTTTTTCCACCAATGTTTTATTCAAATGGACAAAACTAATAAAGCCTTTTCGGACTTCTTCCTTTCAATAAATGACATTTAATTGTATGTGTGAAAAATATAATAGAAATGTGTAAACTTGTGCAGCTACATGAGTCATTTTAAGTAATTTACCAGTGAATCCAACTGTAATGCTTTTCTTTTTTCTCTTCATGTTCAGCCCTATGCAGATACAGCTGCTTTTTGTGCGTGTGTGTGTGTTTGTGTGGTTAAATCCAGTGTCTGTGTTTCCCATCAGACAGTGGTCAGTTCAAGGCAATGTTTGACAAACCATAAACGATACCCATAAATTATGCAACTTCACAGATAGTTCCCGTTCTTACTGAGCTGTCATTAACCACTGGTCAGACTTTTTATTTTAT
Source organism: Euthynnus affinis (assembly GCA_029490765.1). NCBI lineage: Eukaryota > Metazoa > Chordata > Actinopteri > Scombriformes > Scombridae > Euthynnus > Euthynnus affinis. The sequence continues at coordinate 16,777,377 of CM055854.1, forward strand.
TTTTTTAAAGCAGAGATACATTTTATGGTGATGCTTTGTTTGTGTGTAGTCTCTCTGGCAATCTCTATCTCTGTACTTGTGACGGTAATGAGTCATTTAGGTCTCTCACATTTACGACATTAGTGTGAGAACTCACAACAGCATTTATTTCTATGATTAGGCTATTGGGTTGACAACTAATGAAAAACTACCTGAAACTACTGTCTAGAATTTTACCTTTCTAAAATCTTTATTCATTGTAAGTTTTAAAAATCATACTATTAATGAACACTGTTGACAAAAGTTTTGAATTTAGCCAAATTCTGCCAGACCCCTCAGGGTGAGTTTGGTGGGGTGTGGGGCAGCTAAAAGGTGCCTGTGCTTTGTTGCAATTATGAGAGCAGCTTACAACTTCCGTGTGACTTTGATGTGACGAGGAAATCGTTTATAGGCAGCAGCATATTTATGAGGTTCCCCTTTAATCAGAACAAGGCAGAGAGGCCAACCAGGCAGAGGGAACTGGCAGGCAAGCAAGTAGCTTACAGAGGCAAGCAATCAGCCTAATGAAGTGCAGATTGGCAGGAGTGGCTCCAAGTCTCTTGTGAAGCATTGAGTTTGTGCTACTTACTGGAGGGGTGTTATGTTTCACTAGTGAAGAATTTCATAAATTGTCTGTCTTTGTGCTTGTAGGGTTGTCACTGGCACTGAGGATCTGTTTTTGTCATTGCCAGTTCCCTTCCTCTGACAGTGATTGGGCATGCTTGTGGTTCAGCATGTTACTTAAAGACAACATGTGACTGAGCCCTCCTCTGCCTGCAAGTCATGTGCTTGTCTCCTGCCTCCTCTAGTGGCTGTTTGTTATATAGCATCATGGGAAAAATGCCCTTGCTCTTTCCCCTTGCTGTGAAGCACCTTGCCAGTGAAATTGGTTTGAGTTTTTCAGGCGTACACTAAACACTGACAAAACAAACAAAACAAACAAAAGGCAATTAATTGTGAAGGACAGTCTTTTAACAGTCTTTAAAACTTCAAACAAATAAACAGATTATGCAGAAGCATGTTCTCCCCTTGATTGTGCAGAACATGACTGATGGTTCTGCACCATATAATGTAGTTCAAGATAAATTCTCATTAACTACTTTGCAGAATCAACATCTATTACATCCTAACTGCAGGACATTTTGCAGAAAATATGACTATTAGATATGATGATAATGATTTTGGAATCAGAATAAATATACATTCTATTAGAAATTGTGCTAAACATGTGTTTGAATTCTTATAAAACAAAATAAAATAAAAAAGAATCAGTCTTTTGTGTTTTTCTGGTGTTCTTACCCATATTAAGTTATAAACGTACAACACAGAAAAGGAAAGGAGCAATTCATATACTCAGTTTGTGTTCAAATTTAGTCACCAAGATGCAAAAGGAATACAAAAAAGGTAGATAAGTAGGGCCTATGTATGGTGTATTACCTGCATGGTGGTTACATTTACTTGTGATGTCACTCACTCACTGTCTGATCAGTGATATGCAACAACTGAAAACATTAATAGGTTACCTCTGGATGTTTATGTGCTTAATATGTCCATCAACGGTATAAGCATCCCACTGTTATATTATTGTTTGTTGTATTATTTATAACTGTTCAGCAATGATGTAACTGTGATGTAATGTCCTCCCTCTCTCTTATTTCTAGAGACACGTCAGCAGAAGCCTCTTGATGCTGTTTGGAAAAAGTACCAAATGAACTGTTTTAATGTCTGAGGAGCTGCCTGTCAAAGCCTTTTTGAGTTCCTTTTGCCTCTTGCAAAATTTGGCACAAATTGAGCATATTAAAAATGTACACCTATAACACTTGATACTTTTATTAATTCACAGTTAACTAATTAAAGACTAGGCTATGCATTGGCATCTTGCACCATGAAATAAAAATTACAATAAAATTACGGTATGAACCACTTATGGGAGTTACGACTTATGATATTTGGGCACAGACAACAATTTAGCTGCATATTTTGAATTTAGACATAACTACATTTGGTTTTCATTGACAGATTTGACCTAATACAGTTTATCAAGTTTCACCAACAAGATTCAAAACAATTAGGTTTTTTACTTATTTTTTTGACAAACTGGGGACTTTGTCAATGTCTGCTCTCTGAATGTTTCACTCTGTCTGCTGCAGGACTCAAGTTATAAGGTTAAACGCACACAAACCCAGTTAGCAGCAGGTAGCTAAGATCAGCAGCTAACTGCATGAATGTGTCTCATATTCATACATATTAACATTTTGGCTTTCATCACTGTAATTTTTTAAGCAGTAATTGTTGCTAACAACTATGCTAACTATGTAATTAAACTCAGCAAGCAAGCAGACTAGCATAGTAGATAAAGGTAAAAATCAGCTTTCCACTGTGTGCTGGTAGTTAATAGTATTTATTCAAATCCAGGCATAAATTCATAGTGTTGAGCTCCCCCTAGTGGTCACATTGTTACATTATGTCCAGTGCATCAGTTTCCTGTTTAGTTGCTGTCTGAGTGGAGCCGGTGTGCAGTTCAGCATTTTCTGTGAGGGAAGTTTTGAGAATATATGCCTGTGAGTATCACTATTGATTTGTTGTGTATTAATGATAGCTTAATTACAAATGTATTCCTTTTTTGAGTTGTTTCTGTAAATATGTTTAGCAGATTTAGTAGCTAGCTTGCTTATGCTAGGCTGTTTAGCTAGCTAAGTATTTTGGCTGGTTAGCTAGTGGGATGCTTAGACTCACTTCAAATTTTATTGTTATTTTCTACCTAGGAAAAACTGTATTTTGTTGTTTGAATATTTTTATAGTTTATTTTATGATGTGATTGCAGTAATTGTAATTGTATTTTGTTTGTATGTTTGTTTCAGTTTTACAAAAAAGAAAAGATTGATGAAAACAAAGAAAGCTGGAAAAATACAAAAGTAAGTAAAGAACTTAAACTTATTTGAGCTTTTCTTGAATCACTTGTTAAATAGCTGTCTAGTTTGACAGTCACTCATCAGGTGAGGACAGAATACACTGAGTTCAAACAAACCAAAAACATAAAAACAGACTTTAACTCAATTGATGTTTGTATCAGTGTCATACATAATGAATTTGGTACAATAATCATTTCGAGGTTTCAAAACTTAAGACTGAGCAACATTTCATTCATCTTTTCAGCTCCTTTAACCACAGTCAAAAAGCAGTGAGGTCACATGCTAAACAGATGCAACCTGATTGGTTCTCCTGCAGATGGCACCATGTAGCACTGAGTATGAGATTGATTTCTGAGACTGAATGATTTCTCAAATTTTGGGGCCAATAATGTATTGAACAAAAATAAAGCTACACAAAATGTCAACTAACATGATTTTTGTGCAAAAAAAAATTCTAAGGCCACGGTATACTAAACAAACAAATGATTAAAATGACCAAATATCTAGTCGAATATAAAATTCTATGGTCTAAATAAAGCAAATATATTGAGTTATCAAACACTCATAACAAATACTAATAATAATCAACAAAGTACAGACAAACTAATAGCTCCTACAAATGCTATTCAAGTAACAACAGGCCATTTACCTTCATTACATTTACCTCTACAAAAATGCTCAAGTTCAGCTCGATTGCCAACAGTAAATGTGTTAGAACAAAAAGAACAAATTATGTTGTACTGCCACAATGGTAAAAATGCATTTTTGTTTGCATTAGCTCACAGCTGGCCTAACAGCCCTGATTGTTTGAGAAATGCAATTGTGCATTTTGCACTATTTATGTTATAGTCTAATGTAATTTCTGCTCTCCCTTTCAGAAAACAGAATAGCAGTTAGCATCCCTGCTGCTGCTGATTTGTTCTCTTTTAAACTTGTTTACAGATACTAATGAAGCCTTGGGCAGTGCCTCCCAGAAACAACTGTGAGTTTCCATGTACAGACTAGGACATGATGCACAAGAATTCTGTTGTTGGAGTGTGCGTGTGTGTGTGTGTGTGTGTGTGTGTGTGTGTGGTCTTTGGAAATATCCCCTGAGAGCCACACAGGAGCAGATGCAGGGAAATTGCCTAGAGCAGGCCAGTGGAAGAGGGGGGCAGCCAAAGCTTCTAAAGATTATGCTGGACACACACACACACACACACACACACACAGACGCACAGACACAGAGAGAGAGACACACACACACACACACTCACATGATGGCCTGTTTCTGTTTCACTGATTTCTGGGAAACATCTTTGGAAACTCTCTCTTTCACAAAAACAAACCCACAAACTCTGTCTCTCTCTATCTCTCTCTCTCTCTCACACACACACACACAAAAAGTGTAAAATACACAAGATGGTAGTTTTACCAGTTATCGTTTTCTTATTTTCCTCTGTAACATTATTTATCAATATTTTGCATCTTTAAAATTCAACTGCACAGTCTCTCAGAAATATAATAATATAATAAATTGTTGATGATTGATGATTTAAAATGGATTACCACATTTATTTCAACATGTAATACTAGCTTGTCACAAGGAGACACACTATCAATGGGAACACACAAGGGTCAATGATATATCAGTTCGATGTTTGCAGACTTTGCTGGCTGCAGCATGTTTGAATGTGCCCATCCCACTTTTTAAATTAATGCTGTTTAATTGGACTCTGTTTCATATACTACATGTTTGATCAAAGCAGTGCATCTAAAGACAATCTCAACATTCCAGTAAAATCTTCACATTAAATGAGACACACTTTTCTTACTCTGCATTAGTCCAGTGGAAGTGGGGGAGGGGTGGGGGTGGTGGTGGGGGGGGTGGGTGGGATGGAGCTGTCCTTGCCTCTGTTAATAAGGCATTATGCAACTAATTGCATAATGAGAACTACTGAGAGAGAGAGAGAGAGGCAGAATTGGTTGTGGATTGATGCACAAATATAGATAAACACAAACACAGAGATTAGATGATTTGCCAGTCTGATGATTATTTGATTCTCATAATACTCATTTTGTTCAGGAACAGCCACTTCAAAAATGTTATGAAATGACTTATTCAACAGTGTTTGTACACAGAAAGAATTGACAGACACACTAATGAGGCAAGATGGATCTGCACTTTAACAGTGTATTTAAAGCTCCTCGACGACAGTCATGACAAAATGCATCTCTCAGCTCTTATAAAATCAAAATTAAAAAGAGCCCTCTGAGAGCACTAGCAAATGGATGTTCATATCACTTAGACTGCGCCTTTGACGTCATGAATAAGCTGTAAATACAAATGTGATGCCCGCTGATCTGAAACCATTTCGGCCTCTCAGCTAATCGTTGATGCACTTGATGTAACACTTGGAGAGGAAGCTGAGAGACTGATCTTGATTTCTTGGTTTGATTGGTTTTGAATAAATGTCCTCACATTAAATGTTAGTGGAGGTGATAAAATGGGTAACATTTTTTATTCTGAGGCAGGACACATCATCCTGCTGGGTGCAGAACTGAACCCTGACAGAAGCCTTTCAAAACAGCAATGGGGAGCAATAAATTCATGAGTGATATATTCAGTGAAAAACATTTTACAGAATGTGTTTAAGGGAATGTTGATGAAATATCAGGACAGTGTTTAATCAAGACTTGGTCGATGAACAGTCTAACATGCTGGAGATTCTCTCTGATAGTATTTGCATCAAGTAATTGATTTTCTTCTTTCTCTCTTCTTCTTTTAGATGAGAAGGCAAAGTCCTTTTAATGTGTTTTGGCACTCAACCTGATGGAACAGCTTGGAGAGTTTTAGAGTGTGATTATGTTTCAGTATATGCCAATTTAGAGGTATTATCCATCCTGTGATTAATTAAATTAATGTGGAAAACACTACGTTAGGTCTCCGGCATGTTGGGGATTATTTTAGACGTACGTCAGCAAAGCCAGTAACAAAAATAGTTCTATATTAAAGAGGAAAATGGAAGGCTGTTAAAATAAACATCAGTGGGACTATGCCAGTGTATTAGGGATCTGTGCTAAAATAAGATATATAGAAATAAAATAGGATAGAAAGACAAGACATTTCACCCAGGTACAATCTAACAACTACACAGTAACTTGACTGTAAAGGATAAAAACAGGGGATTCAGAAGAGAGAAGATACTATAGATGTAAACTAGAAGGAGTGGCAATCAGAAGGATACCTCTATAATAAAGTTACAGGGTCACAGTCTTGCAGTCCATTATGCTAAAAAACAGCTCCTTCAGAGTTGTAGAAATCTGTCATGGGGTATCAAAAAAGTCAAGCTCTCCCCAACTTTTTTTTTCTTCCAATTCAGCCGTTTAATGAGAGGGCTGTAACCTTTAATGTTCTCTGCAGAGATAAAAAAAGAGTTGATAATAATAATAATATAGAATAATAATAAAAAAGGACAAAAATCTATGTTTATAATGCAGTGTATGCACAGCAATAGCACACACACATTTTTGTCTATTTATGCAATTACAATTAACAAATAAACAGGGAGAAAAATAGGGATGATTTGAAAGACAGTGAGGATGAGGTCCCCTTTTTTATCCAGTAGGCGTCACTATAGCAGCAAAGTTCAGCAGGAGTAGCCCCTGTGTGCATCAATGAATCCTAACAAAGCCACTGGTGACCATTTAAAAACAGGCTGCTTTAATTTGGCTGCCATTCTTAAAATAGAGCAAGTGAGTGTCAATGGTTTAAAAAAACAAAACACAAAGGAGATCTTGTCAGAGTTAAGAGCTGTTCATAGATGTTAAGAACTGAAGAGTGGGCCTAGCTTCAGTTATTTTGGTGAATAGTGAGTTGAGATTAAGTGTCTCTTTAAAAATGCAAATGACGCTGCATAGGAAGAGGAAAATACACTGGCATATTTATACACTCCCATACTGTTCTAACACCTGTTTACACAGCAGAATGCCTCTGTACATGTGTTTGCGGGAATGTGTATGTGCATGTATGTGGCTGGGGAAATGCCTTTAGCATCCTTTAGTATTGTAAAGGGTGTGTGTGTGTGTGTGTGTGTGAAGGAGAAGGAGAGAGAGACTAAGTTTGAGTGCCTCTACCTTTGTGACTCTGACTTCCTCCAACTATTTAACCATCACCACTTTATAGGAAAAGACAGAGGAGTTGAGTTGTCACAGATTGAGTTTGCCACATGTATTCCCACAATTACACACACACACACACACACACACACACACACACACACACACACACACACACACACACACAGATGCTGGGTGCCACCGTAGCACCTTTTGCTACATCACAAAGAGATAGAAACAGAGATAGAAACTGACATTACAGTGCAGTGCCCTCTACACACACACACACACACACACATACACATACACACACACACACACACTAATTCAACAAGTCAGTAATTCAAATAATGATGCTTTAATTTCACTCTAACTGTGAAGTATATGACCTTTTATTAGTCAATTACACACACATTCCATCAGGTCAGCTTTGAATCAGGTTTGAAGCCATGTGATTTGCAGGCTATTGAAGCCATATAATGTGCGAGAACATAGCTGTGGGATAAAGACTATTTATAGATTCACATGTATGATTTCATGTGAATGCTTACTGAGTTTCTCCCTCTTTCTCTCATTATGACAGATTAAGCACATGGGTCTGCACAGGTTCTGAAGCGATGGGATCAGTAGGGGGGGGGGGGGCACAGGTGTTGTGTGTGTATGTGTGTGTGCTATAGACAAAAAAAATCACATGGTTGTGTGGGAGAGGGTGTGGATGTGTGTGTGTCTCCTTGCACTAGGATGTATATAGTATTAGAAAAATATGCACAGTGGATTCAAAAACTATTCAAACCCTGTCATTTTTTACACAATTTATTGTTTTGTGGATTTAATTTTTGCCCATTTTTGCCCATCAATCTACACTCAATAACCCAGAATGACAAAGTGAAAACGTGTTTTTAGAAATTTCTGCAAATTTTTTGCATTATAAATCAAATACTGAAACCTCTCTCTTATAAAAGTATTCAGACTCTTTTCTGTGGCACTCCAAAAATCAGGTAAAAAATTAAATCTACAACAAAATAAAGTGTGCATAAAGTGAAAGGGTCCGAATACTTTATGAATCTACTGTATGTGTGTGACAGAGAATAAAAAAGGGAAAGCATGAAAGCAAATGTGTGCGTTCGCTCTAGGACCAAAGAGATTTCTCTCTCATTCTCATAGCAGAATTCTTTAGACTCAGAAACACATTGGTGACATTTGTTATTGTGAACTGTACTACTACTATAAACTTACTGTAAACCTTACAGTGAATGAACTTTAAGGGAGTTGATTCTCATTTGTTTCATGGGGTCAATTAAGAGTAATTCTCCAAAGTTCATGGTAGTGTGTTTGAGTATTATGGTATCCTGCTGAGGACCTAAAGCTTCATGTGTTAAATTTTGGCTGTTAATTTGCACCAGTTTTCACAGATGACACCTACAGGATTTAAAAAAAGATATTAACCTCAACGTCAGACCCTTCAGAAATGACTATGTGATGTGTGGTCTACTGGATGGTAAAATGGCATGAATTTGTAGTGCTGCACAAGCTCTACAATTTAGGCTCTGCAAGTGTTTTATTGTTTATAATGAACAGAAATGTTCCACCATGGCTCATAAGCTACAGTCCAACAGATTTCAGCTGTGAATTCTGACCTTCTGTTCAGGATGCAATGTCGTGCCAAGCTATCACACAGAGCTTTAAGAGTGAGCCAGTGGGGGAGTGAATGTTTGAGTACATGTATGCCTGCATCTATTTCTGCTTTTGTCCCTGTGTAACTGCATGCCTGTATGTATTTGGCTGCATATGCCAGACTGCAGTCTGCAATCTTCAAACCTGATAGCAGAATTATGTAAGAAATGACAGATTCATGGAATGGAAATGGCTTGTGAGATTTAATTTAATGACTGTTCTGTGTTCAGTAGATCATGGCACCAACACAAAAGGGATGGGCAAGCACGTCAAGAGAAAACAGACTTTTATATCATAAGAAAGCAAAATAAGCTTTGTGCATACAACACACAGTTCCTGATATACTGTACAGAACCACACCCATTGCACAGTCATTGACGGACTCCTAATACATCCATGAATGCACATCCCCTCATACATTTTCACACATTTGTCAGAGATTCAATAAAGGGTAAATTTCCCAGTAGAGCTGTTTGAATATCAAAAATGGGCGTAAATCTGCTGGCGCAAGGTATTTGAAATAGATATTGAACAGCATAGGGCAAGCAGAATAGTGCTAATAAATTGATTTTCTTCCTGATATACTGTATCCCCCCTGAACACACACTTTCAGTCTCTCCTGAATATCCTATTATCTGAAGAAAAGATGAATGATGATAACCTTTTTCATGATAACCTTTTTCTGCTTCTGAGTCTTTTCTACTTTTGTGAATGAGGAATTGTATGGCTCCAAATAAAGTGGTGCCACCACAAAGACAGAAGAAAATAATAAAGGTAGAGAAGATAAGCATGCAGAGGTAAAGAAAAGCCCTTTATTCGAATATAAAATGAAAATGGTGCAGGTGATGAGATATTTGTATAGGTCAAGGGTTTATGCAGGGTGGTGCAAGGTGGCTTGAAGAGAGGTAAACAGCGGAAATGTTAAAACTTTGAGAGGGCACTCAAATCACAATGGTCATGGGGAGGAGGATTTGATGGATGGTATCTCCTCAAGGGTCATTGCTTGTCTGGATAAATGACTCAAAGTTGGCCTTTGTTGCTATTTGCCTTTGATAATCAAGATTGTATTGTGCAGTGTAGGCTGCAGTGTGGCATTTACAAATGCTTGTTTTTATTTTGTAGTGATAAAAGCATGTAATACATCTATAGAGCCCCAAGCAGCCCATCAAGAAAACACTAAGTTGTTTGAAATTGAAATTGTCAAACAAATGGAATTGATTTTTTTTTACTTTGACCCTATATTACCCTGCTCATACTGACCTTTAGAAGATCCACTCCAAATTGGCCTATAATCTAAGTGATGGGGGACAAAATACACAGTCTTGGTTTGGAGCAAAAATGTTTTAAAAGTTTATCTGAAGATAATATGGAGTCAAATATGAGTTAGTCAAATAAAGTGGATATCTTACACAGTTACAATCTTACTAAAAGTCTCATATTAGATTCAAATAAACTTCAAAATACATTTGTGCATGAAAGGAGAGCTGTAGATTTTATCTTCTATCACTTACATTGTGAGCTCATTATGAACAGGAGGAATGATTACAACAAGAAAAACATGTGTCAAAGTTAATTTATGCACTTGACTATTGTTTTAGTACATACTTGAAAAATTGTGGCTACTTAAGGACAAGAACTCCATAAAAAGCTGAAAATTACAGACTTGAACAGAGTATTGCTTTAGCATGTTTTTATGGCTAATGGGTTTGCAAAAAATGGCTATTTATAAGATACTGGGCAATATTAGTACTCCTTTGGATTGCATTTCTGTCAATATATAGTGAAGTCCAATATTCACTCTCCTGCTCTCTTTTGGTCGACACCTGCTGAGAAAAATACAATATCTGGGCCTTTAGCTTCAAATGTTAGTTGCTCTACTTTCTTCACAAGCTAGTTGCTAACTGAATCTGTCTGCTGTTTGGTGCTGGGCAAGTACTGCACAGTTGTTTAGCATATAGCATATAGTATTTATTGTACATGGTTTAACAGAACATTTTTGCTGAAAAAAGCTGTCTGCTGCTGAAAATCTTTGATGAGAATGGGTACTTTGTGAGCAACCACAACAATGAGCTAACGAGCTCTGTAGAGCTGAGGGGCACTGCAGAGAGAAACCTTTACTATGAGTAACCCCTTTCACATTATGCATAGTGAGTTAGTGGGGCTTTAAGTCAATTTGTTTTGGATTTACATCACATGATGGACCCTAGAAGCAAGAATAAGGGAGATACACAGAAAGACACAGAAAACAGTCAGAAGACACACCACAGTATGTGTTGGTGGGTTTTTATATCCGACTGTGTGTTAGCAGTAACCTAGGGGACTTCATTAGCCACATTTCTTCTCATAGGGTCAGATGCCCTTGCGTAGATGGCTATATCTGACTCACAGGAAGGAGGGAAGACCTCCCACATTGTAGCCTTTGAGTAGCAAATACAGCAGGAGAGTCTGGCTGTCAGTCAAAATCCTACACATTGTGCATCCCTGAGAGTCAGCAGAACTCTCTGCTGCTGTGTCACATTAAAGGCAAGATGACCTGAGGGTGTTGGCTGCCTGCTTTGTCAGTCTAACAAAGCCTGTTTGGCCCTTTTCGTACCATTGGAAGGACAATTTGCTGTGTGTGACCTTTGGAAGGGCAATGTAACATGACAAGAGCTGTTAACATCTGAAGAGCACCTAGGGGTCTCTGAAGATATAGGCCATTCTTACAGTTTTAGAGTTTATCCATTTGTCATCTTCAAAATAGACCCACCACTGCCTCATTTTCTGTGCTTTAATCTCTGCTGTCTCTGCCTTCTATGAGCTTTATTCACTGAATGTGGGCAGTAGCACCCATTCAATGATTTCATGGTTCACTGTAGTATCACTTCCACTGCAAAAGGAGGAGGGACCACACCAGAGAAAATTGTCAATACAAATCAGGAGGTGAAATATAGCATCCAAAACTAATCCTCCACCCACACACCACGTCTTAGCACAGATACACATTATATAAGCACTACAAACTCATCAACTAGTAAATTTACATGTACATTATCATGCAGTTAAGACAATAATGTTTTTTGTCACATGTTGCACGACCATTAACTCTTTTAAAAAGTACATAAAATTCATTCAAATGTCCTTGCTGTTAGTTGGTTTTCCACACAGCTTTTGAATCCTGAAGAAGATTAAGCAGGTATGGGTGGATGGAGATATAAACTGTATATATGAACAAAAGTATGCCACTATAATAGCCTCTACTATTCTTAGATGGCTCTCCACAAGATTATGGAGCCTAGATGCAGTGATTTGCTCCCATTCGGTCTCAAAAGCATTAGTGAAGTTGAACACTGATGTGAAATTCCATTTCATCCCAGAGGTGTTCAATGTGGGAAAAAAACTAATTTATTTATGGACCCCACTGTGTGTATGGGAACAATGTCATCTTTTTCCTTTTCTTCCTACAGTTGTAGGGAGCAGACTTGTCTCAGATACAATAATGCTGTGAACATTAAGATTTTCCTTAATTGAAACTAAGGTGACAAAACCATAGCTATATACAGTAGTGTTGATACACAAATGGACAAATAAATAGAAGATGGAAAAAAGGAATTTGGGAGAGTGTATGGGAGACAAAAACGGTAGTGACACATGGTGACACAAAGGCTGTGATTGACACAAGCCCCTAACACACAAATAGTTAATTTAATCCTCCTACTCGAACCAAATTTACAATAAAAAACACTTTGTGACTTCTTGTGGCTCTATTATGGTTGTGTAGTTTTATCATGGGTTTTCACCGACAACACAAATGGAGGAAAATCTCTTATTTCAGTTAAAAATAGCAGCTATCAATAAATAATTCTAAAGGGTATTTTTTCCTTAAATATTAAAGAAGAGTGAAATCTTATCTGGCATGATCTGTTGCTCTATGCATACAAGTGTGTGTGAGTGTGTGTGTGAATATTTATGTTATGTCTTCGAATGCATGTGTCTCTGCGTTCAATTATGGACATAAGCATGCACGCTTTCATTGCTCTTTGTTTTGTTTGTGCCTGTGTGTGTGTGTCTGTGAGTGTGTGATTGTGTGTGTGCGTGTGTGTTTGTGTGTGGCAGTTAGCTTAAGTACCGCTGCTCCCGAATAGAGGATGTCAGTGAACCGGCTAGCCTCTGGGGTTTAGTTTCCACTCTACATGCTGTGAACGCTGTTCTATTCTAGGAACTTGCCTAAAAACAGAGAGGAACACAGTTGTGGCACTTTCTGACACTCCTACCTCTGGTGCAGCTGCTGTTTAGCTTCGACCGGGAAGGGCAGGAAGGAGTGAAAGAGAGAAAGGAAGAGGGACGGAAAGGACAGAAGAGGGAGAGGCTGAGGGGAGGCACTCACCCTGAGGTCATTTATTCAGGCAGCCAGCAGAGACATACATCTACATAAACAGCTGGCAAGAGCAGTCACTGAGCCAGTCAGTTATCTATCAATCCAAAAAGAAAGCTAGCCCAGCAACCAAAGTTAACTGAGTTGCTCAGAGGCGACAAAATCGGACTTCAACTGTAGCAGGTGTGTGCCTCACTTTTATATGGCCTCCCGATCAGGTAATGCTAATAGAAAGTGGCAAGAGGGGAGGCGTGAAAGAGGAGACAGAGTGGTTGAAGGGAACATGCCTCAGTTGTATGAGGTTAATGGAAAAAAGACACAGATGGAAGACTATATAAGGTGTGAATCACCAAGCAGACATTGGTGTGGCTGTGCTATGGTTTGTGTTTGTGTTTCTCTGTAGAGCATGTGTGACATCCCAGGTGCCAAGCGGTCATTGCTGCAGTTTTTGAACTACACTTCCCAGACATTTTGGCAATCTAACAGTGTTGTTAGTGTATACTGGAGTGTGTTTCCTTGTTTTTTTTTCTGCCAGTTCTTGTTCTATTTATTTCTTAAGTGCTATTAAAGCTGCAGGAAACATAAAACACTTCATCACTTCCTCATTCTTCTTGATACTGTTTGCTCAGAGCAACTAATATAAAAGATTTCATTAAGTGGTTATACTCAGTGTTGAATCATGGCTATGTTAGAGTACAAATGAGACCAGGAAAGCAGATGTTTATTTAAATGAAAAGGATTTCAATCAAAAGGATAATTACTTTCTATTCTTTATTCTCTGTCATCTTCTGTTCATGTTTATTTATTTCTCCACTCTCTCCTCTCCCTCTACTGTGACTAAAACCACCTCATGGAGAGGGATGACAAAACTACTGAAGGAGATACTACAAGAATTTTTTTCTTTTTTCATTCTTTTTTGGTCAGCTCATGGCTGGAAGAACTGGTGGCAAAATATTTAGGGACTGCATACTGAGCATGTTCTGCCTTGGTACAATGTGGCACATAGTGACAATTAAATTAAGTTTTATTCATAAAAAAAATAATAACGTTGGAACTTGGTGCGGGGTATTTTAATTAACACACACACATATATATATATATATATATATATATACACACACACACACAGGGGAGATTGGACCAAACCTGTCCAGTGAAGAGAAAAATAATCTCCCGAATACATCAGGAACAAGCCATATGCTCATCTCCATTTCATTTTCATATTATGCCATCAGAATCTAAACGCAGTATTTTCTCTGTCGTCCACACACAAACACAAGCACACACACAGACACATTCAAATTGAAAAAATGTTCGGCATAATCTGTATTGTCTAATATCCAAGGTGCATGTGTGATTGAATTTGTGAACTTCTCAGCGGGTGTAGCAGGTACATGACAGAGGCTGCTGGCACAGCGTCCCCCTCTCAGCTGTGGTTTATCGATTAGACCGGAGCTAATGAATCGTATGTGGAGAATGAGCTTTTTATCTCACCTCATTGAGGGAGACTCCATGGCCAAGGGAGTGACACGCTTGAGGTCAGCATAGAGGTTGGGAAAATAATAAGTAATAAGTGAGTAATCTCACTTGGAGACACATGTTGAATAAAAATGAATACAATAAATATAAAGCATATAAATAAAATTGAATAATATTAGTCTCAGAAAGCTGCCTAACATTATTAGGGATTTGGTTTGGCAGTACAGTTGGACAGGCTACCTTCGAATAACACCTTACGACACTTTTATCCATTTCTGTCCCCATAATTGAACCCTAAGAGGATTTTGAAGACTAAAAACAATGTGTCCCAATATGTGTGCAAATACAGTTACAGTTGCAGAGAATTTTATTTAATGTCTTTTTTCTGTTATGATCAGTTGCAGAGAAGTGCCTCGTTGGAAATAGAAGCTATAAGTTATTTCTTAAGTCCTGAGTTATTTATTTCCATAAATGCATCTCCAAGGTGTTTTTTTTCTTAAGTTTGGCCGGACTTTACAGGTTGCATACAAAATAGCTATAAAACTGACACTTAAATGATTACTCTTGGCAGACTACTAGATTTACCACTTAGTAGTACTACTAAAATCTAAAAAAGTACTACTTTCTTTTTAGTAGACAACACAGCTCCCAGGGTCACAGGGGCACTCAAACCCCTCCACCATGATAAGATAACGATTCTCAGAGGAATGAATTACAGCTCTGCCTCAATGGATTCATGGAGGTTATTTTAAATAGCAACAGGTTTCACTTAAGACTCATAGCCAAGCAGTAGTTTCCCCTACTCTTGCATAGTCCACTCAGTATCTGGACTTACAATCAGTCACATAGCCAGACAGAAATCTCCAATCAGATGCCCATGTTGCTCTGTGTCTTCTGGATGTGCAATACAAATGCATTACATGGTTCTGTTGCTGTCAGTCCCCTGTGGAGGTAAAACATTGCTTAAAGCTATAATATATAACTATTCTGTATTAAATTGTCTAAAAACGACTAGACCTATGTTATATATTTTGTTGAGTGGTGTACATTACCCCAAATGTTTTTACAACAATTTTTAATCAAGGTAACGGTCCATTCATTTGGTCAAAAGGATAATTACTTCCTCTTCTTTATTCTCTGTCATCTTCTGTCATGTTTATTTCTCCACTCTCTCCCCTCCCTCTAGAGTGACTAAAGCCACCCCATGGAGAGGGATGACAAAACTACTGAAGGAGATACTAGCTCATGGCTAGAAGAACTGGTGGCAAACTGGTGGACTGCATACTGAGTGTGTTCTGCCTTAGTACAATGTAGCACATAGTGAGTTCTATTCTATTCTAGTTCTATTCATAAGAAAATGACAACTTTGGAACTTAGTGCAGGGTATTGTAATTAACACACACACACACACACACACACATACAGGGGAGATTAGACTAAACCTATCCAGTGAAGAGAAAAATAATCTCCTGTATTCTCATGACAGGAGCCATATCACTACGCTTTAAGACTGAGTATTACTTTGTTGAAAATAGCAGCCTTGTTGGTTTGGCTCAAGTGTTCCTCTAGGTCTCTTTATTCTTTGTAATGAGCATAAACGTTTTTGAAGCTCAGGCCAGATTTGAAGAGCTGGTAGCCATCTTCTTCAAAAAAAAAAAAAAAAGAAGAAGAAAAAAAAAGCCTATTTGAGCTTTAAGGACACAAGTGATGCACATACAAGCTATTATTTGGGTACCATACAGGACCAATGCTTTTTCTCTTTTTCTTACAGTCTTCTCTCCTCATCTTAGGTTGCCACTCGTGATCTAATACCTAGTGACTTTTTTTAACCAGCTGATGCTCCTTTCAGCAATCTCCATCCACAGGCTGCCCTAACACAAGTAATTAACTACTATTTGGTCCCCCTCCTCAAATTAAATATTTTTCAATGCCTAGTGCTTTGACTTATTCTGACTACAAAGGTGATCCTTCCCAGCCTATCATGTAAAGATAACAGAAAAACAGAAACATTTGATGGTTGGGGGAATTAATCCACAGTTTATTTTATGAAGTCATATTTAGAACTAAGTCTGTTCACAGCCAAGTATACCTTTTATTGATGGAACAGACCAGCTAACACCACAGGTTCTCCTGTGTCACATAAACCTAATAATCACACGGTGAACCCTTTGAACTCTTTAATTAACAGAACTGTCAAAAGCTAACACAGAATGCCCTTAAAAACAAAAGAAGATTGATCTTATTATTTCATTATCAATATTTAAACCAATCTGATGACATATTAGGCCTAAATATTGATGGCTCTTCAACAAACACAGCCTGTTTAGCATTCTTGTTAACTTTCCTCATCAAATGAACAGATTGATTTCTCATATTTTCCAAGCTTATTGCAATACAAAGGCTATTTTCTTTAGAATCCAATGGACACACATTGTGTTACCATAAATACACAGAACAAAAGGAGGAAAACTTATAAAAGGAAAGAAAATCAAGAGGAAATGGAGAAAGAAAATTATGTTTCCATATCATTTCCCAGCAATCAACAGAATGTGCTTCAAATCTTTTGCCTACCTCGAACAAATCCACAGAGACACTCAGAATTGAAAACAAGAGAGTGGTATTTAATTAAATTGCTACTTGCCTCCATTTTGCATTATATCAATCAGAACATTCCTGCACAGAGAGTGAAAGGTGCTTTCTGTTGTATTGAGCAACATTGGCGCAGGTTGTGAGTTGTGCTTTCACTTTCCAATTTACTACTAAAGACATAAGAGTTATAACATGGTATTCATTTTCCCTCAGATTGTTAATAAAACATCCCTTCTCCACAAAATTAAGACATGAGGGCAATTTGTTTATGTATATATATGTACCATTACAGTGAATTGAAAAAAAAAACACGGGCAAGGCAAGGCAAAACCAGGCTGACTAGAAAAGAGAAACGAGAACGAGAACGAGAACAATCCACGATGACAACAACAAATGACCCAATAAAGGGCAGAACAGAAAACCAGGACTTAAATACATAGACAAAACTAATGAGGGAATGAGGAGCAGGTGAGGGAAACTAAGCACAGGTGAGGGGCATGAAATAATCAAACACAGGAAGTGAAGTGAACAGACAAGACCAGACATAGGAAATACTTCAAAATAAAACAGGAACTAAAGTAAAACAGGCGACAACACACCAGTATGAAATTTCTCCCCAGACATAAATGAACCTGAATAGCCCCAGACAATTATATTGTGTATACACCCCTGATTTTATGTGGAGTATAATGTAGACAGTATAAATTGAGTTTCAGAATATATGTAGTGTTCCTGTTGTATTTTATCACTATTTCCACACTTTAAATTACGGTAAATGAGAAAATATACTGTATTTACACAACTTTTCTGTGAACAGGTTCATGGTTTCCAGTGGATATGACTGAACATTGCAATAAGTCACTGACTACTTGACAGGCTCCAGGATGTTTTTATGGTCCCCAGGCTGTAATGTGTCACCCACCACAGTGATGATCAGGTCAGGTACCACCTCCTCATTGCAACCTCAAACATTAATAGACATTGTTAAAGTCAATTTTCAACTGACAGCACGTCAGCATTTAGGTGTAACTTTGCCCCATTCCACATGATTGAGTATTTCCTCAACTAACATTGCATTAATAACCAAATACAGCTGAGGCATTTGTCTCCTCTCTACCAAGGCTGATAATGATGGTCCCCATTATTATGGGAAGACAAAGGCACTGTTAAGGTCTCTTATGAGTCATTCCTCTTTCAGGATAACAAGGACCTTATCCTCTACTCAGGGGCGTACATGAAAAGAGGTTATTAGAGATATGCATAGATCATTTTAAATGTCAATTTCACCTATTTAGAGATGTTAGTTGTTATTACACCTTTATTAAAACAAAAAACAAAAACAAGAAAATGTTCGTATGTGGCAATAAACTATATATTAGCAGCACAAAAACAAAAATTGCTTTTATAATCCAATGTCCACATATGCCTGTAACGAGGAACATAAATGTCAAAATATTTTAATCTCCTCATTACAGAGGAAATAATGTTATATTTTCCATTCTTTAGGCAAAGTTTTGTTAAGTATTACACTGATTTGTATCAAATGACAATGTGTAATGTGAGTGAAACTTTACTCTTTTGGTACATTCTCACCACTGTCGTAGCGTTTTTTTCTTCTGCAGCAATCAGCTGAGAAAGCTCTAAAAACCCACTATCTGCCCAGCACCAAACGGCACACAGACATAGTTAGAGACCAGCTGGTGAACACAGTGGAGCATTTAGCAGCTGAACAACCAGATATTTCCCTCAAGAGTTGGCAGAGAAAACAGAGCTAAAAGAAGAGTGACTAAGCAACTGTTTGGTAACAAATTTACCGAATCAACTTGAAAGATGATATGTCATAACTTGTTCCCAATGCCCCAGATTAACCCAAAAAATCAATTATTGTAGGTTTAAGCACATTATTTTTAAATAGTGATTCCTCCTAACTAACCATCCATCCATCTATTATTATTCCACCACTTATCTAGGATACAGCTAAGATCACATTTTGGGCACTGACCCTTGTTATTCTGGTTGGCAGTTGCAAACGGCATTTTGAGGACTTTTTGAACATGTGTAATTGTTGGAATAACTTCTCTTGTTTAAAGAAATACAAAGAAATTATTATTTATACAAAAAGGGTGGGATATCTTAAATTATTTATCAGACATACTTTATTGAACATAGTTTGGTATCAACAATGCATTTATTGATTGATTATAAGTGTTTAAATTATTAAATTTAGCACCCCATTTAGCATTACTTATAAATACCTTTGATTTTTTTTAATGGCTTATCATTCCAGATGAAATTTAAATAATTAATCTTCTTCTGATTAGAAAAATAGAATGTTTTTTAAAAAATAATTCATGAGAAAAATGAAGCAGGATAACTTTACATTGTACAAGTTCTAATATTGACTATTGGCATGAGGTCTTCTTCCTCACCTCCAACAGGTCAAACAAATTATCGATCAGAATCCCCACCAAAAGGGGTTTAAGTATGCGTCCTGACCTGCATAGTTTAGGTTTTGTGACAGAATCTTCAGTGTAGGTCTTCATATTAAGTGCCAACTATTTTTTGAGTGTAGGCTCATACAACTGATGCTTTATCCCATAAAACCAGAGAGGTTTATAAGTTTATGTGGCTACCTTAACATGCAACTGAATATTTCGGCGACAGACTAAAAACAATTTTCAGTGAAAATTGAAGTGTTCTAGATATAAAACAACGTACATATGTTGTATGCCCCTCACAGTGCGGTTGTATAAAGGCCAAGTCACTGATAAAACACTTTTCACCCCTGCCTTCTACAAGATGTAGTGCAAGCCCAGTGGAACAGAAGAATGAAGAAAATCACAGGACACATAAGAAGTGCTCCACCATCAATAGATCAGCACCACAGATGAGCCTGAGAGGGAAGAGTTCTCAATTCAAGATTCTTGCTTTTTAAAGTGTGGTAAAGCAATGTGTGTGCGGCAGGAGTAATTATCCATCTGCAAGGTTTAAAAGCCACTTGGCTAAGTGGATATGCTTTCTTAAATGTGTAGCCAGTGCAACAGACATCTTGCTGGTGGAACACTTAAAAGCATTAAAGAGATTAATTATTTTTGCTCAAGCTGTGTGAGCTTATTACTTGTGCAAAAAAAGCCGCACAGCAACACTGTGTGTGAATTATTCCCTAATTTGTGTGCAGCAAAATGAAAAACAGTTCTAATCCCACAGAATTTTATAAAAATAGCATTTTGTCTATAATGTATGCTGTCTGCTTGTTTTTTATTTTATGGCTTTGGTGAGTCCGGTACTGGAACACGGCCTCTGTACATTACACTCTGATTTGTGCAATGTGTGTGAGAGTCAGCGAGATAGAAAGAGGAGAAATATTTAAGGAACATTATCATGTATGCATATTTGTTCTTTATGAGCCACACATATATTCACTAAGAAATTTGCATTTGTTATTATACACTAATTAACACATACTTATGAATATTATATTTAAGTTTTGCCAAGTCCATTCTGCTAGATGCCACTAAATTATACACACTGCACCTTTAAGATCATTAACAGCAAATTACTATGAATAAAACATTGCATTATTTAAAAAGAAGGGAAAAAAAAGAAATCAACTGAGGGATTTCCTTTGTGCTTCTTGGGTTTAGAACATTTATCTCTCTGTTCATATTTAATCTTCTAATGCAGCCTTGTGTAGGAGGCAGGGACTGTGAAATGGGCCAAAACAGCTGGCACCTGCTTCTGATGTACTTAATTTTATCCATTAGCTTTATTTTGTTAATGTTTGGTAAAATAGGGTTTAGGTAGTGTTGCATGTTGCATGCTTTTGTCACAGGCACAATCGCTTCAGCTTAAGGTAATTTTTCTTCTGCATTTAACAGCCTTTCTAACACAAAGACACCTCAAGATTAATTCTAAAATAAAATTGCCTCAAGGCTTCACTGACTGACATTATGGTATCTTGGCAACCAACATGCCAGAATTAAGTGAAATTAATTTAAATTTTTCAAAATGAATCTTTGGTGTTGGCTAAAATATGTTTGCACTCAGTTCTGTCTTTAAGACTAATACTTAAGTACAAATTTTATCTAAACCTGAAGTGATTTATTAATTTGTTGTTTGCATTATGTTTTTTCAGACATAATAAGATAACAATATAATTATGAAGTAAAACATTGAACTTTACCCTTCATGCAAAATTAACCTGGATGTTAAAATCCTTGGCATATCTCATATTCAAGTATATTGTATTACTACTTTCTGGATTTATTTTATTTTGCGAGTACCACTGTAAATACTATTTTGTTATGTGCCATGTCTTGGCTGTACTTGATGTACTAATTACAAATTAATGCACCTATCTTAATGATCAGATGATCATTTTATTTGTAAGATTACTGTTAATTAAGTTTAGGCTGTCTTCCCAAGAGACCACTCTTGCTCACCAGAACAGGCACTCTTTTCTTTCCCTGACTATTAAGGAAGATTTCCTTCACCTGATATGGGTTTGACAAATTAAATTAGGTCAATCAAATCCCTGTGTGTAACTTTGGCTGTTGGCAGAAATGATTGCTGCACTTCCCCAAGCTGTTCACTGGAATCACAGCTTGGGAAGGTGCATAACTGGGTTAACCAAAAAGAGTCTTTCTCGCCAATCTTCCTCCAAACATTTGACCATATGTCTTTGTATACAATGTGTACATATGTATACAATACAATATACAATGTGCACATAATATGTATACAATCGCTTTCTCCATCCTCCTCTATCCCCACAAAACACACATTACACCTTCACTTCAGCTCTAATATTCTCTATGGAGTTTAACAAAAACACTAGAAACTTTACATTTCTAGTGCCTTAGAAGTACTTCTCTATCTTAGTGATAATAATCATTGTAGGGTCATAGGAACATTTTGCTGCATGTTTTTTCCAAGCTTTTATTGTTAGCTAGAAAAGTAAATATGCTTTCTGCTTGTTTGCAAGTATTGTAGATGGTTTGTGTACTGCTAACCTGACTCTGTCTTGAGCGAATCATCAGCACTTCTCTTTCTCTCTTGCACACTCCCCTCACATATTCTGCATTGAACACTGGCAAAGAAATGTGCTACTTTGCCATTTTCCAACTTTATTTCCATTTAGCTTAATTTTGTCCTGTATCCTGTTGAATGAAGCCAAAGTGTAACCATATGACCAACAAAACATCTTTTTTGGCTGGACCGCAACAGCAACTGACTGACTGAATGACTGAGTGATGAAGTTACAATGAGTGATAGAGTTTCCCCATTGGCTGTTGCTCTTTCAAAATTAATTAGCACCAACAGTTTTCTACATCTTCAGGGGGTGTTTACAGTGTTTCCATTCACTGACTGCAGCTCATTCTAAATTTACTGCACACTAACGGAATATTGTGCTCTGTTCTGCTCTTGGATACTAATGAAGATTAAACATTGAATTCATAGACCAGACCATTTCGTCTGTCTCTCCAAGGTAAAGTGAAATGCTTCATTAGTAGACATTTACCAGAAACTGAAGATAATTTAATGTTACACGACTGCATTTTAGCTTGTATCAACAATGTGGCCGAATTTGGTTTGCAAAACTCTAGTCATAACCTCTGATAATTTCAGCAAGACTGCATTAACTTAGTTGACTTGTCAATAACTAACTAACCATAAACATACAAATAATGGACATAGACTTGAGATAATTTATCTTATGATTTAGCGCTATACAAATAAAATTGACTTGACTTGACTATAATGAATAACTAATAAACACTATGTTTACTTACTGGATGTCATTTACTTCATTATAAATTCTCTTTCAAATCACTGTAATAGTGCATAACCAGAAAACTGCAGATGAACCAAACCAATGGACTATTAAAGAGGAGAATATTGCACATTCAGTGGAATGCAAAATATGATAGGACAGCAGGAAGTGAGGACACTCACAGGCCACACTATGTTCTGTTCACCTGAGGTTTTTAATCATGTCGCAATTTCATGTGTATGCAAAACAAAAAAAATAAAATGTTATGCTGTGCAATCTTTTTAGGTGAAGCACATTCCATGATGCAGCACTAGAGTGAAGAAGTAGCACTTGATATAAAACTGCATCACTTGAAATTAGATGGCCTATTATAAGGGATCTTTAATTATCTGATAGTTACAGCTATCTGTCTTTTTACACCGGCAGAAACACTCTCACAGATTGAAGAATTAAATATCATGGGTTTAAATAAGGATACTGAACTCTGTAGCCTGTAGGTGTGATTTGTCCCCAGATACAGGTTCATAGAAGATGAGCCTGGCATCCTCTGAACTGTATGAATGAGGTGAAGTAGTGAGCATCAGTGTGGCTCTGTGTCAGACCTGTAGGCCTAAATACTGTACCCCCCACCCTCTCACACACATACACACACTCACACATGCACACAACACACACCACACACCACACACAAACCTCTTGTTTTGGCTGGCAGATGTTTTCTTAGCCATGGGAGCCTCCGGTTCACATTCATCCTGTTCTGCCTTGAAGAGGAGAGCCCTAGCTTCCAGATTTAGACACAGTATATCTCAGTAATTGCCTCTATTTCTGTTCTCCACATAAGCACTGCTGTTTTCTAACAAGTACATACTAGAAAAATACGGAGGGGGAGGTCTACAGTGCATGCACAATAAATGTTAAAATATCATTTTGATGGCTTACTTAAAAAAATTGAATTGAATTGAATTTGAATATATGAATAACATCTTTTTTAAAATGTTGACAAAAAAAGGAAAAAAAAATATAAGGAAGAAATTCACAGACAATAATGGTGCAAGAATAATCTGGTGTATGGAGGTAAATTAATTTAGCCATTTTCAGGAGGATTTGTCTTGCATGTTTTATTTTTTTTAATATCATTTTTATTTTGATGGTGTTTTGATACCGATTGCATTAAACTAAAAAAAAGGTGTGTTTCATTATTTTTATATTATGAGGAATTGGCCACACATTTATACACATTAGCCACTCGAGTAGGGCTAATGTGTATAAAGCTATTGAGCTATTATGAGCAAAAAAATGCTAAATAGCAACACTGTGGTAAATTCCAATCTAAAGTAGCTCCCTTCATTATGTCCAGCAAGAAAATATATGTTGCCATCTTGTGCATAATAGAAACAGGGGGGAGAAAGAGACCAAAACAGAG
This sequence comes from Euthynnus affinis, assembly GCA_029490765.1. NCBI lineage: Eukaryota > Metazoa > Chordata > Actinopteri > Scombriformes > Scombridae > Euthynnus > Euthynnus affinis. Next base: position 16,801,697 of record CM055854.1, read on the forward strand.
TGACAGAATGATGATGACCATACAAACATGCTATATAAAGCAGAAATGAGCAGTAAACATAACTGTAGGGCCTGTAGCAAACTGTGGGGCATATTTCCTGCTGGACTCACAATGCAGCCAGCTGCAGGGCACAGACAGAGCCCCTCCAACCTGTTCGGCTCTTAGTGAACTGAACAGAAAGAGACCCTGCAGACTGTACAGTAGGAGGACGGATGGAGAAATAAGTGGGCAAAAGAGACAGGGAGAAAGACAGATAGTAAACCAAAACAGGAGGCACTATATGCAAGGTGACAGATTGGCCCAGACTCAGAGGGTATATTTTCACCAGGCAGCATGTCTGTTTCCCATGGCCAGAGGGTTCTTCAGATGGCCATCTATTTCAGCATAACCCTTCTTTGCTGTTATTTCTATTGCAATATTACAGCCGCCTGTCCTACTTAAGATATTTACAAATGAGAAATTGTACAGCCATATCTTATGACTCAATAGCATAATTCAAGCATATGATTAAATCATCTTATCATTGTCTGTCACATGTTTACATTTTATCTCAAACTGTCCTTACACTAGTGGTCAGTGCCCTCCATTTTAAGCTCTGTGTTGCCATGCATCTGCTTTCACTAAGTGTCCTTGAGCAACACATTGACTCGCTAGTATGTCTAGAAGTGCTGCGGGGCAATTGACCGTTTCTCTAACCTTGTTGTGGACATGAGCACTGGTAAAAGAGATGCTGGACTTTGTGCGTTTGTTTGTTTGCTTATCTGAAACCGAATAAGACTTTCAAAGAGCACATATCCTAAAAGAAGATGAGAGATGGGATGTAAAAATAATCACTTTGTAAGCAATCAGGTGCACTTAGTCATACTACCCATCATTGTAATGAGCAATTTGATTGTATCCCACTGTGACAGACATATTGTGTTCTGCATGTAGAATATCAGAGCAGTTAGCTGGGGGCATTTTGGAGGTCCTCAAGGACACCTAAACAGATGCACTGCTTTCCTCCCACGATTAACTGGCAAACCACCAGGCAACTCTGCCAAGATTTCACTTAAATCTTAATATTTAATGGATGTTTTCATCCAGAACAAACCACAACAGTTTTTTTCATGTACACAGAATTAACCTGATTAGAAGTGAAAACTGGTGTTAGGTTGGCACATTTAGGCATCATTATCACATTATACCAACATTATACCAACATGGATAAGTTTATAGTCCAATTATACACACACACACACACACACATATATATATATATATATATATATATATATATATATATATATATATATACACACACACACACATATATACACATGCATAATATATATATATATATATATATATATATATATATATATATATATATATATATATATATATATATATATGTATATAACATTGTATGCAGTTTGGTTTATTCATGCCAAAGGTTTGTATATACAGCCCACCAGGGTTACTATAGTACATGAATGTGGCCAAGCAGTGAAAACTTAGGGCATTTTAACAAACCCTCTGTGATGTGGCTTGGGCTAAGTGTGACCTCTGGATAAGTAGGCTGGTCCTTCTAACCACCAGGGGCCATGACAGCCAAAAAGGTGCCTATAGACGGAAATGATGTGGGGAGTTCTATCTCACACAGGCTCCACCCTCCACTAGACTCTAAGGGTAATACTCTCCCTCAATCATTCGCACATACTGACCTACTGAAATTTGCCTAAATGTAGCTGGCCAATCAGGACGTGCCTACCTGAATACATGTGGAGCTCACAGAATAAAAGGCAGTGAGCCTATTGTCTGCCATCCTTTCCTTTTGTCTTTAACAATGGTGAGATTTGCCAACTGATCTGCTTGAGTGCCTCAAATGAGTCCATGAGAAATAGAGGTGTTCAGCAGTTACCATCCTGCATGGATTGCTGAGAGCTGCTCCAGATTAGATACCAGCAGCAGTGGGAACACATCCACATGACGTGATGCTTCGCTACAATGAGAGTGAGTCAGAGCTCATGAATGCTGACACCGAGACCTCCGCTCCAGCCAACACACCACCACTATTTATGGTCATCCTCGCTGAGATGATGGCTCCATTTGCAGATGATGAAGACAACATATCACCAGTGTCCAGCTAGTCAGCATCCCACCGGCACTTCCCGCAGGTGATAACTATCACAGTGGGACACAGTTGGGCTAATGCCACCCCCTCCAGGCAGCTGTATGCTTGCTGCAGCTGAGAATTATCGCCATGCCCAAGAGGGACCAGGATGAGTGCCTGGGAGCCCCCATAACCTCTGAGGAACTCTTCAGATCCATTTCACTTGTTACTCAGTGTTTTAAACAACTGAAGGAGGAGAAGTCTCAGCTTAGCTGTGAACTGTTGCTCGGCCAGGGGGATGAGGCAAGGCATAACAATGTAACAATGTAGAGAAGAGAGCACTGGCAGAACAGAGCCCCATCCCCTCCCCTTCCACCACTGCGAAGGAGGCAGAGGGCCAGGGCACACGCATGCCAGTGTAGGCAGTGGTGTCCAGAGCGCTGTGCTGGTTTGTGAACACCTGGTTCGGTGCAATGCTGTCAGAAAACAAACCTCATCACCTGATGTAGTGGCACTGAGTAGCATGCTTGCCTCCCATTGTGGCCGCCATTACCGCTTTGCATCAGACCAGTGTCTCTCTGGTTAACAGTGAGGCATCAGAGTGCATTATCTGTCCTTCTGGGAGAAATACACCTGACATGCACTTAACCCAGAGTGAGGGGAGTGCACATGTGTTATGTCCTTCCTCATCGATCTCCACACAAGAAATGGAGGAGGACTGAACACAATGACATGAAGTCTTCTGCTGCAACATTCAGGGTAGGTGACAGTGGTGCTTCATGAACCTCCTCACCTGTTCAGCCCTTTCTGTACCGGTCCCTGTTGACCAAGGTTGGCAGTGGAGAGGGCAGCGGCAGGATATCACAGCTTCCCAACTGCTGCTAAGCAGCTGGTCACTCATCCCCGACACAGTTTTGTGGGAGTGGCAGCGCGAATGTGTGTTGATGAACTACCATCAACCTAAAGGATGCATACTTTCATGTCGAAGTGGCTCTGAAAAACAGGAAATTCCTGTTTCACCTTCCAATGGATAGCTTTCAAATACAATGGACTGCCATTCAACTATTCCCTGCACCTTCAGCAGATAGGTGGACACAGCACACAGCCATTGCAAAACCAAGACATGAGGGTTTTCTTTTACTCTGGCCATGTTCCACACAGCCCAGCTGATCTAGCACCTAACCAGGTTAGACAGCAGGCTTTCTGTTGAAACTCAGACAGATAGCCCTGCAGAAGGCAGTTCACGAACTGCAGCAGGATGCAATGGTGACAGGATTGAACGTCATGTAGACACTGGGGTTCATGGCAGCAGTTCACCTGGTGGTGCCACTGGGACTACTGCACATGTGACACCTGCAGAGGTCATTTGCCAGCCTCTGCTTGGATGCCAAGAAGCACAAGCATTGCTTGGTGACCTTTTCCCCCTCAGTGCAGGACAACCTGCAATGCTGGGAGTTCCAACAGCATCTGTCACAGGGAACACCACTGTGACGAGTGACCTCTTTTGTCACGGTGTTCGCGGATGCACCCCTGATGGAGTGGGGAGGAACCTGCCTGGGGAGAGGGATAGGTGGAGTTCACCCCAGCTTAGTGCTGCTTCACAGTAACCATGGTGGAGCTACTCTCAGACCAAAGCCAAGAACATCCAGCATTCTTTCAGGTCAAAGGTTATTCAGCTGGATGCATTTTGTCCTTCAACCCATGTGGGGAACAGGGAGGAAAATGTATCTGTTTCGTCCAGTCCATGCATTGGCATGTTGTGTTCCCCCATCAGACCGACACAGCAGCTGTTCGTGTGCTATCGGAATATGTGGTCGGTAATAAAACCCTGGTCAAGAAACACCTTGTTATGTGGCTTCATGAATGCATGAAGAGCACTCAAGAAGAGACTGTCCCACTGTCAGTGCACACTCTACGCAGCATGGCAGTGTCGGAAATCTTGTTTAGTGGTGAGTGTTGAGGACATATGCATGGCAGCATCGTGGTTTGTGCCCTGTCCGTTCATATGGTTGTATCTCTTGGACATGTCAGATTCCTTTTCACGGTATGTGCTCACTGGAATGACTCAGGATCATTGAAAGGAGTGGGTGTGTGTCAGTTGTGTTTCACCTGACCCCTCTCTGGGCATGATACATGATTTTCCATGCTCCTGGATGACCTGGGGAATGAGGTGTACAGGAGGTCTGTTGCTTGCCGCTGGACCTCTGTGAGGTTAGGCCATGGCTCTACCCAGTTCACTCGCATAATAACTGGGTTGGCTGGGGCCCTCCACTTCTCTGCCAAGGCGGCATAGGTTACAAGAAATAGGTGGGCTGCAGTGACTTACCTTTGGCCAGTCAGGATCAGTGAGGCTGGGTCTGATGTTATGTTGGTGCAGGGCGTTAATTCATCAGGCTGTACCCATAGAGTCCAGCGGAGAGTGGAGTGCGTGTGAGATAGAACAAAGGTTACAATATTGTAAGGCAAGGCAAGGCAAGTTTATTTGTATAGCACATTTCAACAACAAGGCAATTCAAAGTGCTTTACATTGATCATAAAAAGCATTAAACAGAATTTAAAAGTAAGACATGTAAAAAGACATAAAAACAATTAAAAAGAAAAAGGAAATAAGAATAAAAGATAAGAATAAGAATAAAAGTAACAGTGCAGTGTAAAATAACCCATAATGTTGTTTAATGGAAGGCAGCGGCAAACAGAAAAGTCTTGAGCTGCGATTTAAAGGAACTGAGAGTCGCAGCAGACCTACAGTTTTCTGGGAGTTTGTTCCAGATATGTGGGGCGTAGAAACTGAAAGCTGCTTCTCCATGTTTGGTTCTAACTCTGGGGACAGAAAGCAGACCTGATCCAGATGACCTGAGAGGTCTAGATGGTTCATAAAGTGACAGCAGATCAGAAATGTATTTTGGCCCTAAACCACTCAGTGCTTTGTAAACCAGCAGCAGTATCTTAAAGTCAATTCTTTGACAGACAGGAAGCCAGTGCAAAGATCTGAGAACTGGAGTGATATGATCCACTTTCTTGGTCTTAGTGAGGACTCGAGCAGCAGCGTTCTGAATCAGCTGCAGCTGTCTGATTGATTTTTTAGGGAGACCTGTAAAGACAGCGTTACAGTAGTCAAGTCTACTGAAGATAAATGCATGGACAAGTTTTTCCAAATCCTGCTGGGACATAAGTCCTTTAATTCTTGATATGTTCTTCAGGTGATAGTAGGCTGACTTAGTAATTGTCTTAATGTGGCTGTTGAGATTCAGGTCTGAGTCCATGACTACACCAAGATTTCTGGCTTGGTTTGTAGTTTTTAACATTACTGACTGAAGCTGAGTGCTGACTTTTAAACGCTCTTCCTTGGCTCCAAAAACAATTACTTCAGTTTTGTCTTTGTTTAACTGAAGGAAATTCTGGCACATCCAATCATTGATTTCTTCAATGCACTTACTCAGTGTTTGTATTGGACCATAGTCCCCTGGTGATACAGTTATGTAAATCTGTGTGTCATCCGCATAACTGTGATAGCATATTTTGTTGTTTTTCATAATCTGAGCAAGTGGGAGCATGTAGATGTTGAACAGAAGAGGCCCCAAAATGGAGCCTTGGGGAACTCCGCATGTCATTTCTGTTGCTCAGATGTGTAATTACCTACAGACACAAAGTAGTCTCTGTCCTTTAAGTAGGATTTAAACCAGTTTAGCACTGAGCCAGAAAGTCCCAACCAGTTTTCTAGTCTGTCTAGTAATATGTTGTGGTCGACTGTGTCAAATGCAGCACTGAGATCTAGTAATACTAATACTGTAATTCTGCCACTGTCAGTGTTTAGGTTTATGTCATTGAAGACTTTAACAAGAGCAGTCTCAGTGCTGTGGTGTGGTCGAAATCCTGATTGGAAGACATCAAAACAGTTGTTTAGTGCCACAAAGTTATTCAGTTGTTGAAAAACAGCTTTTTCAATGATTTTACTTAAGAACGGGAGGTTTGATATGGGCCTATAGTTGCTCATTAGTGATGTGTCTAGATTGTTCTTTTTTAAGAGTGGCTTGATGACGGCGGTTTTCAGGGCTTGCGGGAAGACACCTGACAGAAGAGATATGTTAACAATCTGTAGGAGATCTGGGGCCATACAATTTGAGACCGTTTTGAAAAATCCTGTAGGCAGAATATCAAGACAGCAAGAGGAGGATTTCAGATGTTGTATAATGTCCTCCAGGTTTTTATGGTTGATTGGATGGAATTGTGTCATACAACTGAAATTGATTTTAAATGGGTTCAGGGACAACACATATCCTGCACCTGATATGGTGGAACTGACTGTTTGTCTGTTTGTCAGTGAAGAATGAAGCAAATTCATTGCAAGCCTTGGTGGATTGAAATTCAGGGGCTACTGGCACAGGAGGATTTGTTAGCCTGTCGACAGTAGCAAATAAGGCACGTGCATTATTATTATTATTTTTGGCAATGATTTCGGAGAAGAAGGACTGCCTTGCATTTCTCAGTTCCAAATTATAAATGTGTAGTCTCTCTTTATAGATGTCATAATGAACCTGGAGATTTGTTTTGCGCCACTTGCGTTCAGCTTTTCGACACTCTCTTTTTTCCATTCTGACCAGCATGGCATTTCTCCATGGAGATTTTTTGTTACCAGAGACAACCTTCACCTTGGTAGGTGCAATGGCATCAATAACATTTGTAATTTTAGAACTGAAATTATCTACAAGGTCATTGACCGAGACCCCGGAGAGGGTGGGTATGACAGAGAAGGCCTGAATAAATTTTTCACTGGTATTTTCAGTGATATACCGTTTTGTGATTACCTCTCTTTGAACATTTGTGTGCATGGAGATAGCACTCTCAAAGAAAACACAGGAATGATCAGAAAGAGCAACATCAGTCACCACGACCTCAGAGATGTTCAGACCCTTAGCGATGATTAAGTCCAGAGTGTGCCCCTTGTTGTGTGTGGGCTCCATTACATGCTGAGTCAGACCGTAGTTATCAAGAACATAATACAATTCTTTAGTCCCTCTGTCCTGGGGATTATCAACATGGATGTTAAAATCACCGACAATGACTACACAGTCAAAGTCAATACAGACAATAGACAGCAGTTCAGCAAAATCATCAAAAAAGGTTGCACAGTATTTAGGTGGCCTGTAGATATTTAGAAATGCCGCACGAGTGGAGGATTTCAATTGAAGAGCCAAATATTCAAAAGAATTAAAGTTTCCATAACACATCTGTTTGCATTGGAGGGAATCATTAAACAAAATGGCAACTCCACCTCCTTTCTTATGCACTCTAGCTTTACTCATAAAACTGAAGTTGGGAGGGGCTGACTCGATAAGAACAGCTGCACTGTTATCTTGGTCTAACCAAGTTTCAGTTAAAAACATAAAATCAAGATTGTGCTCGATGATAAAATCATTGATTAAAAAGGCCTTTCCTGATAAAGACCTGATATTTAATAAAGCTGAATTTAATGTATTAAAAATATTATCTACCCAGTTTTTTGAGACAAGCTGTAGCTGACGAGGAATGGATGTTAAATTTGATAAATTCACAAAACCAGTTGAGTGCTTCCTCTCTCTGAACAGATTCACCATTCTTTTCCTGTTACCTATCAAGACAGGAATTGGGCAAGCTACTGGCACACTGGGCCCCGGCTTTTGCTGAGAAGAGACATGAGTATCATTGGCCTTGCAGCCTGGACCCAGCACATATCAGTTAGTGCTTTTTTGTTGTGGAGGAGGGGGAGGAAGAAGGGAGGGTGAGGGAGGAGGGAGACGTTGATTCTGTGGCCGTCGCGGAGGGGGGGGAGGGGGCGGGCGCCGTAACTGTGATGGAGCCATTGGGACTGGGCTTAAAGTCATGGGTGGAGGTGGACGCCGAGGGGGGTTTAGGGGAGAGAAAATGGGAGTAGGGCGAGGTGTGAGTTTGGTCCCTGCAGTGACCAGCTCTTTCATCTGGTCAGTGAACTCCAAGAGGGGGGAGGAGGGAGAAAGGGTGATTGGAGAAGAGGGTGCTCTGGATGGGATTCGGGGGGGTGAAGGTGGTGAATCCTCGAACGTGGGAGTTGGTGACGGGGGCGAAGACTCCTCCTCTCGACTTTGTTGGAAACACACTTCAGGCGGAGGCAGCTCTCTTTCAAGGTCTCTGACGTGTTTTGTCATATCTTCTTGTCGCTCGACCTTGGCAGAGGCAGCAGATTGGTGACGTAGGACGTAAAAAAAGTTAGAGATAAACAATTTTACACCAGGCTTGTTAAGGAAAAGTCCATCTGCCTTAAAAAGATGTCTACGGTCCCAGAAAAAATTGAAATTGTCAATGAAGTGCAGTGAATGGACAGTACAAGCAGTTGAAAGCCATGTGTTCAGTGCCAACAATCTGCTGAATCTCTCAACTCCTTTTCGGACTGGCGGTAGAGGGCCACTGATAAACACCTCAGCATTCAGAGAGCTGACTGTGTTGAACAGATCACCAAAGTCTCGTTTCAGTACTTCAGACTGTTGTTTCACAACATCATTTGCCCCTATGTGCAGTATGATGTGTTTCACATTCGGATGTGCAGCCACAATATGCAGGACTCTTTCTGTCATGTCAGAGACACAGTCATTAGGAAAGCAGAGTACTTTGGTGTTTTTACTGCACATGCTTCTCAAGTCTTTTATAGCACAGTCACCCAAAATCAGTGTTTCAGGCCCAGTCGTTAGCTTTCCCTGTAGCCTTTTACTTTCTGATTTACTCTCCTTCCTTACCCTGCTGTGTGAAGAAGAGTGGTTATCCAGGTCATCCGATGGAGATCCAGGGTCCTGCAGGAGTGGAGCAAATCTGTTCTCTAGCTGTACACTTGGTTGTTGGGGAGATTTGTTGTTATTTCTCCCTTTCACAGCTGTCCACCGCTGTGTCCTACTAAGAACAGGGGTTGAGGAAGCAGTCTGCCTGGATAGTGCAGGCCAGCCAGTCGCATCACAAATCTCAGGGCGCTGGGCTCTGCCTGTTACTCGTCCTCCCGTTTTCCCAGGAAATGATTTACTCTTTGGCTTTGCTCCTAGAGAGTTCCAGGGAGGACTACCACTTCTAGATTTATTGTCCAGTTCACTGCCCTCCTGTTTCTTTGTAGTCTTGGTGGTGCTAATTAGCCGCGTGTTAGCATGCTCTTGTCTGCTACTTTGATTCCATGGTAAGGTGGTGTCATTCCCACATAGTCCATTCACTTCCACATTCACTTCAATCTGGTGAATTTTGTTTTCCAGCACTGCAATCTTCTGCAGAAGTTTGTGGTAGTCGTCCATGGAGAAAGGAGGCATTTTGCTGTCGATTAGCTTTTGGCTAAGTGCTACTGCAGTAGCTACAGGCTTGTCCTGCTGGTAGGCCTCACTCGCGTTGTAGTGAGGAGATTATAAAAATGTTGAAATATGGCTAATAGCCTGTTATAAGTTTTAGTCCCAGTGATTTACAAGTATCTAGGAGCTGCTGCTCATATTTTATCGCAGAGGAAAATAAGAAAATAAGAATATAAGCAGAAAAATATAAGCAGAAGCGAGAGCAAGCAGAAAAGCGTCTGCACTGTATGAGAGCAGGAAGTAGAGGTAACCCTAGTTCTATTAGCACAGGCAGAGCCATCCAACTAAGGGCCCTCCTACTATGACACCACTCAACGAAGAGGTTGTGAGAGGGCAGTGGTGTTGTTTTTAGGGGGTGCTAAGGTGAATGGTGCAAATATTTGAATGCATTTAATGACTAATAATATGCAGTATCAGGGAGGCACTCTGGATAGGAGTGAGTGCCAAAACACTGAAGCCAAACTCACCTTTGGAAAGTGAGTGTAAAAATAAATGTTATGATTGACTAAAAGTAGTCCTATAGATCATTTCACACTCAGCCGAGCAAGGAGGGAAAAGGATAAAATGAGACGAACACTGCAATGAGTGCTGATATTGCCCTAAAGACAAGAAGTCTGTGAAGGACGAGGAAGCAAACATGGAGTACAGCACAGACGAGGTCAGTCGCAAGAGCCAAGTTCAACATCTTCAAGATATCAATGAGTAATTCCACTTCACAAAACATTGGTGATCTCAGATAATCTGTCTCATAAACCTGGCTCTACAAAACCAGGATTATCTAACACCTTCCACTGTTAAACCCAGATTATTCATTGTCTGGTTCTGGAAAACCATCTTACTGTATGCAGACATTAAAGAGGTACTGTTCTCCATCAATAGATAAAGAGCAATCCAATATTTGATAAGAAGAAAGCAGTGATCCACAAGGCAAAAAGAGTAAAAAAAAAAAAAAAAAGTAATATGATTCAGAATGTAAGCACAGAACTAGTATATATAAGAATGCCATGTAAATTGTAAACACATCATGTTGTGGCATCAATTATATATTAATCACAACATTGTTACTGTATGTAAGCCACCATAACTAATATTCCATGTTTTATCCTGCAATGTAAAGCAAAATATTACAATGAATGGGTCTAAGGATAGATGATATTGTATGCTGCACATATAAATAAAAATCGACTTGACTTGATTTTATCAAAAAATAATTAACAGGAAATGTAATTCTGTTCCTGCTGCTGAGGTTAGAGAGAAATACTGGAAATGTGTCTTAAAATGCATACCATTGCCACTGTCGTTAAGACAAACTCTAAGTTATAAATCAAGTTAATTTAATTGAGTCTGAATGATTTTCTACTAACCAAGTGGCTGTTCAAAACATTAATTAAAAGGCAATTTCAGTGCAATAATATCCATTAGTTATTATCATTAATTATAGATAATGCCTGTAAACTAGAGATCTGGCTTTCAGTTTTGTTTAATACTTTTAATGTCTTTAGTCTATACAGCGATATAGTACTATAGTATTCCCTTTATCATGTCGCTTCATTAGTGTTTTGTTAACATCAGGATCCTAGAAATGGTAACTCCCAGCTCTTTCCCAGAGATCTGATTGAGATCTGACTGATGAGGAGAAACAACTAAACTCAAACTGTTCCAAGAAGGGTTTGCTGTGCTGCAGGTGTTACCATGGTGAGCATCTTTCTTCAGGTGTATTGTGTACCTGGGTTTTGTTTTCCCCTCAGATATAGAGGAAAAACAACAGTATATCCCTTCTTCACTGACCCAACAGTTTGTATCCAATAGCATATATGTGCATTTATTCTCTGATGTGATAGGACCATGGAGATCTCTCATCAATTTTTATTATATCCATGTGACAAATTACAAATTGCTGTTGCAGTCATATTTTCTGAGCTCAGTGTAAACATTTAGTAAGTCAAGTCATGACCTTGAATGGAAAAATCCAGGATCACTATATTAATGGATCACTTTGATGAAGGTCAATGGGTTAAAAACTGTAAATAATGAAATATTTGAAATTTAAGTGTGCGAGAAAATTCATTGATTCATTGATTGAATTCCCACTGCTGTCTCAACTTTTTGCGACTTTACCAGGTCTATTTTATCTGTTCTTTTCCAGTGACTGAAATCTTGACATTGACTGATGTCACCTGCTCTCTGTGGCAGACAGCCCGGACAGAGAATTTGCCAATTTAAACACACATTTTCTTCCTTTTTTGAGGGGCCATTCTATCAGGATATGTCAATTATTATTATTGTCTTGAAAGGACAAGAATTACTTGTACTGGTCTTGTACTGTGCTTGTAGTCATTGACTATCTGAAGAGTTTTACGCCTATGCACATACATATTAGAAGGCTCAAGATTCAACAGAGCTTAATAATTAAATTAATTCATACATATAGTAGACATTATCTGCAAGAATGCTTTTTCTGACATATTTAAGTGATCAATTTGAATACACGCAAGACCCAGAACCTGAAAACAGTGTATTTCCTCTAAATAGATCTTCAAAGTGAGAGGGCATCCTGACTGTAGATGAACATAAATCCTCTGCTTCACCTGTTAACCACAGTAGAGCAGCAGAAAACAAAGGTCCCAGAAAGGTTTCTACTCTCATCTACATAACTACTTTGGCAAGCATGTAAGTTATGATGATGAAATCCCAACCACCTTCAGCAACACACTTCCGAAACTCTGAATGACATAATTAAAGTGTCACCATGACATGTCAAAATTCCATATTTTGGCAATAATGCAGGCTTACATAGATTACCATACTATCACCCACCTGTCAAACACCTGTCAATCACAACTTCCAGTTGACTGAAAGAAACCACAATGCAAATAAGACTTGTGAAAAGTCGGTATAAGTAAAAAGCAGAAATAGTCTACATAGTATAAAAAGTCAATTCCAAAATCACAAAACAAAATCAGTGACATCAAACTGGATCTCATACATGTGGTTTTCCACTGAGCAGGAACAACCAGTTTATGTTGCAGAACAGCTGTGGATGCGTCCTGACTAGAGCTGAATAGGGTCAACCCTGCTGGAAACGCACTGTGCATTGACCTTTTCCGCAGAGTGAATATAACATCACCAGGGTCTTGTAGCTAACTAATTCATCTCTATGTGACAGAGATCATGCCCTGAACACAGCTACTGATGACATAATCAGCACAATCTTAATCCTTGAGTAGTGCTCATAATGAACTCTTATGCCTGCAGCATAGGTGTGCTGAAAGGTCATCGAAGGTATTTCAACACTATAGGCAGATACTCCTGTCAAGACCTACAGTCAGAAATAACACATTACTATAGAGCCTTGGGTTTGACCTCCTCTTCTGATAGAAATGCTGTTTGAATTAATTAGCATTCAGCTCTGACAGTGCAGACTCAGATTAATCTCCCATATCTCTTCTCTAAACTACACAGCCTTGTCTTGCAAATTTATATTTATAAGTTTATTTTTATACCAGTCTTTGTCTTCAATGTTTACGCTTGTGTAACATGTGTAACAAAATAATCTCAACTTGAAGCTACTAGCTTTTCAGAGCTTTTAACTGTATCTCAAAGTCAAACGTTTCGTGGTCAAAATTCACAGTGTATAAACGTACCAGGCCGTATCTTGTACTCCAGCTGAGGAAGGGTAGGCTACACTACTTCTCAAAGGAGCATTTTGGATTCAACACAATAGATGGTGAAATTGAAGATTAAGATTATTTTATTGACTTGTAAAGTGAAAATACAGTAACATTACCATGACAACAAGGTCCAAAGTCACCTGTTCGCTTTCAGTCTAGTGAGGCAGTAGAGGCACATCAGTTCTACAAGGTAGTGTAGAATTTGTCTACATGTTCTGTGTTTTAATTAATTCAAATGAATTCAGTGTTGGTTCTCATTTGTTTCTAATTAGATTTTTTGAAAATATGAAAGTCCTAATTTGTACATGATGGCAAGTGAAATTATGGGTGTTTTTGCATAGCAACACATAATTTCACTGAATGAGGTCCTTTGTATGTGTGAAATGATGCTCTGTTCTGATCTAGATTCTGAGCAAAATCCTAAACTGGTGAAAACATTTACAGAATGGAATAGTAAACATTTTCTTTTTCAAAGAATATGTTGCTCATCTCAGAGCACAACACTCATTCCTACACCATGCAGAATTTAGTTTCTCTGCTCTCTCCCTCCCCCCAGGGTGTTTTATAATGTACTGATTACTTTAAGGTCACTAGGTTGCTAGGTTGAAGCTGATGCTAAGTGACGGTGTTATGCCTTCTTCTTCTTTCTTTTTTCAGCTTGTGACGCATATGACAAAAAGAAAAAAAAATGTTGTATTTGTTCACAATTCATTCTCATTTGTTTCAAGCTATTTTGAAATGAAAATATCCACAAGTGAATATGAAAGTGGATTTTGTAATGTACCAGAACTTCTGCTTTTAGGAGTCTACTAAGATTCAAAACATTGTTTATTCTCTATCAACCACTTTGTTTTTCTCCAACTTTTGAGAAGCCTGAATCTCTCTAACCCAGTGTGGCAACCTATCTTTTCCCCATCACACCTCAGCACTAGCTGATAATTTAACTTGGGAATTGGGTGCATGTCTGTCAAGATAGCCACAGATAGCTTTTGTATGTGTGTCATTATTTTGCAACCTCCAATAGGTGAGGGATACAACAGACATTTCCCCAGCTCTAGCTGTCTTTATAATTTGTAAAAAGCTGCAATTTCCTTCCTACAGTCTTAATCACTAAATTACCTCCAAAAATACACAAGTGAATAATAAGTAAGTGCAGGAGGAGACGAAGTGCCAACAAGAGGCAGAATGTTAAATAAATACAGCTGGTCTCAGTGAAAAAAAATGGTGTGAAGCCTTCTGTTTTTGCATGCATATGTGGGCATGTGCGCATACTGTTATGTGTCCATATGTGTATGTGCCAATGCTGCCATGACAGCAGCTGATGTTCCTCAGACAGTGTTACTGTAGTCATGGCTCTGTTCTTCCTGTGTCCCCCATACCTTGCCCCTCAAACTCTATGACATCATCCTTCCTGCCAATCATACTGCCTAAACTGTCTTCAACTCTGTCAGGGACATTTTTATAACCATATGTGAGGCATACATCGTTAAAGAAAAAGAATTGATAAAGAAAATTTATATACCCATTATAGATTTCCATAAAAGCATTAGATTTGTCTTACTATAATGCAATGACCAATAATTTGACTCTGGCAATAGTTTATAAGTTTTATGCATCTATATAAAAATAAAATGAGAGAACATTTTTATTCTGTTGGGATATTGATTTGTCCATTGTCCATTTAATTAATAGCAAAACTTTGAAAATATTGTTCCCAGAACACTATGTCAATGCTTTATTACATATGGTTTTCAATTTTGCGCTCAAATTCTGTCACTGAGTAACTGAGATCTCATCTTACTGTACATACACACTATCTCTCATCTCCTCACACTCATTTGAAATGAATGATTCAAAGCCACTTTGCCTCCTATTAATATTAACCCAACTGCAGTGCTATAAAATGGACCCACTACGTGGAAGTATTTTGCTACTGTCAAGAAGGAATGTGACTATATGGCCTATTTATTATTATGCATGGTCCCTGCTGTTACATGATTTAATAATAATAATAATAATAGTAATATAAAACTCTGATATATACATATGCGCAAGCACATAGATACACACACACATACATATATGTATGTATATATGCATCCACATACATACATTAAACAAGATAAATAACAGTTAAAACAATGTAAAAGAGTAAAAGACAAATTCTACAGAAAGGATAAAATAGGTTTTGAGTTGCTTCTTAAAACTGTCAACCAGGTTGCCTGTGATGTGAGGAGGGAGCATGTTCCAAATCCTCGTAGCATAGCAACTGAAGGCAGCATCGCCATACCTCTTGCTGTTCGTCAGTGGAACCCTCAGCAGACCAGCACCATGTGATCTGATTTGGAACGTACTCCGACAGGCAAATTGTGCTAGCCCATTCAGAGCTTTAAAAAAAAAAAAAAGAGTAAAAGAATTTTAAAATCTATCCTCAATGTTACTGGGAGTTTTGGATAATTTGCAGTCTATCTTTTTTTTTTAATTTTTTTTTTTTTTATTTGTCATTGATTACATTTTCTGTTGTGCAACAGGTCATGTACTCCCAGTGCATCAGTGACTTTCCTCTGAAGGCTTGGATGCTTGGGTGTAGGCATGGCATTGCAGAGAGATGCACTCATGTTGGGGTCCTGCTTTTCAAAGTGGAAGCAATTGTCTGGTGCAGGGAAACCTGCATACCTGATCTTACCAAGTAGTGAACAAAGTGTGTGCTGAGGAAAGCCATAAGATTAATTACACTTCTGCTGCTGCCACATGAAAATCACTGAACTGTAGTCTTGTTAGTGAGACTAATAATGGGCTTGAGGACTCTCAGAACTCACAACACTTCACTCCAACAACCTAACAAGCATCAGTGAGCAACAAAACATGTACAGCTAAACAATGTAAGGAAGGCCAGTAATAGAGGTAAAATTCATTGTGCAAAGAAATTGAAAAAACTAAGGTCTGTGTCATGGACCTGAAGAGAAAGCTGACGTGGTGGCATGTGAAAATGAAAATTGTAGGGTCCAGTGGTTTCATCTCAAATGTGCTGGACTTCAGGCTGCTCCTGCAGCAGACAATGTCCAGTTTTGTCCGTCTTGTCCAAAGTAAATTAAAACATTACATTACATGAGTTGTTATACAACTTACTTTACATGCTATTGCATCACAATGTTATAAGCATTCAACCTGATTTGTGATTTAAAGCTTAAGTTATAGTTAATAAGCAAGTTATGTGATCTCATGAAGGACTTTGTAGAAGCGTTCTGTACTTAAATGGGAGGAATAGGAGGAAAGTCATTTTAAGTCAAAACAATGTAAAAGAGAGCCTTAGCAAAGCCATCTGTTCATTGAAAACACTCAAAATAAATTTATTTTGACTCATGTAACGTGGGCTGGCTTTATTGTCTTGTAGTTCCATATCATCTTGATAACATTATAACCATTAATTCAACAACAGCAATTATTATCCTACTAGTCAGATTGCCTTTTAAAACTTTTTTTTACTAATAATTAATTACATTACATCTGCTCTGTTCAACCTCTGAGATTATGAATAGTGTAGCTGAGGGTCAATAACACAGGTATGGGACTACTATCATCAAAGTAGCTATAACAGTATGTTTTTTGTAATAGTGTTCATTCAGTGTCCCCTGCAGTTGGTCACATTATGGTGTGGTCAAAGATTTTATTTCTGCAACAATAGTTTTTCTTGACATATTATCCCAAGGCAAGACTCTGAACATTTCAATGAAAGTGTGACGTCTGCATTTTCAATCAAGTTAGTTCTCTAGTCTCTCTCTAACATAGACCTACATTGCACAATAATTTCAATATTTTCATTAATCAAAAATACACCTGTTCTCATCCTCATACACTGTGGAATATGTCTCCTTAACTGACATGCAAACCTCTCTTTGTCAGTCACTTTCCCTTCATTGTCGCCCAAAAGCAAAGATGGCATCGAGTCAGAATGGGTGTCCAGAATTTCATATATAAATAAAGCAATTTTGTAGGTTACACACAATGATGCAAATCTTAATATCAACACTGGAGTGCTTTATAGGATGATGTGGCTCAATATTAATTGAGCAAGACTATGTTTTAAGAAAGTAGTAGTAGTAAAACAGTAGTCGAACACACCAGCCACAACACAATGCCTTTCCCTAACCCTAACCTGCATTTGTACTAAATGTATCATGGCCATATAAACAGGATGAATATGGGGTTATCAAACTGGACTTTACATTTCACATCCCTCATTTAATCGCTGCACTTGTAAATGGATTTTAAAATTTCCATGTCATTTTAATGTAGCTTTGTTTATTCCATTATTACTATTATTATTGTTGTTGTTGTTATTACCTTATTTTTGTTTATTTTTATTCTTCTGTGTTGAGCATCAAAGACCCCAAACACCCCAGCTGCAGACTCTTTTCACTGCTACCATCAGGAAAGCAGTATAGAAGCATCAAAGTGAGATCCAGCAGGCTCAGAGACAGCTTTCATGCACAAGCCATCACTTGTGCTGTTGAACTCTGGGACTTGTGAAAACACACACACACACACACACACACACACACACACTAAATACACACACACACACTCTTACCTACTAGACGATATTTATATTTTTATTAGAAGTTTTTATCACATATCACTTATATGCAATACACTTATTTATCTATTACATGCATATACGTATGTTCAATACCACAATTTGTCTTATATTTGTCTATTCTCTCTCCCTTTTTTCAATTGTAAATATTTATCATACCCCTAAATGAAACTTGAGCATGAAGACGCCAAATTCCACTACCTTCACTGCCAATGTTGCCACCCACTGTGTTCCTGTACATGTGACAATAAAAATTCTTGGGTCTTGAATCTATATTCAAATGACTTCAAAGGCTGTTTGTAAGTTCAAAACAAGCATTTTCATATGAATTACATCTGAGTTTAAGCTTCAAAATGTATGTATGTATGTATATACGTACTCTCACATATTTTTTAAGCTGATTTTCCCACCTAGAAATACATAAAAGAACTGCCAGCTTCAAATCTGCAAGCAACACCTCTGAGTTACACACACACAAAAATATGACACATATTTCACCAGTCCCTTTGAATATGTTTATTAACCCTGTCCCACTGACATCTACAGATTTTTGGACTGGCAGGGTTGGTCTTGGAGAAAGGCTCCATTCAACCTGGGTTATCCAGCAAAATATCAGTGGGAGACATTTTTATAAGGACATTAATCATTTCAGAAATTTTCAGCACAGGAATTCAGTATGCCTCAGATGTCAAATACAATCTCTGAACCTGGACAAATGCTATGGTCCCTATTTTAACAATCTAAAGTGAATGGTCTGAAGTGCATGGCGCACTTGCATTTAATATGTGTCCAGAAGAAGGAGGTGTGAAGATGGCTCAGGAGAGCAGTGCCAGGTTAGTTGACTGGCACAGCTGGTGCTTGTTAACTAATTGTACTCTCCCTTTCAAATACAGTAGGAGGTGGGAGCTCAGATGGCTGCTGCACATCAAAGAGACAGACAGGCCGGCTGTCAGGATTTGTATGGCGAAGGCCAGAACTATTATGAGACTGATGGACTCGAGAGCCTGAACCGCATGTGCCAGAAGAAGCTGGGTAACCATAGGTGCTGGTGGCATGTTGGATTTATATTTATTAGTTATGTGGAAGTGTGTGCAAGCAGCAGAAAATAAAAGGTGTTCGCTGTAACTCATCTGTCGTGTCAGTGTGACATGCCGAGGGAACTCAGTTCGCAGCGAGATGTGCTAGTCTGAGATCCTTTTATTCTGTTCCCCTAACCTGACCAGTGACTTAACAAAGAATATTAGGCTCCAATGTTAAGCACTCTTTGGATACAATCTTTGACTATGAGCTTCTGACATACAAATCATTCAAGGTAGTATAATCATGCTATCTCCAAATTAGGAACATTGCAGAAGTTAATTTTTTTATCTCATTTTTATCTCAACTGCCCTTGAAACGCTTATCTGTGCATTCATCTCATCATGACTAAATCATTGTAATTCCCTGCATTTGGGGCTCAGCCTGTGTCCAGCTCATTTCAAACTGAGCTGCCAGACTTATCAAATTCCAAGAGATAAGACTATATCACTCCCATCCTTGCAAAACTGCACTGGCTACCTACCTTGTGTAGAATTGATTTTTATAAAGTAATTTATAAAGTAATTGTGGCCTTAAATTATAGATTTACTCATACCATGTGAGCCTAGCTGCTGCCTGTGCTCCTCAGGTCAAGGACCAACGGTTCACACAGCCCCAGCCTGCCTTGTTATAAATGGTAACCAGGTGTTTTCTGTCAGGGCCTCACAGCTGTGGAACTCCCTATCTGAGGAACTTAAGTTAGCAAAAGGCCTTCTTTTAAATCTTCTTCTAAAAACTAACTTTTACAGGAAGGCTTTTTTAAAAGAAAATAAATCTTGTTGGGCCTCAAACCATGAGGTCACACAGAGAAGGCCTACATGTAACCTGTGAAGCTTGACCATCAGGTGCTTCCTTTTCTTTGTTCCCCCTGAGACAAAGGAACAGCAGCAAAACACTGTTTACAGACAATGTGAGTCCATTGCAAACTCCATTTCCAGTGATGCTTTGCAATTTTCACACCTCAGCAGGGGACAGTCAACATACAGTCTCATTGGTGGAGACGCTCCTGCACAGTGGAGCATTCTGATGACACAGCTATGACATCACCACCCCTTTTAAATCTGACCTTCCGTTCCCCTGGTGAGTCTGCTTCACACACACCCGGCTCGCTTTCTGAACCGACCATGTAAGAGGCATAAGTCTGGACAGAATCAGTCTGGGTTGTGTTTTTTAGCATCAGTGCTGTTGTTTAGCATTTAGCTTTTTAGCTTTATTGCTATCGTTTGTTGTGTGAATTACCGGATTGCAGTGTTCATTTGCTTTGCTTTACTCTTAGGAGTATTTTAAGTTGTTTTGGTTATTGGTCCCGGTTTCCGAGTGGTGCCCAGTAATTGTTAATTCATATTAATATTTCTATCAATTTTATAATTAATTAGTTATCCCTGATAATTAGTCATTATTGCTATTAATCAACTGTTCTCCTCACATATATGACAGTTTTGTGCCCCATGTGAGATTCCTCAACAGTTTGTGTCCAAATTATTGACATTGACATTGATCTTTTGATTTCATCATTCATAATTGTCTATGATAATTATGAATTATTACAAATAACCAAACACACTCCTACCTATTCCCAACAATCTATTGTTGTCAAGTTTATATTCCCTTTTTTATCACCTTTATTTCACTCATTTTTATTATACACTTTGTTTTATCAGGTCTATGTTTTAATTTAACAATAAAGTAATTTTTTTTATCCTGACTGTGTACTAGTCTATCTTATTTTGTAAAGTACTTTGTAACTGTTTTGAAAAGTGATATACAAATTATTATTATTATTATTATTATTGTTGTTGTTGTTGTTGTTTACAGGCTGAAGTGACTTTATAAAATTAGTGTAGGAGGGATGAAAAGAGACAAAGTTTGTCAGACAAGACATATGTGCAGCCCTCTTTCAGAGTGCCAAACTCTTGCTCACTCAGCATGCAGTGTAATCCGACAGCCAAAGAGCAGGCAGGCATGTGCAGGCTGGCCTGCAGGAGGCACAGAAGGTCAAAGCATTATGAAAGATTTGAAGGACAGATCATGAGGTTAATACAAGGAAACATGAATGAGGCAGAGGACATATTATGGATGGAGAGAGAGTTCTAGATTTAAAAAAGAACAGACAGTGAACAGAGGATGAGTGGGTATGGAGGAATATGTCTGTGATCAACATTGTGGAAGGAGAAAGACATGGATCATGGGGTGTGGGACTGAGTACTATGAGGTCCTAAGAGAGGATTTTTTTTCTGTTTTGCAGACAATGTGAGCTTTTTTTTTTTTTTTTTACAGGAAACACATCCAGAAATCCAGATAACTATCAACGAGCTTAACCAGACTGTGATACACTCACTATAGAGTATCACAACAGCAGATTAACTTCCACTGGCTCGTAATAGCAGGCAATGTCCTGTTAGTAGTGGTTAGTGGTGAGCACCTGTCAGAAGTAATGCTCAAGATCTGTAATGGATGTGCCACTCTGTGATCTTGTGCCAAACAAAGAAGATGAGCAGTGCTTCCATCAGGAGTTCAAGGAACTAGTGGTTGGTGCTGTGGTCAAACAAATTCCTTGGTTAAAGTAATTCAGGAAAAATGGAATTTACCCCATAAATATTCAGATGTCATGAAAAGGAAGACAGAAATAACTCCTTTATGTCTGCTGAAGAAAAAATTATTAAAGGAAAAGAAGTCTGCAGAAATGACCCAGGCTCTGCAGTTCATCAGTGATAGGTATTTGGCTCACATTCCCGTTTATGTGGAAGGGGAGACAATAATGAAGCCATCTGTTAAGTTCATCATTAACCAAGCAAAATGCTGATGCAGCCATTAGATTGAGGGAAAACGCAAAGAAGGAACAAGACAAACTATTCCAGGTATTGCAGATTCCCATTGTTCCATGAAGTTCACAGATCTGGTGTTCAAGGAAATGTACAGCACTAGTTCTAATAAGGCTGGAACCTTGTACCAGCTATGAAATCTGATTGATTATGAGAATATCAAGTGTACTTAGAGAATACTTCCTGCTCTGACTTCCTCCATGATGTTACAGTGCTGCAGCAACTCTACACCATTTTCGGATGGAATCCTGCCATTTTATGTCATTTATGTGATCACCCTGCCTTCAGCAATCAAAAACAGTTGAGTGGCAATCAAAAAACAATATCGAAATAGTTTCACATAATGATGGCAATGAAAAAAGCAACAGAAACATTGGTGTCACTGCTGATACTATTTACAATTATCACAGTGGGCTACTGAAAATTGTCTCTTCTTGAGAGAAATTTCATTGACTCCATTATGGAAGGTGATGGGAACAGGACATGTTGCCTTTGGAAACACAAAATGCTGCACTTCAAACAGGCTGGGTGCCACAAATATGCTGTGGAGGCCTTTAAACTCCAGTTGGACCTGCACGTATTACAGAGCTCAAGGATTGCACATAGACTGATGTGGAACCACACAGTGAACACTGTTGAACACTGGTGAAGGAACAAATATAGCCCTTGACTTGAACTGCGAACACTATGTTCGGTACACAAAGGACCGAATGCAACATCAAAATGTTGATGATAGGTTTCAGATTGCACAAGAAATGAGCAGGACCACTGGGGCTCTAAATACTCTAATGCAGGCTTATGATAAAGATTGTGGCCTGAAGCCTGAGTCTGGGAGGCATATTATCACCAATCATGAAGAAGACATCATTCTCAGAGTGCTGACTGAAGGTTATAAACTCAGCCGAGTTTAGGAGGCAAGGCTTCCCAGAATATCAGTTTAACCTATGCAGACTTAAGGCCTTTACACACCTGGGGCGCGATGAATAAACGACATGAAAATGTGAAATACTCTCCTGCAAATCTTTTGCATCAAAACTACTCACACTAGCAGCCATATGAATTTGCAACAGAAACACAGAAACACAATGGGAAGAAATTGACAGTGTTGAATTATGAATTATGTGATGATACATGATACCTGAATCAATATATTGATATATTGATTCATTAGCTTTGAGCCTATCTGTCTGTAGATTAACTGCAGTTAAACAGGCGAGCTCAGAGAGAGAATCAATCAATGTAGATATGATAAATAAGTTCAAAACACATACAGCAGAATATTCAACACCCAACATGAGCCTTTGCAATAAACAGCTGTCTGTGCAGATTATGCTTTGTGATTGCTTTTATTCGCTGTGTGAAAACAGAAAATTTGTCCTTGCTCCAAAAAAAAAAAAAAAAAAAAAAAGACGTTGCTTTTTTGCAGTGTTATATTTGTGATCTGTGTGAAAATTCTCATGACAAAAACAACAGTTCAAAAAGATGTATTTAAAATTTGAAATAATTGCATGAAAAAAAAAACGTTCCTGTTGTGTAAAGGCCTTAAGTCAAGATACCCTGGTTAACTGGATAAATGACCAAAAAGTAATTTCCCTTTATAATGACGGGAAAGAGATTGAGGAGTAAATTACTCTTTTGCGTAAATTACTCTTTTGCAGCGGACAAGCACAAACTTGAAACAAGCATGTTAGTATGTGATAAGCTTTGACCATGTGCATTTTTCTGACAGACAATAAGACCACAGAGTCCACTAGCTGCTGGTTGTGGCTAAAAAGTAAAACTATTTGTCTGATTTTGAATTATCACTGTTTGACAATTTCTGTGTTTAGTGTGTTTACTGACTATTTATCTATTTATTTCAGTATAGTATCTCAATAGTAATTTTTTACTTTACCCTTTGAAAAATATTAAAAATGTTGACAATTTTGATGTTCAATGTTCTGTCCAGACTTTTTTTAAATACATTTGTCAATGTAACAAATCTAGGTATATAATATCTACAACTCTATTCTTAAGTAAGTTCCAGTGCACAAGTCTTTCCAGTATTTTAAACTAAAACTATACTTTTGGGGAACATTTGGATAGGGTTAACCCTAACCCAAGACACTGTCATTAATACGTAATACATGCGTAAGCACTCACTTTGAGAACTTGTTAGAAAATATTTCTTCATTTGTTGCACACAATTAAAAATAGTTTTACTGTTACAGAATGTCATTCTTATACAAACAAAAATTGTTATATATATATATATATATATATATATATACACACATACACACACACACACACACACACACAAACCTCCTTGTTATCTTTTAGAATTGATTTGGCATACTCTGCATCAGAAACACACACATATTACAGAGAATGTCCTCTAATGTGAAGAGCAGAGGGCTTGCAGTCAGCAACTTCCAAATAATGTTGTCTGAATTGCCTTCACAGGATGATGTACTGTAAACAGACAGAAATCCATTAGCCCATATTGATGCCATTTCTTCAGCAACATCCTTTAACATCTCCTTCAGAGCAGCTCTTTGTTCACTGTTGACCACTCTTTGCCTCTGAGGTAACAGTTCACCTCCATGTCTCTCCAAGCGATGTGTGTCCCCAAAACACCCTTCCGTGCAGTCACGATTTAGCACAGTAGTCACAGCAGTTGGGGGGTTGTTTCCTCTTCATCAAAGATAAGCAGCAACATCACTCGCCTGCAACATGTCCCTTCATACACATATTGCTGTATTTTGTATACAATATGATTGAGTGTGAACTCGAACCATCCCACCCTGCCCTCCCATATGCTTGCGTGTATGCCGTATGCCTTTAGGTCTTATGGTGGTCTGTAGTTCACTACATTACACACACTCTTGAAGTCATTCTGATCATCATCCTGACTAGATCCTTGCTAGATCAGCTCTCAGATGTGCATTGCTCTGGATAAAAGCATCTGCTAAATTAAACTGTAAATTGTATTATTGTATTTATTTAAAAAATATGTGTTGTGATGGAGATTACATTTTTTAAATTTGCTACTATACAATATGAATTAGCTGATAAAATGTTTGGTTTAGTTGTTTCATTTAATATACAGTATTTACTGAAATACATTTATAACACTGGCTTTGTCATTACAATATATCTTTTCCATCACAATGAACAAAGTGATGGGAATGACTGTGTAAACATGACATTTTGAATTGGAATTAATTAATTATGAATCATTTCTTAATGATTTAATAAATGATCAATTATTTATGGTTTCAAACTCACCATTGTACAACAGTGTATACTTCATCATCAGCAACTCATACCAGCCTCCCCGAAATAGCAGTGTTTGTTGAAGTTGTCTCCACTCTGCCTGGCCAACAAAAATTTGCCAAACACAGGGGTGAAATCACAGGTGGCAATCTGGTAATCAATCCTCGCTTTGTCCCATGTATGCAGGAGGAATGCCCTTTGCTCTCAAAAACTGTTCCTGTTTCTCCATTTTAGACAGCAATGGGCATAAGACCAGCACCATAAGTTTCTATCTCTGTACTGACAACAAGTCGCAGACAGTTGGCCAGGCTTGACAGACCAAACTTTTCCTGATACAGTTGGAAAACAAGCCAACATGTATTTCTCGTGCTGGGTTGACAGTTTTAAACAAAGTTGCTATAAATCCTTAATTGCACCAATCTTGTGGACTGAGCACACATCCAATAAAATAGAATCAAATAATCTAACGTTGCTCAGGACATCCATTTTCAATGTTTTAAAAAGCTCTCTCCATGTTATAAAGTGATTTGCAGTTTGTTTCTCCATGGCGGAGAATGAGGGGGGGAGCAACGTTTCTGGTAAAGCATGTCCTTGACAAAATGTAAGCGGTGTAGGTTTCTTAGCAAACGCTCTCGCCACTGTTCAAGCAACCATCATGCATTTAGAAATACCCAGACTATGGGTAGGCAGAAATCTCCAGTTGTCTGGTTTCGTGGGAGTAGCATTAGATATACAAGTGCACAAAATGGAACATAGGATTTCATCCCAATGCCACTCTCATACAAGCCATATTCCACCTTGTTACAATACACTTTTTAAGAGTATTCATGAAGATATTGTGAATGCAGCTGTTGTTGGTATCTATTGTCCACCCCTGCCTGCTCTGTCTTTTTTTACTTTGTGTTCATACACATACAGCAGCTTGACTCAATTGGGTTTTGGCTATGGATCAATTCAGTAACGGTTATTAATAGATCAATAATTATGGTTACGAACTGATCATCTTCTCATCTTCTCAATAAGAACAGACAATGAGACCATTATTGCATATTGTTGTTAATAAAGATTTCATCTTGTCATAATCCCTGAAGTGTCCATCCAAAGTGCTTTTGTTGCATAAACCTAACCACACATGGGACTCAGAATGCAAACCTCAATCTCCAGTGTCAAGATCCTGTTATGTCCACCCACCACCCACCCTGACCACCTCCCTACAATTGCTACACTATAGTAAATGGTAAATGGACTGTACTTGTATGCTTTTCTAGTCTTCTGACTACTCAAAGCACTTTTTACACTACAAATCACATTCAGGGGCTACCATGCAAGGTCCCAACCTGTCCATCAGAGGAAATTAACCATTCACACACATTCATATACTGATGGCAAAGCCATCAGGAGCAATTTGAGGTTAAGTTTCATGCCCAAGTACACATCGACATGTGGACTGGAGGAGCTAGGAATCGAACCACCAATCCTCTGATTAGTGGACAACCTGCTCTGCCATCTGAGCCACAGCCACCCCATCAGCAGCACATAAATCACTATCAGCAGCACATAAATATAGCTCTTCATTTATTTGATAAGAAAAAAAAAATTGAAGATAACCCAGGCTCTGATTAAGTTTGTCCGTGCAACATAATTGGGAAAACAATTTAGCAGTATGTGAACGTAATTTCTAGGAGACAGAGTTGTCAAGAGACATCCATCACAAACAATTGTATTCATAATGAGGTTGTAGCTACAGTTGCACATGCCACCAAGAAAATCAAAAATGCATATTAGGGGAAAATATGAGTAATTGATTGATTGACCGTGCTGTCAGGTGGATTTAACACATTGGGGAAATTGACACGACGTGAATATTATGAACAAGAAGGAAATGCGTCAAAAAAAGTGTACCGTATGTAGACAACCAGAGAAAAAGCTAAAAAAAATGAGAGAGTTAGTGAGAGATAAAGAGGGGACAGACAGAAGTGGAGCAGAATAATGGGATCACACCGGCTCCTTAGATCAATTGCCAACCCACACCCCATCAGTCACAGCAATTATGTGTGCCACCATGACAGATTGACTGTTAAGAAGAAGAAAAAAAACACCTCTGGATCCAGCTGCTCTCTTCATCTCTGCAGTAATTCCAATGTTATATCTGCTTCTCAAAAATAAACAGGATCTATTCTCTATTTTACGAAGAGAATAAAGTGTCTCGTTCAAAGAGGGGAGATGTTGTGTATTGAAAAAGGGAGTAAAGAGAGAGTATGTGTGTGTTGACTTGAGTGCAATTCTCCATAGACTGCTGTTTCATCCAAATATACAGTAATTTGAGACAAAGGGAAACTAATTTGGGTCTGTACGGCAAGGAGATGTCCTCTCTCTCTGATTTGGGGAAAGTGACAGTACTATTCTTTTACACTATAAAGGGATTCCTTGTTTACAGAAGTTATAGTGGATAAGGTATGAACTCCTAGTCATGCCCACTTGAGGGCAATGAGCAACTGGAATAACTGTGAAATAATTACAACGTAAATTTTCTTGAACTTGGATTACACAATATTTTCTGTTACTGAACACTGAATGAGAGCACTTAACACAAGAACACAGAAACACAACATCCAAACCAAATGTATACAACGTTAGAAGGTGGCAATGCTATAGTGCCTGTGTATCTGTTAGCTTGTTTCTGTCCCCTGGTTACAAAAGAATCAATTAACGCAGCTTTAAATGTTATACTCTTTCATAACATTTTGTACATCTGACTGATGCCACTGATGGGGTATATTATATATTTTTCAGTTTAACATTTTTTTTGGTAACACTTTATTTTAAGTCCCGCTGTTAAGCATTTCTAAGCAGTAATTGTTTACAACACAACACTGTAATGTGTTATTAATATATTTCCCAAAAATTATAACTTCTCCTATTATTACAACTGTGTTTTACTATTTTATCATTAATTATAATCTTCCAGACAGCACTTATGGATGCCAACAGCAGGAGTTATACTATAACTGTTGACAAATACATTAATAAACACAACTACTTTACAGTGTGTAATAAATAATTTAATAAATGTTTGTACACTGCTTATAAATGCTAAATATGGGGACTTAAAGTAAAGATCTAGTCTAACCCTCACCTTAACCCTAACCCTATTTTTTTAATATAAGTGGTGTTGTAGGAAAATCTTCAAATGTCCAATAAATCTTCAGGTCAACCACAACTTAGCATTAAACTCATAACTTATAAGAGAAAGACTCAAAGAAATACACTGGAAGCAGGCAGAGTTCAATGTGAATAGGTTTACTGTGCAATAAAGTAAAATAAAACTAAACTAAACTAAATCTAATCACTAAACCCATCCCAAGTATTTATAAGGTTCCTTTTTATTCATGTAACACACAGCCTTATTGGGGAACAACTGCTTGCTCAGAAATACAGATACAGATGACCAAATTGCATCACTTACTGAAAGGTGAAAATAGTAATTAGTACAATCAGAAATAAGAAACAATCATTATTCCATTCTAAAAAGGGTCTGAGACAAAATGTCTCAGATAAAAAAGATTTGAAGCTGACATTTATGTGCAGATGTCTTATTGGCTCATTCAATCTAGTCAATTATATGTGTTACTCCTCTAACTCTTTCTACAGTAAAGTTTCTTTACTGTCTTTTCTGGAGTCTTGTCCCCTTTATTTTTACAATCTGCTGAACAGCAGGTTAATACAATAACTTCCCCCTGTCATACAAACTGATAATTGATTGGCAAAGAAGGAGTATGCTAATTAAGTTGAGCATGAGTGAGAAGGAGGGAGAGAGGCAGAGCCAGATTGGCAATGGTTTTGTTCCTTTCCTTTGAAACAAAAAGACTGGCAAGGTGCAGATCAGTCACACTGGTGGTGAAGGTGAGCGGGTAAGGGAGAATTAATGAGGTGTCCTGTGCAAAGCTAAGGTCTTGCTTAAAGCTACTGTGGGCAATTTTACACACTAGCAACTCTAAATGGCAACATGAGGTGACTGAAGAAAATCTGAATTTACAGTTAACAGTGTAATAATGGTAAACTGCACACAAGAAATTCATGTTTACTAAGTGAGTCAGTGGTCTCTTAAAACAAAAGTCTACCAGGTGAGAGAATTACCAAAATACCAAAAGAAATATATAAATAAATAGGGTTTCTTCTTTGTTTTGGGGCCCGATAATTGGGTCCAATTACAGAAGCCTTTTGTAGGTTATTGGATATCAGCATGGCACATGTAACTCAGGGATAAGAAATGAGCAGAAAAAAAGAACAGGAAAGCAAATATGAAGCACCTTTATCTTGTTGATTAGTAAAGGTTTACCATCCTCTAAGTGGTGATTATTACTGCTCAAACACAGTGGGAGTCGCCTCAGTGTAATGAGGAAGCCCATTACAACTATCCACCGGGATGGTGCTGCTGCTTGGTTAAAAAACCCCAATTTCTATATACAGGATGATAATTATCTGTTTAAGTTAACAATGGCTGAGTAATGAAAATAAAAGTGAGGTCAGCAGTTTTTTTTTTTTCCTATGACCCAGAGGCTTTGCATTTGTGCAAATTATGTCTGCATTCATGTGTCCATATGTGTACCATGCTGATTATGCAATGTGGTACTGCCCTAGTCCAGCTTTTTCAATTTATAAATGTGTTTCAAACCCATTGTTGAGCCTCATAATATTTAGGCACTGGTTCAGTGACTTGCAATGATAAAATGGGATTACTGTATTTCTATTTCTGACTGAGAGTAGGAGGTTTGCAGTGAGCGGAAAACCTTTATTCCCCCCATTGTACCTTTGGGAGGCCACAGAAAACAGGAATGCAGGAACTTTTGAATTGTTGGTGTGGAGTTTCAGTCACTGCATTTAACACAACACCAGATGATGTTTACTAATACTTCAGCATTTTCAATGTAATGTTAAAAGAAATAAAGCATTGGACATGGTCTCCAAATTGTAATCAAAGTCAATCCAAAAAATAATATCTTAAATTTGACACAGGAAGTATTCACTTTGCATCAACCTCATCATCATTATATAGTCTGCATCAACATCCTGTCAATCTGGGAATGAATGATATATTTTTGGATGAACTGGGTTACGCTGTGGCTGGAGTATGTCCTACATCATGCCTTTTGTAAGACGATGGAGAACAAGTGGCACATCTACCATCTTTCAGTAAGTGCACATATTGCCACTCTTTTCTCTGTTTGATTTATTGATTTTTAGTTTTACAGGAAGCATCTGACATCCAGAAATTTCACCTTTTCAGTTATGCTCCTTTAGGTCCACAGATCGCATCAGGAATTTATGCTTCTTCCTGGGCAGAGTGGATAGGGAGCAGTGGGCTTTAAGATTCTGCTTTCATCTATCATTTTACAGTGTTTTGCCTCAATCAATTTTGTCAGGTGCAACTGCTAGACACTATAGGGAATTCAGTGGAAAAGAGTGGAAAGGAGAGGCAGAAAAAAGTTCATACAACATAGCATGCATTACATATGTTTAAACCTCAAAGCACCCTTAACGCCTCACACTTCAAATATGAGGATAATCACACTTATTTCTAAATTG
Organism: Euthynnus affinis; assembly: GCA_029490765.1. Lineage (NCBI taxonomy): Eukaryota > Metazoa > Chordata > Actinopteri > Scombriformes > Scombridae > Euthynnus > Euthynnus affinis. The sequence continues at coordinate 16,832,137 of CM055854.1, forward strand.
TTACCCACTTAAAACATACATAGTGTCCCACAGGGTGCTTGATGAGGCTTACAAACAAGCTGCGAAAAATAGAAAAGAACCAATTGCTCTGCTTTACTTCCAAATTTAGTATCCAAATTAGGTATCATAATTTACTGTAGTTTACCTACAGCACTAATGAAAATTACCTTTAACCATTATCATGAAACATGACAATAAATATGGTAGTGCAGAACTGGACATTAATTCTGATAATGCTTTGAGTGTGTAATGTGGGAACAGTGAAATGAAGTGTGCATAAAATGCCATCATACATACTGGATTCATTGATGGACACTATCAATGCACTATCAATGCAATGTAATGTAAAAAAAATCTAGGGACAAATCGGAGCTAGAAATGGCAGATGGAGGTGTTATAACTCCATTGACAGTCCAATCAATCAATAAGCTCTGAATACCTAGAAACAGACATTTTCACAGCTAATTGTAAACTTTTAGGATTTTGAATTGTCATAAGCTAAAAACTCACACCTTGACACTTGTCACACACCTTCCATCATTTCCTGTAGCTGCACAGGTGATTCTCAATGAGTAACCTGGACTCCTGCAGTCATAGCTGCAACTCATCAGCTAGTGTATTTCTTTAGTTGCATTGTCTTTGTTTTACTGTCTCCTAGCACTAGTTCATTCTCTCAGACAGATAATGTTTTTGAACTATCTATTCTTGCTGATTATCTGACCACTGAAGTTTGGCTTGCTTTTAGAATTATTGCTTGCTCCTCTGCACTTGGGCCCAGCGTTGGTTGTTACATGTGGTGTACCATAATTATATATTCCGCTTTTGTTTGACTTGTGCTGAAAAAACCCACTGCGCAGCCTAAAAGAAAAACTAAATTTACATGGAGAAATTGTCTGTGTTTTTGCTTTGAACATATGTAGGATTTGGTCTAAATGTACAAGAGGTTGACATGATAATTGTTAATACATGCTTTTCTGGCATCAAAGTTAAGAATATACAACAATAAATGAATACAGTCTGATAGTCTGGCACTATTTTGTGATGGGTTGAGGTAACAAGAGGGACATGTTAGCAATTTGGGACACATTTATAATGTACTTGACATATTTAAAACGCTCCAAGGGAGCTAACCATGCTGAATTCAGCATTGCTCTATTGGGGCAGTACAGCCTGCCAGTCACACAGTTCTGCATTGAGATATTATGTCAAAGTCACCAACACTTGCTTACACACAGAACTGGGCTGATGTGACCGGCTGTTGAAAATTGCTGGTAAGACAAGTACATTATGTTACCTATGTAATCCACTCAGTGTATATGTAAGTGTGTGCTTGCTTGCATATGTTATGACACATAATGTGGTCATGACCCATTTAGACTTAAAGCTGTACTGCCATGATGTCATTCCCATGAGTATGACACAGGAGAGACATCTATGCACACATGACTGTCCTGTATGTATGTCAGATGTTTTGTCTCAGTGCTCCTTGGTCCCCTAGTCAACCTAGGCAATAGCTCAAACCTGGCTAGAAGTATCAGACCTTAGCTTGAATCCTATCCGACACCACTGAATCTCATTTTGGCAATGAGTGGCAGTAATGAAATATAAGTCTTCTGGGTGTTCGGCTCTAACATCGTTGGGAACACTGGCAATGATGTGGGCTGATGAAACTAGAATACTATGAGATGAAGATGGTAAGTGTATTCAATGATCTCAATTTTTTTTAATCAAAAATTATAATATTCCTCTTATACAGATTTTTTAAATACAAATATTATCAGCCTCAGACAAGTAGCTTTGCTAACTGTTGCCACACAGCACTCAAATGTGTGAATATCAGTATATTTGAAAAGCTTTGTTTTCCCAAATTCATAGAATTTCAGACAGAAGACCAAGTTTTGCAGTCACCTGCTGTCAGCCATCTTGAAACGTACAAACACTGAATGGAAAGGGTACCAAATTAGACAAACAGTGATGAGTTTGTGTTAGCCAGAAAAGTGACTGACGATCATGTATTGCACTGTTCTTTTTTTTCCATGTGTCACAGCATAAAAGTTTCAGTCTGTTCTCCACGGTTGAATAAACTGCTCTTTCTGAGCAAACTGTGTGACATGCAGCCAGCAGCACTGTTTTGGCAGGCAGTCAAGCTGCACTTCCAGGGGGAGCAGTTTTTATCACTGCAGCTACTGGTGATGCTGGGTTGGTCATCCAGTGCCCAATCACGAACTACAGGAAACCAAAAGCCAACAACAGGAAGAGGATAACATTGCACAATATACTGTATATTTGTCAGACCAGCATAACTTCCACATAAAATATAGACACAGTGGTGCTGTTACTTCCCTGTTCACAAGCAGCTACACCCACAGCCTCCAACCCCAGGTTTGGCAGGGGCATCACTTCTGTGCAATATATCTCCACAGCCTCAATTTTTGGTGTGTTACATTGATGATCCACAATACAGAAAGCATTGCCCCATAATTACACTTAAAGAAAACAATAATAATAATAACAAAATTAGACTAAAATATTTTATACCAATTATGTGATCTCATTCCTATGTTAGACTACATTAGATTAAACAATATATATAATTATTAATCATTAATCTTCAGCAAAGAAGACCATATGTTTATTTTGGCATTTTATTTGCAGACATTTCTTCTGACTTACTTACTTATTTGATTTGAATGTGTAAATTATTAAAATATATCAATATTTTCCATTAAAATTATTTTCTATAATATCTGCCCTGTATATGCCCCTTCCTCTCTTATCATCTTCATATCACATGTTGTAGCGACCCCCCTGCCCTGTGCCAGGGCCTGTTCTAGCAATAGCCTACATACACTCCATATGCTACACTGACTGGGTGATGGTGTGGCCCAAAGAGCCAGAGGGCATGTAGATTTGATTCAACCTCTCAATTGTGATATTATGGGCTGTCCATCCAGGAGGTTAAAGGATAAATGTTTCAATAGAAAACACCCTAGAGCATTGGCTGTCGCAGGCATTCTTCTCTGGACCTGATGCATGAGGTTTTCTTTCTTGCTGTGTGTGTGTGTGTGAGCCTTGCACTCATATTACATATATGCCTCTGATTTTGTGATCTAGGAATTCAAGCTTGTCCTTGTAAACCTCAACATCTGTGTTATAAAAATTAGGATTATACTGAGTGTGTGCCCCTATTCTTTTGGTATGTCATGATGAAGGTTTCTGTTCTATTCAGTAACTTGCACAGTTAGAAATACCAGTTAAGATTAACAGTGGGACGCCAGGATACGTGTATGAGGAGCTAGATTGAAGTATTTTAAGGGTGGCCATAAATTGAGATAATGTTTTACCTGTGGAATGTGTTTGAAAGCATCAAAAGGAAGCCCAGGTATATAAGCTACCTGTGAATGCTCCTCAGGGAGCCTTTTCTCTGTAACCCCACTTGTGTGTTGCATTGTAAAACGTTCCTTCTTGTACAAGAAAATAAATTCAACTTAAACTCTGATTCTTTGGATCTGGTTTCCATCATTTAAAAGTCATTAAGAAGAAATACCTATGACAATTTTTTCTCCTTAAAGCTTCAGTAATTGGTCTTTCTTTGAATTTCTACATATGCTATCTAAGAGATAAAGGGCATACAGTACATCAGTTGATTGGTCAGTTAGTTCTATACAAATCTGTTTGTGTGCATCTTTCTGGGTATTCCTAAATATTATGAAATAAATATTTAGGCCTCTTACGTCAGCTCTTAAACTTGCCAGAAACCACCCAAGGGTCCATCTTTGCAGCTCATGTTGCATTGCCAAATGTTCAAACCTACAGAAGATTACTTAAAATTCTAGTCAACATGAGCCAATATGAAACACCAAATATGGCAGGCTATTTTACATGGAAAAGAAAATGGAATATTTCAACTTAATATAATGGCACTGAATGTCATGTTGGGTTGGAAGAAGCAGATACAGATTATATTGGATATTTTTTATACTGTGTTTTTTGTACAAGTGAGGTCTAAGTAAACAAATCAAAAAACAAAATAAAAAAGTCAAGTTTTAGGGTGTTAAAAGGCTTGTTAATGAAAAATTTTGCTAATTTTGACAGAACTAAACTGGATTCTTGAAACCTTTTATCTGTTTGAGTTACTGAAGAATGCATTGACGGACGACACACAGCTGAATAAATTAAGTGCTCAGCTAGACGGCAAAATATTGTTTAAAACAAACGCACAGGTGTCAGTCAGAATAACAGTAGCAGCTTAAAGTACTAACTTAAATTTAAATGGAAATGTGCAAGATAATACTATATAGAATGTCAGCTCTCACCTCATTCTTGATAATGGAAAGAGATACAAACATTCCCTGATATATTATACTGAACAAACCTAGAGTTTTGAACACTAACTGCTCCCTTGGCAACAAGGTAGTATAGTTTTTATGTGTTAGGAACAATATTTAGACTGATTTTAATGTTAAAACCTGGATGCAACCTTAACATGCAGTGCACAGTGACTGATTACTTCTGATGAAAGAAGAACAAAGTTAAATTAGTCTCAATTAGACTCGATTACAAACTGAGGTTGCATGTTAGTACAAGTTAAATATGGCACAGCAACAAAGTTAATTGCAACAGTCATACAACAGTCAGTATGAAGTTGTGTGTGGGATGGAATTTTACAGCCATGGATTCTCAGCTCTCTATGACCCCAGAAACAGAAATATGTCATAACGTCCTTCTTGGTGCTGTTCATAGCTGACATTTTTTTCATGTTACATGTTGATGGCAGATTTGCACAGACAGGCAACACAGGCACACAGCACTGGCACACATGGATTGTCAGTGAGCTCATGGCTTGTAGCGCCTGTGGATTGATGTTGCTAGCTCTTATTGCACATGACAGGCAACAAACGTGATTGTGAGAAAAGGTAGGCATGAGCACACAGGACACATCCAACACAGTCCATCGCTCATACATACATACATAAAGATGTCATGAGCTGTTTTGTCATGGTCATAATATTACTTTGTATGCTTTTTAAACACTGCATCTGCTAAGCTGTAGATATGTATGATGCAGTCTAGATATATGGACATGGTGTAATTCAGTCAGTGGCGGCTGGTGACTCAAAAAATTGGGGAGGACAAAAAGAAAATCAACATGGAATCTTCCAACAAACCGCATCAAACTATGTATCATTGTCTCCCACCTAATGTAATCCGACCAAATCAACCAAATATTCTTTTTCATATTTTGATCCATCTTGCCTCTCAAAAAATAGAGGAGGATCAACCTCCTCTGCCTCTACTGAATTCAGTACATATGGAATTCATACAGTTCTGCATAATTCTGTGATCAACAATAACAATGCCTGTTGTATGAGACCTGCTGGGACTGACATTTGAACAGAAGAAAGGTGGGCTGCCTGGCAGAAACTTAGTGAGGAAGTGAGAAGCTAGCATGCAGTAAATCAAATAATACACTATAACCCAACACACACAAACACACAGTATAGCAGGAGGATCATTTCATAAAAAACACTGTACAGAAATTAGATTAGATAAACAGAACATATATGCATACTGGCTCTATCTTGTTTGTTTCACGTATGAGTATGATAAACATATTTTGAAGTGTACTGAATTTTCAAATTAAAGGATATATCATAATGTAGATAGATAGATAGATAGATAGATAGATAGATAGATAGATAGATAGATAGATAGATAGATAGATAGATAGATAGATAGATAGATAGATACTTCATTAATCCCTGAATTCAATAACAGAAACAATTTGTAGATAGACTAATCAGATGGAAATGGAATATTGAAGTATTTTGTATTTTGAACTTGAAAATCCCAATGTCAATATACTGTATACTGATATAATGAGGGAATCAACACTGATGATTAAGGAAACACCATAAAAACAGGTAGGGAAAACAAGGAAAAAGTCTAGATCCAAATATTGTTGAATTGTTTTCTCAAACCATTTCCACAGTCAATAATTCATTTTCATTCTAAACTAAAAATGGTGTCTACTGTGAATATCATGATTAAGGACTAAAAGGTAGAATGATTCACTGTTTATTTTACTGAGATCAGAAAGAAATATCTTAACTGTAATAACGCCTCGAATACCTGAATAAGACAATTTTTCCTTACTATAATACTAAACTACTTATGAGTCGGATTGCTTATCTATAACTTTTTACAATTTATTTGCAGACAGATTTGGTGCATACATAACCTTTGAACCTGGATTTGTATGATGTCCTGAAAAAATAATTTCACACAATTATATATTTTTTAGTTTTTAGTGTTTGTGAAAGAATTTTCATATATATGTTATAGATTAAAATATCCCTATTGTGTGCCACTTATTAAATGCTCCTTAGACAAGCAGACAGTGAAGAACAGACAGCTGTCTTCTTCCCAGTCGAATGGACCTGACTTTGTGATTGTTGCCATAGAGACAGTGCTAAAATAAACAATCTTGTAGTGATGTGGGACAAGGTCGCCTGGGTGCTTTCTGAGAGTGGTTCAGCGCTTTTCCTTCAAATTTGTTGTGGCATCTCACTGGGTCTACACTTAAATTGTAACTGCTATGTCCTTGGTCCATCATGTTTATGTTTCTCAATAAATCTTTTTGCATAAGACATCCATATGTCCTGGAGTTGAGTTCATATTCATATACGAAAGACATAAATCAATTTCTAAATATTTCTAAATATATACTGAAAATACTAAACTATTTCAAGGCTGCAGCATTGTTGTTGGAGCATTGTTCAGCGTCGGTGCAAGTATGAAGTAGAGCGTACCTTGTAGTTTTGAAAAATGCTAAACAAAATTGAACTTGACTGTTGGTTTAAACCGACAAAAGAAGCAGGAAGTGATTTCAGTTAAAAAAAAAAAAAACATACAGTATGATGGATAATAAAACCACACTGACTGTTTGCTTCAGTGGTTCTCAACACTATTCTTATTTGCAAATGAGACCAATGAACCAGAAAAAGTGCAATTTATTTCTCTACAAATGTTATATGAATATAAAGTATAGAATGTCTTCAAAGGTGTGTGTGTGTGTAACATCTGTGTATATGCACATTGTGTGTATAGAGAAAAAGTAATAGTAAATACACAAGACCTTTCAGTCAAAGTGGAACAAGACTAAGTCAGTCATCCATATTTAACAAAATAAAGTCAATGGTTGTATGATCATATTTAATATATACAGTTCAGTCAGAAAACTCACACAGAGCAGCTTTGCAAGTTAATACATAAAACGTCAAGTTTATATTTGATGTCTAGGGTCTGACTTCATCTTTCCTCAAAAAGCAAACACCAAACTAAGCTACTAACTATTCAGCAAATAATTAATAACTCGCACATATTAAAATCACAACTTGGAGGAGATAGGTGACATGTCACTGTAGTGTTGATTTACCTTGCAAGGCAGCTAGATTCACAAGATCATGTGAGAATCCATCTTGGTAGGCTTCAAGTGGAGCCCTTTTGGCCGAACCACCAGTGGTTTAGACCAATCAGTGTCCGAGAACCACTGGCAGCTATGGGCGTGGTTTAAGCATGATGGCAGTGAGAAGCAATAGCCCGTGATAGACAGATGAGTCATCCAATCACCTGCCAAGTATTTTCTGACAGTGCCAGCCTTTTTCAACTCCACACATTAAGATTTCTTCAAGTTTACTCATTTCTCTAATGCTCACCTGAATATAAAGTGCATTACCTCCAATGTGACAAGTGACAGAAGCCATGTTGATTTTTCAATTAAGCTAATATTACCAGAAATAAAACATTTCATATTCATTTAATTTTATTTTTGACTAGAAAAACAGAAGAGCAATGAAAAGCATGCAACTGTGGGTCTGACTCGGTTAAAAAACTGTCCCACATGGTGAGTAAAAAGAGTGATAGAGAACAATAACAGTAAAACATTCTACATGCTTAAGAGCGAAACAACAAATCTAGTGAGTCCTTGGGAATGAGGTTTGTGCAAGACAACATGTAATGTTTACAAGTCTATTCAAAATTCCCTCTAACACCCTCTAGCTAACAACCAAGAAGGAAACAGATGCAAATTCTATACAGCTAATCACATTCATGATGCCCAAACATGAGTGTTCATACTGTATTTAAACACTGTTAATCAACAACAGGAGAGCATCATAATGCATGCGTTAAACAGCATCCAAAACAAACAGCTACTACAAGAAAGTCATGTATTATTAATACCAATACAAATACAGCATACACTGTGGTAGATTAGCAGCATGTAAGAAGAAATCAGCACCCAGACAGCCAGCAAACTCTGAAAATTGCTAACTACTTCTAACCACCATCTACTGATCTGAGCCAAAGATGGTTAGCATTAGCAGCATGTACTTACAGTAGCTTGGTGAAGTGAAGCAGTGATCTCTGGTGTCTTAGCAGGGAATAATTCTTGTTGGAGGAGTAAACAAGCCAGACAGAAAAACTCCTTCTCCTGCTTGATGTGGTGTTGGAGGCAAACAGCTGGTATATGAGTTGCTGTGGATAGCTGCAAACATGATTATTTCCTCCACAAACCCCATCCTAAAGCGACATGATGATGACTGTTGGCAGAGAAGCTTGCTTATGAGATGATATATCAGCAACAAGTCAGTTTTTAAGGCAAGTTTTTGCAGCAGAGTTTCAACAGGTTCAGCAAACAGCAGAGTGCCACAGGAAAGCCAAAAAAGTGGGCGGGGCATTGACAATTTAAATGGGCCACCTCTATGCTGAAGAGTGCGTTTGATTTATGTCACGGTAAGTCTGTGTGAATGTACCACCACAACTTCAGTTGTTATCTGCCTCACTATTTTTACTTCATTAAACATTTGAACTTTTGAATTTACAGCAGATATTAAACATAAAAAAGGGGGTAAGGAAAATGACATTAGATATTTCTTATTTTTATAGAACTAGTTTTGTGTCAAATTTATACTACATATACTGATGAGACTGAACACCAAGCCATTTATTCACATATGAAGTAATAATTCGCTTCATCTTCTCCACGGTTGTTATTGTGAGACCTCATAGATGGTGGGTGGCCACATTATCCAAGGAAGGAGTCCGAATTGTAGGCACCAGAGCTTCAGTTTTCCAGGCAACAGGGTCTTGTTGATGTTCTCCAGACCGTTAACAATGTTCTGCCATAATTGCTGCACTTGCTCGTTGTCCTTGAGGGCTTGCATTCTACCATCTGCCCAGACTTTTAACAGGCTGCTTGGACAATGTTGGTATTGGGTTGTCACCAATGCAGAACTTTGTGCCTCTAAGCACCCCCTTAACTATGGAGATGCTTCAAGATTTGTTTGGCTTGATTTTTATCTCCACCCACTTGATGTTCTCCTGCAAATGCATGCTGCAGTAATGGTCAGTGTCAGTGTCGTAACATCCATGTATGCCCCAATAGGTGGAAGATGTAGCCCAGCCTCAGTTTGTTCACCGCCCACTACCCATCTTGAGGCACTGATGATGACTTCCATGGCCATTGTAAGGGCCAGGGGTGAGATTGTGTAGCCAGCCAAGATACCTACCTCTAAGCACTGCCATGTTGTGGTGAAGTCAAATGCACAATTGTAGGTCTTGACGAGCATAGTGATGGGTTCTGGTACTTGTAAAGGATTTCCAGAGGATTTCATGAGGAATTGAGCCATATGTGTTTTCCAGGTAAAGGAAGATCACATGGAGGCCTTTTTATCCTTCTTGACTGCTTGAATCTGGTGCTCATGCTTGTATGCTCCAAGCAACCAGAGAACCCTGGAATTCCTGCTCTCTGTACAGATGTATCAATGTAGTGGACTAGAAATAAATGAAATGAATGAAATATATTTCCAAATACTCTTTTCTTCAGGCACAATCTCAAACGCTTGTGAATGTATGCTTGATCTTCAGCTTAAAATACAAATGTGTTATTTGCTGATTCTCCTGACAGATCATTCTCTAACTACCCAGTTCTTGTGCCACCTGTACGCTGTGTTAACAATTCTTGTTAGAGGAGCACCAGATGTCCTGGAAAAGATGTTTAAATAACACACAGAATGGACATGGTTCGTTGCAATAAACATTTATACACAGAGGCTATGTTTATGTTGGCCAGGGATTTAAACACTGAAACCAACAGATAGTCCTACTATCAAAATAGAATCCATATTCAGATTCTTATCACTTAAACACATTTCTCTCCCCAAATCTATTAAACCTCTTCTGGCAAATGTGTACTTTTGTTATCTGTGTATAACAAACTAGATCCACTAAATGTTTCAAAACAAACTTAAAAGTTGGTTTTGACAGTATGTCAGATTTTTGTATTGATTCCTGTATATTTACCCATCAGGTTGGTTAAATGCTACCCAGGTAGAATCTTTGAGGGTTATTAGAATTAAATAAAGCTATTAACTAGGGATTAAGTGGTTTATAAGTGCCATTTTTTAATGAATTTTGAATGATTATCACCTCAAATGTGTTTTTAAAAACTGCACAAATTTCATATATGTGAATGGTGTTGTGGCTCCTGCAGTAGAAACAATATTTTTGCCTTTTATCGAGCTTCTCAGACAGCATGCCTGTCTTTGAAGCTCACTTTAGAGCAAAAAAATCACATGCATGTTTACCACAGAGCTGAACTAACCTTCCCAGAATATTAATACTCACATACATATAGATAGGAATCGTGATCATCTTGTCCATCTCACACTTAAAGTTCTCATCTTGCAGTTATCAGATGGACAGGATCATATTATTCTTGACTAATTACTTATTTTTTACTCTATTGCCTTATAATGTTACTGTATATATACTGTATATCTTATTTTTTCTTTATCTTGTTTTTTAAGATATTGGAGATCTTTTTCCTTTGAGTTTTACCATGAATGTTGTGCAGTACAAATAAAATGTATTATTGTTGTCATATTATGATGACAACAATAATATACACACACACACACACACACATATTTATTAAGTGGTTTATAAGTGCCATTTTTTATGAATTTTCAGTGATTATCACCTCAAATGTGTTTTTAAAAACTGCACAAATTTCATATATGTGAATGGTGTTGTGGCTCCTGCAGTAGAAACAATATTTTTGCCTTTTATCGAGCTTCTCAGACAGCATGCCTGTCTTTGAAGCTCACTTCAGAGCAAAAAAATCACATGCATATATATATATATATATATATATATATATATATATATATATATATATATATATATATATATATATATATATATATATATATATATACACATACATATATATATATATATATATGTGTGTGTGTGTGTGTGTGTGTGTGTGTTAACAGATTTTAAGAGACTGAGAGAAGTTGGTAATGGCATAATTCCAAGAAAATAGATTACATTTCAGAAACACCTTTACAAATGTTACCAATTAGAAGTATTATCTAACTCCTCCAATGACTCAAGATCATAACTGCACTCAGAATCTCATGCCAGCTGTTCATGGTGCTGATTTTAAAGCTGCTGTTTGCCACACATATTAAGCTCACAATACTGTATATATTTCTATGCTTAATGGAAATATTTTTGCGAGAACAGTCACTTTATGTCTGTAGCCAGTTTGTTATTTCTGCTCTTTCTGGCAGTCATTTTTCCTAAACAAGCTCGCCAAACTGCAAGTACAAACTAGAAAATTCCTGCAGCAGAAATTTTGAGAGTGACACGGGTCGGTGTCGGTGTGTCATGTGTGAGGGAGCCCCAGCAGCTGATGGGGAACACTTATCAGGGAGGAGCTGATGGTATTTGTGTCATTGATGCTCTGTTATGATTTCAGTGGTATGGCCGTTAATTATTAGTGTAAACATACATGTAATTCTAATATATATATGTGTGTGTGTGTGTGTGTGTTAAGAGATGTAATTTGATGTACTCAGTTGTTGTTTGTAATGTGTGAATGCATGGCTGTTGAGTATTCACCACAGTGTGTCGCTGTACACAGATGCCATTACGTTTTGTTTGAGACACACCCCTATTCCTTGGTTCAGTCTGTCAGTGCGTGCGTGTGAGTACCATGTTAGTTAAGGAAGGTCCTACCAAGTGGAGTCTCAGAAATAAATATGCCAGAAGGGCTAAAGAAATATCGTTTCAATAAGTTTTCTCCCCGAGTTCAACGCAAGCAAGGCTGCGAAGCTCAACAGGTTATGGGCCCAGGAGCAACTCCGGGAAGAGTTTTTCTGACGTTTTATCGCCGGTAGAAGGTTGCGACGGACAGCATGCTAACGGCTAACAGATAGCATCATTGATCCACGAGGGACAAGCAGGTTGCCTTGACTCATGTTTGATGGAGACGAAACCAAGTATGAACTGTGGGCGACTAAGGTACTTGGACATTTGCATTTATTGGGACTCAAGAATACGGTTTTGAGAGAACCCAACGGTAAGAAAAATGCCGATGCATATGCTGAGTTAATTCAACTTTTGGATGATAAGAGCCTCTCTTTAATTATGAGAGATGCACCGGACAATGCCAGAAAAGCATTTAAAATATTGAGAGAGTACTATGCAGGGAAGGGGAAGCCCCGCATTATTAACTTGTACACATCGCTGACGTCGCCGCAGAAAATGAGCAGCGAGACTGTTACGGACTATATCATCAGGGCAGAGACCGCCATCACAGCGCTGCGGAACGCGGGTGAAACATTAGGAGACGGCCTACTGATTGCTATGGTCTTAAAAGGGTTGTCTGGAAACTTTAAGCCATTTGCAATACATGTAACACATAACGAGGACAATATAACATTCGCGGAGTTCAAAACAAGACTACGTAGCTTTGAAGCCACAGAAAAGCTAACCTCACCAGAGTCCAATGACAATGTGATGAAAACGGCGGCGAGAGCCAAGTCAAGTGCATGGGACAGGACCAACGAGGATGCGGAAATTGTGTATTTGAAGTGTGGCATGAAAGGGCACCAAGCGAAAGCATGTCGGCGAAAGACATGGTGCAGTCATTGTAAAAGTGACACCCACAACGATGTCAGCTGTAGACGTAAAAATATAAAGGATGGAGCGAGGAAAATCGCAGATGAGAGCGGCAACGGATCTGCAGCAGCAGCAGCCGCTTACGCCTTCAGGATCAGGGACGCAGACACCAGGGCTCAGCAGCAACAACCAGCACGCAATCAACGCATCAACGAAAAGGGCCTGATGGTTGACACCGGAGCTACATCCCACATCGTTACCGATATAGCCAAGCCGGAGACGCACTGTGTGGAGTTGGCAGACGGCACCCTGTGCAGAGGCGTCGCTCAACGCAAGGGGAATGCAGAGGTGTTCCTGGTAGACAGCACGGGACGACGATGCAGAGCAACGCTGAGAGGTGATATTTTCTCGGTAAAGTCAGCATCTGCTTCTGGAGCAACAGTCACTTTTAAACAAGGACAGGATGTGTTGACACATAAAGATGGTACCAGGTTTAACATTCATGTGTATAACAAATTGTATTATTTGCACACTGAGGTTGATGATAGTGATAAGTGTAGTACTTGTCATGACATGCAAACATGGCAGGAAATATTAGGCCATTGTAACTATGAGGATGTACTTAGACGGCAAAATGTTGTCAGTGGTATGCAGATTAAGGGCAAGGCTACTAAGCCTGATCAAGAGTGTGAGGTATGTATCCAGGGAAAGTTTGCACAAACCCGTAGTAGAAACCCTGATACAAGAGCAAAGGCTCCCTTGCAAATGGTACACACAGACCTAGCAGGTCCAGTAGCTAATGAGTCTATAGATGGATACAAATATGTGCAATCATTTACCGATGATTATTCAAATGCAGTGTTTGTATACTTTCTTAAGTCAAAGAGTGACATCAGCTCCATATTCACCTCATCAGAACGGTACCGCTGAGAGGGGCTGGCGTACTCTTTTTGAGATGGGCAGATGCATGCTAATTGAAAGTCAGCTACCCAAATTTCTCTGGAACTATGCTGTTCAGACAGCAGCCATAGTACGCAACAGATGCTTTAATAAGCGAACAGGGAAGACCCCTTACTAGATGTTAACTGATAAAATACCAAATCTGTCCAAAAAGCAGAAGTTTGGATCTGTATGTTACACATACAAACAGAACAGAGGAAAGCTTGATTCCAGATGTGATCAGGGATATTTTGGTGATGAATACGAGAAGTCAATTTTTCCATCAGTCGGCTCTGAGGATAATGGCTTCGGGCAAAGCAGTAAAAAACGGAAAGTGGAGGTAGCTTGTTAAGAGATGTAATTTGATGTACTCAGTTTTTGTTTGTAATGTGTGAATGTATGGCTGTTGAATAAGGTGTAATGTTGAGTATTCACCACAGTGTGTCGCTGTACACAGATGCCATTACGTTTTATTTGAGACACACCCCGATTCCTTGTTTCAGTCTGTCAGTGCGTGCATGTGGGTACCATGTTAGTTAATGAAGGTCCTACCAAGTGGAGTCTCAGAAATAAATATGCCAGAAGGGCTAAAGAAATATCGTCTCAATAAGTTTTCTCCCCGAGTTCAACGCAGGCAAGGCTGCGAAGCTCAACATAGCTGGAGGCAGCAGCGATGTTGTTCCCTTCTGGAAGCTGACTACGCAGCCCGAGAGACCGCTGTCCATCGTGGACGAGTCCTGGGAGATGCTGGACCCCAACCCTGATGTCAGAGCCATGTTTCTGGAGTTCAATGATATGTTCTTCTGGGGGAAACTCAGCGGAGTGGAAGTGAAGTGGAGCCCCAGAATGACACTGTAAGTCACTTCTTGTAATGTCTTGTGTTGTCATTGTTGTTGGACTAAAATGTCTCTGAATTCTACACAGAACTGAATTTACCAATATGAGCTACTTTAATATGAAATAACTTTAATGAGTCTCATTGTTAAGTCCAGTTTTGAAAAGTCTAAGTATAGTGGTTTTTGATCTGGATGTGGTCTAATGTGATCTGGATGGGAGGAAAAACAGTGAAATTTCCCTTATAGAAAATAAAGGTTTTCGCAAATCTGAAAGTGGGTTTAAACAATGTTTCACATGTGTAAATGGTGTAAAATGGGAGAATCAAATGATAAATATCACTATGTATGTTTCCCTTAACTTTCCCCTTAAACCCGATTCAGAAGCTACCTTCAGCGTTGTTAAATGTGTCACTGTCTGAACTATCCAGTAAACCACTGCTACTGTAAACTGTCTTTCCAATTAAGAAATAATAATGATAATAATAATAATGATGATGATAATAATGATAAAATAATGAAAATAATTGTTAGTTGCAGCCCTAGATTTGTGAAAGGGTTGTAATATGTGCTGTCTCTTATCATAGCTAATTATCATCATACACTCAACCTAACTTACTGTCTTAATGTTATGTTCAGTTCAAAAAGATTAGTTACAACCATTGTGGGTTTTTAAGAACAAAACAAAAACAGAAATAGAAAAAGTGACAAGAAGCAGAACAGACTGAATGAAAATGTGGTCTTTAGTACTTTTTCCAATTCTGGGCCAAATCATAACAAAAGAGCAGGTGTTTAATTTTCCAGAAACCCAACAATTCCCTCCATGAGCAAGCACTTGGCGACAGCGGCAAGGAAAAACTCCCCTGGAGCAGAACCGGGCTCTAGGTGGGCGGCCATCTGCCTTGACCGGTTGGGTTGAGAGAGAAAGGAAGAAAGGAAGAGGGAGACAAAGAGAAGCATAACAACAACAATAATAATGATTAAAATAATGGAGATATGACCAGTATTAATAATAGAAATATTACCACCCCTGCACCGTCACCGCAGCCATGGCTCTCGACGTCTACAACCCGGACTCTGGATTTTCCTGTGAGACAAGAAAACACTGTGAGACTGTAGGAACCACAAGTAAACCTGCATTCTGGGAGCTCAGTGTTCTAGTGGGGTGATACGGTACAACGAGCTCTTTAAGACACGATGGTGTCGGACCATTAAAGGCTTTGTAGGTGAGAAGAAGGACTTTAAACTCTATCCTGGATCTTAGAGGAAACCAATGCAGAGAAGCTAAAATGGGAGAAATATGATCTCTTTTCCTAGTTTTTGTCATTGCAGCTGCATTCTGGACTAGCTGCAGAGTCTTTAGAGTCTTGTTAGGGCAGCCTGATAATAAGGAATTACAATAATCCATCCTAGAAGTAACAGATGTGTGGACTAGTTTTTCTGCATCTTTTTCAGACAGGATGTGCCTGATTTTTGTGATATTACTTAAATGAAAAAGGCAGTCCTTGAGATTAGTTTTATGGAGGACATGTGATCAATGATGACTTGCTTACAGTGGTGCTGGAGGCCAGCATAATATCATCAAGAGCAGCCTTATCATTAAATTATGTGTTTCTAAGGTGTTTTGGACCAAGCACAATAACTTCAGTTTTGAGTTTAGTAGAAGAAAATTGCAGGTCATCCAGGTCTTTATGTCCTTGAAGCATATTTGGAGTTTAGGGCTGGTACATACTTGGTGTCCAGCAGTCTGTTTCTCTGCTGCTGTGGCTGCTGTTGCCATGGAGACCACCGGGCTGCAGGTGGGAAACCATCCCATGGACACGGTGGGGTGATGATGAAAAGATGGTGGGGTTCATCCCCTTGCTCTTCCTCCTCTTTTCCGCCTCCTCCTCCTGCAACTTCTCTTTTTCCTCCTCTTCCTCTCCCTACTTCTCCTTCTCTTTCCCCTTCGCTTGTCCCCATCCCCTAAAGTTCATAAAACTTTTTCTTGCCCTCGTAACCTTCCTCCCACCCACCCTGATGCCCCATTCTCCTCCACCTCATCTTCTTCGTTTCACTCCTCTTCTCCTTCTCCTCCTGCTACAACTTCTGTTTTTCTTCCTCCTCTCCCTTCTTCTACTCCTCCTCCTCTTACACCATCTTCTTTTCTTTCCACTCCCCTTGCCCGTCCTTCCCTTCTTCCCCCTCCCCGCCTTCTTTCGTCCTCTCCCTCCCCTCCTCTTCCTCCTCCTCCTCCTCTGTGTGACTGTACCCTCCTCTCGCTCCTTCTCACGAATCTTCTGACAGTCCTCCTCCTCACAGAACTCATCATTGTTCTCCTCTTCCTCAAAACCTTCATCTTCCTCTAACTTCTTGTTGCCCTCATCCTGAAATTCCTCTTCCTCTTCATGGTATCTAAATTCGAAATCCTCATCAGTGCTGTACTCGAAATCCTCATCAGTGCAACTCAGCTCCCGCTCTTCGTCAGATGACACGTCTTTATAATAGATATAGTCATAAACATACTCTTCAACACTGCTGGACTCCTCCTCCTCGCTGATTTTCGACGGCAGGCTCTGCTTGAATGTAGACATGCTGACGTGCATCAGGCTGCCGTAAACCTGGAGTTTCAAAAGAAAAGCATCAAAGTCAACATTTCTCCTTTTTGTTCTGTGCTGTAAATAATTATCCTGCAGTTGTTTACGTGAAGTTTGTATTTCATAGTGAGAAATGGATTTAATGGATTTTGACAGTCTCAAACAGCAGTGGAGGTTGGGAGCTGGATAAAAACTCTACCTTTCTGAAGCGGAAGGCGACGGAGCAGAAGTCCGGGAGCAGCACGGGTAAATCTTCATCATCGTCGTCAGTGCACATATCCGAGCGGGCTGTAGGGATCACAAGAACAACCAACATGCATTAAGTTTTGAAAAAAAGGCAGACATGATATTTATTCTAAGTGAAATTCCCACCAGGCATCACTCAAAAAGCCGGTTGCTATCCAAAAACGAACTGGAAACCTGAAAATGTTTGTCTATGAGCACTACATTAATGAAAGTAGTAAAAGTCTGTCAGACATGAATCTAGGTTTGTTAAGGTGTGTGTTGGCACCTACAGTCAAAGTTGCTGGTGTCCTCCTCAGTCTTAAGTTCCGGGACATATGGAGGCTCCTGATTAAGGTCCAGATCATTGAAAAATGGGTGCATTTTTACCTCAACAGCTCCTCCTGGAAAACAAATCAGACAAACAGACATTTGTGTTGTATATGGACACATCTTGGGCCTAAGAGCTGTGACTGACCCCGTCTCTGGACACTTTTACTTTTCCCAAAATAAAAAGTAAACAGTTTAAACACTGTAACTGCTTTAACATGAGCTGTAATTGTTAGCATGCCCAGCTAACTAGCTTACTGCCTACAGTTGTAACCAATCATTACTTCATGTTAATGCCTAATGCCAAGGAGCAAATCATTATCTACTGTAAATACATTTTCTGAGGCTACAGGATACTTTGGAAAAAAAGGCCCTGTTCGCAATAGCACATCCAGTGTGTAGAATTTTCCCACTTTCTAAGATGGCTAAACTATCACAGTTCTATGTATTGTAGCGGCAGGCTGAACTTTAGCTAATTAACTAATACAACTAATAAACCCTTATTCCTCTATCCAAGATTCAACTTAATGCAATTTCATTTCATTTTTGAGATATTCTGCTGGCTGACAAAGAGACAAACAAGAAGGCACTTTTAGGAAGGTAAAACTGTGATGTGAAGTTTTCAAAATTTACAAAAACAAATCTATTTGTGCCCAGTCACTGTGACAGCATTTCATTAGCGCTGTATGGTTCTGTATGTCTGGAAACAACCTGGAGCCCACCAGGCTGTTACCCCACAGGTTGTTCTCCCATCAGCTTATCTGTTTCCCATCCTGTCTCTATCCACATCCTCATCATTAGGTAAATCTGCCACTAACCTGTACCCAACCGAATGAACGCGTTCTTTCTTAGGAGAAGGCTGATGAGGTCTTGGGCGTCAGCGGGTAGCGCTTTCTCTCCCTCCGGCCAGCTGACATCATCTGAGGAAAAAAGATATCAGTGATCTTATAACAGAATTCAAAACTTTAACTACATCACTACAAAGCCACTGAAAGAAAACCATCTTACAACAAGTTAAGGATCAATATATCAAATCTACACTTTGCAAGATTTGTATGAAAATTACAAATTAGGACATTTTTAATCATCTTCTAAAATAAAGTGAGTGATTCATTTAGGTTTGCTAGCATGACAAATGTGTAGAAAGGCTGCATATGATGAAAAGATAACAATGAACTGAGGTAAAGATTCTTACCGTTGACCACCCGACTGTAGAGGTCATCGAATGTGTCCCCATCGAAAGGGGTTTCACCCACCAGGAACTCGTACAGAATTATACCCACTGCCCACCAGTCTACAGGCTTTCCGTAGCCTTGACTCAGGATTGTTTCTGGAGCCATGTATAGAGGAGTTCCCGCTGTCTGAAGGTAGGAAACAGAAAATGATAAATACAGCAATCCAGGTTTGAGCTAAAATAAGCACAGAAGAGAGAGAAGAGACTTACCTCTTGGTCGGGGAATTCACGGACAATATTTATGATGGGTTGATCTTCTCCTCTCATTTGAACTGGACCGATCTTCGCCAGGCCGAAGTCGGTCATTTTAATGTGTCCGGTGGAACTGATCAACAAACTACAGTGGAGGAAAGCAGAAAAATAACTCGTTAGATTTAACGAAAACTTGAGGTTAAGTTTTAAAAACTCTAAATGTTGTAAATGTTTAATGGGACAGATTGATGACTCACTTGCTAGGTTTGAGGTCCCTGTGGAGGATCCCGTAGCTGTGGATGTACTCCAGTGCCATGGTGGTCTCCGCAATGTATAACCTGGCCATATCCACAGGGAAACGCTTCCACTTGTTCAGCAGGGAGGCGCAATCCCCACCTAAAAGGACAGAGGAGATATAAAGAGGTTAGATGCAATGTTTCAGTCTTCTCAGTGTGTGTTGGGTGGACAGTCCATGGATAATAGAGGAAAGTCAGTTTAAAGCTCATTTATCTGCTCTGTCCCTGTCTAAACAAACATAATACTCTTTGGGAGTAACCTTCTTACCTGCTACGTATTCCATAACCATTCTGTAGTCCCTCTCTGTGTCAAACGAACATAATAAAGAAACAATGTAGGGACTGTCCATAAAGGTGAGGATGTCTCGCTCTTCCATCACCTGCTGGATCTCCGATTCTGTGGTCAAATTTTGCCATTTTATAATTTTCATCGCGCAAGTTTGACCAGTGAGTGTGTGGCGCACCAGGTTTACAGACCTGCACAAGAGGGGAAAGGAAATGTGAGAAAATATTTAACAGTATGAGTTTCTTTTCTGCTTTGGCTGGACATTCTGTAGTGTCCAAAGAGTCAGTGAGAACATAATGAAGTCTTACTCACCCAAAGCTGCCACGGCTGACACGAGTGATAGTCTCAAAATCACTCTCTGCTGGTTTATTTGGAGGAGAACTGCAAACTGAGCGGGTCTAAATCAAACACACAAAAGAGACAAAAGCTCTGTAATAAATGAATAAACTAAATACAAAGAGAATGCACTATAAACAAAGGGATGTGTATGTTCCTTAGAATCAGTTTGGAAGCAAAAAACACCTACCTCATGGAGGAGCTGCTCCAAGTTATTTTGCAGCTGCATGACGTATTGGAGGCTGACCAGACCGTTCTGGAGTGTGTAATCACAGTTCGTGGCCAGCTCCACCAGCTGCGTCTGAATGAATCTCAGGGCATAAGTGGCCTGGAGAAGACCACTGTCTGAGAAATCTGCCACTGAGTTCATTGGGGTTGATTCCTGGGACTGAACAAGGATGGAAGACAGAATTTAAAATCATTATTATTATTTCTATTTTAGGTAAAAGTTGAAAGTAAAAGTAAATGAGGA
This sequence comes from Euthynnus affinis, assembly GCA_029490765.1. Taxonomy (NCBI): domain Eukaryota; kingdom Metazoa; phylum Chordata; class Actinopteri; order Scombriformes; family Scombridae; genus Euthynnus; species Euthynnus affinis. The sequence goes on from CM055854.1 coordinate 16,852,828, forward strand.
CAGAAAAGTTATATGATCTGGTCTAAGCAATCAGAAACATCTTGAAATCAGCCAGTGCAAAGATGTTCAAATTGAGGACATACTGTATGATCTACTGTCCTTGTTTTTTCAGCATTTAGAAGCAGTATTTATATTATATAATAACTCACTGTAATATAGTAGTTTATTAAGTCTTGCTGTAGTGTTTTGAATCAAATGAGTGACAGTAAATTTTAATGATTAAGTATGAAATAAAAGGTTTTCAGTTTAAGTAGGTGAGATCATGAAAGCATGAATGTAGCTGTTACTGTTACTGCTCAGTAATATCTAGGTATGTTTGACACACAAATACACAGACAAACTATTAACCTGTCAGTGTTTTGTCCATAATTGACCCTTTACTGTGACTGGTTATGGATTTCAGTGTAACACCTGTTGTACAACTAACAAAATTACAGAGGAAGACTTTGACTTTCAACTTCAACTGTGTCTGTGATGCTCCCAAAAAATATTTATTTTATTTTTATTACAACCTTTCATCCACAACATGTCTCAAATGAGAAACATTTTTGATATATTAAATACTTAAATGTATCATTTTACAATAAAGCGTTGATTAAAAAAGAGAAAAACTTACTGCTGATAGCTGTTGCTGAGGTCTCATGATACTGAATGTCAATTTGTCAAGTTTTTGTTGAAGATGAAACGGGTAATGCAAGCTGTTAACTGCAGATGCACTGAAAATTCAGTTGTCTAACACTGAACTTTGTTTCTTCAAAAGAAAAGAACAGTTTATGTCTCACTTTCGGACGCTATCAGAGCTTAAGAAAAGTCTGGCTGTCTTCTGTGGGTTCAATCACTGGAATGAAGAGTCTCTCTGCTTACTGGGCTTCCAACATTCCGCTGTGTCATGTCTTGTATTGTGATGTCATAAGTAATTTGCCTTTGATGTGTCATAATGTGTGTTCTGAGGCAGCCATCTTACCTCATGGTTCTGCACGGGTCCAATCTCAAAATGGCTGCCAATTGGCACCTATGGTTAAAGAAGCTTATGTTGTCTTCATAATCCTTATATTTTCCTATCAATATACCAATACTGTTTTTATTCAAAGTATTGAGTGTAAGACACCTGTGTCTGTCTAGTGTGAAGCACAAAAGCAAAGATTCTGGTAGAATTTTGATTATTATCGCCCCAAGAGAACAAAGCAATCAAAAAGATAGTCGTGTATTTATATTGCAGAAAATGCTTTTATTTTTTTTACATTTTGCCTGAATTTAATAGGTAAGAACTGATTTGGTATTCTGAATGACTTATATACTACATTAAGCAGTATCTTTCATGTAAAAACCCTTATGGCCTATATTGGCTATAGTACAAGGTATATTTGTCTGTCTCTCACATTAAAAAGTTATTATTCTGAGCACTTTTTTTTTTCCAGCTATCATTGGATAACCTGTAATTCATTTGTAATTCAAAAATGAATAACTAAACTAAACTAAAAAAACAAACAAACAAAAAAAACGTAAATCTGTTATTTCCTTTTCCTAAGAAACCCACACATCCTCACTTTATGAAATAAAAGGATAAAAGCAACAACATGTGCACAGTTTACAGTAACAGAGGAATGCTAATATTTAAGTTTTTTTAAGTGAGTTAAAGTACAGGACGAAAAATAAATCTTACACTATCTTACACATCCCCGAGTTTCCCTACAAATGTTTATTTTAGGGCTATCGCGTTGTGTTCATGTTGTGGCCTCTTTGCAAAAAATAATGATGTATTTACTTTGTTTTATCAGATAAAAGAAAGTAAATGGTAAAAGATGGATCATTAGATTGTGTGTTGAATAATTTACTTTTATTTACTTTTTTTTTACGTTTTTACATTTACTTTTCATTTTGTGATGATCCATTGAAAATGTCATCACGTTGGATATCAACAGTAGTGGAAGATTTCTCCGCAAATATATGTGTAATGTCAACGTAACTTACACAGTAACAGCTGCTAGCTTACATTAGCTACCAGCTAACATTATGTGATAAACACAGGCAGCTTAACACTGTACAGTCGAAGAATTAATACACGTTGTGTTTTAAGTTCAGCTCACAGTCTCTCGGAAGTGGTCAAAAATGATTCTCTCTGGCAACGGTGCCGGTGGAAGGAGCCCAGCAGCTGATGGGGAACACTTATCAGGGAGGAGCTGATGGTATTTGTGTCATTGATGCTCTGTTATGATTTCAGTGATATGGCCGGTAATTATTAGTGCTGATCAATAATTACACTTAGTGTGTTTGAAACATGAAAATATATATCAACATATGTATAATTCTAATAATACTATATATTACATTGACTTTTAAGTCATGATGTGGAGTCACAACATGTACATAATAAATATAATTTATGGGTTTTCTACATCACCAGGAGCACATCTGTACATTATTAATACATTTTTTAATACATTTCAAATATTGAAACAGAACACACCTTAGACCAACAGTTGTTTTTCATGTTTATTTATATGACAATCTGCCCTTTCACCCTCAAATGTGATTAGAGAAACTGCCCCATAAAAACCTTTTACATGGACAAAATGAAAGAAACTTTAGGAGGAGCAGCAGAAGTGAGATGTCTCTTATGGGACAGACAGAGACAGACGGAGGGAAATTTGGCTGCAGGGTGATCGTCTTGCATGTTCTCTGAAAATACACAAAAACAAAGAAATCAGTAAGACAGACAACATTATGGTAGCATGAATTAACTCAAATTAAACTCATCCTCATGGATACATTTATAAATGCTCCTTACTTGTCTATATATTACTTGTCTATATATATATATATTCACAGGCATCTATCAGAAGATAAGAGGTGTAAAAAAGGCATCGTGTGTTAGTTGTACAACAGTGGAAATATTTCTCAGCTTTTATTTTCCAGTCAAAATAATATGCTTGAATAAAAGTAACTAAGACAAAATTCGCGCAAGGGGTATGAATCATTTCAGGCTTGACTGTATGTATATAGTCCAATAGATAGTATAATATAGATATGAAGCAATATATACGTAGTTCTCCGGGTGTGTAATTTTAAGTCGGGTGTTTATATGAACAGTAAAAGAAGGTTTTTTTCTCATAGCGGACTTTTATTTGTAATAAAATAATCTGAATACTTCTTCAACCAACAGCATTACGTTACTACACTAACAGTATTTACAGCATGAAGGTCAGTTTTAATCTGTGATATCATCTACCTGTTTGGCCAGTGAGCTTCACTGCCGTTCAAATACACCAGACTCCTTTGACAGAAAGACTAAATTTACTTAGCAGAGCACAGATCTACCACACAGTCTCTTTTTTGGCGTTAATGTGAGGTACTTTGCTTCACGAAGGGATCTGATAACTTCTTCAACCACCCAGTCACACACACAGACTAAGCAGCTAGCAGCGCTACAGCAGCACCTCCCTTTACCTTACCATCTTAAATGTGTGTTTTTTTCAAAGGAGTCTGGCGCTGCTATATAGCGCGGCTATTTTCGGTTAACGTAAACAAAACGGACCTTACTTTTAAACAGAGACGGTCTATCTCGATACAAATCATATTAATGATGTCCTCAAACACTTTTCACATCACTCTGAACGTGACAGAAGAAAACTCAGCACTTTAATGGACGTTGACAGCACATTGAGTCACAGTTTAGCTATATGTATAGTGTTCTTGCTCAGCACCGACTTTATACTTTTTGTACATATTAATAATTTATTCCCAAAAATATGAGAGAATAATGTCTAGATTCAAGAATAATGTAGGCTTATACTACTAAGATAACAAAGTTGAAGAGAAAAAATTCACTTACCTCAATCAGATGACTGTTGACTTTGTGGTTGGTGCAGCTCCATCCGATTCAGGCAGATTAGCTAACGCACATAGCTCTGTGCACATAGCTTGGCACACACCGGGACACTCACACGCACGCACGCAGGCACGCCCACACGCAACCCCACACACATACACAGAGATTTACTCTGCTCCCCATGGCAACCCGTGCATGTGTGCGTCCTCGTACGCGTGCGTGTGTGTGTTGGTGTGTAAATTTGTCAAAGTAGCTAAAAATGTTAGCTCCGTGAGCCTGTCAAAAAAGGCATTTTTGTGAAGGAACCGTAAATCCTATCAGAAATCTGAACAGACCAGGACCACTGCAAGATCTTTCTACACAATATTGGTGATCTTCAAGTCCCTAGACTCAAAAATGTCGACAGGAGAGCAAGTGAAAAAAGGGTGTCGGTTCAACTCTCCTCCTGAAATCTCCTCCTTAATTAATATGGGAGTCTATGGGACAGTTGGCCAGTAAACCCTTCACAAAAGGGCTGACAGTTCAAATTCTGTTTGTGTCTGAGCTACGGTTGGCGATTTAAATGACAGAGCACAAGTGTGCCTACTACTGTGGAAAAAATTATTTGTGTAGACCAAAATATGTGGCTGAAAGGACGATTTATCCAGAAATTTTTCAGAAAAATTTAAATAGCTTCTTCCACTCTAAGCGATGACATCACGCACTCTAGCACTGAACATTCCAGCAATACACACTAATGTTAAACTCAAAATTTATCTAAAATTGCACATGAAACTTTAAAAGTCACAGATCAAAAAGTATAAAAGATACTCAAAAAGTTGAATACAAGTTTAATAGCTGACAACTTTGTGAAGTTTGAATGAAATCTGTAGCTCAAAGTATGGCGAAGTAGTTGAAGCTTGAAATTGCCCCTAAAATGTGGACATTTTTTGACCCCTCCCCATTCATTTCCTATGGGAAGTTTTTCCTATGGAATTGAAAAATTTCAATATCTTCACCAAAAGTCATAGCACACCATTCCCGAACGAGCCGCACGTTCTGATGTATAATTCGCATGGGTTTTCTCAAAGCTGCGGGACAAGTTACGCGCCGAAATTTTGTACGGAAGAGGAATAATAAGAAGTGGAAGAAACATGACGAATAACAATAGATGTAGAACACTAATTAAGTTATTTGTCATCGCCTTCTAAAATGAATTACAATTGACAATTGACAAGTGAGTATTTGCTGATCTGGCACCTCTATCAGCAGAATAACATTATTGGTCAGTGCTGCGTACAACTGCTACAAAAATGACTCATGACTGTTTTCTGATCTACCACGTGGTTAATGTTTGGTTAGGTATAGGCAAAGACTGGGATCAAATGAGAACAATGTTGACTGCTGGTGGGTAACACAATGTGAACAGTGGCCTCCCGTGAAGTTACTTATTTGTATACCCAAACACCCACCCTTAGCGCCTTCCTAAGAGGTTGCAGTATGGACAGGCCTATCAGATGATGTAAAATAATTTTAGGCATTTATCATTTTTCTGATGAGGGCAGTTTATTCCACTGCTTTAATGATACACCCACTACCCCAACTACCACCATAACACCCTGCTCCATGCCAACACATTCCACATACATTAACACACGGAAGCTGTCCAGTGCAATCACTATCATCTACAGGCAATGTGCAGCTCCACAGGAGCGTTTTGCAGAACCAGTCTGAGCATGCATGAAGAGAAACTTTATTACGTAAGAAACTGTCCAGTTTGCATTTGTCACTTTATTCGTCATATTGTAAAATGCTTGCAAAGACCATTAGAACACAAGAAACAACACAGCAAACACCATCTTAAGAGCCAGATGTTTCAAAGCTATATCTGGAAATACAGGCATGCATTATTTTTAGTATCTGTAGGCAACTTCAACAACATTAGATCATATAGCAGGTCTAAATATGGTATGCTGCTTTTAATGATGTCTTAAAAAGTCTCAGCTTGGTGAGAGGAATAAACGGAAAAGAAACCCTTTTCTTGAAATACACACTTCTGTCACTGTGAGATATTTCTATTTCTATTTCTGTCATGGGAAACTCATTTTGCATACAAAGAGATGTGAGCAAAGTTAGTCAGGCAGCTAATGTTTTTGTGCTATGGGAATTCACAAATAAAAACTGATATTCTGTACACAGAAGTCACAAATCTATGATTCCAGTAAACCACTTAAATAATTTTAAAAAAAAACTAATTTTGGACTAAAGAAAAGACCTAATAATTATGAAAATGCAAGTCACCAATGATTATACATGTACCATTGCTCTAATCAGATATTTAGTAAAGGTGACCATTGGGACAAACTTCAAAAGCTGTAGGTTTAGTGTGTTAGAACCATAATGACATGTGGTCACTGTGGCTTCAATAAACCAATTATTTCACATTGGCATTCAGAGTGCAAGTGTCAAATGCATGAATAATTCCAGTCAGAGGAAGCAAAGCAAATGGCAAAATGCTTGTGTGTATATATCAAGGGTGTGCCTGAATGCAAATGCATTATTCGGCAAAGCACAAGTAGCAGATTTTTTACGAATATTGGTTTCACACAAATATTTTGAAAAAATTATTTGTTTTCGGGAAGAAAAAAGAAAAGATGTCAAATACCAGTGCAAAGGTCAGTTACATCACTCATTCTCTCTCCTCTGCTCCGCTGTTACAGATATCAGCAGGTCTCAACGAGAGGAGTCACATCCACCTGCTACATGATGGACATTTCCTAATTTGGTCAACCTGGGAGTGTTCCCCAGAAATAAAGCTGGGCTACTGACACACACAAAGTGCCCCCAAGGGAACACTTATTGTAACACTTTAATTTTCTAAAATAAAAAGTGTAATAGAAACAAAAACAGGATTTTGAAGCTGCTTTCCACTTTTATTCAATACAAATAGAAATACAAATAGGAATATAAATAATTTTGCTGCCTCAACAAATACAGATAAAATACAAATAATGGGCCCTCTGCACTTCCCTAGTGTATATGTCTGTGTGTGGGAGAGAGGATGTTTGTCTGTGATTTGTTTGCTAGTCTGTTTATTTATGTATGCATCTGCATGCAATAGGAATGTGTCTGCATGTATGTGTGTGTCAGTGTGTGTGTTACAGAGCTTCAGAGAAAACATAGAGGACGATAGAGCTTGTGCATGCATTTTGTATGACTCTCTCTCTCTCTTTCTGTGTGTGTGGCTTAGCCTACCAGGGCAGGCTGTGTGACCAGTGACAGTGAGCTTTAACATGTGCTGACAGCTAATCAATAGTAGATAGTGTTTTTTAGCTTTTAGGGAGGACTATTTATAACAGACTGCACCATCACTCTCCAAACCAAATCAGATATTTCCATGGGACAGACCAAGTGCTGCACAATCATGCTTCACAACAGTGTGTGTGTATGGGTGTGTAATGATGACAGTATGATAGATGTATATTAGGTAACGAATGCTAAAAAATATATTTGGTCGTATTGTCATTTAATCTGTTGTTAAGATATGAAATGAATTTGCATATCAAGGGGTCAAGGGGGTAATGTTCTTTAATTTCATTGTCATCAAGTGACAACATGTAAGAATAATTCCTGTCACTCTTCCTGACCTGCAGCCCAAACTCCAATGCTAACATCAACTGTAACCCAGACAATATTACCATTTTTCAAAATGCCACTGTAAATATCATCTTAATGTCATGTTATAAATCTACATATCTACATCTGTCTACTAATCTACATAAACTACACCATCCTGCAGGGATTTGCTGCTCTTTTTTGTTCTTCTTCTTCTTTTTTAGCAATACACTTAATATTCATTTCATACCTGGAATCAAATTTAGCTTCCTTCTACTTCAGGCAGTTGGGTGGATGAGAATTGTTGAAGAACACAGTTGCAAAACAACAGTAAAAGTAAAAGTAGCAAAGCAATTTAGCAAAGGAAATTGCTCTTTCTCCAACTCAAATGTAGTTGATACACACACACACACACACACACACACACACACATATATATATATATATATATATATATATATATATATATATATATATATATATATATATATATATATGGCCAGCAGGGTTAAAGATGAGATTGCATAGGTGTAAAGCACAGAACTTCTGGGCCCACTATTTGCACTACTTATGTTAATTTAACTGAAAAGCAGAAAAGAAGGCACTGGAAACATTATTTAAGTCTATCACTGAAAATGTACATAATTCAAGTTTGAGAGTGCAGTTCTTTTGCTTTTATGGTCTCAGTGAAATGCATCAATCATTGAAAAGCCAGGGTGCAGTGCAAATGTTGAATTGCTACGATTCCTGTGGGGATGTGCATGTGCGATTTAGTGTGTGTGTGTCAGAGTATGTACATGCACGTGTGGGGGATGGACGTGTCAAGAAGGCACTTATGTCATGAGCAGTATAACGCTATTTTGATGCACTAAGACAATCTGTTGATGCATTTGCTGCGAGAAAGTGAGAGAGAGACCTTCCTCAGTGTCTCATCATCGACATCTCTCTCTCTCTCTCTCTCTCTCACACACACACACACACACACACACACACACACACACATACACACACACATACACACAAAATTATTCCCTAGCTCCTTCTCGCTCTGTCACTCTTCTCTCCTCCTCACTGCTCCAGCCTTTTTCCTCCTCTCCTCTTCTGACCCCTCCTTTACTCTCTTTAAGTCCTTTCCACTCTGTTAATTTCCCACCCGGAGTCTTTCCCTTAGTCCCTCTTCCACCAACCAGTGTTGTGGCAGCTGTCATGTCACCTCATTTCACAAAAGAAGTGGCTCTTCATAATTACCAGGTGGAGTAAGTCATGAATCTTAAATATGTTGACATCACTGCTGATGAAGAATGACGTTTCTCTCTAGAGAAACCAGCCATCCAAAGAAGCAGTTGATTTGTCAATCAGTAAACCAGAAAGTTGCACAGGTTTACAGTCAAAAGATTCTGTACTCCCATCAAAATGAGGAATAAGATTCCGGTAGTCATTCAGTCAATTAGCGAGTAAGCCAGTAATCCAATTCACAAATCACACAGGGGATATGTGAGACAATACAGTATGCCAACCATTTGCATATGAGCTGAGCAGCCAGCCTTGACATCCAGAAGTGGCACAGCAAATTTTCTTAATCAGTCACCTGCTATTATAGTGCCTCTTTTCCTCCATGCTGTTATGTAATTCTCCATATCACAATGTATACTAACAAGAGGTGGACACAATAAAAGCAATATGCATTCAATTTAGTAGTATGTAGCTTGGTGCATAAAAAATTATTAAAAATTATTTTGAAAATCCCCTGCTCTATCATATACATTTATAACTGTATTCATTATGAGATAGTAATGTCTATCTAATTTTCAGGTCTGTGTCAGCAAAGGATTATGCATAAAGCATTTCTAAATGTTAAGTCCTGCGGTAACATCCTGCTTCCACCAGAAATAAGCTGAATTATGAAAGCAAGCCACCACTAAAATGCTTTTCCATAACTAGCTGGTCGGTCCACCAGTCACACAGGAAATGTGTTACCCAGATAGTCAGCCATCCAGTATTAGCCAGTCAGCCATCAGGCCAGGCAAATATCATGCCGTCATGCAGTCATCATCCCAGTTGCCTGCCCATTAAATTGGGTCAGTATTAGCAAGATCCATGTTGCTGCTGTGGGAGCTTCAACCCCTGAAGCTGACTCCCTCTGACAGAACCTACGTTACATAAGGAAGAAGAGGAGACTGTGGAGCCAGCGAGGCATCTCTGATGGATTTGTTTGTTTTTAGAATGTCTGTGGTTTAAGATGCAGTTTAGACTGTTACCCAGCATCTATAAGAGGACACACGCAGAGACAGCATATATGGAGATGTATTCTATACTGGACAAACTCACTCTTTCTCTGTGTCAGTGTGAACACTATACATGCATTTTGAGAGTACTGTAGTTTCAGTGTTGTTTTCTTATTGATTTTTATGTTTATTCTTTATTTTTACCAACATGAAACACATACATTTTAAAAGTGAAGAAAGCAATGTGCTTTCTCTCTCTCTCTCTCTCCCACTCATTCTCATTCTTACTGTCTTGTCAGTCTTTCCTTTCCTTCACTCTTCCTTTCTCTCTTTTTGTCTTTTCTTTCATTCCTTATTTCCCCCCTTCTCTCTTTTCTTATTCCCACATCCTGAACAAATAATCTTGTTTTTTATCATTGAGAGCAATGCCTACATTGCATTTTTACTTCTTGGATAATACACCTTTAATTATGGATACAATCTCAGCAGATATTGGTGTACATAATCTCTAGTCTGTATTGCACTGCAGTTTATTGAAATGTGTTTCCAACATTGTATACTCCTATTTACATACTGAATATGTATATGTGACAAAATATTAGAAAAAAAACATCCAGTATAATGGAATACAATGTATCACTGATTGCACTGGATTATACACGTGTTAGACTTCTCCTGAGTTCCCACAATGTCTGAAATAGATGCTATAAGACCGATGACATTTAAATAAGGTGAATTTCAGTCTGGTTGCCAAAATTAAAATAAAATTGGTATTGTATGTTTCTGAAAACCACAGATATGTCGAATAAGAGTCAGCACAGAGCACGGTTTGAGACCACCTTGCTGTTTTTATTCTATTTACTATTTTAACCCAAACCATGATCTTTCCCTAACCCTAACCAAGTGTTTTTGTGCCTAAACCTAACCATAATTATTTTTTATCAGTGACTTCTGTGATACTGCATGTTGAAAAATGACGCTAAAGGGGTACCCTGTGCATTAAAAAGTGACGCCAGGGGGTCCTGTTCAAGCTTAGGTATGTAACGAGCTGGGAGTGAGAATGTGTTGTACAAACATGCACACTCATATATCTGGAGGTCAAGTAATATGGTTAAACCTCCCCCTGGCCTCCAGTCTAGACACACCATAGGATTTGCATGTCATGACCAAAAGAATCAATTTAATTCCCCTTAACAAATATGATAACACACATATACTGTACAATACATGCACACATCCATACACATAATAATACACACACTCGTGCTTGCATACACACACATACATACACTGTAGTTGCGATGAATTAGAATATGAAAAGAGGTAAGTGAATGGGCCAAAACAAGTAATCAAAGGAAAAAAAATAATAGATAAATAATAATATTAATAGCTATAATGGTTGTAATAATAATAAGAACACATAATAATTAGATACATAAGATGTCATCAGTGTAATGATGTTCTAACTGGGTCAAGATGAGTCTTCATCAGAAACTCACAAGGACTGCACTTCCCCATCTGCATGCAGTTGTAGACTAAAGCTACCATACATAGTTAATGATTAACACACATTCACATACTATATGTTGCTTCTCTACTGACAGTGATCAACTCATCTTACAGTCAGTTCAAACCTCCCTCAAACATCTCTGACTGACTGGCTCATTTTGCTATTATCCAATGTGTTTTTATCTTAAACACATTGGATAATATAATAATAGCAAAATGCCAAATAACCAAGTAATAGTAAATGCACAAGACACTGTTACATTGATGCGTTTTGTTCTACTGTAACTGACACATTTTGAACACAAGTAACTATCAAAATGGCAAAAAAAACAGGGTTCACAATGAAAATAACTGTAATTATCCTTTACGCTTATGCAGGAATGGCTTCACAAGATGATTCCAAAATAGATCCTTTTAGAGACCAAGTGACACCCATGCATCTACTGTATGTGTGCAGAGGCAAAGGCTGGCAAGAGGCCAAATTGCTACCTCAGTGTTTACCACTACTAGACACAGGGATTGACACATATGAAATTCATGACAAGCTAACATAAAGTGTGAGATTTCTAAATCTCTTGAGTGTAAGATACTCGGCAACTCTGTTAAAAATTAAATTCTATAAGAAATCCTCCAGAGAATGGCCATATACAGGAGAAGTCATTAATGATGCATGGTCTCAACGACTTTTTTTTTTTTTTTACATTTTGCAGTATGCACTATTGAGCGGTTTTCAGTCTGATTCTGAACTTGCAACAAATTGCACCGCCTGAACAATATCTCCATTACAATTACCTGTCACCAGCTAATGTAATAGCCTCTGTTAGCCTTTACAAAAGCACACAGCAGAGGTGAGACCATCTAAGAATATCCCATCACAGCATCAGTATCTTGTACATCTCAACATAATCAGAAAAGGGGAATATAAAGAACTTGTATAGTTTACAGAATTGAAGTTGTCACAGCAAGGGTTCTGTTGCTGCTGCTATTGTTTGGACAGTAAAGATAGATTGTGGTACAATGGGACGTGAGGAATATACGGTGTGACAGTTTGGATGGAGAGTAAGAAAAGCAGAAAACATGGAAGACAAAACTAATGAAAATAGGGAAAATGTATTAGTGAGAAGGAGATGTGTCTTCCTTTAGTCTAGGATTTAAAATGAGACTGTAATGTGGCTGCAAAAGGCTGAGCCCTGTGAAGGAAAATCAAACTCATCCTAAATATAACTCCTTTGAACTGTGATGATGATGCCTGTGCTGCCTAAGGCCTCTCCGCCTCCATGAACTCTCTCACTGGTTCTGAGACCTCTGCTACATAAACTGCTTCTAAACACACACATCTGGACACACAGATACATGATTTTGCTAAAACAACAACAACAAACAAACGGTTTTAAGTAAGCAAATACCTGTGTATTCAAACAAATACACATGCTGAGCTGCACAATGTCTTTCCAGTAACTTTACTTCTGGTTATTTCACTGGTTGAAGAAGAAAACTGAGCATGATAACAAAGGCATAAGGCAGTACATTACAGTACACACACACACTTTCAGTGGTATAATACAATGCACTTTAAGCAAGAACAAATTGATAAAAAATAGATAATATATAAAATATATTTTTAAAGATAAAAACATGCAAGGAAAGGAAAAGGTGAGGCCTGATAATTGAAGTGATATACATGCGCATTGTCCAACTGTACATCAATGTTTGGAGGCTATGAGCAGCAGGAAGTGGAGTAGGAGGCCATCTTTGGGTTCTGCATCAGAGAAGAACGCCTCGTGGTAATACATTCATATGGTTAAATCAATAAATTATACTTGCATGTCTAACAAATAGATGATGGCATGCTGTGCACTCCCCAACAAAGACAAACATTCACAGTAAGGTGCAGGGATAGTAAATCAAACATTTCACCAGGCAATTTCACAGATTAAACACCCTGTTCAGGCTTAAGTTGTAAATCGATACGACCACATGCTGCAGATGTTAGTCAGAACAAAAACTCCCTTCATTGTACATACACACACATACTTGCCTATCGCTGCAGCAGTCGTACAATTAGCAGTCATAGTGGTGCAGCATCTACACCAATTATACTGAAATATCTTATCTTCATCACTAATTCTCTTTTTTGTATGAAGTTTATAGACTTTTAAACAAATTCAGGAACTAAGACCACGCCTTGTATGCATCTCATTTCCGCACCACAGGGTATTCAGACACACCACATCCGCTCCTCTTCCCTTTGTCTCACTTTGCAAGTCCCTCCCACCCTGACCCCATTGCTAACTATTCTCTCTTCTCTGCTTGAACACAGGAACAAAGGGCTTTGTGCAGACGCCGGACCACCGAGACAGCATCCTCACCCTGAGTCTTGACCCCCCTTGTTTCCACTTACCTCCCTGCCGTCGACACCTTGCCTCCTTACACCTATTATCCTCCCATCGACCCCCTCCTTCCACTCTTTTCCACCTGCTCTTCCCCCATCCCTTAACCTTCAGCCCCTCATCCACACACCCCTCAACCCTCTCCCTTCCCCCTTCATCCCTTCCTTCATCCCTCTAACTCTATATTCTATATTCTTCTTGGTTAGTGAAATGTCTGTTTGTGTCTCTAAACAATGGCCAGCTTACACTTATTCCTCTCTTCTATCTGTGTATTGTATTGATTGTGGCATCCTACATGGACCACATGAAGTTCTTGTGTAGGATTGATTTTGATTTTCTCTAACCCTAACCCTAACCCTAACTCAAAATATTAATTTCAAATGTATCAGTCTATTGCCATAGGCTCACTAGCAGCTATGTAAGCCTCTCTGCTCAGTGTAGAGCAGATGAGGAGGTTTGTTTTCTGCAGGGCATTAAATCATTTTACCATGTGACTCTCAAATGTTGACTATAGCCGTATGTATTAGAACAGAACTTCCTGGGGACATCCAGTGACTTGGAATACATGTAGAGGCTACAGTATGGGTTATTTTAATCTTATCTATTAATTCAAATTTAATTCAAAAAGCAAACAATTGCCTCATAGTACTATTTCTGTATGAATGAAATAATTCTTATTCAAAATGTTATGATTTTTTCCTTCCTCCTGTCATAAAATCTAGGCAGTGATGGAATGTTGATATGCAGAAACTTGAAAAGTGACAGCTGTAGATGTTTGACTTCATAGAGTTGTAAAAACACTATCAATTTTGGCAAATTTTATAACCCTGTATGACCGTGTTTGTGAGGTTTTGTCAATAATAATATGAGTACCTCTCATACAGTAACAACAATTCGATGTAAACAGGACTTCACTATCATAATTTGGTTATGAGAGACTGTGATACAATCCACTTTTAAATTCAGCTGTTTAAGTCCTGAGTTCCTTGAGTTAAAGATTATCCCGTATTTCATATCATACCTACCATGCTTTCCAAGAGACAAAGGGTTTATGGTGAGGATAATGTTGTGAGTGATGTGTTTCGTGTAAACAAGGTTAACTGATGCAAGTGACATTGTCATACACTAGTTGGTATAAAGGAAAGGACACCTCTGCAAGAAATATAGTTCTGCTGAGATAATTTGGAGGGCCTATTTAAGAGGTGAGATGTTGGTTTAGGAAAGAGCAGAAATTAGAGGATGTTGGTATAGCTGTGTGCACGTGGTCATGCTTAAATTTGAGCTATCCTGAGTTAAGCCACATAAGTGTGATTTTTTTTATTCATATCTTTTTTGAGACACTTGTTTTTTTTTTCTTTTACAGGTCAGAATAAATCACCTTTTTTAGTCATTCAACAAGTCTCTGAGTCTGTCTTATCACTTTCCTAGGCACTCTGGTCAGGCTTCCTCACATATGACTTGTTTTTAATTTTTATTTTTAATCATATTTTGGCCAGTACATATAGAGTCAAAAACAACATCAACAACATAAGAATGCAAAGTGAGAAAGCAAAGGTATTTGATATTGCCTTGACCTGTTGACCTGAGTCTTGCCACATTTTCAATTCTGAAATTAAAGATGTTCAAGATGTTCACTAAAATTTGTGCAGCTGCTAATAGGCAAAGGTGTTACAATCGAACATGCACATTCCCTGGTCTACATTTATATTTTTATATTTTGAGGCTTTACTGGTACATGTTCTTATTTATCTTATAATGGCTGAAGTCCTGTTTCCTCACAATGAGCCCACTCAGTTCTGATTGGTTAGTACCTCTGCAGATTTCCAGCTCTTCTGGAGGTTATACATAAATAAACCATAGTAGGATTTCACCTCTTTTTCTGAATCCTTATGCGAAATGTCAACTTTTCAAATGCTTCTGTACATATTTGAGCCTGAATCCAATTCAAAAAATGCAAGTGGACAATGTGAACAACCCATGGCACACCCTTAGCAACAACCTTAATAGCAAAGGCTACCAAACAAACAACCACTTTGGGCATTTATGAACAATCTGATGTCATCGTGTGAAGAAAGTAGATGTAACATTGCAAACGAAGTGTTAAGCTTTTGACTTGCAGGGGAACATTTTGTGTTTTATGTTCATGTCAAGTTTTGGACCTTTGACCATGTTTAACATAGACAACCTACACACATTGGTACACCTACAGACACAACAGTGTAAAAACAACAGAAAATCATAAAAAGCATGATATATCCCCTTTAAATATTTTAGATGCATACTCACTATGAATTCCATTGCTAAATAATGAGCAACCTTTAAGGGAGATTAAAAGAGTCTATTTTGTATAAAAGAATATCACAAAGAAAAGGTTTCAGTGGGACTGTCTTGTTATAAACCCGTTGGACTGATTCCCTTGAATGGTTTTGATGTGCTCTGGTGGATGACTGCCAGGGCGAAAGATAACCGCTGTCCAACCAAACAAGTTCCTGCTTGCGTGTGACAGGGGAGGCCAAGTGGAAACAAACAACGTATCAAGTGCAAACCTCTGACTCAACTCACTTGGACTTATTATTTCTATTCCTCCCACTATAATGGCAAAGCTAGCCAGTTAAGAGGGAAAAATAAGTCAAAACGATTGAAATATAGTTCAAAATCTTAATTCAGATTAATTTAACGAACCCTTCACAATAAGGTGGGAAATAGGGAAATACAAAAATACCATGAAATTGATTTTAACCTCAGGTGCTGCTACATCTGCAAACACATTTATGGTAGCAGGTAGCTGTCACATAAGCTGAAGTGTATTTCTCACCACAATCGCCACCACACCTCACTTGGTGCGTACGCCTGGAGTGTGTACTGTGTTCCCTGTGACTCCCTCCCTTCCACCAAATAAATGTCAACACATATCTCTGTCAGAGTAGAAAAATCTAGATACAGCACATCTCTGTTCTGTGCTGTTATGGATAGTGAAGAGACTATGATGGCCCATCACTTCAGGGGGGCAATCAGCCAATCTGATCAGAACCTGAGTGATCCTGTTATGGTGTGTACATCTACTTGTGTGCATGAGCAGCTGTGGTGTAACCCTGTGTGCACTGCACATTGACCTTGGAGTCTCCCTATGCCGGCACTCAGGATGTGCCTCCACAAATAACTAGTGCCAAACATTGATTACCGCTAGCACACCACGCCGCATAGTGCAGAGTAGAAAAAGGACAGGGACAGAGATATTGGCTGCACAGTTAACTGTTGTTTCCCTGTCTCTCTCTGACTGTCTTTCTCTCTTGGCCACGCGCTTTGTTGCACTTTCCATTACTGCCAGGCATTGCAAATACAGTATTGGTTGATCAGTCAGTCGTACATTACTCGGCTGTTTCAACAGCTCTGTCAAAAGCCACACTTGGACCTGTGAATTTGAACAAATCAAGTTAGTGAAGTCTAATGAGCTTTTTTTCTCATTTCAGTTACATTCCTTCTCTAATAGCAGTGCTTTAATTAGAAAAAATGGACAGCAATAACTTCAAGTGCATGCAGATATGGGTATGAACCCTTTGCAATTAGTGTCAGGGATCTGAACCTAATGACTCTTTGTGGCCATGTGAGGTCAGATAGATAAGTTGTAAGCACCCAACTAAAGATTTATTGTCTCTTCTCAACTTGCTTCATCATTTCCTCTTCCAATTACCACCCTGCAATCCTTAGATTTATATTTAAATTCCTGCTGGCAGTCATTCCAAGGTCCCCTACAATGTTTACAGAGGCGTCCCCTCTAATTTTAGGAAGGCAGGGATAGCAGTAATGGAAAGTGACACTATCTAGCCAGCACTCTCTTTCCCTGGAGGGCATTTCAAAGCTGTGGCTGTAGCGGCAGCCACCCAGATGAAAGTTCCGCGACCAAAATGTCTGATTATTTCCACATGTAAGCAAGAGGCAACATGATCTCCAGCATACTTGAGTCTTGTTTTCATTTCATGGAACAGAAGCACAACAACAGAAGAGGATATGGTAGCTGTAGGCACTGTTAGCACTCAAGGGAGGAAGCTTAATGCCATGTTAGCACTACCACAGCAGTGTCACTTCAGGGTCTGGAAGGACTCTGAGGTCACAGCTCTCTGGTCACTGAGGTCTGCGGGGATTTCCACACATCAATCATGACAAAGTAATGAGTTATATATAGTAGAATAGTACATAAACAGTGAAAATCTGGTGCTCTCTTACAAAGCAACCACCCTCATATGTGCTATAGTTTTGGCATTGTTGATTTAACTAAGACTTAATGTTCATGTATGTTTATGGGGGAGTCATTCTCTGTGAAATTACTTGTATAACCATTTGCAATAAATGGTCAATTCTTTGACATAACAGTCTAACTAAATTGCTTTATGTACAGTCAGTCATGATAGAGACAGAGTGGGAGTGTCAAAAGAGTTAAATGTTACTTTGCTTTTCAATGTGATCTGAACACCCACACAACGGTAATATCATTACTTTGTCACTAACACATATTTAGAAATACCAGGGTGACATGTTGATGTCCATTGCATTACATAAGAAATGCTTGAAATTGCTGTGCTTGAAAACATGCTGTGGGATATTTGCAAACAAAACAATTTAAAATATTTTTGATAGGTTTAAGCAGTGTTCAGACCAAAAACAGCACTGCATGAATGAGACCACTGTGTTGGCACAGCAAGGATCATGATGCAGAGGCTCCAGCAAAGGAGAGGAAAAAATGTTACCTGCCAGTCCAGCTCAAAGTCAAGATATAGACAAATGCATGTACACCAATGGGACACCAATAATTTCCATTCACCTCAGCTGAATATTTCAAGTAGTCCTCCAAATTAAACCACAAAAGTTTTTAACTGCCCCTCAAAAATGAAGTTTAGGTTTATGGAAAGATCCTGATTTGGGTTAAAAGAAGTATTATGTTAAGCTTAATATTGGAAATATACATGATCATGTTTTTGTTTTTTTTAGAAAAACTTGTTGGAAACAGAAAAACAAACAGCAGTCTCAACATTTTGTTGAACCATCCATCCACCCCGACCTGATTACATGTTTGGACCTTTGCTTCTGTTTTAATTATTAAACCTGCTAAGCATTATGTTGTCTTGGGGCACTTGCTGAAATGACTGATTCTGTTGTTTTTCTTGAGCAGACAATCTCTGCAAACTAGTAGGCAAAAAGAACTGACCCATCTATATGAGGAATATATACAAAATGGATGACATGATCATACAGCTGGAAAGGTTCATTCCCCTGAATATTTGATCGGAGAGGGCTAATATACCAATCCACACAGTTTAATTACATCTATATACATTCTATTTAGTCTAATAAACAAAAAAATCGAATTAGTCTAATTAAACACATACTTGCTCAAAAGCTATTTTCTCACAGGGAATATATCATCCCACAAAACTACACACAAACCAGCAACTGTTCACATGGAGAATCTAAGACACAATCAAGGAAAGATCAGAGAGAAAATCGATTTGATAAGAGAAAGTGGTGGAAAAGGAACAAAAGGAAGAAGAGAATTCAAAAGATGGATTGAGGAAATTGACAAGTAAAAGACACCAACTATGACAGAGGCAGATAGATAAGCTAAATGTTTTCTCACATTTTGCTTGATACATTTTCAGTATGAGATATGTTTGTATATTAGGATATGATTCTCAACAGAGGCAGAATGGGGAGACAGATTGTCTGCCCCTGCATGCTAGAAGGCCCTGGAGAAAGGACGGAAACATGCACAAAAAAAAAAAAAAATGTTTTAAGTTGTGTAACATTTTACCCCCATAGCGATCTAGCCTTGTCCTTATGCTCAACTTAACTACCACCCTGGGGTAAACTCCACCAAATGACCAACCCTTGTTAAAAGAATGTACTCCTAAAATTATATTGTTAACTAAAATTTTCCAGTTGATTGATCCAACATTCTGCTGACTGTTTCATATTTTTTCTGACTGTAGTAGCACAAAAAATGTCTAATTTACAGTACTATTATGGTAATGGACATAAAATGAAAATTGTGCTGGAAGGACTATGGCCCACAAAAGGAGACAGGTGAAGGCATCAACAAACTACTTTTTGTTAGCCTTGTTAGCTTGTCTACTGCCAGTGTGAAGTGGAGTGGAGTGAAGAAGCACATAGATAAACACAGCTTGTAAACTCCCTATGAGAATGAAAAACAACAGAATCAGACGAAACCACATATGTTTACATTCAGGTGACAAGTCCTCTAGCCACTACAGTAATTATGACCAGAGCAAAGGAGGAAATCAGGTGACATTATTATAAAGTGACAATGTCTGCATGGGGAAGACATTGGGGTGGATGGATTATTTCAACAAAACTTAAGACTTTCAAGCAGGAGGTAGCTGTTCATTTCCATTTTTTGGGTCATCACTGATTTTTTTTAAACTACACAAATGAATGACATATTCATTTTAATTCAAATCACCCAATGTTTCCCCAAACCTAAACAAGGTTATAACAGTTCTAAACCTAACCAGACCTGGTTATGTTTGGTTAGCTTTAGGTACAAATTTTCATTTGTATTGGGTGAGCACATTTTTGAATGGGTAGGGACTTCATTATTATGGTGTTATGAATGGGCACATTTTGACTTATAAAGTAATAATACTTTAGAGTTGTACTAAGTGATGATGTGTTCAAAATTCCCCATGTTATTATTTCTTTATTTCTGTTTTTTTCTTTTGTGGGTTATTCCTGAGCAGCAATACATGGAGGAAGCTTCACTTTTTGAGAAAACCAAACATGTTTCAGGAGGCTCCCTGGTTCATCTTCACTGCTGTCAGTCCTGAGGGGAAGAAACAGAGGCAATGAGGTAATGAGGCACAACTGGCGTCTAGAGGATTGCTAATATCAAGGAATAACACCACCTCTGATGGTGCGCTCTGAAACAAATGAAAGAGACACACCTGTAACCCTCTGGTAAACCGTGATGCAGAGATAATTGAGATGTCACACCACAGCCACTTTATGCCCTTGGGCAAGGTATGTATAATGCCAGAAACTCCTGATACAAAACAAATAGACAAAAGAAGCAACCAGTTCCTTGTTCCATAGCAACTAAGTTTTATTTCACTGTTTTGTTTCTTACAGCACATTGACCACAAACACAACATTCCCTTTAACACTATCATTTCATTAATATGCACATTTAATAGAATGTCACAGCAAAATAACCACACCTTGGCAAATTTTGTTTAAAATTAAAAGAATTCAAATTAGTAAGTAATGATACAAGCAACACCATTCATAATATGGAATATCTCTTTTTTTGTTGACTACTTTAAAACAAGCTCCACTTGGGAAAAGGAGGAATGACAAAAAGGAGAAATGCTCTATAGAAGCTACAATAAATGATGAAAAGCCCAGTCTGACTGGGGAAATCACCTTGCAGGCTTGTATGATGTATAAAAGAGGACTACAGGTCACACAACCTAGCATGCACCACCCTTCTGATTTGCAAAGCACATTTATCAACTCCAAGATCCTGGGGGAGATGTAGAACAGGCAAACCTGTGGAGGAGGGGACGAGGAAAGTGACTAGTGTGTGAGGGATAATTATGATTAGAAAAGGTCAAAATGAATTACAGTGAAATTAGAAAACAAGGATGAACAATGAAAGGAAATGAGGTAGGAGGATGTAAGAGTGTAAGCTCCCCAATGCTTTCAAGGATGAATGGGAGTGTGAAATCCACCATATGGAGCCATGAATACTGAATTTTTCCTCCTTTGAGGTTGCACCATATTGCATAGGTTTTTATTCCAAGAGTGTTAAAAAAAAAATACTGTTAACACCGTGGGACAAAGATATTTGCTAAACCTTATGAGCTTCCATCAACATAAACTCCAGCAATGGAAAAAGGTATGTAGATATTATGGGATTCTATTTTCATCAGGGGCACCACACAAGCGCACAAGTTTTCATGGATGTAATTGGCAGAAACACATACAACTATCTGACCCATATCCTTTGAGTTTTGTGTATTCTGTGTGGATACACATATGCATGCATACACACCTTATGAACATTATCATTCTGCACCAGCTACACACTTCCTCTTTCTCAGCACCACATGTATCTCTCCAGGTCTCACGCCTTATCTCACACCCTCTTCTTCTCATCTACAGTACATCATCTCACCTCTATGTCCCTCCGTGGTCTTTTCTCATTGTGTAGTTCTGTATGTTCAGGTAGACAGGGCAGTTGAAGCATACATGACTATAAGCCAGATTTTCTCAACTTCTGAATATTTCTGGGATGTATAATATGTGCAACATTTATTCCATATATTTTATTCAAACAAGTTTGGTTAAAGATCTTCAAATGGCATGATAACTTACATAAATGCCAGCTGTCACTTCTTCACTCCATGCTCTTGAACTGCATCACATACAAGCAGCAACAACCATGTCTCAAGGCTGAAGCCAATGTGGAAGTACTTTAAAGTGCAATGCCACCAATAACCACTAGATGCTGGCTCCAAAAAATCCCTGGTTCCAATAGACTCCCATTCTAAAAGGAATACTAAATCAACAAGTCATTATTATTTCAATCACTAAATTCAAGCCCTCTAATAAGTGTGCTGTTGGTCATTTTGGAAATTATTGGTCCATTAATGAAATTTGAAGACTTACAGTAGCTTTTTGATGTCTGCCATGTGCCATGATGTCCCCCTGGCTCCAGGACTCACATTGAGTCAGACTATTGTTGCAATATTTTGGTAAGTCTAATGCTACTTTACCTGTTAGCACAATTTAGCTAAAGTAACTAACATTAGCACAAGTGTGCACCCACTCCCAGTAAACTAGATCTGCTTCAGTCTGAGGTAGCAGGGTGTGTTTCCAGAGCGTGAAAGGCAACATCCCGCATTCCTAATTTGGAATATCCTGGCTCCAAACGATAAAAATGGTAGGCCTATCAACCATTAGCAGCAACTCTGGGCTTCAAACCAGCTCCAACGCAAACTGCTGGGTGATGTCACTACTCGTTATATCCATCTTCATATACAATCTATGATTACATACCATTATTGCACTTGTACCCTAACCAAAGAATTCCTGCAGTACAGTTTCTGGCCCTACATGCAATATAAAGCACCCATTAACAGGCATTAATAAGCAACAGGAAAAACATATGACCAAAAGCTGTGATCGGCAATGGTTACATTTTTTAATATTGTAAAAACATTCCTTTTGCATGTATTGGGAAGTAATGAAAGTTGAGATGGGTAAAGAAAATTCAAAGATGCAGCAGCAGGCATAATCGCTAGTTTCAGATGAGGTTGCTATGGAAATAAGTACTCATAAAATGTGTTGCCATGGTGTCCTAATTCAAAACAAGTTCCAGTATAAACTATGTTTAATCACATAACTTTGCTCAAGAAGATTGTACACTATAGCCTATTTATTCTTGAAAGCCAGTCAAATCACATAATTCACATATTAACTCAGTTTGAGTCCTGTCAAACTGTCCATAACAATTTTACCCACAAAGCCAACTTGCACATTCTGTTTGGTATGTTCAAAATCACCCTCATTTTATGATTCATGGCTCTGTTCACAATGACTCTCATTATGTCTAGTTCACTAATTTTGTGAAGCAGAATGATATTTCTTTTTTATTGCTTCAGTAATAATCTTACTACTTATACATTAATTTTATTACACCTTGTGTGGGGCCCAGACTCCCTTGGAAAAATACTGTCATATAGTATTATAGCCAAATGATTGATAGAAAATTAAAATAATATAGAAATAATGAATACTATACTTTTTATTATAGATTTTAAAAACTCTATACAGCTTTGACTGTAGGTTTAACTGTGGTATTTGGTTATTTGAAATAAACTGCATTCTTGCTAACACTGTCTTCTGAGAGGGATTCACTAATGCACTCTGAGGTCTCTCCTACTTTCAGGTCTTGTGCTTCATCCAGGCAATGCTGCATCATTTGATCAGCCCTGGCTTTCATCCACAGACTGTATTGTTCTACAATACACTAAATGTAGGCCATGTGTTTACATACCACCTGGAGTGTCTACTTAAACAAAAAAGAAAGCCAACAAACTCATTATCCAGATAAAGTGTTAGTCACCTGCACCATAATGAACTTTTATATATTTATATATATTTATATTTACATGAGTTTTGTTAATATCTTATAACTTCAGATTTTGCTTTGTTATCAGTGTAGTACTGTCAATGCACAGACCAATTTACAGCAACACTGTAATGAGAAATGACTTCCTCACAAGTTGTTTTTGTATGTTACATTATTTTTGCATGTTACATTATTATGACTATGTGCTGACACACCTCCACAGACACAAACACCGGAGAGCCTCTTGTAGTGCCAGCAAAGAAACTTTTCAAAGGCCATGAATGTGCTTCTAGTGACTGTCAAAACTCTACTTGATTCTCAGTCTTTCCAGTGCAGACATGGACTGTCTGACAGCAGCTGTTCATGGCTGGTTAAGTCTGACTACCAGCTCTGCATCGCTATTTATGGTACACTGAGCAGTAGTCAGCAGTAGTCAGTGACCCCTGACCTCCTGCATCACACACTACGTAACCATGAGGCCACACCCCCTACAGTTCTTGCCCTGTGCAGTCGTTTGTTGATTATTTTAAATATACTGGAAGGGAGGGAGTTAAGAATTTAAGTGTGTAGTTACCACACACTGTGTAGTCACAAGTCACTTGCTTGGTGGATTCTAAGTGGGTTCCTTGTTACTCCTGCAGGATGAAGCCCATCTGTATAAAGTCCAGGTATCAGTTCAGGGATGCTGTGCAGAGGGGAGAGTTAAGTTCATAGAGCCTGTGAACTCTGAACAACATTGTTTTGCTTTGCATTACATTAATAGCATTAGCACAATGATTACATAGTTCAAACTATAACACTGCCAAGAAATATACATTTTTGTTAAGGCAGTTCAAAGATCTTGTATAATAAATGTAAACGGGGCAGTAATTTTAAACACCAATTGTGGTAAAATGTATTAAAATTTGCCCTTCATGGACCTTACACATTATGCTTTTATCCTTATGTAGACCTCTTTATAATGTGCATTTTTTCCATAGAGACTTTAGGTCCAAATGGGCCACTGTCCACAGTTTTGAGGTGACAGCTGATCCCACAGTGGCTGCACGAAACATATGACAGTATGTCTCACTGCACACATGCACACACGCACACTCACACACACACTTGTGAGTAAAAAACACATCATACATCAGACTGACAGCCTATAATTCTTTTTGCACCGTGCCTGGTGGCCTGAAGTCCACCCACAGACATAAAATCACATGGGTATGTGAACCAGAGAGGCTACAGAAGATTCAGTATGTACACCCACATACAGTACAACATGCTTCACTGGATTTGCATGCCTGCAAACATACACACACACACACACACACGTTTGTTAGCATTCTTTCAAGGACATTTTTATTTCTATAAATAAACTGGTTGCTTACCTTAGCTTTGGTTAACATAAATCTGACCTCCTCTCTCGCTCCTCACTCTTGACCCCTCTTGGGTTGTCCGACTTATTCTTGGTACCCTAGTTGCTGTATTTTGGTTGAGTTGCACTGCACTAACTTACAACAAAACTATTTTAACCTAACCTAACACAAATTTTCATCAAACGTATTCTAATCTGACCTAACCTGACCTAAAGTCAAATTCTTTTCAGCCATCTGTTCTGTGCACAGAAATCTGGTTGTACTCATTAATCTGGACTTTCCCGCAGTTCTTTTGTGTCTTTGAGGGTCTCTGGCCTTCAGTGACTCTCCAGAGCAGCCTCCCAACACACGACCACTTAGTTGAATTGGTGTAAAGAACTTAAAAGCCTTACCTTTTTGATTGCCGTAGCATAGGTCACGTTGACCTAGTAAAAGTTGTTTTCGCAAAGATTGTAACCAAAACTTTCGAAAACATCCTCCTATAAAGAAGTCGTTCTCTTCGATCCAGTGGTATCATGCAACCCTTAGTATTTTGTATTTTACTTTGTACAATTCCACACGCTCATCATATTTCCACTTCCACAAGAGTAGATATATGTTATTGACAGTAATAGTCAACCCTGCTGAAAGCATCTACAGTAAAACATTTTAGAGTAAGACATCTACAGTGGCTGAGAGAGCTCAATGCACTGCAACTGAAGAAACTGAAACATCTTCCCTACCTCAGCATACACATCTGCCACATTTAGGAAAAACACAGAAAATAAATAGAAGGAATAAATAATTATGTAACACTTTCATCAGTATGACACATAAGCAATATATAAGCAACATCCCATTTGCTCCTTTCTTACCCTCTGCACAAAAAAATCTATCACACAGGGAGAGATTAGTATCAAAAATAAATGTTTTCACTGCCTTTTGCCTACCTGGCAAGTTTAATTTTATTTCTAGTTCCTGCATGTATTTCAGAGAGGCTCTCTTTATCTCCTTGACTGCTTCTGGCCTGAGTATATATGTGTGAACATATGCGTGTGTATGTGTGTGTATATTGTGTGTATGTGTGTGCCTGTCTATGTGGAGCAGAGGAAATATAGATCGTTCATCATCCCTACCTATTCAGCTAATGAATCTGACTCTGGCTACACCTCAGGGACAAGAGATGAGGTCAGAGGTTGCACCTCCAAGATACACACAACTCTCAGCAGCCATACATGTAGCAGTCCACAGTCTTAAATCTCACAGCAGATTACTTCTAACTGGCTTAACATATCCTACAGTATATTCTCTAGCTGTGCTCTTTCTCACACTGCATTTTCACTATAGTTTTTAGGGATTTAGGTAAGTCTGTGAAAGAAAATATTAATTAGATTTATGAAGGTTTCTCTATTTTTGATTATCTCAAAACACACTTAAACACTAAAATATTGAATGCATTATTCTGTTTCTTGGTTTAAGCAGAGCAGAGTAGTATGTAGACATCATGAATGCTTGCACAAATCTATAACATTCAGTGAAATGAAACAGCAGTAAAAGTATGTTATGTATTTATTTAGAAAATAGTCCATAGACAAATCTGAATTGTAATTTAATTTATCTTTTGACTTTTAAGACCATATGTCCTAATTTGAACAGGAACAGGAATTTAATACTGTTGTCCAGAGATAAGACTGTGCCTTTACATACTTTGCACTGCTTGCCCCATCCTCTTGCATCTCCTCATCCAATGTATCCCCTTTCTCCATTCTCTTGCTTCTTCCCCTTACAGGAACAAAATCACTATATTGAGACCTACATACCAAAATCACTTAAAGTCATGCTTATCCACCCCTCACTCCTGACCTGTATCAGTTTCTCAGTGTAGCAAAGTCAGTTGGATAAACACCAATGCACTTCATGTGGATAGAATTTTTGGGGATATCATGCTAAAAAAAAACATGAATCAAGTCCATGATCTATCTATTTCCCCTCTGAGAATCCTTCACCAACCTAAGTTATTGCCCCTCTTCAACCACACTATTTTGAGATGCAAATTATATACCATGACAGATCCTTAATTTCCTACATCTCCTAAGCAGTGTTGAGCATCTATAGGACCATGCGAGCCTTCTACAATCTGACATTGTAGAGGGCTATTTTGGTGGATGACCTTGCTATAGAGCCATGTAGGTGACTTATAATAGGGCTCTTTGTTCTCAACACACAAGGGATTGATGTAACACTTCATAGCCTATCCATATCCATCCATATTAGCTTTTCTTGCGCTGGGTTGCAGGGAGGTGGAGCCTGTACCAGCTGACATTGAATGAAAGGCAGAGTACACCTTGGGCATGTCACCACTATGTCACAAGGCTGACATAGATATCGCAGACAACCATTCACACCTTACAGACAATTTAGTGTCACCAATTCACCTGACAAACAGTTTTTAATTCTCTAAAAAACACACTGACCTGAAAAGGCTTGAGAGAGAAGTGCGCTTGTGTGTCAGAACAGAGCTCTTGGTCTCTCTCCCCTGTGTGTTTGTAAGTGGCTATGCTTTACACATGTTGTGAGACAAATAACCTGCCTCAGAACAGGTGCTGCAGCTGGCACAGCAGAGTGAATCAAGTCATCCACAATGTTGCTTAGCATATAGAACTGTATTCTTCCCATTTTGTTATGTTCTGTGTTTCCCCCTTGGTTGCTTCCAAGGGTTCGAACACCTGGATCAGCCCAGATGTCACTTGTACATGTTTTAGGGCTACGCCAGGTTTTGCTAGCACATCATGTTTTTTGTGATTTTTATTGTTTGATTAACTTAAGAGGTGATTAAATGTGACTGTCCACCACAGAATATTTACCTAAAACTGGCTTTTCAGATGAAACAATGAAACAAATTTCAGTCTGAAGAAATCAGGTCAATGTTAGTGGAACAGCTTGCAGCAATTCACTTCTCTATAACTTTCTTTGCCTGTTGCCATCACTCCCAATTTGATAGTAAGTAATAAGGCTAATATATTGAGAAATATGCTTTATGTTGCAGACATAGGTTGACTATAATATAGGGTAGGTCAATAGAAATGTGCAAATCCACTCAACAATGTCATCCCCATCCTTCCCTTGACCTACTTCTTGCTTCTGAGCACCATCTCCCAACAAGGACCTCACCAGTATAATGAAAGAGGTTATACACCACGTGGCTGAAGGTGACACATGACAAATTGATTGCATGTACTTCTACTTAAAATAGGGTTGAATGGAGTAGTAAAAAGCAGGTCGGACTCATTCCACTAGGACTCCCTGGACCTCTCATGCTTTCCCCATCTGTTGTCTATGGAACATGCCAGTAACACACTGTAGTGTTCGCCAAATGGACATCCAGTTTCCTGCATACTAATTGAGGCTGTGTAACCATGCAACAGCATGAGATTGGTGTAGAAATATCAAGGATGGTTATTGGAAATTGGTTCCTCAAACTTGTCCTGGAGAAGAAATATGGAGAGTCATATTGTATACAGCACATTACTAGCCAGTGGTTTTGTGAAAAAGTATGTCTTGCATGAGGGAATTTTACAGTTATGGTGTGTTTTTTGTTTTTTTTAATTTGCTGCCACAATTATTTTTTGCCAACATAAACAGTATCATCATCAGTGTATAGCACAGATATACAGTAAAATAGCTTCACCATGGAGAGGAGGATATTTACCACAGAGTGACAGTGTTTGGGTACCATTCCATTTCCCTCTGTCTTCTTCTTTTTTGTATCATTAAGTTAGTATGAATCCCCAGAGAGAACCCCCCTCCCCCAGTTTCTGCAAACTTACATAACAGAAGGAATTCATGAAAATTTTATTTGGTGTTTGCATTGCCTTGAAGTAACCTTCATTCATTATTTTTAAGGTCATTAGTTTTAGGTCAGTGGTGTGCACATATACTTTTAGGATGCAGCCGAAAAAAATCTAATGATAATCATAACTGGTGCAAAGAAGCCTGTGACCTATAATTGACGTGGCATTAGATGCTGAGGGTAGAACCCACCGTAGACAGTGTGCTGGTGGGGAGGGCACAAACAGCATAAATCCTTTAGAACGTGATCTGCCTTTTGGGCTAAATAAGGGATAAGGGATAAAGGTTTAGTGTAATTTCCTCAGTCAGGTGACATGCAGAAAATGCATGGAAAAACATTTTGATTTGTCATTTAAAAGGGGCATCCAAGAGAGAAAGAATAGGAACAGCTGCCCACTATTCCACCTTCCTGTGCACACTACTGGCTCACACAGGAATGAGCTGGGTTCCCATTCCTTGAGAAGTACGGTGCTATTAGTTCTGACACATAGCCTTGACTCTGATGCATTCAATACCTAAGAGTTTAAATTCTCACTGATAGTAAGTCCATCAGACAGGGATATGGAGGGCAGAAAAGAGGGGAGCATAGAAAGGATGACAGAAATAAAGACAAGAAAGTGATGAAGGTGCTTAATGAACCTGAAAGACAGATGGTGTACATTTCAAATGAAGGCAGTAAAAGAATGAGGAGAAGATCATGTTTCCTGATAGGAAGACCTTTAACTATATGCAAATGGTTGGTGTCTGGAGGAAAGCCTTTCTGGCCTCTTACAGACATTGTCTTCCCATTAGCTAATGTTGAATGTTACTGTAGCTGCACTGCCTTCAGGAGGTATTCAAAACCTTTATCGAATTATACCAGGGCTCAAATTTGCAATAAAGCACATTTGGCTTCCAACTGCAGTTTTCTTAGATATGCATCACATCTTGGCGCATTTGGAGTATGCAATTCTCCTTTGTATATTTGCTGAGGCTCAGTCAAACTGGATGAGTATTATCTGAGAACGGCTACTATCCTGAGGCCATTCTAACTATTTTCAATGAAAAAGTGTGAAAAGACATTCAAGCACTTTAACACTGTTGTTCTTTCAACAAATTTTCTGGTTTTATTGAGCTCTATGCCTGGGGTCACTACTCTGGCATAACATAAATGTTAGCATCATTCCCTCCATCCTAATACAATAATCCAACATCCCCTGCTCTTATGATGCTGCATCACAAAAGTGATTGCTTTAGATGGGCAATGAACTGTGTTAAGTTCCTGCACTGCTGTGCACTGTTGTCTGCAGACTTTATACAGGCATATGGGCCTTTTTCACTTAAGACATTTTGTCATATGTGAGTTCCATAGCTGCTTCAGTTTCAGGGTCCTGACATTGTGCATGCTGGCTTTCTGTCACACTGTCATGACTTACTGGGACACTTGAAAAGAAAAGAGCCATTGTTAATGCTGCACATGTACTTGTCCTACTATGACAAGTCAAAATGTCTGCTGTGAAAAAACCTGTTGTATGCTTCATCTAAATTCATTTCCACTCCATTAATTCCACAGACGAACCACAAAGAAGTTGTAGAGTCTATAATACATTCAAACTGGAGCTTTTGTACTCTACAGGGGTACAAGGGTTCGAATAGGTACTGACTTAATTAGACAAATGTAATCCAACTAAGATCAACTAGGATACACACCAGCAGCGACCAGACTGTATTTTACACACTCTGGTATAGTGATGTGGTTTGTAACATAAGTCTGCAGTATAAGGCTAGCTGTTAGCAACTTTAGTACACAGCTGCTATAGGTTCAGATGTTGACCATCACGGAAATAACGTAAGCCAGAAGCACAGTGAAGGATGTCACAACAGTAACCCCATGTGTAGAGCACAAGCATGGTATGAGCAGCACATTTAGCAGAGCAGCAGCAATGAGCACCCCTCAGCCACTCCACTGCCTGAAAGACGTTTGAAGGTAGTTCTCACAGCTGTCAATCATGACATCCCCTTTTTAAACTGTTGAATAACTACTTAAAAACAAATTAAAAATTTATTGGAGATGTGCTTTTGAGGTTTTAGTTTGGCTCATGTCCCATCTACTAACATGGATGTGGCGGGATTTATGACTTATACTGCAGCCAAACACTGGGGGTTGATCTAGATGTTTTGGCTTCACTTTTGGAGATGTCATGTCGTCCATTTTCCTTTATATACAGTCAATGGTGTAGACATGCGGATGGAACACTCGCTGTTGCTGCTGCTCTGCTAAAGGTGCTGCTCATGCTATGCTTGCGGTCTAGACACTGCACAAGTGTTGAAGTCTGTTCATCTTCAAATAGTATTCCCTCATATTACAATGGTGTGGTACCCTCACAGTCCAGATATAAACAGAACTGAATGCACCAGTGCCCTGTAATTACCACTTGTGGCAGCAGAGGCCGTTATTGTTGCTGCTCAGCAGAAGTTACATAGTCTTGCTTTAATTACCATAATGCTCTGAATAAAATCTAAAAGCCTGTCCACATGGAGAGATTCTCAAAGTTTCTTCAGTGCCTCATTAAACTGGATAGATTGCTAGAGAGGCAAACACAGAACATATAAATTATTACCAAAATAGAATCTGTTTTCATTTTTTTTATGCCTGGTTGGTAGGATTAATAAAGTTTTAGCAGATGCTACTGTTGTCTTCATTAAAAACATCAGGATGAATTGATGAGTTACAAAACTCATCAAGTTTTATAAAAGCAGCAATCACTATTTATAAATTCAAGGGAAGAACTCAACAGGAATCTTATCATTTCAGTCTTGTCTCAACAAACATCTCAGTAATATGACTGGACACTGACATTAAACATCTTATTCATTTCCCTGTTTCAATTTATATGTAACACCAAGGGTAATGGATACATAGACTTTGAGGAGCCACTGAAATAGTTCAATACACATATCACCTTGACAAACTATTTTCAGTCAAGCCAGTTTCAGAAATGTTCCTCATTATCACAATCAGCCCCAACCCAGCTAATTTTCTTCATGTTACTACAGACTAGGCAGCAACTATAATCAACAGGACAAATTAGACAATAATTCTACCATTTATGTTTACTTTTATTCAAGTTGTCTGATTCCTACAGTATACAACATATTTTTTCAATATCAAGACAGACAGACATTAGACAGCATTTAAACCTACAGTAACATCTTCCATAGATGCAGGCCCTTTGAATTACAGGATCCCTCTTTGCAGTCAAGAAGCCACTCTGCAGTGAGACAACTGCAGATAAGGTGATGATGGTTATGCTTAGCCTCCACGACTGTATGACCTTGAAAGATCAGCATCCAATGGATGATTGGTTTATTGAACTTGAGAATGACGTTAATTTATTCTGTCTTTATTTTAGATTAGCAGTTTGAATTGTTAAACACTGTACCATTATGAAAAGCCATGGCAGAGAAATATACAAGCATCTGCCATCAGTGCATGCAATCATAGTCTCATATTGCTTGCAACATTAAGACATTAAGACATTATGAGGGAGACATCATTAGCAGACCCACAAGGGAACCCATGAGTCACAACATGTTTGTGATCAAGACATCCTCAACTACATTCCTGAGATTATATTATCATTACTAAACACATCAAATCATGTTTAATATCTGTATTTGGGGAATATGACAGATGGCTTAAGGATTCCTCAGAGACAATGCTCATTGAACAGCTAATGTGAAAATAGTGTTGTTTAATGTATCACCAAAACAACTGTTGATGAGTGGCATTAATTATTTGTCTAACATGTTGCTGAAAGTAATTAGTTAATGTGCAAGCAGTCTTATTTATTAACCCAGTCCATTATACTACCAGACTCTCCCCAAATGTGCTGATCTTGGCTTCTTTCCAAACCACAAAGGAATGACAAGCATTAAGTTTCTGAATTAATATTCAGATATTATTATCAGATATAATAGCTGCATGAATTAAAATGAAAATCACTAAGCTGTCTTTCCAAGGAGAAAACTAAAAGACTGTTAACATGCAAGCTGGCTGTGGATTATAACTATTGGAGCTAAAGTTGTGTTTGTAGTTTTGGGATGTTTTTTTGGTTTTTGTAAACATCATGATCAAGACAAGTCTGATTCATAGTGTGTTTGTCACTCATGGAGTCACACCAAAAATAGTAACAGTAGTGGGTATTAAGAATTCGTAACTGATCAAACTGTAAAAAATAAAAGGGAAAGACACCAGTGCTAAATGTTCCAGTGTATGTCAAGCACTGATATGAACCCTACTGGAAATAAACATCTGAATGGGTTATTTGAACCTGCCTAATGGAAATTTTGAAAAGGTTTCAACAATCTGACCTCTGTTTTTGTATGTCTGTATAGGATTTCATAATCTTCTTCATCTCATTTTTCAATCACATTCCTACAGGACTAAAGTGTCTAGACCCTGACTTTCACACAGTTTTGTTCTTTCGTAAATTTAATCACGTTCCAGAAACAGAGAAGATTCACTGTGACAGCTGAATGACCTGCTCTTTGATGAGCATTTTACCATACTGCGTATGAAGCTTTATTTATAGCAAAAAAGAAATACACTAACCAACAGATCTATATAGACTCTATTTAAATTTGCCCACTATCTAAACCAGACATGGTTGACAGATAAATATATTTTATCTGCTTTTCCTGCTTAAAGCTCATAATACATTTATCTATCTTAGTTAATAATTTAGCAGTTTTCATTATAAATATATATTTAATATTAATCATCAACAAAGTCAAAAGCTTACATTGTTCAACTCAGTGAAATATATTTCAAATATGGTATAAGGGCCACCAATTGAAACATATATAAACCTGCAATATCATTTTTCACTGAAAAAATAGGTCACAGGAGCCTGCTGACAGTTGTGCTTTCCTCTTGAGTCGAGTTCAGGAGGAGAATAACTGATATTTCAGCTGATACGCATGGACTGATGTTAAAAATGGTTAGTCTAGGACTGGTCACAAGAAAGAAAAACATGTTTAGTTTAATTTTTTAGGTGATTAAGTGTGTTTCTTCTGACAAGAGGCATTCTTGTTGCTAGGTTTTATGGTCTGCACTGTAAATATGTTCAGCCCATATTTTTATATTCAACATTTTCAATCTAGAGACTGAGCAGGTTGTGACTGTACCACGCACAAATCAACAAGCTGCCTTTCAGAAAGAACCTCACTAGTAAGATCTGGTTCATATTCTTACCATCTTCACAATACAAACATAATTAAATTTGTGTCATTAAGTGTTGACAACCTGTCGTATTTCATATTCACATACATATAACAACATATTAAGTTAACATTATGTCCAAGTAGGTTAAGCCTGGTATGCACTCAACACATATTGTCACATGAAAAATATATACATTGAAATGCATTTGCATTAACCTAATTTGGAAGCCAATAAAATGAAATTTATTATGCATGTAAGTCATTTCTATCAGTCCGCTATGTGTGCGTGTGTGTGTGTGTGTGTGTGTGTGTGTGTGTGTGTGTGTGTGTGTTATTGCCTGTGTGTGTTATTTTCAAGTGCCTATCATGGATAAGAAAGACTATTATCATTATACATTAATGTTTCGCAACAGCAGCCCATACCATTACACCTAAAGTAATAAAAAACACAGGGGGTGGTGAAAGGTTGTAATAATTTGTGTGCGTGTGTGTGTGTATGGGTGGGTGGGTAGAGAGCAAATAAAGGAGAAAATGAAGGACAGCAAGGAAGATGGAGAGGGGGAAGTTAAAAGCCTGAGGAGTCATACAGAGTGCACAGATGCTAGTTGACATTAGAGATAAACTTCTGATCTGCCCTGCCTTCTTTGTAGAACAGGACTGACTTTGCTTACTGATTTGCAAGTCTGTTCACAAGAGGGAATAACTAAAAACTTGAATATATCACAATGACCCAAATAAAGGAAATTATGTTGAACAAGACAAGATGTCTGTATATTCCCAGCAGACTGGTTCTTTGATCATTGATCCAGTTCTTGCAGATTTTTCACAGTTTACTGTAGCTTTAATTTTGGTAGGCTAGTTAGTTTTTTACCTGATTTAATAAGCTCCAAAAATACCCCAGATTAACATAGAGGAGTTATTTGCTGGCTCGTGTTTTTCTGCCCAAGTAAATAATTCAATTAAAGAATGTGATTATTTCATTTGTAGGAGAGAACAGTTACCCTTCTCTTAGTGCACTTGCTCAAAAAACAGCAGTTTTTTGGACCAGGACAGAATGCGGGCAGCCACTCAGGCATGGCTAATGCTAAGCTTGCAATGAAAGTATTGCATACTGCCATTAGCAAACAACAGACTACGCACTCAGTCGATGCCAATGCGCTCTATTTCTTATACAGTGGAGGTGGTGAGCTAGTCATGCCGGAAATGGTGAATAGCAGTTTAACAGTTTAACTCCACAATTCAGTACTACATAGTTCACAGTCTTCTCACCTGTTTTCAGAAGAAAAAAAAATTAACATGTATACTGTGTCTCAAAAGAAATCTATGATTTTCCTTTACGCAGATTTTTATGTCAAATGACATTTCAATGTTTATGAGGGTTAACAACGACAAGTTTGATATGGTAATTATGTGAAGTTCTGTGTGATGTGTGATTAACAGAGAATACGCTTCACAGTCTCACTCAGTCTTCTTTGATGAATTTTGCAGCTCTTACTCTTGCAAATCACACTGTAAATGTGACAGTTAACATAGACCAGGATAATGATGGATTTGAAATTTTTTTAAAGTGCTGTGCAAATGCCAAGATAATCAGTTAGTAGTACTGAGCAAATTTCATAACAAAATCCTATGTTAAAGGTTAGCAGCAACATTTAGCAGTAGCTTTCAGAGCTTTAGAAACATAAAAATATATTCTTTTATTTAATGGCTATAAAATCTGCTTAATGTATGGACGTGTTAATTCTCTCGTCTTACTACATTTTCTCTCTGTGCTCACTGGACCTAAAATTAAGAAAAAACAACAACTTTGAGATATGAAACCTCTCCCCTTTTAGGGGTCGCCACTGCCACTTTTAATAAGGCAGTAGCAGAGGAAAATGTAATTCAGCTGAATTTTTACTGCTGGATAATCTCCTCTCACAGCTCATGTGCTGTGGGAATTGAATCAAGCACAGCAAGAGCACCACTGGCCAAGTTAGCCTCCCCTCTACCTCCCCCCACTCCTCACAGTCTCATCAATCAAGCTTAATTACTTCCACTTAAACAAGGCTCTCTTTTATCCCCATGCTTGGTAGCTATATAAACCAGGGAGTAAAAGAAATTACATTGAACTGGAAATCCATAAACTGATTGTAGGTGGATTAGTGGTCTGGTAAGCTATAAAACTGAGACATTAGTATTCAATCTGATTTTAGTCACTCCTGTTTCAATTAAGAGGCTTTCTCATAAACAACCAAAAAATCCATAAAATAGTGATTCAATAAACTCAATAACCAATAAAAATAACAGTTATGAGGTCGATATTGACTAAGGCGTGGCAGCTAAACAGCACAACACATCCAGGTTACATGTTTAGTGGTAATATTCGCTCAATGAACATGACTGGTAACTTTTTTTGACAGTTTAAACACTAATCCAGGATTATGTGAGAGTGTGCTCATGGGTCAAAAAAGGTCATAATGTTCCCACAATGTTCCTTCTAATCACTGATGAAGTTCCCCTTAGTAAGTTTTTGCTTTATTTAATTCATTACTGACCGTTAGCACACCAGGCAAATGCAATCTCAGTAAATACGGATAAGGGTAAAGAAAAGCCGGGCTCTTGGAGATGACCCTAGCTCAAAGCTGTATGCAACAAAACAAACACCTAAAACTGGAATCAAAACCTGATAGTTTATCCAGCATGGAGTCAGCAGACCCAGCAGGTGATGGACTTCTAAGTTGTATAACTCAAAGCACAAAAGACAACAGGGAAGATGACCCAAATGCACATGACACATGAAGAGAAGGTTGAATTCAAGACACTTTACCAGGGTAAGGAGTCAAACAACAGAATTGTAGTTGGCAGTGCATGAAGCTAGAGTCAGACAAACAATAAGGGCAAGGCAAGAAGGTAAGAGTCAGAGAGGGCAGCAAGTCTACCCACAGTAGCAGATAAGAGGATGCGACAACAGAGATTGTGCAAGTTTATCAAATGTCACATCCAGACACCAATAATAAATTTTTCCATCCATGTTAGATTGCAAAATATCAATTTGTGGGATGTCAGTTGTACACTGAATGTGGGGTGAGTCATAGCACTACCCCAGCAAATATGCTCCTTTTGGACCCATGTGGGGCCACTGCAGGAATAAAATGAGCCCACTGTGGCCCATACTCAGCCCACACTTTGGGCTGGTTGTGGGCTATCCCACCATATGGGCTTCCCACCCAGGGCCCAGCAAAAATGCCCCTTTGGGGCACATGTGGGGCCACAGTGGGAAGAAAAATGAGCCCCACAGGGGCAGCCCACTGTGAGCCCCATTACTGGTGTGAAATGTGGGACACATGTGGGCCCCACACTATGGGACCCATAATAGGCCCACACTCATAGTGCAATCTCTGCAATCTTTTGGATTGTTGACCAAAAAGCATGAAGAGAGTTTGACGCTGGAGAGCAGGGCAACAAGACAAGTCACCATGTCACTCTCCTTATTGAAACTTGGTAAATGTTGATATTGGAAAAGCTATTGTACACTCAAAGACAATAACATATATATATAAGATATATTTCATGTAAACTTGTTTGCTTGCTTTATTTATGTATAGATAATCAGGTTTTTAAGACTTTTGTTTTATTCATCAAGGGCAATCAGTGACTGAACCAGCTTGTATATGAGGGGTGAATTACAATGGATTGCTGAATGCGCAATGCAAATCATTTGAAGAGTAATAACTGACTAGAATATGACTGTAGAGCAAATGTTTTTTTTTTTTTGGAAGAAACCCCTGAACCTTCCATTAGCATAATATGATGGATAGATGGCAACAAACATCCCAGTCCTGTTGCTACAACAAAGGTGGAAGCAGTACTTAGATCACTTGTGTGGTTAAGCCATACTGTACAGTGTCATATATGATTTGTTTAAGTGACCAAATCTTATCACTAAAGCAACAGCCCAGTCAGGATGAGTTAGGAGTTGACATTTGTTGACAGGGGAGATGGATGTTATAGAGAAGGCACCGCAGGACTACCCTCGAGATGTCCTGGCATGATGTCAATATGACTAAGGTTACAGTAACAGGTTGCTATGTTTGTAATTCACTGGGCCCATTCTATCCATTTCTTCAACCTGTTATTCCCCTGTAACTCGTGTCACATATATCACCCTGACATGCTAACATTAATCTATCTGCTCTCTCTTTTTCTTTCTATCTATTCTGTCTTCTACTCTCTAGTTGCCTCTCGATCGAGGAAGTCATGTAACTGTAGTTGTAAGACTGAATAATGCCTCTATTGTCTGGCTATATCCCTGGAACTGAACATGTATAATTAATTTATGATGGTATTGTTAAAATGGGTTGTTTAAAGGAGTAAATTTGCCTTGTATTGGATTTTATGAGGTAGTTTTATAGTCTTGGGAGGATAGGAGTGAACTCACTTTTGAAGTGAAGTAGAGTAGCTGTATGCTGACAATAAAACAGGAACATTTACACAAGGAGGAGATTTTTGTTGGCTCAGACCTGACTGGCCAAAGTGGTATGTGCAAATTTCAGTGCAATACTGTGCAGAGGTTAATAGGCAAGTCTTTAAAACCCATTAAATAGCTTTGACTACCCCCATAATAGAGTCACAAAGTATAACTTTTGATTTCTTTTGTAGAGACATAGTATCCCCAGCTAAGGGAGAAGCTGTATTTGTTTTCAAACCTCTCTCCATTCCTCTATTCATCTCTCTTCACCTTGCTGTCATCCTGACACTGGCACTGCATTTCTCCATCTTTCTTTCTTCTTTGTTTTTGTCTTTTTGGTCTTATTCACACACCGTCTATGTTTATCTTGTGCTTTTCATAGATTAATATAGATATCAATTAAAATCAAAGGAAACCAAATGAATTTAATGAATTCAGCTTGATTGAGTAAAGATAAAAATGAAGAGACTTATTTTGAACAGCATATAACACAACGCAGTACCAGATTCTCCATCAAAGTCTTTGTCCAAAATGTCGTTATTGTTGACACAGTCCTTTGCCATTTTTGATTGGTTGCCAAACCTCAAGATGGCAGGTATTATTTAATATCAGCCTGTCAGGGAGCAAACACTGGGGGATGAGAGTAGAAGAAAAAGAGATTGTGGCATACTGCAGATGAGACCATGACAGACAATTTATGACAACCCTCACTACTGAAGTATGTATCAAGTGGATTTTGTGCCTAAACCTAGTCAGATGTTAACCACAGTGTTGTTACACTGTAAAACACTTTTTTAACAGTGATCTTAACATTTTGGAAAGTATAGACAATTTATGTTGTCCTTGCACTGCAGAATGACCCATAGGAGTGTTTTCTAATATGGCACCTCTATCAGCAGGACAACATAAATTGTAAAACACTAGGTTTAGGCACAAAATCCACTTGATTAGGGTTAGGGAAAGATTATGGTTTGGGTTAAAATGATCACTTCAAAGGTGGTGTGGGTTAAAGTTACTATTTGTTAAAGTTACTACTGTTAAAGTTAGGTAAACTTCGTCGTCTACAAGTGCAGTGAAGTCCTGACATTTGGATTCAGCCTTAGTTTCTTTGTACTTGTTAACCTAAACGAAGTAAAACCAGAGCTCAGTGCATGGTTGGTGTAATGAGAGGAGATTTTCAGGCCCGGCGGGGTTCAGGTAAGGCCTGCATTCTTTTTTGGTGTTAGCAACTGAAGGCATTCAGTATATGTTAGGGCCTGTAAGTTGGTGTAGTTGTAACGCTTACTAAACATCATTTTACCAGTACTACCTGTGCCATGACTCTCTAGCCAATGCCATGCCACAATACCTTTTTATGGGGAGTCCACTGAAATTACCAATTTGAGGACATCACCATATATCATACACCTTTGTGCTGCTTGTGTGTGATTACTGAACCTGAAAACAGCTTGGCACATTGAACACCATTACTGTGGGGCCCAATGTAATGTTTCTTTGTCATTCAGTCAGTATATTCATTGCAAAACAAAAAAGTTGATATGATGTGCCTTCATAGTCTCTGCACAGTTAATTACACTCACAGTCATGATTCATGTCTCCCAGTGACTGTGGCCACTCCTTGACCTTGTTTGCATGTTAAATCAGTATTTCAAGCTCACATACATGCACACACACGTACATACACACACAAATCAACATAAAACAGACGAAACAGAAAGGAGAGAGACAGATGACAGACAGACAAACATGGTCTTAGTCATTCATATATGTCCTCATAGGCTTTGGTGCCCTTTTTATGAGTTGTGTCTTTGTTATATTTATATATGTTTATATTTATATTTGCTTTATTGAAAAAGAGAGAGAGTGTCCTGGCTGGATTCTTGGCCAGTATATCTTTGTCATCTGTCACACTTTCGATGGCCAGTTTCCCAATTAATACTGCGGTCACATGGATTCAGGCAGATGGTAGATGGCAAACTGGATATCATTTTAGTGGACGAGAGCAAGATGGCAAAATTAGGTGAGGCCGGCAGAGAATACTGGCAACCTTGCAGTAGACAGCATTGCTGTCCTCCACAACAGAATTTTCAACCAGATGTTATGTAGCTCCCTCGCACAAGGAGAAAAAATGGGCGATCTGTACAATGAGAAGCTAACAATTTTGGTGCAACAACATTTTTATAGAACCACACTGAGTCAATAATGATGTGCAACATTGTTTTATTTGGATGAAAAACAAAAAAAATATGATCATCAAACAGCTTTTTGTAGATAAATAACTGAATTCTTAACGCTTCATTTAATTTGATGCACTTTTCTCCTGTTTCCACTGAGGCAATGGCAGTTAATGCTAATGCTAATGCTAACCCCAGGATGTAAACAGCTACGGACAGTCCTCATCATAATTCTGTGAGGAAAAATCACCAAACTCTGACATGTGTATCGAAGATTTACATGTCAGAGGTATAGAATATATACACCAATATAAAAGCAAACTTACCCAACAGCATTATTTCTGCACTCTTTCTATTTATTTATTTATTTATTTTTATTAGGCTGATAGTATGAAGATATGTGACTCAATAATAAACCTTTTTTTAACCCAGATACAGCTCACAAAATTGTTAAACTGTTAAAAACTTATAGTGGCCAGTGGCATTCATTCTATGGGCAGAGGATGCCCCTATTGGACATTCTGCTCTAAACCAGTTAATGAATGAAAATAAAAGTTTCTTTATGAAAAATACAAAACAAAACACCCATAGATAGTATTGCACAGCAAAAGTTTGAGGTCAGATCCAGGTGGACCTTTATTGAATGCTGTAAGGACAACACCCTATTGCAGTCTTCTCGCAACCGTTTTTGAACCAAAATTTTAACAGACCAAATATTCATCAGGAGAAATTGACACTTATGCATATCTGCATTCCAAATATGTACACCTGTCCACAAAAAGCAATGTGACTGGAGTTTCATCATTTGCATTCCATGTGCCCATTGCTGCTTTTGGTGTTCGAGTGGAACCACTGGACATGACATCACTGTCCAAAAACTGTTTGCTGGGATGGTAATCAATATAATAATCATTTTATTTGATACATTTTATTCTATTCTCTGTAAATAATACAACATCACCATAGCAACATAGCATGTATGTTTTGTTTTGCCGTTTGCCATTTGTACACTACAAATCCCTATTACCTATTGTAAAGACATTACTTTGTCTCTCACCATAGATAATAACATTGCTATTATGTCACATTCTGACATCCCCAGCAGCTATTGACCACAACATCAGCATCTTAGACAACACAGGGAATCCTCTGATGCCTTATAATGATTGCCATTCTTTGGCCTCATTGCTTTCCATTGAGCCATCTTTCTAAACTGCCAGAAAGGAAATTCCATGATAGGGTTGATCTATTGGTACACACGATTGACTGAATCTACAAATCAATAAAGGCTTGGGAGGCCCTAGTGTATCTTGAGTTTCAAAGGTTTACTGCACAGGTTAAGCCACTGTAAGTATACCATTAGCTAAGAGGAAGTCTTAAGAAAAACAAAAACAAAAGAACAGAGGCCTGTTTCAGAAAGCAGGTTTAGTGAAAATTCTGCGTTTGTTCACCCTGAGATGAGAGAAACTCTGGGTTTTGAGTTTCACAAAGAGAGCTAACTTAAACT
The DNA here is from genome assembly GCA_029490765.1 of Euthynnus affinis. Lineage (NCBI taxonomy): Eukaryota > Metazoa > Chordata > Actinopteri > Scombriformes > Scombridae > Euthynnus > Euthynnus affinis. Next base: position 16,895,050 of record CM055854.1, read on the forward strand.
TGGGGTCAGTTACTTCAGTAACTGACTCTGTGAACCTAACCTGCATGCTGGCAGGTTTTCTTCAACAAACCCTGAGTTTCTCTCTGTCTAAATAGGGAGCATATTCTTAACATGTTTTAACATTATTTAAGTGACAATGTTTAAATTTACTACATTTGATGAAGTAGCAGAAATAAAGTCATTGAATGCTACAAATAGTTTATTTTATTATTTAAAATATTCTGTATTTTAAACTTGGTGGCTTTTCAAGTACAAATCACCAAACACATTATTACTGGATCAGACAGAACAAATATATTTAAAATGTAATGTAGCTGCATCCTGATACACAGTAAGATTCAACCTTATCATCATTAAGGAAATGTTAGTCTGCTAAATGATGAATTAATAGACAACACTCAATCAAACATTATTGTGTTAACTTATCAACACGTTTCCCACTTTGACTCAGGCTCTTTTTTTAAAGATAAAAGATGTGCAACGTCCATGCGCACATACATTCCTATCTCTATGTCCAGTGGATTAAAATGGAGACTCTGCCTTTTATTCACCTGCCATGGTGACTCATTGTATTAGAGTTCCATTGATAATGGCTTGTTTTATTCATCATGCACAAGCTTAATTTAACTCAAAGTGAACATACTCAGAGATGATTGAACTGACTTTGATCAGCTCTTCTGAAACCGAAAACTCTGAGTTTCCCATCTTGTGGTTACTCCTCATGTGATCACAGACTACAGTTGACATTTGCCTTTTCATTAACTGCAACCACAATCTTTCCTTCACCTTAACTAAGTGTTTTAGTATTTGAATCTAAGCATACCTTAACTATACGATACTTGTATAGTGTTTCTATTTTCTCAGGTTGTGATATAATGCTTTCTATTCACTGTTTGTTTATAATGATAGTAAGGAAGGAAGAAATGAAACACAGCTCATGCTAACTGATTTTCAGTTATTAGGTTCAGAGATCACATACATTTTGAGAAAGAGTAAATGAGACCTCGTTCACCTGATGCACACTGGGAGCCAATCTTATGAACCTCATGTGTAGCTCTTTGAAGATGAAGATATAAGCTTGCTCAATAGCTAATATATTTTATGTAGCTTATATTATATTATATTTTTATATTTTTTATTATATTATATTATTATATTATATATTTTTATTATTTTTTTTATATAGCCTATATATAATAACAAAATCAGCCCATTTATTTACAGGTCTGATTTTGACCTGTAGGTAAATGGGCCTATCATTACTACCTCATTAAATCACACTTGACACTGATTTTTCTTCATTATAATAACCTAAACTATAGCCACCCAAAATGGTAATGAGGTAATAAATTACCTGCTATGCAAAGGGAGGGCAAATGTCTCACACAGTGGAAGCAGAGCTTTGGGAAGTCAGGAAGCTTGCAAAGGTAGGCTATTCCCTCTGCAGAGAATATATGTTCCTGAAATAATAAATCATCATCAAAGAGAGGGCTCTGGTCTGTGTGCCGAAGTACAAAACAAAGTCTGTCGTTAAATTGTTTTTTATATGGCCACAGCCACAACTTTCAAAAAACTGATGGGCAGATTTTTGTGTCAGTTTTATATAGGAAATTCTATGCCCCTGGAGACCAGACATAAAATAATGCAAATGACATTTGTATGAGCTGTAGTGGAAAAAGAAATACGATTTAGGTCTATATACAACTACAATTTGATTCTTAGACAGAAAAATGGGGCATAATATCTGATTACTGTAACAGCAAACAAACAGGGGTTATAGTTTATGCTCACTGAACAAAGATTTTAATTTGATGTTCAGCGAACTGTGAAATGACTACAAGTTAGCATCTGCATTTTTCTTTTAGTTGGATGTGTACATGTGCATTTGATTGCATTTACCTCAACACCATCTCCACCCTCCACGTGCTCCACTAAATATGTCAACTGTGGTAAAATGAACTTATGTTTATGATAACAAGTCACAGGAAACTGCTATAGTTGTTTGTCATACTTTAGAGCAGCAGCATAAAGGTCAAGTGTGGGTTACAAAGAGCAAAGGCTCTTCAAGCATCTTAAATTATTTATATGAGAGTCATGTTCATCACTGTGTGAAACAGTGTGCAGTAAGTGCACACATACACACATTCATGCATGCATGCAAAGGGACCAAAGACCACTCTCCATTCTGTTTTTTTTCTGTCGCATTGGAGATTTGCACATGATGAGCACGTCTGACTGCCAAATTTGAGATATAATAGCCTGTATATCATTCCCCTTAAATTTTATGTTTAGTGGCAGTGACACTACACAAGATCACAATGTTTCCACGTGTTTTATCTCATTCATATTGTCTGATGTGCTTCATGTAGTATTCAACATTAATAAATTGCCAGTCATTTTAGCATTTGACTCAAGATCCAAAATATTTACGAGAACAATTGATGGGAATTGTGGTCTCCAGTTTTTATACAACTCTAATAACTCTAAGAATGCTGTCATAATCTGCAGATATTGTACATTAGCACAAACCCTCTGGGAGCCACATTTCAATCCAATAGACAAACCAACACGGGACTCTTTCACAACACTTGTTTATTTCAAAATATTTACAAAGAAAAATGAGATGAGGAAAAAATACAAAGTATCTTTTGATGTGATAGAAGCACACAGAAACAACCTCTATTTCAAAGAAGAAAAACTTCAGTGGCAGTGGAATGATTAAACATGACTTGTTTTATTTTCTACTCTCTGAGTAGTGTATACTGTGCTTGTGGATTTCAATAAAAGAAGCTGTCAAAATAGATCCTCGGAAAGATTTACTCACAATAAGAAAGCTGTCCTGTCACAGCAATTAAGCCTGTTCTTTGCCGTGTCTCTGCCTTAGTTTTAAATTATGTAAGCCTTTGTCACAACAACACCTCAGAAATCCAGCCAGGAAGTGACAGTTCATGGAAGTACCTTGTGAAACCTCAGAATGCTTTATATCTGCTTTCAGTGGTGTTATTAGATATTATACCAAGTTGCCTCAACGTGTTTTTTTAAAGAAGCTTATATAGATTAAAAGTGATGTTTTCCTTAAGTTATAGTTTCAAGCAATTGCTATACAGCTATGTTGTAGTGTCTCGTTATCACGTTGTATTATTTAATTTTTGCTCTTAATTAAATATACCTTTTTTAAAAGACACCGGGATTACCTTTCTTTTTGTGATTTATTTAATTGTATGGATTACATTGCTTAACTGATCAATTAGCCAGTCAATCAGTCATGACGAGTGGTATATATTAGAATACAATTACCCAATCAGCTTACACTATGGGCCAAGCAAACTCAGTATGATAAGATTATATGTAGCCAGGTGAACATGGGACAATGAGTGTTTTTTTGGGCTATTTTGTTATTCCTATGTGTATGGGTGGTACTGTCTCTTTAAAACAAGCAAATCCCGCAAGAGTACAGAGCTCTCATGAGATTTCGCGCAACAGGAACCTGAAATGCCGCGAAACGAGTGACTGTGAGGTGTGTGTGTTTATCACTTTGTGTAGGTAAAATATCAAACTATATATTGTTAAACACAAAGATGATAATCAACCTCAGTAGTTAAGAGCATAACTAAGCTAGAATGACTACATTTAATTAATGATGATTCTGTGTTCTCAATGATTTGTGTAGATTGTTACTGGTGTGTGTGAATGTGCTATCCCTGCCACGCGAAGGCCAAATGCTAACAGCCGTGAAGCGTAAGTGGTGATAAAGTAAATTGACGTACAATATTAATAGCGTCACAAGGCTAAATGCTGACTATTTCACTAAATTACCCTTTTTGTATGCTTTTGGTGTAACTTTGTAACTTAGAGGGGAGAGTGCTGTCTTGAGTCCCGGGTGCATGTGTCTGAGTGCGCCGGCTGTACACTGGAGTGCAAGTGAGTTCATGATATTCTTCTGAAAAGTGTATTTTGTTTTCATGAAGAGTGTTTATAAAATGTATTTTGTTCATGGATGTATATATGTTCCAGAGATGATGTAATATACTGCTTGGTAACAAGTTGAGTGGTTGAGGAAATGTATTTATTTTTGTTTTATTTTATTTTATTTAGGCAGCCAGCCACTAATGTGGTCTAGATTGCTGTTAAATTCTAGAGTCTTTAGAGAGTTGTCTAGACCTTATAGAGACTGTTGTCTACAGATTACTGTACCTCGTTTTCTGTAGGAAAGCTCAAGTTGGAGTCTGACTACTAAGTTAATGTAGTCCAAAGTGCAGGAGAAGTAGTATTCTTTTGTTATCATTTTGACTATCCAAAATCCTTAAATTTACAATATTAATGCTGTTCTCATCTGAGTGCAGTCAGGGAATAAAGAACCCACAAAAAGAATTTTGCTTTGTGTCCGGTCTCATCATTCATGACCAGGCTACATATAAATAAACCCCAGCTAACTGATCTTAATTTAGATTACTTATCCTGCTTATATCATCCAGTTGGCTTCTTTCAGGTGTGTGACAGAAGGTTACATTCATAAGTTCATCTTTTCACACTCATCAAGGTTATTTTTTTTACATTCTGCTGCCTTTACTGTAGGTACCCATTGTAAATACCATAATTAATTCTTTATGATGAGAAAATACCTATGCACTCTGAAATAGATATCATCATATACAGGAAGCATATGCTGCAAGCTAAGTAAGCAACATTTATAAGTTTAAGTAAGAAATGTGATTTTAATTGCTTATTTGGAAAAAAAAACATTTTCTTTGGGTTTACTGATAAATATACGATAAGGATATGTTGACTACAGGAGAACAACTCCACTAAAATATAACTTAGTATTAACTCCACATCCAGTGCCAGCTCTAGCCCAGAGAGATCTGACCACCCCAACCAAAAGAACCCTTTAAAAACAGACAGATTGATACAGTTTAATGGCTTAATAGTCCAGGCCCCTTCTAGAAAAAAAAAACAGAGACTCAATATCACATATTAATATAATTATCCCAAATTTATTACACAGTATCCCACATGTGGTTTTAAAAGAAGATAAAAATCAAATTACATGTGCAATGCATCAACAAAACTGGAGACGCAACAGACAATATTTCTACAGCTGATGGCTACAGATATTTTTTTCTAAAACATATCTTGTAAAGTCATTTTTATTTCGACGTTCATCTCACATATATAAATGTAATAGGCCATCCTGCCCTTCATGCAGCCCTTCAGTACCTGTCAAAAAAAAGTAACAGATTCATATCCAGTCTTTTTACACACAGTATGTCTGTTAAGAGTGTGCTGAGTGAGGATGCAGATGAATGAGTGGACGATGTTTTTTCAAGCAGGGCTGTTTTTCTGAATGCAGACTAAAGGTCTGAATGATTCATTGCTAACTGAATGAAACATCTCAATGGGGTATTTTTGACTAATTGTATAATGTATTCTCTGAGAAAAACAATGTACTATAATGTAATATAAGGTATAATGTATCATTGTCAAGGGGACTCAAAGCAAAGAGAGTTTGAGTCTTACACATTGTACCTATCTGGTCAATACAGCAGAGTAAATGTTATAAATTATTATTTAACTCCTCCTACCATCTTTGTGTAGTCCAGAGTAGGGCACACTGGCTATGCCTCAAGAGGTTTGGGTGTAAATCATAACTTAAGAATGAAAGAGGCAAAGAGGAGCACAGGTCAGGAGCAGATAAATGGCAGCAAACTGAACATAGTTACATACGTATATGCACTGATAGCAGTAGATGGATACATACAACATACAGACACATATATGTGATCACATGGTTATCCCACTATAATGCATTCTCATAAACTTGACCCACAGAGATAAGGTGATGATGGAAAGTGGTGTAGGTGTGTTTGGCTGGACTGTGGGTGTGTCCTTACCAGATCAACATTGCTAACTGATGAAAACAGTTTAAAGTAAAAAACTATGAATACAAGACAAAGCAAAGGAAAGAGCACAACATATTGAATGAGTCCCACAAGTCTCCCTCAGACACTCATTTCCAGTGTTCCTACTGTAGATTCCCAGGTGTTTTCAAATCTCTTAAAGCCCCCAGCTACACACATACTCAAACCATCTCATCAAGTCTAGACAATGAATGAAATGCATGGTAAGAGGTCAATCATATTTTCCTCTTTGATAAAGCCTCAGTTCTGTTTCTTGTGCCTATTTCAGCCTATTGAAGTGCATCATAAACTTTACAGTCATGCTCCACCTCTAAAACAAGTACCTCTCTCACAGTCTAACACTGATCCAAATCTGATAGAATTTTACTTTCTCCATCATATCTGGCCTTCTAAAGCCACATACTTTATATGAGTATGATTTTTTTCTCTTAACGCTTATGAACTGAAGCATGTATGTATGTTCATGACAACATATACGTCTGCCAGAAGAATTTGGGAATCTAGATATGTAGAGCCACATTTTCATCAGAGTGCGACTGGCCTCATCCTTTATCAGCTAGAAGAGACTTTTCCACATATGAATGTGAAATCCTAGCAAGAGCCACTTCTTGAAGGGCAAGAGACACAACACATTTAGTTATTAGATGAATGAAATTAAGTAGGAGGTAGGAGGAGAAAGGAGAGACCTGTAATACCTCAACTGTGAAAAAAGACACTAAAAAGAGACACTGTCATTAGCTGGTTTACACAAAGTCATAAAGGCATGACATTGACAAAAATCAAGTTCACATTTCATGTTCGCTAACTGGCAAAGATATTATCACCTTTTTAAGTTGAAGGCAAGCAAATTAGCAAGTAGTTGCCTATTTAAACATCCAGCAGATAGAGAGCAACATTAGCTTTAATTTGGAGTCGTGTTTATGTCAACCTGATAAATATAAGTCCAATATTTACTCTCTTTTTAGCTCTCCAACAACTCCTGAGGGAAATATCTGGCTCATTAGTTGATACATGCTCCACTAAACCCTCCGTCTGTGTCTAATAAATCTTTCATTCTCAATGATCTAATTACATCCCACAGCCTTGATTCCGTACTCCTTACTGAGACCTGTGGAGTGTTCCCCCCCTCTGCCCACCCAGTTATCATGTTCTGAATCCACCTAGGTTAACAGGCTGTGGTGGGAGTATTGCAGCTGTTTTTGAGAATCATCTCACTTGAACTACATTCAGTTTTGGTACTTTTAACAATTTTAAAATATTAACTTTTAAAATTGTATGACAACTCAGTTTCCTATGTAATCTCTGACCACAAATGCACTAACTTTGATGCATTCTTACTACTCACTAAAACAACCCAGAAATGTGTAATCCACTCTCACGTCTTTAATGAGCAGTTCACAGCCACGTTCTCCAGCTGCTTCTCTAGTCTAGCCAATTGCCCTTCTCATTTTGCTGATATTATTGACTTAGTTAGCTGGTTCAATGAATTGTGTACATCAGCCTTTGACTGCTCCATACATTTCCAGGGCTGTCCCAATCATTAATACACCCTTTGATCAATGACAACATCGGACAGCAAATAAGACAATATAGGAAAGCTGAACATAGTTGGAAAAAATATAAACTTGAAGCTCACCACTTCCATATGAAAGACTCATTGATTAAACTGAACCAAACCATTAAAGATGCATGAGTTGCCTACTTTTCTGGCCTGATCAATAGTAATAAATACAACCCAAGGTTTCTGGTTAGTACTATCATTCCCTCTCTTCCTGCCTTTTCCACCTTATCTTTTAATGACTGTGAAAATTTTTTTACCTTTATGTGTTGTTATGTGGTGTGAGGCCAAATTGTCCCCCGACTGTTTTACCCACACATCTGCCTTATTTTACTGTCTGAATTTGCTCCTCTTTTCCTGCAGTTCTTTTAAAACACTGTAACTCATATGCATCCCTCCTCCAGTCTCTATGATACAGTACCCACGAAATTTCTATAATCCATCCTTCCTGTCTTAGGTCCCAGCCTGCTCTCGAAATGTGAATATACCATCCTTACTTTACTCAATTTAAGAGCTGCCTTTGATACCATCAATCATGCCATTTTACTTGATAGGTTGCATGACTGGGTTGGTATTTCTGATACAATTTTAAACTGGCTTCATTCTTATTTGACTAATGGATATTTTAGACCCTCAGGGGTTGGTTCTTGGACCAATCCTCTTCTCCTTATACATGCTTTCTCTGGGTCATTCGTTTAGCTGCAAGGTGTGTCACTGTTATGCTGATGATACATCGACCTATGTCTCTGCCAAACTCAACAGCCTGACTCAACTGTCCACCCTCCATGATTGCTTAACTGCCACCAAAGATCGGTTGTCTCTTAATTTCATTCATCCAAACCCTGACAAAAGGATTTGGGTGTTCTTTTAATTGGACCTGGTAACTGCTACTGTAGTTGATCAGTTTTTTGGTCGATTTCATTCAAATATCAATTCTACCGCTAAGAATCTTGGTATCATCTTTGACAAGTATATGACTTTTGACCATGATGTTAATAAGCTTGTCTAGTTCTATTTTCTTCAGTAAGGACATATTGCAAAACCAGATGTATCTTGTCTTCTATGGATCTCAATCTATTAATTCACACCTTCATTTTCTCCCATCTAGATTATCGTAATTCCCTCTACTCATGCCTCAGTCAAGCTGCTCTAAATAGTTTACAGTTGGTTCAAAATGCAGCTACCACGTTAATAACCAGAACTAGCTGTAGGTCCCATATTACCCCTGTTCTTGCATCCCTCCACTGGCTCCCCATAAATAAAATACAGAATAAACAACAAGATTCTGTTGATAACATATGAAACCCTGCATGACTTAGCCTCCAGTTACATCTCTCCACTTTCCTTGTTCCACTCCTCCACCACTTCTTTCCTCAAATCTTGGCCTTTTATCCATCTCCCACTCCAAATGCAAGACAAAAGGTGACTGCACCTTTGTAGTTTTACCCCAAGACTCTGACTGTGTGAATGTGTGTGTGTATGTGTGTCTGAAGCACTTTGTAACAGTGTTTTAAAATTTGCTATATCAATAAAACATTTACTTACTAACTTGCTAGTTTCTTGCTAGCGGCTTTTTCTGGTGGCGGCTTTGGTGTTGGAGATGTGGCATACAGTGTGAGCTGACCATAGCAAAGAGAAATTCAGTTGAAATTGATATCAGCAGAATGAAAGAGTCAGAGCCAATGAAGGCATATGAATTAGCAGTTTTTTTGCAAAGTATGCACTTTTCCACAAGTAAGTTTAAACATCATTTATGTTTGGCAGAATATATAAATATCTGTGGCTGTAGTTCTAGCTATCATTTAAATGTGTTTTATTTATTTGTGAAATTGTGTATTTGTGAAACGACTTTCATGCCCATCTGCAATGACTTTGGCCCACTAGCAGGCTGCAGCCTTAATTTGGTGAGTTACTGGATTTATCAATGCTGTAAAAACCTGTTTACAAGTGAAATGTTACACCAAAAACTTTAAATGCAAGTTGTGCATGAGCAGCTTTTTATAATTTTGGCGGAATTTTATAGTTATGCAGTGTTGAAGTGAATAAACTAATGGAGACAAAAATACACACACAATGCAAAAGCTAACACCAAATATTATTTTACAGCAACAATGCAAGTAAATATTTCACAGAAACATTAGTAGGAACAGAGGAAAAACAACAAGCTAATGTGACTTCCCACACACATACATTAGCATTACGACAGTATGATAGAGAGGTGCAGAAAGGAATGTGGGCTTAATATGCATACCAGGCTCAGAGTGAGGTTACGGCCTAGACAAAGAAAGGCAGTAGAGTGTGTTTATGAATAAACAGTATTGTAACAAGAATGTAAAACTTTGCTTCTTAAAACATGAATTTACAGATATAGAGTGCTTCCTTCTGCCCTCAGTTTGCCAGAACCTGGAAGGTTGAGGATCTTTGTTTTGTCCTTTTCTTTTTTCTTGTCAATGGATTTGGTCTGCATTCAAAACATTAAAGTTTTCTATTCTTCCTCAGGGAACTTGAGACTTATTTACATGCCTACAGCTCTTTGTGTTTTCAGTGTACCTCAATTACATAATTAATGTTTTACAAGAGTGAGGTAGTATTACTGAGGTAATAAAAATGCCTGGCCTGATCCAGTTCTTGATGAGATAAAACACCTCACACCAGAGGGAGTGAGTCATTTCACTGCTTGAGTAGAGGAGAGGAGGAAAGAAGAAAGGAAGAACAAGAGGGGTTTGAAAAGAATGATGCCAAGGATGGGGAAAAAGTCAGGGATATATTTGAAATTAGCATATAGGACAGCAGAGGGGAGAAGAGGTTGGGTTAATATTTAGGCTCTAAAACATCAGCAATATGTAATTTAGCCCATCAAAGTGATAGCACTGGCACATTTTGTTTGTGATTGGAAAAATTGGAAGAAGAATAAAAGTAAGGCATTTTCTTCAACTTCATAGAGTTGAGTGGGTGTAAGAATATTGGAGGTAGCAAGCTATTTATATGCCTATGTACTTGTTTGGTTACCGTGGTAACTTGGGCTGTGTTATTGTAAGTATACTATTTAAGCTGTCAGCACTAGCAAGGTTAGTGAGCTCAATGCAATTTTCATTATGCTAATATGCTCACATAGCAGGTACAATGTTAACTGTGTTCACCGTCTTGGTTTTGTGTGTTATACTTTGTGATAAATTTTTATTCTGCTTTTTTCTTCTTCTTCTTACTCTCCTCTAATTACTTCTTAAAACTTTGGGTGACAAGAGTAATGTGGAGATAAACTTGGAGCAGTAAACACATTATTAAGAATAGTTTGAACACCTGCAAGTTTCCCAGAAAAAAAAATCAGTGATAAGACTGGTGTTTGTGTGTAAAATGTGTGTAATGTGTGATTTATGTATAAAAAAAACTGTAGAAACAGTATGCATGGAACAGCTGGAGGTCTTCATGCAAGACACCCTTGAACTAATGGCTTCAAAATGGCTCATCACAGTCAAACTAATAGAGTACTACTACTGGAAGCTGGACACAAGGTACTCCTTTGTTTCCAGCTTCAAAACATAATCAGCCCTTGCACCTGAATCAATAATACTGAAAACAAGGGTTATGGTGGTTCTAGATTTTCAAGACTATATGATATTTTAACATTATGTTTTTACAGTATTATAATGTCATCTAACCATAGTGGGGCTATATTTTGTTCCCTTTTTTTCTTCAAGGGAGCAGTCATGCATATGCTATAAAAGTGATCAGAGGCCACAGCAATTTATCCAAACTTGTCATACATAAAACTTGACTTAATCATTACCTTTATGGCAATCGCCCTAATAAATTAAAAATGAATGAAAAATGTATAAATATAGCAACTATTACATCAGAACCTGCAACTACATTGTTGATTAATCAAAGATTTTGTAATTTCTATAGACAGCTGAATTCTTCACATAAGAATTCCTCAGCATGGGATAGACAGGGACAATTATCTTGAGAAACCAATCTGACATCACTATTAATATAGAAAGTTTCTATATTAAGGGCCCCTTTATCTCCTGATGAACTTAAACAATCTTTTGGGTAGATGCTCAAAAATAAAATTGACAATCCTCAAATAAAGGAGTTAGGGGGGCTGTCAGTACCCAATTGTCTCTAATAAATTTGTTTAATGGAAATAATTCAACTCAGTGACTCAATGTTAAGAGGAATTTGGTGGTCCCAATTCCATTGATTGGCATTTTGTTTACAGGTCTTTCTGTTAGAAAATGCAGACTGACCATGACTGAAGTATGGTCTAATAATTATTTATACAATTCAAAATCTGCAGAAAATAGAAAAGATATATAATTGGAAATCTAAATGGCGTGCTAACACACTGATATTTTATAATAGCTTATTAAAGTCTGCAGGACAATATTTAATCTGACCTCAGTGAGATAAAATATACATAGTTTAGGAGACATTATGAACGCTTAAGAAGCTTTCACAATTTGAGGAAATACATATTTTCATCCAACTCCTTATATCTATAGTTATGCTCTGCTATATGGGCTACAAATATTTTGAGTGACAGGCAACCTATCACTCATCCAATAATGGATTTAATAATGAAACTATCATGGTTAGGATGTGTTTAGAACACTTTTTTTGAACATACACAGACCCCATTAGTGATAATAACAATATGGAATAAAGACTGCTCTGAATCTGAATCATCTATAGATCAGGCCAAAGTTTGGAGGAATGCCTCTTGTTTCAACAAAATCCAAATCATAAACAAACAAACCTGATTTTTTTTTTTAAAAAAACTTATTTTATGATGAATATATAACTGCTTCTCCAAACTGCACCCTATTTGAATCACATGGGGACATTTTTACATATCATGTGGGAATGTCATCAATTAGTTTCTTGGGACAAATAACAAAATGTTTGTCTGAAACGTTTGGTTCAGAGATCAACTGCTCTCCAGAATATATGCTCTTGAATGATGATTCACGAGAGCAGAATTTTAACCATACTGAAAGACAGCTGTGCCTATCAGCATACACTGTTGCTAAAAAGATGTTGGCAGTTAGGTACTCTTTCTACTTATCAGTGGAATCTCTTTAATGGAGATATAATCTATAGAGCTCTTTGTTGCTAGGATGAACAGGGCGGGCTAGGAAGGAGGTATTAAACGTAGCTAGAACTATTATATAATTGTTGGATCTTATTTTATTTCCATATTTACTTTGCAATGCACTGTACTGAAATATCCTACATGTATAGTGGAATTTAGAAAAAAAAACTCTCAGGGATGGAGTAGGACAGGGTTAAGGAACGTATACTTTCTGTCTTTGTCATAATGTTATGGCTGTATTGCAACCAAAACATTAAGTTGTGAATTTATTAAGATAAGGGGGAAAAAATATTTAATTTGTTATATTATTTACTGTTTTATTTATTTACCTGTTTATCAATTCCTTGGTATACCTATATGTTATGTTATTGACAGAGGTTACTACTTGATATACACCTGCAAACCTTGTGGAAAATAAAATAAATAAAAAAATTGGTCACAAAAAAAAAAAAATCCCCAGCACCTCAGTGTTGAGCAGAGGCACATGAGTAATGTTTGAAGTAAGTGTCAAAAAGGCCTCTGAGAATTTGCTGGCAGAGACAGAGATAAAGACGCAGCTTAAGGGCATGTTCCTTTAAATGGATTGCATCAAATGAAAAGATGCAATAAGATGAATAAAATCAGACCAAAGTCCTATGGGCAATAGGTGATAGACAAGGCCATTACAAAGAACATAAATCATAAGCATAATCAAGACCAGCAGTTCAGTGAGGTCTTGTGTGTCTCTGATGGATCACAGAGGAAATGTATACCAGCATCAGAAAACTCTGTGGAACAATGCAAATGCAAAATTAAAGGACATGGAGTTTTTGAGACCAGTTGTGTAGATTACCACTACTCCACTACCACAGCCACATTGCCTGAATAGTTTTTGTCATTATTCAAGTTTCTATATCTAAGTATCTAAGTCCGAAATAAAACTGTTTTAAATCAAAGTGGCCCATATAGTGATTATGACCTGATACCCCTCAGTGTTTAATTTGCAATGCATGCAGCAGTATGTGTGCGTCTAGCGGAAAGCTGTCCAGCAAGGAGGAATGGAGAAGTACTGACATAACATCCAAAGTAACATCAAAACTGCATGAGACAGAGAGTATTGGGGGAAATGACAAATAGAATGACTGAATTTCACTTCTAGCCTGCTGCTAATGCTCTGGGTGTTTCTTTCTTTGAGAGGATAAGAATTATTCCCATTCATTTGAATGGGTAGAAATGACTCATTTGTGTGCACAAGTTATAACATTTCAGTCCTGGTACATTGTATCCCCTGGTCTCCTCTTAGAGACCAATTCCTATTAAGAATATGGCAATCAATTTAAAAAAAAAAATGTATTAGACCAATTGCCTCAAAATAGACAATTCAGCCGTTTGGTCCATCTCTGTCAAATTTATCAGCACATGTGGAGGGCTCTGGATTTTAGAAAGGATGCTGCCTGCTGTTTCTGTTAACTTGGGACTGAGCAAAGGAGCTGAATGAGTGCTGGTGTAGTTACATAAGCACATTACAGCAGTGTGCACACACACACGCACACACACACACACACACACACACACACACACACAAACACACATACACACACGCAAGAACAACACTATGTTGTGTTTTTTTTCTGTCTACAGTCTATCATTAACCTTAACTGTATTTCCACTGTGACCCCACTCCTGCCCCCCCCCCCCCCCCCCCCCCCTCTCTCTATCTCTATCTCTTTCTCTGGATCAGGATAGGTTAAATATCAATGCACAGGGCTGATATAGGATGTGCCAGTATGTCAGGAGTGCTGGGATTTCAAGGATAAGCTCTATGGTTATTTTTTTGTTTTTCAACCCAGACCATACTAATATATAGTTTCCCATAATTTGTGCATATAGCATAACCTGACTTACAGCTCTACCGCAGCTTCTCAGTGGACTTTATCACAGTCCAACAGGGAACTGATTAGGCCTTCAAACAAAACTTCCTTTTCAAATAGGTCACTCACAGGATAGTCAATATGTCCTGTCAATTTAAATGATTGCAAAGCTGCTTTCAGGTTACAGGTTCTGTTGAATTCATGTCTCTTGTCTACATCTTCACCAGAAGTCAACTAAATAATTCAAATTAATCTTGATGGAAAACATGCCTTGCAACCCTCTTTATAGAACATAGAATTGTTGGAATTTGACTAAAGAACTCCTTGTTTACTCTCTATAAACTACTGTCTCATACGTTTGTCTTCAAGAAACTTTGGCAGTATAAAGAGGATACTCTTCAAATATCAAATGAAAGGGCAATTCACTGTAAAATTACACTCCCTTATATAAAACTATTAGGTTGAGTTCATGTGCTGTTCAGGAAAATTTGGGGGCTGAAACTTTCTTCACTGTTCACTGTTCCAGCAACAAATAATTAAATTGCTTCTTAATCAATTTGGCTCAGTGACTAAAAGTGTGCATAACAGATGTGCATACTTAACAAGTGTAAATATTTGCAGTGTACTCAAAATAGACACAAAATTGAATTTCGAACATTCAAACAAGAAATAAATAAGAAAACCATCAGGGCACTTCAGTCTTAATACCTGTGTGATCAAATCATTGTGCAGATCTTTTTATTGGCTGCTTGCGCAAACATACCAAATATCATTAATATGAAGTGTTCCGTTTCTGTTCTGTCATTGCTCTTGTAACTACCGTGCAATTAAGAGTGCATGATAAACTGATGGAGTGAGTGTAATCAATATGTCACTTGTGGAAGGGAAGGGAAACCATCTAGTCAAACAATCTGGAAACAATCTGTGTGAACATTTACATTACACACATAGTGTGCAGTATACCTAAGGACTCTTTAATTATATGAGAAAACAAACAATAGAATTTTAAATGTTTCTTCTTTTCAGCAAACTAAGAGCCACTGATTGCAATCCTGAGTTGTACAAGCTTTACTGTCTTGATCCAATTTGATTTTTAAATGACTCCAGAAGTAGGCTATGTGTGTGTGTGTGAGAGAGACTAAATCAAACCGATGTTAGTTAAAGCAGTACTGGCAGCTACGGAGCAGCCAAGGGTCCGCTGCAGTTTTGATTCTGTATTTTTTCCCTGACTTCATTGACTATACACAGTAGATTGTCAAAACTTAAAAAAAATCTGTAGGCCAGACCAATCTTCAAGCACTTTTTTTCAATTTCAATTTACCTTTCTTTAATGTGTATTGATCAAATGTATGGATGTGTGAAATGCGATTAAGCAGTAGACTAATCTTCTTACCATCCATTCCTGCCTTCCTTTATTCACCAGGGAGCTGTAAAGCAATACTTTGAAGTATAACTCAACCATCAGACAGTTTAACCCTGAGGTCACAGGTTTTGTCAAGCCTTTCCAAGGAGTCATACTAATTTTGATTTTATTTTATGCCATTAGGTCAAAAGCTGACGATACAAGCTCCAACCAAGCGAGGTGAAAAGAGATTAATGATGATGATTCCAGTCTATGAGATTAAATAAAAGGTGGGTAAGTGGGTAAACTGTATAAAGCATTGCACATTTTACATTGCAGTACAACAAGACTTGTTTTGATTAGGAATCATTCTTTTCAGTGATGTGCAGCATCAATTAACAGCCAAGAGGTAATATAAAAAATAAGCTTATTTTCCTTTTATGTAGTGGGTTTTAGCTGTTAAAAAAAGTGTGTGGATTGTTGCCCGCATTTAAGTTACCAAATGAGGCAAGAGAGAGAGTAGAGGAAGAGGACATGTCAACTGTCAAGTGGCTGTCAGGTTATGTAAATGCAGGGCGAAGGCAGGAACACAGCTAGGACACTGCGCTCAGGGAGCTGGAAAAAAATATGCGTCACTGTTCATAATCAATCTCCATTGATCCACTGCAGCGACATGATCTTCCAATACCCACTCAGTGTCAAAGGTACAACATCACTCAGATCCAGACACCCCTCTCAAATGAACACAAGTCATTGAGCACAGATGAAAAAAAGATACATACATGTTTATTTTACAAGAAGGACACATTTTTTTTTGTACAAACTGTAAACTAAATACTGTAATAATTCTGAGGATTATAATCTTTGACATCACTTTCATGAATGAACACCAGAAACATGTAAAGAAATAAATATATAAATAGTCAGTGACTGTCGCATCTTACTGTAAAGTAAAATCCCACATTGGATAAAACATACAGTATGTAAGTTTGCTACACACATTAAGGATTTTTTTTTCAGATAAAAAGCACTTGTGTTCATCACAACTACATTTTGAACATCATTGTACAATACTCTATCCCTGCACTCCCCAACCCTAAATACTGCCATTTATTTATTTTTATTTTTTTTTACATGAAGCTTTGTTGCTGAATTGATGTCGAGGTAGGGACTCCATCATTAACCTAGAATGTTTAAGTAAGCTGACAACATAATTAAAAAGCTTCCACATTCCCAGGGCCATGGATTGTTCTTTGGCCCCTATGTCTGCTGCATCTCTTGGCCCATCATTGTCATCAGAGGAGGGATTTGTCATATTTGCTTGAGTTGTCATAAGTCATGTAACAACACTGATTGAGAGACCCAGTACTGTCACCAGTTTCCCCAGAGCAACTTGCCAGGCAGCCTAGAAGAAAGTGCTCTGGATCAAACAAAACATTTTGCTTGTGGGACTGTTTCCTGACATTGCTCTTCTCCAAAATCAAAGCAGCGGCAGCTGCAAAGATGACTCACCAAGTTGACAAGGTGAGGGCTCAGGGGGTGTTTACATGGAGCCAAAATACAGCAGAGATCATTCCAACTCTCAGCTGGAGGTATGTTTCTGTAAATGTATACATACAGCATATATGAAAAACATCTGGTAAACCTGTAAATGCCAATGACATCACACCAAATGGCAGATTAATCTCTATATCATTAAGAATACCCCATTCCAACCCCCTCATCCCTCCCTGAATTTCAGCTTATAAAACACTGGATAAATCACAGCATAAGTTACAGTATAGCCACATTCAGCCAAAAAATAAGAATTTTGGCAACAGTAATAATAAAAACAGTAACAGTAACAATTATAATAATAATTTGGCCAGGTGGGGCTTTGATTCAGCTCTTTGACTCAAACTACAGAGCAGAAACTGTAGGCCCGGACTGTTTAATAATAAATTCAATCTATGTTAACATTGGGAACACTCATCAAGTCGACAGAGGCAGCCAAGAGAGAAGAGAAAGAGATAGAGAGAAAAGGAGGGTAGAGGATGGGAGCAGAATGGGAATAAATCTTCCCCTAGGCAGTTCCCTTCCATGTCCATTCCCGACAGATTATATGCAGTTCACATTTTATCGTATGTTTGAGCTGGCTTGTGTTTGCAAATAATGGGGTAGTAAATTAAAATGAACTGGTGAAGAGTGAAAAGGGAGGGTCACTGAGCTGATATGGCTGAGAGTTTCTAAAAGGCTTTGGTCGGAGGGCAAAAAGAAAAGGTGGAAGTTACAGTAAATTGTGGCACTTCAAATAGGATTTAATTAATTCATAATAAAAGATAGCTAATCTATGCTCTAGTACAGAAAGCTCTGTTTTAAACTGATGGAGCAGCAGGAGCCAAGGACAGGGAGGCAAAGAGGACAATGAGTTGCTGCTTTTGTATAACAAGCCAAGCCACATATTGAGCTAAATGCACCCCCCTCCCTCCCCCCCAAGCCCCTTTTGTTACCATCTAGATAGCATTGGATTTTCCAGAGCAGGAAAATCAAATGCTTCATTCAAGACCAATTGCTTTCTGTTGGATCAGCTCTCCCTTGCTCTGATGTACGACAGTTTCATGCACACACAGCACATGGTGGGCATTCAGCATACAAAATCAGAAAGCATGCTGTTGAACATTCTTTCCCCAGCAACACAGAGAATTAGCTGTGTAGACTTCAACTTGAGAGCTAATTATTTCAGGCCTTGATTATTATGTGTGCCACATGTAAACTTTGTGTTTACTTAAATTCCTTAAACTCTGAGTAAAATTCATTTAATCTGTAAAAAAGAACAGAGAACAAGAACTATTTAACATTATGACTAGTGTTTTATGCAATTAAGGTATAATATGCAATTTTGGACATTTCCCCTGCAATTTAGTGTCCTATGATTTCAACTTGTGCTAATAAATAAAACTTAAATTCAAACCGGAATGCAAAAATATCTTTTGTAAACTTACCATTGTAAAATGTGAATGTTATCAGTGCAAGGAAGCACAAACCTGACAATATGACAGTGCCTATTTAAACACTTATTTGACAACTTAAACATATCATGAAAATATGTCAGGCAGCAGTATTTTTATAGTAAAATTGTAAGAAAAGTGATAACTTATGAAGAGTTTTTTGTGTTAGGGGCTAACTTTTAACCTAAAAAAAATGCTGATTTCATGCTGGTTTTTTTTTTGCAACAGTGTGATGGCAGATTATGAGGAAAGGAGAGGCAATAAAAATATGTCCAGTATCTTGAAGGTAACACTCACATGGTGGTTTTTCTTGGACTCCACCCCCACAAACAGAGCAACTGTCACACTGCATGCTCCACATTGCCGCTACAGCACAGCATGGCTCCCAGCATGAACAATTTACAAAATCAGATATCTGCAAGTTTGCAAAAGGTCAGTAAGTGTCACTTGCATTCCAGCTGAGTGATTTCTGCTTCTGCTGCTGCCCTGCCTCATCTATTCAAGTGCAGAGTTTTAGTTTACAGATTTGCATTTGTTTTTTCTTTTTAATTATGGACTGACAGTGTTTGCCAAAAATAGAATAATTAGTGCCACTTTAAATGGGTAAAGACTTAAAATGGAGGGCTGCCAAAGCAGACAGTGAGAAGGAAGCACAAAGAAAAAGAAAAACATGATGGGAAGGCATGATGAAGGTGTAAAGGACTGTGCTGATCGAGGGAACAGTAGAAAGAACAGAGGAGGGGAGAGGGAAGAGGTTGACAATGCTGAAGAAATAAGGGCAGTGCAAGGGAGGAAGAGACTTTGCTGACTGAAGAAAGGAGAGCAGGAAAATGGCAATGAGAGGAGGCTGAAGGTTTGTTGAAGAGAGGCAGAAAGGGCAGAAAAAGCTAATGAAAGTAAGAAGAGAGGAGAGGAAATGGAGGAAACTTCAGGTGAGACAGTCTGATCTGTCTGAGTAAGACTTAGGATGGATCAGAAAGGGATACTCAGAAAAGAACACAGACCATAGGATATTGTTAATGAGTAACTTTCTCTATCCCCCTCTCTTTCTCTGTCTGATACACACATCAGTTGGACCTCTGAACACATCATGTCTGTTAAGGATCTGAAGATACTACAAAGGAATCTGGGAATGTGTGTGTGTGTGTGTGTGTGTGTGTGTGTGTGTGAAATATTTAGTATTAAGTATAGTATTTAACTCAAATTATTTTTCTATTCCTTATTGTTTGGCTTATTTGGGAAAAAGTTGAAGATTGATTTTATGTGCATCATTATGTACCCCTGGCCTGTTTTAATTTGAATCAGAACAATGTTACTTTGGTGTTTGAAGTACTTTGAACTAAAACACATTACCACTGCAATACAGGTATTTTAATTTTGCAATAAAATTACCATTAGAAATTGACTGAAGAGAAATAACTGCATTAAACAACTAATTATACTGTACCAAAACCAATTTACCCACATTGTTCTTTCTTCCATAAAACACATACAAAGCACCTACCTACAAGACATTTTGCTAATAGTTACTATATCTCCCTCCACTGTATATACTGTGTTTAAGTCCTTCCAGTATAGTGTCGGTACTGTACAGTATACACATGCAGATGTATACATCTTTGTAAATCTTTAAAAAAAATGTATACATGTGCACATAGCTAGTGTTCTGCTTAATATTCACATTGTCAACATTTATCATCAAATGTGTCAATTTCATCAATAAATGCTGAGAGTATTTTGCAGATAGTTATATCCAGGATAAAGTGCCTTTACTTTAAAACATTCTGTAGGTTTTTCCATGTAGATTTTTGTTGACAGTTTTAAGGTCCTGTATATCCCACTCACTGTGTCACTGTTGGGCATGTTCTCAGAGATGTCTGTCTCTTTTGTTTTGTTTGCTGTCCTCCTGTGTAAGTTTTCCTTCCCTTTGTGCGTACATACATGCCTCAAAGTACTCTGATCCATCTTTGTCCTTTCTCAACATGACACTGTTTTATGCTGTCCGTTCTGTGTTATGGGATTGATCTTTTCCAGTGTGACCTCATTATCACTGTCTAAATTCCCAGAGATGGTGGGGGAGAGTTTTTCCATCGTGTTATTTACCATCCCCACCTCGATCTCCCCCACGCATCCATCCTTCTTCTGTAACTCCTCCTCCTGACATAGGATGCTGTGGGGAATCACACAGCTGGCTGAATGGTTTCCCTCCTTTGGGATGTGACTCTTGGGCTGATACTGACAATTGGGGTTCGAGGTAGGGGCGCCCATGTTGTTGTTAATACTGACGATCTCGATGGCGTTGCTCCCCGGGCAGAGCCGGTGGCAGCCCAACAGGATGGAGAAGGCCTTGCGGAAATCAGCGTTGAAGGCATAGATGATGGGGTTGAGTGAGGAGTTTGCCCAGCCGAACCACACAAACACATCGAAGGTGGTGGAGCTGATACAGGGGAAGTCAGTGGTACCGTCCGGCAAGTTTGGCTCACAGAACGGCACCATGCAATTAAGGATGAAGAAGGGCAGCCAGCAGCACACAAACACTCCCATGATGACTGAGAGCGTCTTTAAGACTTTGGTTTCTCGTTTGAATGACATTTTGAATGAGCTCTCACTTTCTATGTTCGAACTATTCCCCATGCTGCTGTGACGGTTTTTGGCACTCTCAGCTGCCCGCTCCAGGGCAGATATTCTCCGTATCTGTTTCTGGGCGATGCGGTAGATCCGGGTGTAGGTGACGATCATAATAGCCACAGGGATGTAGAAGCTGATAAGGGAGGAGGAAATAGCGTAGGTCCTGTTAAGGCTGGAGTCGCAGTTGTCAGGGGGCAGATCACCGGGGTATGTTCCATTCAGCTCTGCGTAGCTGGTTGTCTGAGCTTTGTGCCAGTTGAGCTGAACAGGAATGAAGGAGATGAGAACAGACAGGGTCCACGCCACACTGATCATCAGACATGCCACTTTAGGGGTCATCTTGCGTTCATAGCGGAACGGGCTTGAGATGGCCCAGTAACGGTCGACACTAATCACACACAGGTTCAAGATAGAGGCAGTGGAGCACATGATGTCAAATGCCACCCAGACATTGCAGAAGGCGCCAAATGGCCAAAACCCCACAATCTCTGTCGCCGCTTTCCATGGCATTACCAAGATAGCTACCAGAAGGTCAGAGATGGCCAGCGAAATGACAAAGAAGTTAGTGACTTTTGACCGCAAGTGTCGGAACTTGGTCACCGCAGCACACACAAGTGTGTTGCCTAGCAGCGTGGTGAAGATGAGGAGGGAGAGGAAGCATCCTGTCAGCACACGTTTGGACGAGTCTCTCTCTGGTAGCAGCTGCTTGCCATCTCGAACCGTTGAGAAATTCTGATCCATTGTTTATATTACACTGCTAATAAAGTGAGAGAGGGGGTGGGTGAGGGGGGTGTCAACAGTCACCCCATCACATCCCCAGCCTGCTGCAGCTGTGCCTCTCTGGGGAAGGGTTTTAGACAGACGGCGTAGCTGGCGGAGAGGTCAACTGTCTCGGCACCAGCTCTCCCACAGACTGGGTCATCCATAGGCTCCTTGTCACAACCACCATCCTTGCACAAGAGCTGCTACAAATATTTCAAAAACATCTCTTCAGAAATTCGCCAACCAAAAATTCCTTGTTCATAAATTCCTGGAGCAGCAGTACAGGCAGCAGACATTCTAGTTTGAAGGAGAGGAAGAATATTCCAGCTGTTGTTTGCAATTATTTTTCCAATCAGCTCTGTTGTCATAAAATAGCAGCAGTAAAAAACATATTAAAAGAAAAGTCCTTGTTCCTCTTTTCCCCTCTCACTGCAAGCCTCAGCTTATCAAGCCTTCAGCGAAAGTTTCACATCATATTGTTGCAGAGCTGTTGAGTAAACAGAGGCTTGCCCAATCATTAGCCTTATATACCACCTCATCAATAACTTCTATTGATGGTTTTCGCCCTGCGTTTATCTGATTTGTTTAATGATCCTCGAGGCGTGTCCGTGTGATTATATTGGTGCCTGTATTGACGCTGATCCACACCGACTGCTAGATGTTATATTTTATTTTTTATGTCTTTGAATGCAGCTCGCTCTTAGTGAATACCACAATTTCCAGCCAACATTTCCACCTGAGTGGCGAGCAAAAAAATACATAGTTTGAAAACATCATTCAAAAGTCTCAGCTGTCCATTTTGAGATCAGAGACATATATAATAAATGTCTAATTCGTCACATGTAGGAAAGCACATCAATGCCACAGCTGTTTTTACGCGGACATATCGCTGTAATCCAGATGCGAGGTCAGTTTTTTTTTCTTCTTTTGGTTTAGTTTGCGTGCCGATATGAAGCCAAACGACAAATCAGTTTGGAAAACATTCAAGAGGTCACCCACCTAAATTAGCTCTGGCAGTGATATCCACACCTTTGAAACAGATGCGCAGTTTAGTTTTTCTTTTCTAAATGTTATACAGCGTGCGCTCCGCTCTGTGGATCTGGACAGCTCAGGACCCACGGCAACGTCTTGGGTTGGCTTGAAAATATCAAATCAGCTCCGCTAATTGAAAACATTAATATAAAATATTCAGTCCCCCAAAATCCACATCACTTCGGCATACATCCAACTTGTATCTTGGTACCAAGTGAAGGAGAAGGAGCTCACCCTCTCTGCGCTCTCCTCCATGGGAAGTCGCTCACGTTGCCCCCCCTGTTGCGTCGGTCCTTTGGTGTTTTATTGGTCCTTATGCTTTTCTTTTAGGGGTCATCCTTTGTTGTGCAACATTCAGTTACCCTGTGATGTGTCTGCGGTCTGACTAGCCGTTGGAGAGTGATGGGAATGAAACTCTGGTCTCTCCAAGACCGTTTTCATGCGCGCTCCTCTCTCTCCGCTCAGCTGCTTCCTGCTGCTGTGCGCCACGGTCCCTGCCACAACTGCTCCATCTATCCAGGGATCCTGCGAAGGGTGAAGCCTCCCAAATTCACGCTATAACCCACGCCTTTGCTAAATAGTTTAGCCACATTGTCTATGATGAAAAAAAATTACGTTATAGCAATGTCAAACTGGGAGAATCTACAGTATATGGAGGGAAAATCATGATTTTTTCGGTTTTTAAACTGATTTATATCTGAAATCTGACACCAACTAGATGTCAGATTTTGTGACTTCCCTTTCAT
Source organism: Euthynnus affinis (assembly GCA_029490765.1). Taxonomy (NCBI): domain Eukaryota; kingdom Metazoa; phylum Chordata; class Actinopteri; order Scombriformes; family Scombridae; genus Euthynnus; species Euthynnus affinis. The sequence goes on from CM055854.1 coordinate 16,918,968, forward strand.
CTGCTTTCACTTTTTTTTACTCGACCTAAGCCGACAAATTGACTATCACCGCTGTAAAGACAAAAAGAAAAGAGAGTCTAAAAATGAAGGTGCCATGATGTCCTGAGATGAACTGGTAGCCAGCAGACATGCACAGAGAGGCACAATGAGGCCATCTACTGGATGCCAGATTGCAGGAGATTATATGAGAGTTGGAGTCGAAGAGACTGAGTTGCAGCGCTGTAACGTCACATCATTAACATGACTAAACAACTCTGAATTAGATTAGAGTACCATGAGCCACGCTACAGCAGGAAGAGCCATGAATTAAGAGAGACACTGAGTGTTGCGATGTGCGTACACGTGCGTGTGTGTATGTGTGTGTGTGTGTGTGAGAGAGAGAGAGAGAGAGGGAGATAGAGATAGTGAGAGGTAGATTAATGGTGTCATGGTCTTAGCTGCTTGGTTAGCCTGGCCAGTTTGAAAATTAACTATTTAGTGAAATCAAATCCTCAATGGATTCTCTACCCCTGTGTGTGTGTGTGTGTGTGTGTGTGTGTGTGTTAGCGTGCATGTGTGTGCATGTCTTTTTGCCTGTTTGCTTTCTATGCGTCTATGACTATGCATGTCTGTGTGTGACTGTGTGGTGTATGTGTGTTTACTGTGTGTTTTTTGTACACATGTAATGTGTGTGTGTGTGTGTGTGTGTGTGTGTGTGTGTGTGTGTGTGTGTGTGTGTGTGTGTGAGTAATGCATGCAGACAAGCCAAGTGTAAGAGGCCTGGCAGACACAACGCCCACATTTCCCTGTAGCACAGAGCTAGGGTGTGCGTGCAGCCGACAGTTCAAAACAAAACATGACCACGTCACACACACACACACACACACACACACACACACAACCAGCCATGCAGGGTAATTTATGTCTGCTCCAAAAAGCAAATAAAATAGAATAGAGCAGAATAGAATAGAATAGAATAAAATAGAATAGAATAGAATAGAATAGAATAGAATAGGACTCCAGAAATGTCTTTTTGGAATGATTTTGTGATTTTTCACCACATATGTATATGGATTACATTATTTGTCCTTGAATTTTTCTAAACACGACTTCATATTTTTGTCACTACTCCATTTGTGTTTCTCTTTAGATGCCCCTTTTTTTAGAAGCATTTGAAGTGAGCATCTTCTGACAAGCCTGTTGGTTTAATTGAAATTAATGCAGTGAGTATCCTAATCAATGTCACAAAACTTTGGTTAACTTTTCATGATACCCAGAGAGTGTGACAACTCACCTCCTGACAGGAAGTTAATCAAGTGACTATATTTGCCGTTCTGCTGACCCTATTCCTGCAGGCAATCAATTGAAAGAGATAACCTACAAACTCTCTGCAAAGCTCTCTCACCGTGCCTGTATGGTGCATGCCGATTTCTATGGGGGGAAAGTGCCGTCCTTTAATTTTTAAGGATTCAACCTAAACCCAGTCTAATTTTGAAATATTACCATAAGCAGAGATTCAACCATTCAAATCCTTATGGAAATGCCAAAGATTTAAGGCTGTTGGGGGACCAAAATCTGCAGGGGACAGTACAAAGATTAAATTTTGGCACTCGCCTCAAGTTTCATAATGCACTTGCATATTGAATAACATTCAGCCAGCAATAATCTACACACACACACACACACACACACACACACACACACACACACACACACACACATATACATTTGTATTAATGCTATCATAATGGATGCTGCCAGAAGGGATGTGTGAAGCCAAGTTGCATCATTCAGTGCAGCACAGATCAATGTACTGTATATAAAAAGTGGTATTTAAGCTATAAAGAAAGTTCCCTAAATTATAGCAAATCTGGTATTGCATAAAGACATTAAAGGCACATTCCTAATATACCAAATGTTAGATAGCTGCCTTCATTTGAAATTCAAATCCGGTATTGTACATTTACAGCATTTCACATAGAATCCAATTAAAGAGATAGCTTTTTATGACATTTACCATTTCTCAGTAGCAAGAGCGTTGTTATTTTTTTTCTACAATAAGTAGAGCAATTCATTCAAAACAACAGATAAAGAGCATCCTGTGACAGAGATCTGGTTTGAAACGCTGTGTACAATAATATCCACATATGTATGTGAAAATGATGTGTCCTAATCTATTTAATATTTCCTACAAAGTTATTTACATAATCTAGTGTTTGAAACATCTCATCTCAGAGTTGATGTTTGTGTCAAAGCTGTATTTGTTCTTCTGTTTAGTACAAGAAATCTCATTTAAACAACAAAAATACTTCTATCGAGGTGAATCGCTGCAAGATGACACTATTTTTCAAGCCTGTCAACAGCATTAGATTATTCTCTGTGAAATGGCCACCTGAAAATAGCATTAAAAACACAAACAGTCAGACATTACTGAGTCATGCTTTTCTGATATCTAACTGACATGTTTGCAGGGCATTGAGCAGCTCCCATGTGTGTTGCTGTGGGAGATTATTTGTGAAAGGTGAGAAAAAAATCAGCAGGAATGAATAGGAGAAGAATCTGCCACAAAGATATCCCGCTCTGACAAAAAAAAAAACAAGAGACCCCAGTTCAGGGCACAAAATTAGCAATAGCCACCAGCCAAATGCTGGTAAGATATGCAAGTGGCTATTAGATTTGCTTCACTCACCAGCCAAAAAAAGTGAAAGAGCGGCTGGTAAAATCTGAACATTCACTAGCCATTTGGCCGGTGGATAAAAAAGTTAATTTTGCACTCTGCCCCGGTTTACAGACTGACCTTCTGTCTCTCACTCTCTCACAAACCCTCCTCCCCCTAGCCCCCCCCCCCCCCCCCCCACACACACACACACACACACATGCTCTCTCTCTTCCAAATCCTCTGACATCCATCAGGTCTCAGGCACTCATGGTTTTATGTCCCTTTTCTTCTTCTCATTGTCTCTGTCTTTGTATCTGAGGATAAAAGACTCAGTGCAGTTGATGAAATCTGGACCATCTGTCACCAGTTTCATTTAATAAAGTAGGTTTATAAAGATGTGGAGCACCAGTCACGTAAAAAGTTAATCTCTAAACATACTGTGCACACACACACACACACACACACACACGCACGCACATCTATCTATTTCTATCTACTGTAGCCAACTTCAAGCAGCCACCCTTCCAAGAATGAGAATGTATATCACATTCTTAAAGAATTATTTATTGAATTATCTAACCAGTATTCAGTTTAAATTATAAATATGTCATCACAGTGCAATAGTAATGATATGTTCCAACAGGCATGTATAACAGACTGCATTATTTGTTGTAACCGTCAAATGGAGTTACTGTAATCCTGTCGTGCAGATTGCAAAAATATGTTTTGTTAGATTATTCTGCAACATTCTAGTGAGGTTATCCGGTGCAGTGTGATTTAGTGAGATCATTTTTTGACAGTCGGGTTCCTGTTCTTTTATAAAGTAAATGGCACACAGCCTTGTTAGTCCTAAAGTTTTCACTGATGTGTTTTTCGCACATTTTGTTGTACTGTTATTTCATTTCAAAATGCATCATTTTGAATCACTCTAGAAAATCTATGTGAAAGCTTTAAAATAAAAATACACTGTAGTTTGTTAACTATTCTTCAACCCTGTTAATAGTTCATTCTAAAGTGCCACAGAAAAGCAGAAATGGACTTTTTCTTATCTTTAATGTCACATTTGGTTGCGCTTAAAGTAATGGTTCTGGTAAAAAAAAGGATTTATTTTCTAAACTAAACAATTAATATTTTTTTCTGCCAGCAAATTTAAGACCATCCTTCCTTGATGGCACTACTTCAGATATTTAGATGGTGGTATCACAAATCCATAGAGATTGAATATGACCATGCAAACCAGACTTTTGTTAGTTTCATATGATCCACAAATTTGTTTTCACTATGAATTATAAGATTTGACTACCTGTATCAGAGTTTAACCAAATTTTTTTGTATTCTTCAATCAGTCATGCTCCTAAGGCATACCATTTCAATTTCACCAAAGCATCAGACAACTAAGGGATGGTTTTTTCTTTTTTTTTTTTTTTTTGTCTTGATCTTGCGGTGGCAGTCTGGCAAGAGCTTGGCACCTGTTTTGAGACTGATTGAAATTTTATGGTCCTCTTTTAAATTTTAATTGCTAAAGGGAATTGAATAATTTCTGTTTGACATGTTTTATCTGTCCACCTTTGTGTCTTTTTCTTGTTGTCTCACATTCACACATGCACCAGGATTACTTCCAGCCAGACACTTCACAAAGTATTGCATCCTTTTTATCAAAAAGGCTTTGTAGCTCATCTTAAAAGCACATAGCTTTAAATCCAAGCTAGTCCAGCTTACATTCTGCTGTAGAATTGAAAACAAAATGTTTAACCTCACTTAACTCCAAGCTAGGGGAGATTTTCTGGTTTAGATACTGTATGTGTATGTGTGACTTGTTATAGCTGCGTTAATGAAGGAGACGAGTATGCATTGGCAAAGCCATTAGACAGTAAACAATGATAAATGAAGCATCTTAACATCCCATTATGTTGAAATCTTCTTGACAAATTCAATATGTCTCTTTCTAATAAGGATTTTGGAATGTGGCCTCCGGCTGTACAAACTAAGATGTATGAAATCTGTGCCTCTTATCTGTGGTAGCTGGGGAGAAGCAGCCAAGGGGTATAATCAGCAACGAGTAAGTCGACGAGAAAAGGCAACACTGGGCAGTCATTTCGTGGAAAAGAATTGGAAATGGCGTTGAGACTTAAGATTATTGTCACAGATGGTAGTTTACTACAATAACAGAATGGAAGTGACTTGTGCCACTTGTGTTAGGAGCTGAAAGTATATTGGAGAGAGAGAACAATTGCTCCATTTGAGAGACTGAGCTGGTAGCTGGATGAGCAAATCAGCTTTAGAAACAAGCTGTGATCTGTGATCAAGCTGTTGCAGGATCACAGCACATACCTGCATGCTGTCACTAAACCTAAATACTTTGTGCAGCTTTCCTCTTAACTAATGTAAATGGCATGAGTGAAGCTTTGATTCAGACTCAGGTTATTGCCAACATTTTATCAAGTAATATTTGAAGTAATATATGCAGAACATAGAATTCTCATAACTAGTGAACCCAAACTGAACTTTATAAAGTGTATAATAAGAAATATAATACTTTGAGCCCACTCAGGGAAAGTAAAATATGGAGCAAGATGTACAAATTTGTATAAAATCCATCAATCCATTCAACAACCACCTCATCAGTTTTATTTGTATTAGCTGCTGTTGAAACCTGAAAATATTTAAACAAGCTTGTCATTCCTTTTCATTCATCCATCACAGTTTCAATGATAGTATTCTTTCTGATCTGGTCTGAACTGACTTGAGGGAAGGGAATGAACCTAGCTGGGCTCTGGAGATCAAAACATCACTCAGAAGACATCAATACAACTGTTTTCATCTACTGCTGTGAAAGTCAGACTTTCATCAATACTGTTGTCACTCTCCTGCAGAAAAATCTGATACTAGCCATCATACCATGCCCTGGAGTATTGTCTTTAATAAAGCTTCAGAGGAACTGTCAACACCTGTAACAAATACGTTAGTAAAATCGCCATAAAGATGTCAGTAATTTGACATGGATGTGGGATGGTGGATCCAGAGAGTAACATCATACCATTGTGAAATATTAGCAAGCTGACTGCCTGGTTTCACAAACTCCAATAATCATTGTAATCACTTGGCACTTCAAATGCAAATAGAGAAAAGCATTTCCCCACCATCAAATAATTAATACATGCAGGAGAAGTGATGTGCAACAGACAGTAATTTAATGCTACAGTGGAAAATTAGAAGTGCAAGGAAGCATGACAAATGAGCTTGTACATTATCTTCAATAACGCATAGCAAAATTCTCCTCACGACTAAGTTGCAAAATGTCTTCTACTATTAGTGAGGTTAGTTCAGTATAATTTTTACATTTTTAATTTTTTTTATTTCCAGGCACATCTTTTAGTTGCTTAACCTTAGAATTAAGATTTAGATCTTAATCTCGCTCATAGACCCACCCCTAAAAATCAGATTTTCACTCAGCACAGAGAATATTTCCACTTTTAGCAGATGAATGTGAAAACAGCCTTCTAGTGTCAAACTCTGCACCTACATCATTCTGCACAGTGAAGCTCAAGCATCCAACTGTAGGAACAAGAAGAAAAACACATTTTTAACCGGAGGGGGACTTTAAGATTTCTCTTGAGTTAATCACTTAATCACTCTTCCAAAAATAATAATAATGCTAACATTTATTTAGAAAGTACATTAGAAAAGGAATTCACAATGAGCTTAATCATGTTAGATATTAGACACTATAATTAATGACTGTAAAATTATATGTGTATGCTGTGTGGGCACTTGCTTCTAGCAGGATAGTCAGGTTCACCTGTAACTGTATTCTGCACACATAAACTGACACACAATGCAAAATACAATGGTATCAGTGTTTTTCTTGTTGTTGCTCTTGTACTGATAAAGAATTAACAACAAATGATAAACAAACATGTCATTTCATATGATACAATGAATAAAAACACAGAGAATAAATGAATTCCTCAGATCAGCAACAGGACTCTTACTGTAGAGATACTGTAGCATAGTCACCTCTGTTGTTCATAACAATTGCTCACTCTCTAGCTGGCTGTCTTGGGTGAGATCACTTGGCAACTTAACCTGGGCTGATTTCACACACCAGTAGTTCATCTGAGCAAAATGCATGCTTGGAGCAAGTTATAATATAACCACAAGCTAGAGAGTTATGATCAAGACTTCAGAAAGGTTGGAGCCATCTATGAATTGCCACACATCTGAGAACTGATTGTGACAATAATGGCATTCATAGTGGCAGATTACTTTACTCAAGCACATTTCAAATCTGAGGATGCCCGTTTTCACAGTGCACTGAAATACATGTAAACCAACCACTGCTTGAAAGGTAGGAAGATCTTCAAAAAATCTTAAATCATGAGACATGTTTTAGAAAATGGTTGGCACTAAATGTCCAAATAGACATGATTAGTATTCGAGAGAATAAAAAAACTGACCATGCCATGCATTGTAAATAGTCTATTGCTGTTTTCAATCAGAGGAGTCTTTCTCCCTCCCCCTGTCTTTCTCCTCCTTTTCCCTCTCCCTCTCTTTCATCCTTTTCTTTGTTGCAATGGTCCGGTTGCTTACTGTTGTGTCATTGATGCCATGTATCTACTGACACCACCACCTCGCAGCGATGGGAGGCTAATTTATCTCCCATTACCAGGTCCAGCACATGTTCCCCCCTTCTCACCAGCTTTGTTTGCCTGTGTCTGCTTCACCTGCTCTATCTCTGTCTGCAGTGGTCTCTCTGTGTGTGAGAAGCAGGTGTTGTAAAAGCTGACAGAGAAGCGTGTAATATGTGTATCTATTTGTTTCTAAGCCTCTGGTTTTCTCATTCAATAAGTAATGTGTATATTATCATAATTATACTCACCATTATGTATTGGGCAGTTTGCCACACATACATTTTCTGATAAATGATACATTTGCCGGAGCAATAATTCAGTCAGGTGCTCTGAGATTCCAAGTCCCCGCAACAGGCCTTTTTCTTAGAGGACATGTTGACTCAGGTGTAACTAATAACATTAATAATATTTGCATTCCATTTAGCCATGCCACTTCCATTCTTGCTATATAGGCTTTTTTCACAGAAGACATATCAACATGTCACAGAGGGAAAAGCTGTGGTGTGAATAACAAAATTAATGATGGCTGAATTCCATTTACCTGCTTTGGGTTCAAGGTTGTGGAATTTGCATGCTGACTCATTGTCACACATGGCTTACTTGGACACAGAAGATGCCTTTTTTTCATGCATTCTGCAACACCTGTGCTTTTCCTATTTGACAAGCGAAACTGTGCGCTGTGAAAAAGGCATATTCTGCATGCTGGACACTTTAATGAAACAGAGCCACGGTTAATGTCATTAGTAACGGTTGTACTTTCCCTGATAAAATTTGTCATGAAAAGGGTCTATTAACTTCTTTGTTGTGATAGTGATAGTGTGCTAAGGCTGTCATTTATTATTTTCTTACTCTCTATCCAGCAGTCACTTCTGTCACCTCCACCTTGTTGTTATTAGTAGAGAAGTAGAGGAAGGTATCTGCTCTGTGGTGGTTTTGCTCTCTGTTTTTGTCGTAACTGTATATATTTTTTAAGATACTGCAGTCAGCTCTTAGAATAACATTTGTTTGGGAATATACAGACTACAACAAGTCTGACAAATATACACATAACTGACAAACTGATCATGTACACTCAAGTCAAAATGAAACTGTCCAATGAGCTGTATTGTGCCATTCATCCAGGACTCTTCATCTGCTTCACCAAAGGTGACAGTTGTCTAGCTTACTATCAAATTGTCGAAATCTAGACAGACTTGTAGGATGAAGGTTTAGGCTGATAGGGCTGTTGATGAGAAGCATTTTTGTGTTTAGTGTTATTTTTGTAAGGAGTTGGTCTGTTTTTATTTTTGTATCATTAACTGTAAATTTTCAAATTCAAAATGCAATGTACATTGTCTGTCAGGATTTTTAATATGTTAGGACCTGTCTCTCAACAGACCTCTTGACAATGACAGCTAGCAATATTATAAATAATGAAGTGTGTCAGCTCTAGGGCCATCATGCACTGGCAGGCTTACTGACATACCTAATTGCCAATGGAGTCATCATTAATGTCATAAATTACACCTGTGCATTCCACTGCAGCAAGTCAAAACCTCCACCTTGATACTGTATATCTCAAAATGAAATATATTGTATATATAAAAAACAAACAAAAAAAAATCCATTCAAAAAACATGCATGTTTTAACAAGTACCCCACCAACTCCTAGTGTGTGGTAATAAAATAGCCATACTAGTGGCATGAAAAACCTTTGGGTGATTATTGTTCTAGTAGTTGTCATAATTTAGAGATGTTCCTGCAACATGCACCCTCAGAACCCGATTGATTAAGTGCCATAAAAAGGGGAAGCTCTCTCTAATCATTGTGTTTTAAAGACTGACAAAAGTAAATGTCACAGATCTGTCATTAAAGGAATAGTCTCATATTTTGGGCTACACAATTGGTTGTTGTTGTTTTTTGCAAAGAGTCAAATGAGAACATAGTAGTCTCATGTTTATATACTACATGAGCTGTACAGCCAGCCGGTGGTTAGCCGTTAGCTTAGCTTATCATAAAAAATTAAAGCAGGGGAAAATAGGTCTAGAGGTTAAAAATAAATCTGCTTACCTCTAAAAATTATAATTTTCTGAAAATGTGATGCATTGCATTTCAGGACTGCTAGCAGAAACATGTCATGGAAACTATGGAATTATTGATGGCACTATATAGTACATAATTCCATACTCAGAATTCACACATTCAAATATAATGGCAGAAGACATATAGAAGAAGAAGAAGCTAATATGGCTAGCTGTTCTGCTTCCAGTCTTTATGCTAAGCTAACTGTGTCCTGGCTCTAGAGTATGAGCTTGGTATCAATCTTCTCATCTAGCTCTCAGCAAGGCAGTAAATAAGCCTATTTGCCAACTATTTGACCTATTGCTTCAAAATAAAAATTAATTGGCTTATGGCTTGACAAGTTTCTAAGAACAACAATAGTGTTACAGCTCTTAACCTAGGTCCATACAATAGAAATGAGACTGATGGGTTGTGTATTGCAGAGATTACCGATGTTATGACTTTGGAATAACAATTTTAGAAGTGATGCATGCAAAGTGACCAAGAGCAACAGTAATGTAGTCAGTAGCTTTGGCACCAGGGTCATATTCAAGCACACTTTCATAATGAATGGCTTATAAGCAGACCCCTGTCACAGAAATGTCATAGAGATGTAAGAACATCTGCAGCTAATAAGATAAATAATACATTTATCTGATTAAGGTGTGCCAATATGAAAGCACTGACAATAATCAATTGTATTGTCAATCACCTAAATCAAATATACCCATTGTTCATTTTATTAGTTGCAGCTGCCCATTACACAATTTGTATGGATTTGATATGCCGTTGTTATAAATGTTATGAGTTACACAGTAATTTATTCTTGCCCCTGGCAAGTGCACATACAGAGAGAAAAACAGAGAGGAGACTTCTATTACTTCATTACTGCCATTCACAACAAGAATCGATGTATTCATTATGCCCCTCCATCTCTTTACCCATAGCACTTGTTTTATATCCACTAAACCACTTGTTTTCCTGATTAGAAAGCCACCAAGAGTGCGAACACTCCCAAGGGCATAGAAGCAAGCATACTAGCTTTTCTCTAATAAACAGTTGCTGAGTGAGCAAAACAAATGCTCCAGCAAGAACTATTTGTTGTTGAATTACTGTATAGATTTGACTTTATTTGGATGCAAAGGAGGTCTCTGTGCACTGATTAAATAATAATGCTTGGATATGTAAAGTGGGTAGAAATTGGTATTTGTGACATCATCTGATACTCAGTCTATGGCAGTGTACATGTCCACACCGTCAATAATAATTTACAAGCACAGTCTGCATGTGCACCTGTGTCTTTTCTCCTGCCACCTTTTCAGTGCTGAACACCTTTCTCTTTCCTCAACATATTCACTGGTGTCATCTCCTCTCCAATATAATTTCCCTCTCGATAATACCACACAATTTACTATTCTTCATTTCCAGTGAATTTTAAGTGTTCACTTCTGGTATGGGAACACTGCCTGCAACTTTGGGTATGCACAAAATAAATAACCTCATGCAATGTGTCATCTTATGTCATCTCAATGTGTAAAAAATTGTCTCTTTCCTCAATGGCACTAATGGTGTTGCACTTGTTTGTACACATGAAAAGTGTCACAAATAGCTGATTACTTTCACACATCCACACCTGGCCAATCACTGTATGATGTGGTTGTACATATCAAATAACTGGTTTAGGAAAGATATAGAAATAGTTGGATACAGCCCCCCTATCTGAGGTTAGAAAGGTGTGGGGGGAGGAGGTTTCAGACACTGTCAGGTGGTCTGACAATAACTTGCTGAAGTATAATGATGCTGAAACTGACCATACAACAAGCATGCACACTTCACACAGTGATTATTTAGGTGTGCAGAAATGAGAGAGTAGGTTTGAGAGTAGTAGGTTTGAACTTTTATCTCAAGGTTATTTTTTTCTTCTTTACACAAATATTTCTTTCACTTTTTGTGTGTACAAACGAGTAAAACGCTAAGAATTACATTCCAGGAGAGACTGTTGGTGGCCATCCCCATTTGTATGATTCATCATGTCTTAGCCTTCTCTACCACTGCAGGCTTTTCAGCAGAACTTCAAATGTGGCCATTTGAAACAGTTTGTAGAAAGTATTTTGAAGAATACTGAGCTTTTTAAAGTGACCTCTGAACTCCGTGCATAAACAATACAAATGAAGAGAAACAACTGAATCTCCATGAACATGTGAACATATAAAATTATTATTATTATTATTAGCCAGCAAAATCCACTGTCTTTGTTGACTTAAGGCATATTTAGCTAGATCAGGTCGAGATGTGTTTATCATTCATAATATTTAATCCTTGGCTGCCATTTTGACCCAATTTGAGTGATTAAATGTGTATCCACATGTGAAGACAAAGAGGAGGGTCTGTTGTAATCTGTATATTGGCCGCAGAAAACATGAAGTATTTTACTCCTGTTCTATTTTTATTTCTTATCCATGTGAAGTGAAACCTATCAAGTGCTTTTTGGAGGAGACAGTCTACTCCACTGAAACTTAAACTCATTTTGACAATTCCTGACTGTGTGGGAGGCGCTGTGCCAGATATACACAAGCAGCAGGACTTTGAAATCAAGAAGAAGGAAAAAAATGGTTTAAGACATTCCAGTGCTTATCCTTTAATGCCTTGAGCACATCATGAATGTGAAGTCAAACAGCTAAAAATGTCACTCTCACAAAGTCACACCAAGAAGTAACTCCTCATGAAAGATTGTAGTGTGCTTGCTGAGAGATTCATACACAGATCAATATGTACTTATTTTGACAGGCATTGCACCAGGGAGGCACAACCGACATGTTGTGATTCTTTTTTTCTTCTCTTTCCTTTTGGTTAAAAGGATTTCAGCCTTATTATCCAACATTATAACTCAAGAAATGGATGTAAAAAGATACAGTAGGTTGTGTCAAGAAGGGATTGAAATTCTGCTTTTCAGAACTCAATCTGTCTCTATTTTTGGCTCAGAACCATCTTAAGGACACTAGCCAAAATGGGCTGTCAGCGGAGCACTCAGCGGAGAAAAACTAAATGTAAATTTATTTTTGCTCCAAACAAGAAAATAAAAAACAATTATTATTCACTTTGAAGGATTATTGTTGGTTACTGAACTGTGAAATGTATAATTTTCCATGAAATGTATCATTTCAGTCAATCACACAGCAGTCCTCCCGGAATGTACTCTGACTCATCATCTAATCAATGAGCTTTTCTTGTCTTTTGGCCTCACGTCTTTTTAGATCAACTTTCTCTTTCAAGAATCTCACAAAAGTTTTCCAGTGAACAGGCAGCACTGAAGTTGACTTGCTATCCAAACACTCCCTCAGGATTTAATAAAAAATATTGGATATTGGCTGCAGCTTCTGTGAATGGAGTGTATAAAATGTCTAAAACCAGACAGTTCAGTGAAAGGTAAGTCCGTCAGTTCGACTGATGACTGCTGTTGACTGTCAGTCAAGAACATCTCATTTATTTATTTAAAATAAAAATCGCTTTCTAATGCTAATTGCTTTTTCTCTGCTGTTAATTTATGTTACTGTATAAACATTGTTTCCTCTCTGACTTCTTCCTCTTGCTCCCTAGTGCCACCTCTCTTTTCCACATCTTTCCTCTACACTGTCCTTGCCTGCTCTTCCACCATATTTTGATGATAAGCAGGAGAGAACCAGCCAGTTCCCGGTTTGTCCATGTGATGATCAAAAACGCCAGGTAAACCAATAACCATTAGCCATTTAGACAAGCAGGGTGACCGTGGGCATGTGGGATTAGGCTTTCACACTCAAACACATACACATATTAACACACAAATATACCTCTAGTGGTCCAATGCAAGACACAAGGTCATGACATTTTCATGTCAGGACAGGATGAAAATAGAAAGAGGGCCATGAGCTGGACAGACTGAGGCACAATGAGTCAGTGGGCTGATAACACAGACAGACTGAATCAGTGGGCTAAAAGCAGAAGGCGGTTTGTGTGAGTGTGTGCATGCTACATTCTTTAAAGGGGAGAGGGACAGGAAAGGAAGTCAGAGAGATGATGTTCTAAGGTTTTTAGGGGGTTAGCTGCAAGTGGTGGACACCAGTCCTGCAGGTCCCTGTGGATGTTGCAAACCCCAAACGCATGGTAAAAATAACTGCTGTGTCTTTATCCCAATTACTGTACATTCAGTCCATCCCCCCTTTCTCACAAACACATACACACACTGTTTCTTTGCTGTCTTACAAGTGCATCCTTACTCATACTATCTGTTTTTTATTCAGTTTAGTTTTAATATTGGAATGTGGAGAAAGACTTGAAGAAAACTATTTGTTTGAAATCTCAATATTCCTTTCCTTTGTCAATTTAAAGGGTTACAGACTAAATTATACCAGTATGTATCTTACTATTTTTCATATTTGTGCTTGCAATCTATTGTAATATGTTATGTAAGTCTGGAAATGAGTATTAATTAAACATATTCTGTTTACTGCTCTGTTAAGGCATCTCATCTGAATCTAAGTGGCTTCTAATAAGTGAGATAGTGCGATGGCCAACAGCCTCACAGTGACTGTGTGATTCATGAGGTTTGGAAGTGAGGCTTGGCAGCAATGACTTCTCCACAAGGGAACACTGTCCTCTTGTGGCAAATGTTTTGAATTGAGAGACTGTCAAGAACGTATAAGAATGATAAGGCTTGAACAAGAATGAAACCCGAATGTGTCAAATTCAAAACAGACAAACCTTGATATAGTTAAGCACAAGCATTAAGTTGTTATGTGGCATTCAAAACTAAAATGGTGAGTTACTTAAACTTTTAAGCAACTATGCAATAAAAGATCAAGCATCCCAAGACTAGAAAAGTTTCAAATGCTTTGTAATCCTTAAAAGACAAGGCAGATGGTATTTTTTCCTATTGTCAACAAATCCCAAGAAAATACCAAAACCAACAATAAATGGGTCCTAAACAAATATCCATGTAGCCAAAGCCTGATATGGCTCATTCATCTGTGCCATAGAGTTCCATTGTTGTCCAAAAACGATTTAAGTCAAATAAATCAGCCACAAACACAGAAGAGGAATGAGCTCAGCTGACCTTTATTCATAGAAAAGGAATTGCAGGAATGGCAGAGTTGAATCATCGGTGAAAATCATAGGTGAAAATATGACTCGGTGGGAATGACCGTTCTATACGTTCACGTTCTATGTCCACGTTTCTAATCCCGGAAGTCAGGAGTCGTCGTTTTTTACGTCACATTCCCCACAGCGCGAAAACTGTACTTCCACATTTGAGCTGCACAACTGTAACAACACTGCTGTGAGTTGAATTCTTAGCATAAATACGACTGTAGACTATTGGTTCTAACGGAAGTCTTTCATGTTTTAATCCATAGGGGTGCACTCTCTTGGACAGTGTCTTTGCTAACTGTTACGTAGCAGGATAGCGAAACTTACGTTGCTAGCTAGCATGCTGAGTTTAATTTGAGTAACGTTAAGTAGCCTTAGCTTCTCTCACACTCATTAAAATTAACAACAACAACAACAACAACAGCTGCCTCTTAATTTCGTCTCTAAAAGTATCCACTTGGTTATACAGACTATTTCGGTGTTTATTGTTTAACTTACAACGAAGTTTTGGAAACTGGGGGTTAGTAGTTGTGTGATTTGCCTGTATTTTAACCTCAGAGACCAGGCATAGGTCTGCGCTGAATCTTGCGCTGTGCTTGCTGGTGTTACAGTGTATTTGATTACCCATCAGATCCTGTGACCTGCAATGTTGGGAGAAGTACAAAGATCCTTTACTTAAGTAAAACTATTAATACTACAATGTAAAAATACTCCATTGCAGCTAACAAATCTTGCATTTAAAATCCTACTCAAGTGAAAAATATAAAAAAATACAGAAGTATTTTTAGCGAAATTTACATAAAGTACCTAAGTAAAAGTACTAATTTTGCAGAAAACCGGACACATTTTCTGCAAATTAGTACTTTAACTTGAGTATTTTAAGTAGGATTTTGAATGCAGGACTTTTACTTGTAATTAAATATTTTTCCTCTCCCATAAACTCAAGACAAGGTAAATTACATAGAAAAAATATAATAATTTTGTTTTATTTGAATTTCTTTATTTTGGAAATGAGATGTGATGAATTTGATTATGATTATGCTCGACATGTGTGGCAAGTAGTGATCCGCTTGCAACAGTAGTTAAATTTCTTTGTAAAATAAGTTAAAATGCCTAAATATTGGAGATTGCAGAATAAATGCTGTTTTGATTATTACGAGGTACCAGGTCATTTGAATAAGCTGTATTCTATCGTACAGAACATAATTAGAACAGTGTTAATAATTGAGTTGCTACAAGCTCTATTGATTTGATAAGATTTTATTAAATCAGATTTAACAGGATGTAAATATTTCTGTGACTTTCTGTATATTCTTAGAAGGCTGCTGGGAACTGTCCAACTTGACTGCAGCCTTGTGTCTTTGCCCCCTGCTGCCGCCGCCTGATCCGGTTTCAAAAATGAAAAAAAGTCCAAATTCTCTAATTCCAGCTTCAAATATGAACATTTTCTGGTTTCTTTAGTCCTCAGTGATATTTAACTAAATTTCTTTGGGTTTGGCTTGGACGAGACAAAACTGCCCAACTGCTCTGGCTGTGTCCAATGCTTTTGAATAAAGATGAAACTCAGGTTCACATAGTTAATGATATTTAGTCTTACATACAAATGAGTTGTACTATCAATTGCCAGGTGATCCCCCTTACTATCCTTTAATCGAAATACAGCAGCTCAAAAATCCTTTTGATGACCCCGCAGTTGAAAGTTCACTTTTTAACAATATCAAGTTTCTTTTGTAAAGGCAAATTTTGCTAAAATAGTTGTCAGTATAAATTAGGAGATAAAATGTGCAAAACAGACAACAACTTCAAAACCCCATAATCTGCAGTCAGCAGATTAACTGATATTTCTGGTAACCGCGACAAACCTGTTTGTCACTGTGACTGCAGCAGAATTTTAAGGTGGTATTGCCGATTAGAAGCTAGTAATGCTCCACTGCTGTATGTTCTTCAGCTGATCTCAGCAAAAAAAAACTTGGCATGGTCTGTCTTGTTTTCATTGCTGCTGCTGATTTAAGTTGTGTGTCTTCCTTTTTTCTGTTTTTCTTTCAGAAAGCAAATATGTCGAAGATAGACAAAATGAGCATCTTGGGGGTGAGGAGCTTTGGGGTGGAGGATAAAGACAAACAGGTCATCTCTTTTTTCAATCCTCTGACTGTGCTGGTTGGACCCAATGGAGCGGGGAAAACGGTATGAGAACTTTTGGATGAGAGCAAAGGTTGACAGTAAAGCATGACCTCTCAAGAATGAACAAGACAGTTGACTGTATGCCTTTGAGATGACATGTTCATTGGAATTAGGCTAGTTCATGTGATGATCTGCCCTCTTTTTTTTCCATGTTTTGCAAGTGGCCACTGCAAAGGTTTTGTAGAATATTACAGAATGATAAATGCAACTCTTATTTAAATCTCGTGCATTGTTACCCCCTTTTTATTTTTGTTTTCAGACTATAATTGAGTGCCTTAAGTATGCAACATCAGGAGAGCTTCCCCCTGGATCTAAAGGAGGTGCATTTGTTCATGATCCAAAGGTGAGCTCACTCTGGTGTAACAGTGTTGGCACTGAATGAGTTTCAGTAGCTGGCTTTATATGTTTTTAGAGCAATTTTCTATAGGATGTCTTTCTTCTTGACTACTTTACAATTTAATTTCTTCTATAATAAGCAGGATAGATCGTTTTACTCAGTCAGAGGTGCAGTGGGCATCAAAAGTCAAACTTAAGTCAGTCAGTTGGTTGACTCCTGAGTCCTCTATATTTATGCTAGAAATCTTCATTAGTATGTGAGAAATTCATCTTTTTACAATTCTGTCTGATCTTATGTGAGATGTATCCAGGTGATCTAATGTTAACTTAAAAGTCATGCTGTGTGATTTCAGGATGCCCATGAGACGGATGTGCGAGCACAGATTCGACTCTTATTCACAGACGTCAACGGAGAGAAATTGACCATCCAGCGCTCTATGTCCTGCACTCAGAAGGCAAAGAACTACACCTTCAAAAGCTTAGAGCAGGTCATCACTAGATTAAAGTAAGCCCAAAGTCTCAAGTTTCTTGACTAAAAAAAATAAATAAATGTTTCCTAACTGATATTGATGTTACATAGCCCTTTTCTTTATGTATGACCTCCATTTTCATTCATCCAGAGATGGCGAGAAGGAAAGAAGCTTGTCGTCTAAATGCGGTGAACTGGATCGGGAGATGATTTCTGCACTCGGTGTGTCAAAGCCTGTGCTGAATAATGTCATCTTCTGTCACCAAGAAGAGTCTAACTGGCCACTTAGCGAGGGCAAAGCACTCAAAGACAAGTTTGACTCCATCTTCGCTGCAACCAAGTAAAGCCAACTCATTCTTACATTTTCCAGATATCTCCATTAGAAGGATTCTGTATCACTATCTCTTTTTTGCAGGTATATCAAAGCTCTGGACACAATGCGACAGCTGCGTCTCAAACAGAGCCAGACAGTCAAAGAGTGTCAGGTGGAGCTGCGCTACTTGAAGCAGAACAAGGAGAAAGCCCAGCAGATTAGAGAGACCGTGGCCACAAAGGAGGCTCAGCTGATGGCCTCTAAAGACAACGTCCAGCAGATAGAGAATCAGATTGATCCACTTGAGGTGGGTTAATGATTGCATTTGTGTTTTCTTTTCAACTTATAGCTATAATCATCAAATTGCATTTGACCAAATAAACAATAAAAATATTTGACTATAAAAGGTTATGGATTGCAAAAATTGAGATTAGTCAAGTCTCGGCACTAGATATTGGTATCGGTCTGGGGGGATAAAAGTATTTCTCCAGTTATGTTGGAAGCTCTGAAGGTCTTTAATAGAAAAGATGTAGATATTTGGTCAACTGGAGAGTCCATCAGCTGAAATCACATGAATAAATATGAAACTCAGAGGCTGGTCCACAGGTATAGACCTGTCTGTAGTATAACTGTCTTATGTTTGTCAATTTCTTTTTCAGAATCGAATGACAGACATCGACTTAAAACTCGGGAAGGTAATGAAGCTGGACAACGACATCAAAGCTTTAGAGAGCAGGAAGAAACAGATGGAGGAGGACAACAAGGAGCTGGAGGAAACCATGGAACAGGTAACAAGGAACATTATGTACACATGTTAACAAATATCAGTTTTTAACTTTTAATGATGGAGAAATGGAAAAGATATCATTTGATAGAGAGCTTTGATGGAGAGTTTGAAATGAAAAACAGATGCGTGTAGAAGTCAACACAGGTTTCAGCACCAAAATCACTGCTCACCCTCAACAGATCCCACTGATTGTGGAGGTTTAAATGTTTTGGGAAACCTGACAAGAGGTTTGGAAGATAACACAAGAGGATGGATACAAAAGAAGAATGAGATGGATATTATAGTAGTATAGTAGTACTCCAGAGTCCACTCTGTAAGAAGTGTCATTATACTAACTGGGAAACTAATAAAAAGACTGAAGATGGTGAATGAGGCTTTTGTAATGCTGTAATGACAAGCCAGTTCATCACTGGCCTGTATTGATATCAGTGTCTTCTACGACAGTTTGATGTGTCTGCTCTCTGCCAAGAACTTCTTCCTTTCTTTTGTTTAGTACTTCAGATCCATGTTTATGTGTGTTTTGAAGAGTGTTTGCTGTGTGGGAGAGTGAAAGTGTTACTGAATGTGTGCTCCTTTGTTTATTTGTTGACATATTGTTTGCGAGTGACAGATGTGAATTGTCAGTGTGATAACATCACTTGGTTGAAAATTTAAGGTGGTCTGTGTGAAGAATAAACATTTTGTGTTTGTCAAAATTAAGACCACAGTTGCCACAAACAATGTAGCAATGATATAACGCTTGCATGTTTATAGCTGAAGCAAGTGTATGATATGTCTTGAAGTTTTTAACCAGATCTTTTTTTAAAGATCCATAAGTGCATATATTTTTTATCACAAATGGCCCCTGTGGAGTCAAATCTCTGACCCTAACAGTTAAAGATGTACTCTGTGAGCTTCAGAGCCACACTAAGCCAGTGAACTGTGTCTGCGGCAGGTGTTCCAGGGCTCAGACGAGCAGCTGCAGGAAACGTACCAGAACCACCAGAAGACAGTGAGGGAGAAGGAGCGGAGGCTGACAGACTGCCAGAAGGAGCAGGAGAGAGCTGGCAGGGAATGTCAGAGACTCAACAGAGTCAAGGCTGATCTCCTGGTAGAACAAGGTACACTCGCACTGTTTACCTAATCAGCTTTTTATTCATACTTTTTTATTTTAATAGCACACATTCTTGAATGCGCATGCGAGAATGGCAGAATCAAATCTAGAAGCTGATTAGGACTCGAAACACTCCAACCTTGGAGGCTGTTCTTCCATGAAAAAAAAACATAGAGTTTGAGAGAAGGACGAGTGGACAGACAGGTACATAAACATAAACATTTCCTTAAATCTCACTCTTTTCACAGGTCGTCTTCAGTTAGAAGCTGACCGCCACACTCAAAACATCAAAAACCGCGACACTCAGGTGAGAGAGAACAAACAACAAAAAAACACCTGTGCATTTTACTGCAGCATTGAACATGCACATACTTGTTTGGTAGGGATGCACTTAATGACATCTAGCTTCTGCTAAATGAATCTAATTAACTTCTGTAAACTTCAACACAGACGGCTAACAATCAATTTTGCTAACGGTCCTTTCATTTCTGCATGTACAGTAACTACTGATGACTAAATTTAGTTTCATATACAGAAATAAATATGTTTGAGAAGTTAAGAATATGTTGAAAATTAAAAATGTAACCACATATTATGAAGAATATTTTTTGGAAAATACACGTTAGAAGTGCACCCATATCTCTTTCACTTACTTCTCTTGCAGGTTCGCTCTTTGTCATCCTTCCTGGATATGGAGGGTTATGACCGACCGCCCTTCACAAAACTTCAGCTTGAGAGCTTCAATCGTCACGTCACACAAAGACTGGAGCAGGAAAAAGAGACAGTCAGCCAGGTTATGGTAAGAAAAGCTGTTTGATTTTTCAAACAACAAAGTCACACCATTTCTCCTCCTCATACTGGACAGAGATGTTCAGAGTCAATTAAGTACCACAATACAAAGCATTTGTTTTGACCACACATTTTTTATTTGATAGTTAAAGATTTAGGATATACATATGTAAAGTATGCAATTTCATCTCTCTTCTACACCTACCAGCATACCAAAATTATTTTATTGCAGTTTTATACCTAAATATTTTGCACTGCCTGTGGAGCAATATTTCTCAAATTATAACCAGGTGAAAATTCATATTCTGTTCATCTTAATCATGCTCTTATCTTGATATAAAGATGTCTTTTAAATCTTAATTCTACCTGCAGGTGGATTGTCAGGGACAGGCAGTTAGACCAGACTGTGAATAAATGTGCTATTCATGTTCTTATATCTCACATACTAATGAAGATATTATTCTTTCCACTTAGGCGGACCTGCAGGAAAAGGAGCAGCAGAAGCAGCAGTCCATTGATGAAATGAGGGATAAGAAGACTGGCCTGGAGAGAACAGTGGAGCTGAAGAGAGACCTGCAGGGAAAGAAACAGCAAGAGCTGAGGAACATCAGGACAGAGCTACAGAGGCTGGAGGGTTCGTCAAGCCGACTGCAGGAGCTAGAAAATGAATTGGCAAAAGCGGTGAGTATATACACTGTGGATATGACAGGGGTCTCTTAGGTTGTGTGACTTTTAACAGTTGTATACGAGAGCGGTGTGTCTGCTTGTCTGTTTTCTTCAAGTCACTCTCCTTTTCTCTTTCTGCTAGATAAGTTTTATAAAATACTGTATTATAGACACCTTATTTGTATTTGTACAAAAGTACATGCATATCTTTCCAGGAGCATTATTTTTGTATGAAGTTTCTTTTTCCTTTTCCTTTTCCATTTTTATTTATTTATTTAATCTATTTCTATTTATTTTGTTACTGTAAAAATCTCTCACACAATGTACTCTCAAACCAAAGGATTCAACATATAACTCCCTTTTATTCTTTAGGGCTGTGTATTCTGATGGCAGTACTTTATTTTTTCTTTTTTGCAGGAGCGTGAGTTGCAGAGCGCAATGCAGAGCTCTAATGTGGAGCAGCTAAAAGTGGAGGTTGGGGAGCTCCAGATAGAAAAGGCTGAACTTGACCGCATGCAGAGAGAGCTTGACCAAGAGATGACGATGCTTAACACACACACATCTGCTTGCACACAAATGGACATGTTGAAAAGGGACAAGGTAATTTGTAACTTCTGGCCTCAGACTTGAGCTTCTTGCACTTTGAAACTGTTGCAAAACATCAGAAATACAAACTCCTGTACTCTACTGTAATTTCTCTGCCTCTCTCTCTCTCTCTCTCTCTCTCTCTCTCTCTCTCTCTCTCTCTCTGTAGAGAGTAGTAACACTAAACGAGTGACTTTGGTTGCTGGTAATTTAACCTTGTGTATTAACTTCCTTTCTCTGCTTTTCTTCTTCCCTTCTTCCTGCTCCTGTCATCTTTCCTGTCTGTGTTTGCTCTCCTCTCACCTTTACTCTTTTGTTCCACCAGATGGAGAAGGAGGAGCAGGTACGTAGGATCAAGTCTCGCCACAACGAGGATCTAGTGTCATTGCTGGGCCACTTTCCCAACAAAAAAGAGCTGGAGGACTGGATTTATACCAAGTCTAAGGAAGTCAACAGTACCAGAGACAGACTTGCCAAACTCAAGTTTGTATGATTTATTTATATTTATTTACATCGTTAAAAAAAAAATCTCTTTTTGTAGCACTGACCAGTATTATGTTGTGGTTTTTATTATTCTCAGTAAGGACCTGGCATCAAGTGAGCAGAATAAAAGCCACATTGCTTCTGAGCTGCGTAAGAAGGAGCAGCAGTTAGCCAGTGACGAAGAAAAGTTCTTCAGCGTGTGTGGCAGTCAGGATCTGGAGCAGGATCTGGGCAAACTGCAGGAAGATCTGGAGAAGATATCCAAACAAAGAGGTGAAAACTCTTACTTAAAAAAGTAAAAGACAATGGATACTAATATGAGTGCAGACTTGGGGAAGAGCTTTATGTAAAAAGTTGAAATGACATTTTGAGTGGAACAAAAAAAATCGCCAAACCAGCCACGTAAGGCCAAGCACGCAGTGGTGGATGAAATGTGTCCCAAAGATATCCAGATTATTTTGTGTTTAAAGTTGGTTACTGTCAGAAATCACTCTCTATTTGCTACACAATGTACTATATTCACCCTCTGCTATTTTATTTGATTTAAGGGTGAGATTTATGCACTTTATAGTGTCCTCAGATATTCCCACAGTGAAAAAGAAAAATGTTGTATCCATAGCATGTACACTACTTTTTATTCAGCATCCCATTATATAATGCTTGCCATTTGATAGACTTGTGAATCTAACAAAACCAACATTATGTCAGATGGGGGAGCTTGAATCCTAGTAGGTAGTTCTCCTCAAGATATAAGTAATGAAGATATATTAAATTACTTCTCTCTTTCTCCACCTGTTCTTTTTATAGCCATGCTAGCTGGAGCTACAGCAGTGTATACCCAGTTCATCAGCCAGCTGACAGAGGAGAGGGAACCCTGCTGCCCTGTGTGCCAGAGGACATTCCCGTCAGAGTCTGACCTGCAGGAAGTAATCAGCGACATGCAGTCCAAACTACGCCTGGTGCCAGACAAACTGAAAAACACTGAGCAGGACCTGAAGAGGAAGGAGAGGAGGAAGGATGAGATGATGACTCTCAGACCTGTCAGGTATAGTATAATATGTGTACTGGACTTTGGTATACAGATGTATCAAAAATAAAATAAAAAGTTTATACACTTTTTCAAATAGGGCTGCAGCTACAAGCATCAGTATCAGTTAAGCATCAAACTGTCTGAACCTGACAGTCCAACAAGCACACCCTCTCGATTTCTGACTTGATTTTATATTGTATCTTTTTAAATGTGCTAATAAATTATGTTGTAAATTTGATCCAGACATTTAAAAATGGTAAAGTAGTATTGTCAAAGAATCCCTTTGTGTGTTCATCCAGTCACCCAGTCGTACCACACAACAGACTAGACTTGCTTGCCAGACTAAAAATAGATATTCAGCTGTGTTTATTCAAACAACATGGCATATAGAGAAAGGAGGATGAGTTCTCACCAGCCCACTGCGGCTGTGTACCACATGATTGTTATACTGAATTTGATTTATAAAAATAAATAAATAAATAACCATGAAAAATAAATGAAGGACAGAAATGGAATTCATCTTTTATAAAATGAAAACTGTTAAAGTCTTCTACTGCCAAATGGACAGACAGACTTTATTTTCATAGTTTTTCATAACCTGTTTCATTCACCTTCTTTCTGGAAAGTATCTGTGTTTTTGGTAATTGACCTCTTTACACCGTTTACACCATTCACATGTATGTGGAGTACAAATTATTGTTTCATTAAGTTATGAAATGATGATTTGATGAAAGTGATTTGATCTCATACATTTACAACATGAAGAACAAAAGGTATTCAGTTCATTTTTATGGTCAATTTAATATGAAGTATTCAAAGGCGCTTTCAGATTTGATTAATTTGTGTGTATTTCTAGATTAGGAGTATAAGACTAACTTCCTCTTGTTCTTCTTCTCCTGCTGTTTGTTTGTCAAAGAAAATAGAGAGCAGCTTTTATGACTATCACTAGATGGAGCTAGATTCTCATTTGAATGAGATTATCTTTTTGTTCTCTCCTCTGTCTATCCATGACCCGAGGAGAACCCTACAGTCAAGAGTGTAGCGAATCAACAGCCATTTTCTTTTTATATCTAACCTTTCAGCAACATGAGAGATATTCAAAACATCAATTTCATGAATTGAATGTGAGTAGTTGAAGTTCATTCAAAAGAAACAAACATACAAATCTGAAGCATGAAAACACCATTACATAACAGTGGCTTGAAAAACAAAATAAACTAAATACACACTAATTTAATTAGTCCTCTGTCCTCAAAAACACCCTCAACCTAAGCATATTTTGGAGATATGGTTCTGCCCATATGAACAATTACTTTCGTAAAATGTCCCACAATTTAGACTGAAGTGTCCTAAGTTAACATGATATATTGTCAGAAATGAGTTTGCTCAATTTATAGCCTTTATTTTTCTTGATGCTAGATGCACATGAAAGCAAATGTTATTCAAAGTGTTTTTAAGTGAACCTTTAGAGCAACAAATTGCAGATAATTTAAAAAATTGTGTTGAAACTCATGGGGTAACTCTAAAATCAATCAAATTCATTCATCCATCCATAGATGAGCTTCATTATAGGTATCTCCATAGGTGAGATATCAGTTACCTGGATAACTGCAGGGAGTCAAAAAAAAAAATAATGTTGGAGGGTCAGCATCTAGAAGGATTAATAATATACCTCTTTACTCAAAGTATATTGCTTTTCTCTTTCCTGTTTCCCAGGCAGTCCATTGTACAGTATCAGGAAAAGGAGTTGCCTGAGTTGAGAAACCGCCTGCAGAGTGTGAACAGAGAAATTGAGAGGCTTAAGAGCGATGTGGAACAGCAGGAGACTCGGTTGGGTACCTTGATGTCAGAAGAGGAAACAGCCAAGGCTTGCCTGCAGGACATAACTCTCATGGACAAACACCTGGTACCATTCTCCTGTCTATTTCAATCTCTCAAACCACCTCTGTCTCTATCTACGTGCTGTACACTCTGATATTCAATAAAGACACTGCCAGTACCTGCCTATGTTCTTCTTTTTAGTTTTTCTTCAACTTTCTCTCTTTGAATCTTTCCACCCTCTGTCTCTATGTCCTCTTCCCTCGGATATAATTGCTCCTCTTTTCTTTTCCTTATCTGCACTGCTTCTCATTTTTTTCTGTTCTTGACATCTAAGTTGCAAACATCAGCAGAAGAAAAGTGATTAAATTAGCACCTGAGTCGTAACACGACTCATTAAGAAACATCACAACAGACTGCATCCTGGAAATTGCTGTACACCACTTTCTTCACTTTAATGTAAACATTTTTTTCTTTCCAGATGGACCTTAAAGAGGTGGAGAGGAAAATAGCTCAGCAGGCAGCTAAACTCAAGGGAGTAGACCTGACCAGAACCATCCAGCAAGTCAGTCAGGAGAAACAGGAGACTCAACACAAGCTAGACACCAGTAAGATGACATCACACAGGCATACGTACTTATAAATTATGTTTTTATACAGTTTGAATCATATGTTGTAGCTTCTCCATCCCTGTTGCTTTACTACTTGGCTTAACTGTAATTGCTGAGATACAGAGCTGTGTTTAAAAGTCCAGTCCATGTAATTTTCATAACCGCTAAATTGGAAGTGAGAATGAACGTGAACGCACTCAAAATATCCGTTATAATCATCTCGTTGTTTTGCTTTTACAAAGGGAAATTTTGGTTATAATTTTGACACTGAACTCCATTTTCTCTTCTAAAGTCAAAGAGAATTTAGATGGTCAAAATAGACTTGTTTCAAAGCTTTACATTGGTTTGTGTAATAAATAAAACATATGTTGAATGTATAAGTTGGGAAAAAAATCATCTTCTGGACACACATAGATATATACACACATACAAAAAGACAAACATATACATTAAAACATATATATAGGCAAATACAACGATAAGTAAAGCCAACTATTGTAAATTAAAAGTAGTGTTTGAGATATACTTTTACTTGTTCAGCAGGTTTACAGGGGACATTTGCAAAGATGAACAGACATTACAAAAAAAGAAGAGATTATCTTAAAGATGGTCAATAATAGAAAAAAAGGATGGAAAATGTATAATATCAGTATGAATTCCCCCCAAAAAACGATGATTCCAGTTACCTGTTGAATTGTTGGTTTCTATTGAAATCATCCACTTGCATTATTGTCCACAAAACACATTATAAAAGCTTGGTTTTGATGGTCTTCATTCATCAAATGGAGTTGGTTCAGTTATCATATAACTCTGGGCTTTTGTTCATGTGATAACTCTAACATGCATGGACAGACAGGGCAGAGTAGAGACATCCTTGTTTTTAGCATTATCTACAAAGTTTTTGTATATTAAGTCTTGCTTCAAAAACAGGTGATATGTCTCAACAATGTGTATGTGCTTTAGCCATTTTGTAGACAAAAGGTTCAGAAATCAGAAATTAAGGAATCCTACCTTTGGCCACCACATGCTTTTGTCAGTAAAAAACTCAAGACAATTGACACATACTTAAAATAGGTAATAATCAATTAAAGGGACCAGCATGTCTTCTTTTATCTCTACATTATTTTTCATTAGTTACTGTATTTTCATTGGGCTCATTATTTTTGTGTGACAACACATTTAAGAGCACAGACTGTTTTATACATCTCGTTATAAAGCCATCATTAATCTATATATATAATCTATATGGTATGATAAGCACTTATTGCTCCCCAGCTGTTATTGAGCAGTTGCACATTGCTGTCTTCTCATCAAGATTCAGAGGGAAGTGGGAATGGAGCTGTAAAATTGTATTTTGCCTGTTGCCCGTTTGTAACCATTTGTATCCTTCCAGCTTCCAGCAAGATGGAGCTGAAACGTAAACTGATCCAGGACCAGCAGGATCAGATTCAGATGCTGAAAAGTGCTGTGAATGAGACGAGAGCAGAGAAACTCCAGCTGAGCAGTGATATGCAGAAACAGCAGCAGCTGGAAGAGCAGTGTGTTGAGTTCACCACTGAGATACAGGCCTTTACCAGGGACATCAGGGTACATTTTGTTGTTTTTCTTTATGCCAGCTTCTTCTTTCAAGTTGAATTTAAACCTATAAACACAATTTCAGCTCACACAAAAATATACAGGGCACAGAAAATTTATTTTAAGTTTTTTGAGTGTGGGGGACATGTTTGTTTTGAGTTGAATTCTTTGGCCCTTTCTCCAGTAGGTGTTGCCGTTTCAAGTCATAATACTGTCAATGGACATGCTATTTGTTGTAAACTTTCTTTTTGATGATACATTTTCATTTTAGTTACATACAATTTATGTCCTTCAAAACAGTTGTTTTGTGTCCATCCAGGACGCGAAGGAACAGCTGTCCCCTTTGTCTGCTGCTCTGGACAAGCTGCAGCAGGAGAAGCAGGAGCTGGTGGAGTGCAAGAGGAAGAAGCAGGAAGAAGGGCAGGAAAAGGTGGACGTATTCTCCCTTTTGTCTCTCTTTCTGTGTACTGAAAACTCAAATTTAGCAACTAACTGTCATTACACTCTCATGAAGTTGGACAAGGTAGTTTGTGTCCTCCTTTGTCTTATCTCTTTACTTGTTATTCTTACTTTTGATTGAACTGGAACAGGTGATGAATTTCCTTTCCTGTTCTTTTCTGTTGCTTTACCCTAACACATAACCACTGGATATAATAGTGTAATTTTCAACAGTGAGGGTGAGACATTATCTTACTATAGTCACTGTTCTAATACTTTGTTCCTTACAGATCAGTGCCATTAAAGAGAAAGTAAAGGCAGTCACCACCTTGGAAAGAGACATCACCAAATATGTGGATGAGGGCAAAGATGAATACAAAGAGGTAATGTGTGTGCCACTATCATACTTGATACAACAGTCTTTCCAACTCCTCAGTTGGTCATTTTGTGATGGACATTATTGAACTCAAGCTTTGGCGTGAAAGCTAAATAAAATGTGTCTTTATTCACTTTGAAACAACAGAGAAGCTCAGCTGTAGTTTTGTTAGATGAATAATTTTTTTAAGGATTCAGCAGCAACAATGACACTATTTATTGTTTTGCAGAAAAAGGAGTCTGAGCTTCAAGAAACCAACACCCAGCTCCATGAAGCTGAGAAGCACAAAGACAAGATCAACAAGGAGATGGGAAACATCCGTCAGGACATAGACACTCAAAAAGTAAAGATCATTATTGGCTTCATTTTTATCTCTCTGTCTTGTTTTCTGCCACTTATTAAAAGTAAATTGTAAGTTTAACAATCTCGACAATGGCCTTTTATTATGAAAGTGCCTTAACTATTCCACCATTCCAGTTACATTGTAGTGGTTGGTGCAAATATAGCCTTAGTTACTTACTTTAGCATAGGGCTTGGCAATATATCGATATTATATCAACATTTTGATATGAGACTAGATGTTGTCTTAGATTTTGGATGTCGTAATATGACTTAAGTGTTGTTTTTTCCTGGTTTTTAAGGCTACATTATAGTAAAGTGATGTAATTTTCTGAACTTTCCAGACTGTTTTAACTGTTCTATTATTTGCCTTTATCCAGTTTGTCATTATATCCAAATTACTGATGATTATTCATCAAAAATCTAATTGTGTAAATATTTTGTGAAAGCACCAATAGTCATCCCTACAGTATTATCTCAATATTGATATTGAGGTATTTGGTCAAAAATATTGTGATTCATTTGCTCCATACCACTCAGTTCTACTTAAACATTCCATATTCCATCCAGTTTTACAATAAAACACTGAGTAGAGTCTGGATTTCTGGCACAACTTCAACTATTTGCAAGGTACATGAATTTGTAAGGGTAAAATCTTCAGCAACAGCTGTAGCAGCTTTGAAAGCAACTTTGTCAGACCGACACATTTCATCTTGTGGTTTTTATAAGGGTTGACCCTGAACAACATCTACCCAGCTCCTCTTCTGTCATTACTTTTTAACCTACATTTTCCTTTGCCATTTAGTCACATCACATTTTTCAGGTAAGTTGGCTTTGCAGGAACTTAACTTTTTTTATTTCTTAGGTCCAGGAGCGCTGGTTGCAGGACAACCTGACCTTGAGGAAGCGTGTTGAGGAGCTAAAGGATGTGGTGGCAAAACACCAGGCTCTTATGAAAGACATGGGCAACATGCATGTCTCGCAGCTACGCCAGTAAGAGCACCACATCGTTATTAATTGTCTGGCACGTCATTCAATATGATAGAATGATAAAAGGGCACCAAGCCGTACAAAGGTTAACTAGTCAAGACAGTCCCAATCTATTTTTAGAACACCAGTAGTGTTCTAAAACTAGCAGCAGCGTCACACCAGCAGTAATATGACAAATAAGTCACAGTGTTTTTACCCAATTTCTTTCTGTGGTTATGCAGAGAGCGACGTGATGCAGATCGCAAGCTGGAAGACTTGAAGAAGAACCGCAGCATTGCATTGGGTCGTCAGAAAGGCTTTGAGGAGGAGATACTGCATTACAAGTGAGATATACAGATCTATTGTTAATTTCATATAGTACATAGCTGAAATTCTCTGCAGTGATTGGGCAAGAGACAAACAGCTAATTGTTTCACTGCTTTCATGTATCCATCCCTTTAACTGCCATTACTGATGAATCCTGCTTCATATTATTAATATGATTGTTTTCTTTCATTAATTGAACTTGCTCTTTGAATTGATTGCTTACAGAAAAGAGCTGCGAGAAGATCAGTATGACAAGGCTGATGAGAGATACAAAAACAAGATGATCACAATGAGGACAACAGAGCTGGTCATTAAAGACCTGGATCTCTACTATAAGGCCCTTGATCAGTAAGTGTTACCCTAACCCTAATATGTACACTAACACTTATAGTAGGTATTAACCACAAGATATTTCTTAGTCCAATTCAAGTTAAACTAATTATGGATACCAATGGAGAATAGGTATAAATGTAAAGGTGAGTGTTGTTTTTCTTTGTTTTTGAATGTTTTGAATTATAATCAGCAATTTTGTTGTCTGAACTAACAAACATAAAGCACTTGCTAAGACAGATTTCTTCCAGAATTTTTATACTTAAGAACTCCAGCTGAAATGAGTTCCAGTGTAAGGTGACAAACCTTGAATCAATATCACAAAAATACCTTATATTGTTTTATTGTATTGTATATGTAAATGCAGTGTCTCCCCTATAATTGTGCAAGTGCAAGTGTAACCCCTGCCAGGCCAAAAAACTATTTCTTTTAACCCCAAAAATAATGCCAAATATCCATTCATTTGCAAATCAATAGCATTTGGGAGCCTTTGTGCAGTGTACGGTGCAGCATTTTTCCAAAATGGGAGTCAACCTCTGTGTTGTTTCTTGGGAAACACTCGGTGGTGTAGCTCCTTTAAAGAATAGGTCAGCGCATAGTGAGTGTGCAGTCAAGAGAGCGTGTGTGACACTGAGGCTGCAGCTACTGGAGTAACCCGCCTAACATCAGGGGGCAGGCAGAGAGTGGGAGAGTTTCTCCTGAAAACAAGCACTGAGACCCAGGGAGACATGAAAGCAGCTGCTCGATAACAGCTACGTGTGTTTCCACAGAGAGCAGGGGAGAAGACAGACATCTCACTCCGCTACTCTGCACTGAGACTCTGCTCCTTCTGCAGATGGTGACAGAGCAGACAATTCATAATTGTAGTGCCTGTCATCCAACTAAGTTTTGATAATACGCTTAGTATTTTACGAATTAGACCCAGCTGGCCTGCCAGACTGCCGCTGCTGCCACCCCAAAACAGTCAACATAGGGGAAACACTGATGTGTATAGTGACAAAGAGGCCCTGTTTACACCTGGTATTAACATCCGTCTCGGGTGACCCGATCACAATCCAATCACAAGTGGACAGCCCTAAATATAGGTGTAAACGCACCCAAGACGCATTGAGGATGGATTGAGATCCGATCATTCAGACCACATTTGGAGGTGGTCTGGGCCACATGTGTCTACATTCTTTTAGTAGTGTAAACGCAATGCGTCCTGGGCCACATTGAAGGGCCACATTGAAGGACCACCTACTCAACTGACGTCCTTTATTTTCCGGCAGACTATGCACAAGAGCCTCTGTCCAAAGCTGTTCAACTTTGGTTTTTCATGTGAATTAAAAACGTAATCCACCTTGTTTTTTCCTGTTTTTCCCATTCCCCTAACCAGTTTCCCTCTTCAAATTGACAATTAGAATAGAAATGAAATCATTCATTTTTCACTTGTCTGTCTAAAAAAATATTTCAGAAGCTAAACATAGCTGGATAGTTTCTTCTGTCCTGTCAAATCACGACAGTTTTTAGTTTTGCTGCGATGCTCAATATAATGGAGCTCAGGATTTATCAGGAGGACGATAGCTTTACTCCAAATAGTCTCACTGTATGAACTGGACTGTGTGTGTAACAGATGACCTATTGCATGTGTAGAAGAACACAGAAAATTAATTAACATTAGATCGTGACCGGTGTTGGAGATATAAATAATCAATGAAGTTTTTGTCTTGCGCGTAAATGCACAGGCAGCTGTGGGAGATCACTGCGTCTCTCTCTCTCTCTCTCTCTCTATATATATATATATCCTGAATATTTATCCTTTTTTTATCAAACAAGCTGAACACAGCTTTGGTCGAATAACAGAACAAATTTGTTCTTCGAAAACAGAAATATCCGTGTTTATTTGCATATAGAGCATGGAAGTGAGATCTGATCAGAAGTGGTCACTCAGGACGCGTACTTAAAGCTGCCCACTTTAAACAGGGCCAAACTGAAACAGATTTGAATGATTTCATGATGAAACCACAGAGGCTATATGTGTATGCTCACAGATGAGTGAAATGAGGTCAAACAGTGGACTACAAACTATTTTATTATTATTATTATTGTTATTATTATTATTATTATTATTATCATTATTATTATTATTATTATTATTATTATTATTATTATTGTTATTGCAACTTTTTCTTCATCCTTTAAACATACACATTGTGGAGTTGCCACATAATATCACAATACCAGATATTAACACATACATGCCATCTCCCCACACCACACTTTGTACCCCTACGATAGTGTGAATATGGTAAAGAACCAAGAACAATACTGTAAATGTGCAGAGGGAAGAAAGACAAAGAAAAGCAAGTCATATATTAATTTACTTTGAATCAACAGCTCTAAAACAATGAGAACACTGCAGAATAAAAGTATTGTTTGAAAAACAAAATACAACAATAACACAGATTAGTAATTGTTTTTTTTTTTTTAACAAAGCCAGGTACCTACATATACTGTGTATACAGTACTGTATGCTGCAGTTTTGAGTCTTAAGTAATTAATTATCACTTGATGCATGTATACCAAATATGGAAATGGCATTAACTGCAATT
Source organism: Euthynnus affinis (assembly GCA_029490765.1). Taxonomy (NCBI): domain Eukaryota; kingdom Metazoa; phylum Chordata; class Actinopteri; order Scombriformes; family Scombridae; genus Euthynnus; species Euthynnus affinis. The sequence continues at coordinate 16,951,507 of CM055854.1, forward strand.
TAGAATGATATTACAACACTGTATCAGCTCTGCGAGACACTCTCACTCAGCATAGGATTTGTTTATGAACAACTGCTTACAAGCACAAAGCTTTGGTAAGACTTGGTCTCTTTTTAGCACGGTATCTGTGTTATGAGACATCAGTCCGTTGCACTCCTTAGCTGACTCTTTGAAGTTATATCATCAAATCAACCTCAAAGCTTTTTTGCTTTTCAGTTAGAGAGTCAGCTACCTCATAGTGTGGAAACTTTGAATGATGATGTAAATGCTCTTTTTCCAGGTAGTTTATTTGGGGCGTTTGAAATGAATCAGGTCAAAAGTGTTCCAATTAAACATGATATTAATTTTGCAATATTAGCTTTATCTCATAACAAACCAGATGTTACCTTGTACAGTATAGATCCTGCTCGCTATTGAGTAGTAGCCTCACCAAGAGATACGATTTTAATAACTTCCATAATTATGAGTGTCTTAATTTGCTGTAGTAAATTGAGAAGTTTAAGCTGATGACTGTTATCAGTGTCTTTCTGACAATTGTTACCTGCAGATTTGCTCATCTGTTACTAATCAGCATTAATTTGCTGTGTTGGCAAAATTTGTTTGTTAATATGCTCACTGTATGCTAGTGTCTATACTATTTACGCTTGCCCAAAATGACCAGAGGTAACAAGTGATCATTCTGACTGACTTTTAAATTCTTATGCTAAAATGAGCTTGATGGGACCCCATTAGCCAGTGAACTGTGTTCATAGTGAATTAATCCAAATCGCCTTTGTTCACTGCAAGCACAGCCAATCCAGTTTCCTTTTGTGTAGGTGGATAACATAGGGAGTAAGTCATATCAGTAGTCATCACTTTCAACTTACCTTCTTTCATCATACTAGAAAGTTTTATGATAAATACTTGAAGTGCTTGAACGTGTAAACATGAAAGTGTGTAATGTTGTATTTATAACCCTTCCTCTTCTTTGTTATATTTCATTGTAAACTGAATATCTTTAGGTTTGGCACTCTTACTCAAGTCATGTTGGGCTCTGAGAAAGTACAATTGGTATTTTTCTCACTATCTATATACTAAACAATTAATGAATTATGAGAATGATATGTAGATTAATTAATAACAAATATATCTTCGGTATACAATAGGATATGTTTTCAGGTGAACCAGCATCAGAATCTATATACCCAATAGTAATTATTAAGTGTGAAAATTGACTTTATTTACCTGTAGAAGTAGTCCACGAAAAATAAATCTACCTCAATGCTATACAAGTATTATAAGCACAAAAGGTATTACAAAATATCAGGTCTTTTTTTCTAGAAATGTGATAACATTACTTACAACTAGCATCTTTCTAAACTGCCATCCATTTTGCCATGGTGCAGAAATCTAAATCATATCAAAATCCATATGGCAAACCATTTTTTATTGTTTTTAGATACATGGATGAGGTTGAACGAGACACACAGAGATATGTTTGCTTGTATGTCATTTATCTTACCAACAAAGAAGTCGAGAAAGTTGTTGCATTCATCAGCACTGGAACAGCAGATGATGTAGGAGAGACAATGTTACTGATGGTGTCAAACAGGATTTTGGGATTACGTCAACTATTTGATGTAAGTTTAGAAAAGTATATAGCTCTGGCATCCTTAACAATGTTATTAAAATCTGTTGAGTTATTTTAACCCAAGGTTGTCTTTGAAGAAGCAACTTTATCCAGGACTGAAAGACAGTGCTCATAAAAAGATTGTACTTGAGAATCAGCATCACTGTTGGACATAATAACAGGGCTGTTCTAAAAGGAAGCAGAAAACGAGGGATGGGAAAGTTAATTTCATGACAAGGTAAAATGTTGAACTTAAATGACAAGTCAAATAAAACACAATAATAATATGAAATCAAAAGGTCCTCTGGAAAAAAAAAATCAAATTAACATTTAAACCACGAGTGAGTATGCCCCCTGGTGTGTGTAGGGCCTGTTACATGTGAATGAGATTAAAAGACTCAGTGATATTAATTGAACTAGAAGCATTTTTCCAAGCCATCGTCAATATGAATGCAGTGTCTTTGGTGCACTGCCTCTGGACCATAGCGATACCAACAACTACTGAGGTTGGACACTGAACCTGAGTGTGCATGCTTGACCACCTGGGAGCACGACGGTGGTGACGGGAGCCCAACGCCAAAACCTCTGTTGATGGACTTTGGCTGCTCCTGGAAGTGCAGATGATTGAGAGGGACCGGGCCACGCATCCTGGTGCTCAATCTGCTGAGAGCCAGAGATGGTGGAAGGTGGTAGCGTCCCTCTAGTGGTGGAAACTCTTGCAGAATCAAGATGTTAAACTTGTTGGCCAGTAGAAGGTCCAGAGGTGGAGGAGGGGGAGATGGGCACTTAGCTACAAGTTTACCCTTGTGGGCTATAAATCAGTGCTCCGGTTTACGTGGAGTTGAGCTCACCGGGGCCTAGTAGAGGTGGCCATTGTTTTGGGCTTTGCTCCCAGGAGCAACCACAGATCCTCAGGTTGGGCTGAAACAGACCCAGAAGAGTAGGATTGTTGTCTCTGGTCACATTTAGGTTGCTGTAGCCAGAGGAGCCTGGGAATGTGAGGTGTTTGGCTGTGGAGACAGTGGAAAAGAACAAAACATGTTACCGTGTTACCGGTGATGCAAGATGTTGGGGCACATTACGTTGGGGCACATTACTTTCCCATCATTTAGCTTTATTTTATAGAAATAAAACCCATTTAGTTAAAAAAAACCTCTAATTTATAAAATACTAAGGCTGTATCAGTACTTAGTCAGGCGACAGACAGCACAGACTAACGGAGTGAGACGTCTGTCTTCTCTCCTGATCTCTGCTGTAAACACATGTAGCTGTTCATGAGCAGCTGCTCTCATGTTTCCCCAGGTTTCGGTACTTGTTTTCAGGAGACTCTCCCCCTTTCTGCTTGTTCACCCTGTTTTAGGTGCGTCTTTCTCCGGATGGCAGATGGGTTGCTCCGGTTCTGGTTCTAAGTGGTGGTTGTCCTCTGGCTAGTCGCCAGAGGACAACCACACTGCGCCACAGCCCAGTGTCAATGCTGTCTCACCATCACACACATGTTCTCTCTCAAATGTACACTCACTACGTACTGGGCTGTTAAAGGAGCTATGTTACTTGTATAACACAGGTTAGTTTAGAAAACATCTTAAAATACTTTTTTCTTTTTTTTTTTCTTTTTTTTTTTTAAGAACTCTGATGCTTAGGCCTGACAAGGTGTCAACCCAGGCCTGGCAGGCAATACACTGGCGGAATAAGTGAGTCCTCAGTAAGGAAGTGTGAGCTCAAGGTCTCAGATACCATCTCCCTATGAGTGCAGCAGCATAATATGTGTGGGTTAGTTAGTTAGTTAAGTATCTGTGTATGCACCGTTATCAAGATAGAAAGCAGGTCTCCAGCAGTCTATATATCCAGGTCACAGTTTCTGTTTGAATACTCAGAAAATGGTTTGATGGTGAGATGTTTTGATTTGGCAGTGGAAAAAATTGTTGTGTGTGCATAATAGGTCAAAACCCTGAAGGCAAAGCGGTGGCTGTCAAGTACTGTAAAATAAAAAACTGATTATCTGAGTCTGTCTGTTTTTCAATTGTTTTCTTATCAAAGTGAAACCAGTCAAAAATTCTGAAATCATCAGATTTTTAAAAAATATATATCTGCAGACAAACATAAACCTAGTGTACAGCTTTCCATGTATTCCACTTAATACTAAAACAGAATGCATGTTCAAAGCAAGTTACCAGATTGTCAGTTATTGCAGGTTAGTTAGTTAGTGAGCAGTCACTGTAGGTGTGTAGCATGGATGTATTATAAGAGTTGGATACCGGAATAAAATTGGCGCCCATTCAGTCCCATAGAAATTGTTCAGCTGGCTCAAATGCCGAAAAAGTTTCTAGCTTCCAGGTTTGCTTCTGCGTTGTGTGGCCATCACAGATTTTTAAATCACTTTTCTCAGCTCGAGGAAAGTTTTACAAATATGAAACCTTCATGGATCAAAAATTGATTTTAGAAAGAGTCATAATTTACCTTGTTTGCAGTTCGAGGACTTTTTTTTTTCACTGCAAGACTGCGAGTGACCTCTGGGGAAAAATTGGTTGCAAGGCTGAGCAGCAGTGCTCTATCCAGCTGTTATTAAACATCCATGGTGTATGAACCAAATACTTTCTCTGGTGTTGCCGTGACAAACTAAATTTCTGCACCATTGAAATGTTGGCGCAAAAAATAATAATTCAGTAGTTCAATATCAAGTTTTCAAAACATCAACTCAAGTAGTTAAAATAAAAGGATTGAAGTGTCTGTAAATGAAGTTGCAGTAAATAGTGAAACATGGTGAAAATATGGTTGCAGTATCATATAGCTCATTGAATATTAAACTCCATGACTCAATCCCAGTACCCATAAACTCAATACTAATGCCTGATGTGGAACTATTTTTTTTGTCTATGCCGAATGGACACAAAAGTAAAACATTTAGCTAGGGGTCTCAGGACCATTATATTAGAATTGCTTGACAGTTGTTCATTCTCATTTTGTCAATTTTGTTAAGACTGTATATTACACTTACATGTATACATGTATATACTTGGATATAAAATGATTTGATAATCTATGTATACACACACAGTAGGAACTCACAGTTTATGAGGACCCACTACTCTAGGCAGAATACAGTGGCACTTTGATTTGTTCAAAAATATTCTGTTGTGAACAAGATGTAGTTCTTGCTAAGAGATTGGCAAACACAATCTGTGTATTCAACCTCTGAACAATTCACGTCATATCATTCTAATAAAAGAAGTCTAATTTCAATAGGAAGTTTTGAACCTTGAATTATGACTCATAAGCGGGTCAGATGGATGAATAAGGAGTGCTCTACTATTTAATTTGTCTGAGTCATATATGGGCTTCGGAAGGAGGGCCATTGGTTATATGTTATCACTCTGGTGTTTTCAAACCACATTAGAGTTTCTCGTCATTTTGCTAGATTATAGACAAAATGCTTCTCGGAATGCAGGAAAGCAACTTCAGGCGGGCGTTGTATCTTTTACATCAACATATATCTTTGTCATGTATCAGCAAACTTCTAAAACTTCATGATTCTCATTTATTTGTGTCAGTTTGAATTATGCAGTTTATGCATCTGTACTTGTGAGGCACACACTGTGTGTGTCTATGTGGATTCACTTTTTAATCTGGGGTATAGGCATGTAAATATGCTCTTCTGGAATACCCAGTATTTGGTACATTGGGTTACAGTTGCACAGTTATATTCTGTTTCATTGTACATTTTTCACTTGTTCCCACCAGGGCACATTAAGTGACACAAAATTTTGAGTGCATGTGGTGTGACATAACAATTAATTTTTAAGTGTACATCTCAAAATGAAAGGTTTTATCCACAGGCTGTATAATTTGGTTGACTTAGAAAAGTCAATATCATTTTTTATATTTGATGTATAATGTGATATTTATAAAGATAAACTTGTCACTGTAGTCATCATCAAAATGGAAATTACAATCGGATAAAGTTAAGACATCCAACAGAACAATGTCTAGAGGATCCCTGACTCTGGGGAGGGAAACATATTATCTATACCACTGTTAAGTTTATATCTGTGTTTACTTTCTGTGTTCCTCAGAACCATCATGAAATTCCACAGCATGAAGATGGATGAGATCAACAAGATTATCAGAGACCTGTGGCGCAGCACCTACAGGGGTCAAGGTGAGTCTCAGTTTTTAGGAAAATGTATTTATCTATTTGTATGTCATACATAGTTCTAATTCCTCCCTCTCATGATGCTTCCTCACTTCTTCTTACTTCCTCTCCAGACATTGAGTACGTGGAGATCAGGTCTGACGTGGACGAGAACTCGTCCGCTGGAGGGAAGCGGAGGGTTTACAATTACAGAGTAGTTATGGTAAAAGGAGACACAACTTTGGATATGAGAGGACGCTGCAGTGCCGGTCAGAAGGTAATAAATAATTAATAAATAATTAATTCACCTGGTATTTCTCAAGTTAAAACATATAATCAATTTGTGGATCAGTGTGTAAGCAACAACAGGGGTTCCATACCTCAATTTGAAATAGTACACAAATAAATAATGTCTGTAACACTTTTAACACTATAGTCTCTTGAGTTCTAGTCATTTTATTGCAACACTAGATATCTGGAGCTCATATGTTTGTTTTATTTGTTCATTCCATCTTTCAAAATGTGACTTGCTGTGTGTGTCTAGGTGCTGGCATCCCTAATCATCCGCCTGGCTCTGGCAGAGACCTTCTGTCTGAACTGTGGGATCCTGGCCCTGGATGAGCCTACTACTAACCTGGACCGAGAGAACATTGAGTCACTGGCCCATGCCCTTGTAGAGTCAGTGCACAAGCACATGCAATATACTGATATACTTCAGGGACCCTGACTGACATAATGACCCTGACTTGACCATCATTATGTCACTCTCAAGATATCAAAATTAAGTCTCAGTCTCATTTAACTGACACACTGTAGTCTGTGCTGTTCATTTACTGCCAGACTGACAACTTACAGCTAACCTTTTCCTCTGCTCCACTCGTATCCAACGTCACTTTCGCTGTGTCCAACTTGCTATGTCAACATACTACGCAATGCCATATTACTTGACAGAGTTACGCTCGTTTCCCAGGGAACGACACAGAGGTTCACTCATGTCCTGAACAGCACTGCACAGACTACCAAACACTAAATATTTCCGAATGAGTTGATATTTGGTGTTAATTCTGGCATTAAAAAATATTTTTTTGGCCTGGCAAGGGTTCTCGTTGATATAATTGTAGGAGAAACACTGATTCAGTAAGCGTTCTGTATGTTTAGTAAACGCTCAGTAATCGTTGAGTACAGTCAGACCCAGAAGTCTCCGTTAGTTTGGGTGAGTTCAAAGTTGTGAAAACAACGGGGTGCTTTGAATACACCCCCGTTTTCACAGGTAATTTGTTAGTCTGTCCCTCCCGTCGCAGGAAATGATGGATTAATCCCGGAAAGCTACTGATGTAGCACTTTTCTCCTTATGAAAGTAACACGGAGATTATTCGACCAATGAGAATTTAGTCAGACGAGAGCATATCGACCAACTAATCGACTAGTCGACCATGAGACTACAGCCCTACAAACAATTAACATATAGACTGGGATGTATTGTATGTTTTACCAGTTGCATTACTCAGTAAAAATTGTCTAATGTGACTTACAATGTGACCTGTATGAAATTTATATTGTCTTGCATAATATACTTCCTCATTCCTATTTCATCTTGCTTGCTCTGCAGAATTATTAAGAGTCGCTCACGCCAGCGTAATTTCCAGCTGCTGATCATCACCCACGATGAGGACTTTGTGGAGCTCCTGGGGCGGTCCAGCTACATCGAACACTTCTACCGCATCCGTAAGAACCAGGACCAGAACTCTGAGATCACAAAGTGCAGCATCACCTCGCTCTCTTCCTACCTCCACTGAGCAAACCACTGACCTCTTAAGAAACGGTTTTGGAGCTACAGAGAAATCATATAGATCAAATTGCTTTCATTGTAGTTCATCAAAGTCCATGTTCAGCTCATTATGTTGAATAACAGGAATCTGCGTGGTTACATTACTGATAATAAATGATAATACAATATTTCTGGATTTTCAAAGCATGATGAAACTTTACTCTCAAGTCACCACTTATTGACTCAATGATAAGTTACATACAATACCAAACCTACCCAAACCAAAAAAATATTCATGAGATTTATTTTATTTATCACCTCAAAGTGCAGCCTCTGTCCTGTCTTCATCTCCATCCAACTAAAAAGAAATTTCTTGAACGTCTTTAAAATCATCCTGTGTTGATAATGTTTCGTATTAAAGTCACTATTCTATAATCTAAATTTAAGTTGTGCTGTACAATGTATTGCTTCTGCCTTACAAGAATTCCATAAATCCAATATTTCCCAAATGTATCTTCTGATCTATCTCCTGTTTAAAGGTTATTTTGGTGTTCAGGATAGCCTTGCTGTTTGATAAGACATGAAAACACAAAAATATTTACATACAAACTGACAGCAAAGGGTTAAGTCCCTTGTCTATAGCATGAACGGTGTCCAGATTACAGTATGACACATAAATAAAACCCTGAGTGAAACAGAGTTATCTAATTAACTCAAGCATGTGTAGTTCTGTTCATAGATATTCAGTAAGTGTTTAAGAAATGTTCACTGGATTTTTACATCATTTGAGAATTGCACTGATATCTTCAGTCTTTACAAAGCTTCCATGTGATGGCAGGCATTGGCAACAGAAATGTGCTTTTTGCTTATAAATGAAGTAATAATAATGCACTTTGTTGATGCAGTTATATTTTCATGTTCAAAATTACAACTGTGAGATAATTTTGTTATTAAAATACTTTTGAAGTGAATAGATTATTATTTATGTCTGTCTCACTTTGCTTTTTTGTTTTTTTACTATTGTGACAGTATCCGTTTCAGAGAAACTAGCTCAACCACAGCTAATCGAATGAATCTTATCTGAAATTGCAAACTCGCTGCATTTGGTTTTTTGTAATGAGGGGAATAACGTAACCAAGGCGTGGGCAAAGCAACTATAAATGTTGTACTGTCAACCAACTCATCAGAACAAGCTGCAAGCTGACAATTGAGTGATCAGTTCAAGAGCTTCTTGAAATTGTTGAAATAGCTTCAAGAGTCTAACCACCAACGAGCTACTATCATGAAGATGATGATGTTTCTGCTGGTATCTGCTGTGGCTCTGCTGGTTGATCCAGCTATTGCCAAACCTCATCACAAGCCTGAACATAACCTAAATGCTATAATTGACCTGGTCACAAAATACAATAAATCTGTCGATAAGGTAAGACCTCTAATTATCACAACTGTTCGTTGCTTGTTAATTTATTTTTTGCAACAATGCATTTATCTTGTTCAAGCATTTTTGAAAGCTGCCTGAAGTAATAAATAATGTGTATTTTTTTCTGATATTTGCCTGCCACAGGATCTCTTTGTGGAGGATGTGTCTCATTTGGCTGAAGGCAATGACAGATGTCAGGTGAGGAGAGTGTTATGTCTTTGCTGTAGTCCATTGCTTGTAGTTCTGGTGCTGTGATATTTGGAGATGTCATGTAATTGTAAGACAGTAGCACCAGTATTTATTGACTTTATAGGCACCAGACAACACTGTAATTAAAGAAGACATTGTATTGTAAATGGAAATGGCCATTTTGGTTAATTTCATATGTAGCTATGCACCTGGCTTGTTTTTAAAGGCTAATACATTCTTCCTTATGTTCCATACAGGACAGCTTCTTCTGCAAAGTGCATGACATACTCCATAAACACAAAAAGGAGGAGACAAGGGAGATTTTGAGGAACTTGAATGTGTATAACGAAAGCCACAATGTAAGAATTCCCTCTGACATCACATTTGAGCTTAAGAGTTTATACTGAAACAAATGCAGCAACAATTTTGATTCACAGTTGAGGAACATCATTAAAAGTGCACTTAACCAATCTGATCACTTGTCTTGCAGTTAAAATGCCAAGAGTTACTAAAGGAGGTGAACTCTACAGGCATCACCATTCAAATGACCGAATTTCTGGGACATCTCACTACCTGTATCCGGCAAAGAAACCTCGCAGGGGCAAAAAAAAGTAGCCCATGAATACCTCCCAGACCTGCAACCCATCTCTCAAACAGTGGATCACTTAAGTCACTTGAGGTTTTTGCATTGTTTTTCTTCTCCATTAAGTCTTGAAAAAATATTTTTTACATGTTCATAAAGTTGACATTAATAATGACGAAGAGCTATTTATTGAGGAATATGAAATTGATCAAATATTGAATGATTTATGTGAAAGTTTATTTATGCTTTAAAAAAACGTGTAAAATAAGTTACTGAAATTGGGTTTTTGAAAATAATGTTATATTTATTTATTTTATTCATTTATATTATAAATTTATTATGATTTTGTTATTCTGTTCTACATCTATCTACATCTTTTTTAGGGAGCTTTTCCTTATTCAACTCGAGCGTCTAAGTACAGGATATTATATCGCTATACAAACTGTAAAGCCCCTGGCAAATTTGTGATTTCTGATATTGGGCTACACAAAATTGACTTAACTTGACTAGAAGTAACTATAGATAGTACAATTACAAAGATTGTTGTGCTTTGAATTATCTTCAAGCTCATTTATATCTGCAGTTACTTGGCATGATACATAGCCAGCACGGTTCAAGAAAACACAACTATAACAAAATGTAACAAATAGTCATTTAACAAATATTTACTCTTACCTGTCCAGTTAGCTGTTTTTAATCAGCATAGCAGTCACTGTAGTGACTTGAAGTCTTCAGGTCTGAACTCAGTACAACTTTCTAAAAGGAATGAGAAAGTAATGACCTACTATCATATACATCTACATATTTATTATTTTTCATTGTATTAAACATAAGTTAATAAGGGTATATTATATATTTGAATGACATATTTATTGTAATCCTATCATACAGCATTGGAATAGTTAATCCGCATTTGAAGGGTAGTTTTTATCATGTTTATTTTTATTTGTTGTGTTTTTGATGTGATTCAACAGATTCATTCAATCATGGTTGAACATTTAAGTACAAAAGATTGTAGTTTTCTCATTTTTTGTGCTCAGAAATGACCTATTTTACACTTTTTAAAAGTTACACAATTTGCACTTCTCATCTTTAATGCATTATAATTGTAGCAGTGACACCTCATTGTATGCAAAGCGGCAATACAATGTTTTATAACTCAAATTTAACTAGATATTTGTTGAACTGAAGATGGATCAAACCAATATGTTTGTGATCAGTTTGTACTGTTAAAAGTCTTGTAGAATGCAGAAATAAAAATGTGAAATAAATGTAAAATTACTCTAGAACTCTTTTCCTATATGGCTAGTGTTGAAACATAATGAAGCAGTTTATTTATGTGAAACTGTTTGCAGAACTGCTGATAAAGAAAACTTTTGTCCCTTATCGTGGTTAGCATTACAAAATGATTAGTCAGTAGATTTGAAGGTGTTTCCCCTTCATCCAAGAGGCTTCGCTATTGCCGACTAGTGGTCCTTTTTAGCTAGCTTTGCTACAACATTAAAATAATTTGTCAAATTGCCAATAAATGTTGGCTTGCTGCTGCTGACTGCTGTATTGGAAGATAATCACGATCCACATATGGCTGCACATCAGCATGTAAGCATGTATGATAAATATTCTATTGTCTCCACAGTCTTGTGCCCATTTTTTGTTTCTTTGTTTTTGTTTTGTTTTGTTTTTACTAACTTTTATCAGCATAGTCCTTAAACTTGAACATATCAGCCTTAAATGTAAGGATGCATGATCTCCATCCCACTTAAAGCAAAAAACAGTTTTGTGTAGATATTCAAATCAGGTTGTTGAAATGATAACTAGTATTATTTTTAAAAGCCAGTTGACACTGGTAAGTGTAGAAATTTAAATATTTACTCACATTGTTCATTGTATTCAACATAAATTAATCAGTTATGCTAGTTTTATATACTCAAACGGCCTGGACCTGGGGATGTTTCAGTTCATGGTCATCATCTTAACTACTGAAACACTTCTTGAAAAAGTCTTACAATGCACTCAGTCATCTGAAGATCTTGAATGCAATTTAAATTTAACTGTATTCTAAACTTAAAAATAAATGAAACCGTTTCAAATTTAATTGAATTCAATTTTTTTTTTTTTTTTTTTGTAGAGTCATTGTAGAATACAAAAATAATTAAAGCTGCAAGCAGCGATGATCGGGCCCTCGCACATCAGGGCACGGCGCAGCGCAGTCGAAGAGCCTCTGCCACGGGCATGTAGATGTTTTCACAGCCAGCTATTTTCAGAGAGCAAGGAGAGAAACATCACTGCCTTTGTCCTCTTGTTTGCCTGGTGCTGGGGCTGCTTTCCTGAAATGTGTTATGGGGGCGCTATGGAGCCAGTTTGCATCACTGATTGAATATTGTAATATAGACGTACTCAGGCCTGGACTATTATCAAACCTGTAAAGGTTCAGGCAGATCCCACCATGTACACTAAAGTTGTTGCAATGTCCTCTATAATGGCGAAACATCAAGACTCAACGCCACGCCATGGCCAAACGCTTCAATGTAAACTAAATCTTTTGATAACTTTTGATCATACACTAGTCTAGATGACACACACTGATTTTGAAGTCGTTACGGTGAATTCTATAGGAGTTCGTTAAAATACAAGGTATGCGAAATGGCCAAATAAAGGTGAAGTTTTTCCAAGATGGCCGACTTCCTGTAGGAATTACGATATGGCTCCAAGAGGCTTTTTTGTACATCTTGACATGATACATATGCCTTGTGAATTTCATTCTCCTATGTTAATCTTGAAGGCAGGGCTTCAATTTTCAAATTTTCAAGGGGGCACTGTTAAGCCATATTGCCACACTCATTCATATTAACCACATAGGAGTTTAGCTGGTGTCCCTTCAGACATGTGTGTCAAGTTTCGTGACTTTTCATCTCCAAAGTCTTTAGATGATACTGACTGAATTTGAAGCTCCTGAGGCCAAATCTTTAGGAGGAGTTTGTTAAAGTATGCAGGCTACAAATCGCAACTTTGATACAAAATGGTTGACTTCCTGTTGGACTTAGGGTATGTGTCCCAGAGACTTGTGTCTGGTCATGATACCTATGCATACTGAATTTCGTTCTTCTACAACAATCTTTATCGATTCCTGATCTTCTAGGGGGCGCTGTTGAGCCATTTTGCCCCGCCTTTTTGCAAGACCCATAAAATATCACATTTTTCACCAGTCCTGACAAATGTGCAAAATTTCATGAGTTTTCAAGCACGTTTAAGCCCTCAAAAACGCAATTTTTGGAGGAATAATAATAATTCCTTCAGATCCAATAGGGCTTTGCACCGGTTGGTGCTCGGGTCCTAAATATATGAAAATATATTTGAATTTTGAACTTGCTGCTTTAAACAAGGTGATCAGCTGATCATTTGCTTCATGTACGGCTCTGGAGAACCACACAATAACGTATTTTGTTATTTATGTAATGTGTGTACATAAGCGCTGATGGCCTTTGAAAAAGCAACGCAGAAACGTTTAAAAGTTCAAATGATTGCTCAAATATTAATGATTCTGTAAATCATTCAGCCCACAAAGAACTTCGGAAGAACCCTGTTTTCGTGGAGTGCACTCAACCAATCAGGGCACCTCAGAAATACATTTCTGTAGATGCTGTCTGCCTGGCTGTGGTGAGCTGGTTCCCCGACTGACTGAGGAGCTCTCTGAGAGAAACATGTTTCACCACTCTTTTCCCCCTTGCCTTGGACAATGTACCCGTCACTCTGTGACTTGATGCAATGTGAGAGCTATGGGGAGGCTTACTCATGGTGGTGGTTGGGTCTCTGTGTGTCGTTCAGCTGTGTGTATGTGCGCTACTGAACCGTGGCTCCCTCATTACTAAATAAAGAGAATCACTCTCCTTTTCAACACTGCTTTTTATAGAACAGTTGGAATATTCCCAATACTTTGTATAACCTCCCATGCTTTTCTTGAAGGACTTTCAAGGACAATAGGCTCTCAGATCAATTTTAATATTGTGTAATGAGAAGATAAACTTCTGCATGCTCTGTGGTAATTTTTTTATAGACTGATAACAATGGTGGACAATATACAAATAAAAACACTATGTAAAAATACTCTCACAAGTAAAACTCCTGCATTCTATATCTTATTCAAGTACAAGCAAAATTGTATCAAAAGTTATTGACACATTCCTTTGACTAGCTACTTCTGTGTAGCTAGTCAAGGAACCTGTTGTTGTTAGTCAAGGAATACTGTTGATAACTTTATAAATGAAAATGCATCATCTTTTTATAAAATGGTCATACATTTTGGTTAAAAAGTACAAGTTCCTCCAAATTGTTTAACGATCGCCTCCGGATGCATTTTAAAATATATAAAAAATACTCTGCATAGGATCTCCTCCTTCTCCCTCACTGAAAAATTCAGACTCTATAAATGTGCAAATATTTTTTTAACTACAAGACAGAAAATGTTTCCTACTTAACAAAAAAAAAAGTCCATGCTCATTCTATGTGCACTGGAGACTTCATTTTGTCACATCACACTTATGTAAGTTGCACACTGGACCACGATTGCCCCCAAAGCAGTTGTGATGTCACAAATCTTGCTTTTAGTTACAGGCCTTAAACTCAGGTTTAAGGTGAGCACAGAGAAACTTTCCTCCTTCAGCAGATGGTTGTGAAAACAAGTGTCAAACTCATCACACATACATCATTCTGCACAGTGAAGCTTGACTATCCAAGTGAAGTAAAATAAGCAAAATAAATGTTTAAGTGGAGGGGGACTTTTTAAGTAAAGTCCTTGAGTAAATTAACTTTGAGAGCCAAACATCTCGTTTAGGGATTGTGGATACACTATCATGAATAATGCTACAGTGCACTCAATATCTAACTGAATAAGTTGAAAGTGGCTACAGTTGATATCCTCTTAAACAGGGTTTGTGGTGGGCACCCTGAGGCCCACCACAGGTGGGCCTCAGGGTGCCGCATAGGCAGTGGTACTTCATCTGGAATTATTGGATGGCTGAAGGAATGGTGTGTGTTCCTACCCCATGCCATGTTGACCTGATCTGTAAATTTGCTGTCACTGTTTAAATAACCAGCTTAAGGTAAACACAGTAGAGAGAGAGAAATTTTTCTGCAAAATCTTAATAAGTTACCTTCTTCTGATTCAGAAAACCTCATTGCGGAGATGCACAGGGAACTCTGACACATGACAATGATGATCAGTTGCAACCTTAAAAAGTCACTTTATTACACTTTGTAATAAAGTCATTTAAAGCCGTCATTGATATCATGTGGCCTCAATAAAGGATAGAATAAAATTTGTTTTAGGTCTATTTCACTTTAGTTTTGGTTATAGAGAACATCATCACCTACTAAATCCCATGCAGCAATGCTTGCAAGTATGCAAATGAGCTAGAATCACCCCCCCAAGGCAATATAACCTGACCTGTTATTCAACAATATCACACCAGCTTTGTTCTTCTTCCTTATCTGATGGGATACAGCAAGTATTACGCTGTCAACCAAAGAATACTGACTCCGTCAAACATCTCTCAACAGGAGTTCAAGTCTTTGCTCAGTATCCAGCATTATGCAAACATATATCTCATCAGATGTGTAAAAGGCCAAGCTGATCCTAGATGATTACATGTATTTAGAGTGGTTTGATAAATATTGTTTTGTTATGCTCTCTTCCTCCTTGATCTGTATATACACAGACATACGCACTCAGCACTGGCTGCCTCTGCTGCTTCTTTATTGTGTTCCTGGTCGATTAGCCTCGGGGCTGTCTTCAGGGCCTGGGGCCAGTGGGAGCAGACAGTGGGGGAGGGCGGGTGGTTGCGTCTGCTAGGGGACCTCCTTCAGGGGCCCCATTGTGGCCTGGCTCGGTTTTCATGTCTCTCTTCAAAGGCGCAGTCCCGTGGAGGGAGAGAAGGGAAGACAGTTCATCGACACTGGTGTTGCCATTGTTATTTTCCTGTGTGCCCTCACGCTGTATGCGGTATTTGGGGTGACGGAGTATGTCAACACTGAACTGATTTTCACTTGCTTGTTTACATGTTTTTCGCTCTCAAGGCTATCACAAATGCAGAATGTACACAGTAATCTGTTATGATATGTCTGTTTGTTTGTTTTTTACAATATTCCTTTCTTCTCTCATTTTACTTGATATTTTTTGGCAAACTCTGACCTTTGTTAGCAATATGATTCATCCAGGTTTAACAAGAAATAAGAAAGCACACTCAGGTCAATTTTATGGTTGTGTATCTGCACAAGTTACCATAAAATTCAACAAAATACACAAGGCTACTATATGTTTCCACAGCCTACTGTACTATTTATATTCTGAAGAGGGCCCAGCAAGGTTATGTAATCAAATAAGTGCTTGTAAACCTTCTGTAACTCTATTTAAATCACAAATTATAGCTTTCTCCCACCTAATATTGCATTTACAGTATGTAAGTTATACAAAATAATATAATTTCCTCTGCCCACACATACAGTCCTTATCCTTGTGGTGGAGCAGACACATGTAGCAATGGGTGACAGCAACATTTTTGTAAAGAAACCAAAAAAGCAGGAGCTGCTCTCAGCACATTTTAGTCAAAAAACAAGATAATTCTATTACTTTTTCATGCATGACTTGTGTAAAAGTCACACTACAATATCTGCTATCTCAGTTTTTCTTGTGCATAAATTCAACATGAGACACATGTGGAGTGAAGAGCTAATTAACAGGACTTGACTTTGGATTGGATGATGTCCCCCTCGTACAGGACGGTGAAGCCTTCCCGTATCTCCTGTCCTCTGGCTGTAGGTCCTCTGGGTGCTCCTGCTGTCACGGTGGTTTAGTATAACACTGTTCGGGCCAGCAGGGATGCACTCACCTTGACAGGATCAACTCGGAAATAAAATGGCAGACATGTCGGCCATTGGGGATTCTTTCTTTCTTTCTTTCTTTGGTCTTTTCTTTTCCTTCCTTCTTTTCACATGTCATTTCTCTCTAGCTTTCCTTTCTTTTACCCATTTCCCCATTTTTCCTTCATCCATCTGTTCTTTCTTCCTTCCAACTTCCTTTTTGTGTCCCTTCTTTTTTCTTAATCTTGTTCTTACATCTTATCTTTCTTACTGTTACCTCTCTCTTCTCCTTTAACTAATTTCTCCTCACAATACAAAACTTTTTTCTTTTGCTTTTCCCCCCTTTTCTCCATCTTGCTATACTGCAGCTACATTTTCTTGGAGAGGATTATTATGTTCAGCAGACTGTGTGGTGATTATATCTTCATATACTATAATCTGGGTTTCTGTGCAGACCTGCACCTGACCAGCTAAGTGCTTTGTAGAAAAAAAAAATCACGCCACAGTGAGTTATTTCTGGCTGGGTTAATCTTATTTCTCTGGGCACTTTGATAATGGAGAGGACTTGAATTATGAATGGAGTGTATAATACTGTTCTTCAGGCCTGCTGAATGAATTAAGCAAGAGCTTATAAGTGAGTTTCTTTGAGTGTCTCTGATATAATGCCCAATGCCCCTCCTTTGTCCTTTCAATTCCAAACTTTTGTTTTGTATTTTTGGAATCGGAGCAAATATAAACATTTCAGAAGAGCTCAGTCTACAACGGGAAAATCCTGATGTAAAATGATATTAAAATATACGCTGAAATATAGTCCACTCTCCTCTCATACCTTATCATAGCCAGAGAAACGATCATTCTCGCTCTCCCATCTCTTCATGTGTGTGCATATATCTCAATAGTCTCTGCATATTGCATGGTGTGTTACTTAGCAGACAGTTTGACCCCACACACAGACTATGAGACGTTAAATGTTTCTCATGCCTCCCTTCAGAGCTAATGCTTAGTGTGATAACAGATTAATAATTATCTCATATGAAGAGGAGATTTCATTTCAGAATGTAGTACTGTAGTGTTATTTTAACTCATAAATAACTGATTCAGTTTATTTGATAAAAATCTAAGTAGCAGCAACATGGGCCAACATTTGGCTTTAAATTCACTTGGTAGAAGTTCAGAATGCTGTGAAGAAAGTTTATTGAAAATGCTCAACACATTTAGTTGTGACACTATATTTTCATTATTTAATATTCTTTTCATTATTGTTAATATTTTTGATAAAAATTATTAATCTTTTAGCCTATAAAACCTGGAAAAATAGTGAAAAAATACCCATAACAGGTTATCCTACAGGCCAAAGAGATGTCTTCAAACTGTCCAAAACAAACAAACAATAATAATAATAATTTAAACAACAGAGAAAAGCAGGAAACATGCACATTCGAGATGCTTGAACCAGTGAATTAAAAAAAATGACAGATGTACTACCTAAGTGAAAGTAGAAATTCTAATTACAAGTAAAATTATACAAAATTATATTATTGGTACACAGCAACAATGTACTGGTCAAAAGTTTGGACACACCTCAAGGCATGTCCAAACTTTTGACTGGTACTGTAATTAAAATACAATAATAAAGCACAAATACCTCAAAATGTGCTTAAAACAGTGCTTGAGTGAAAGTTCTTTGTTACTTTCTCTATTAGCTGAGAGAATAGAGAAATAGAGAAAGAACAGGAGCTACAGATAGACAGCATCTCCTACACCTTTAAAAGACATCCATCATGCAGGCCTCAAGTTTCCAGAGAGTAACATAATCTGTGTGTGTGTGTGTGTGTGTGTGTGTGTGTGTGTGTGTGTTTGTATTTGTGTCCATGCTGCTGCACACAGGTAGCCTATGTGTGTAGAAGTCAGCAGCAGGTCCATCCTGAGCTGGTTTGGCTTCTGATGATAATAGAGGATGACTAATAGAGAGCGCAGAGGTAGCTGTCTTCTTTCGCTCTGGTCACACTCATTTGTTGCTACTGGCATTGGATGAATTATTGAGGTTGGGGCGTCTTGGCTCCCACCCCTCCCTTCACATTCCCTCACTCTGCTCCCAGGAATGACAGCCACAGTGGTGTGTGTGTAAGTGTGTTGTGTCTCTGTGTGTGTGTATATATATATGTATATATATGTGTGTGTGTGTGTGTGGTGTGTGCATGCATGCATTCTTCAGCAATTAAACACAGCTTGCATCCTCATTCTGTCAAAAAAGGTCTTCCCTGCATGGAAACATCTCAAGCAAACACACTCTCTATTTCTATCACACCCCTCTCCACTTTTCTCTGTAGCTATCTCTTCATTTTTGAGTTGTGTGTTTTTTCTTTGTGTGTGTGTGTGTGTGTGTGTGTGTGTGTGTGTGTGTGTGTGTCAGTTCTTAAATTCAGCTTATTCACTATCAGTAGCTTAAATAGGTTCACATTAAAGGTAATGCACAAATTTGCCCCGTAGACCAACTCACCTCCATTATTGCATGAGAAAATGTAATATACCTTTGAGCTGCTGCTGAATAATTGACGCGCCCTCAGTCGCCACATGCTGTTAACGCTCACAAGCCTTCAGCTCAACTTACCACATATTCAGTACGTTATGATATCAATACGGGTATGACAAAGATCAATTATTCACACGGCGAGGCTCCTTTTTTTAACCCCACGTTTACGTCAGAAGATTGAACACGAAGACGCGGGACTTTTTGATGACCTAATCTGTTTCATTCTTAGAGCGTTAAAAAAAATATTCCCAAATAAACATGTCATTTAAATGTGACACAGTTTAGAAAAAGGGCACATTAGCGGTAACATTTAACATTTGCATTTTAGCTTCTCTCCCCCTTCATAAATTACGGTGTGCAATTAATCACCTCTCAGCATCAAAAAGAATATTAATGAACGCGGTGTAATTGCCGAGTATCGATCTCTCTCAGGGAAAATCACATAACCGCAGGTCATGTTGACTGAAAGGATTCCGGTGGAAGCTTTTTATTTTTCAGAAATGTTTGGTTAATATTAAGAGAGAAACAGTTCAGTGTGAGCCGATATAAAGCAGAGAATAAGCAGGAGTTACGAGTAAAATGACGGCCTATAGAGTCAAATACGCGGAGAAATAAGTGAAATGCAATGAAGAGTCATGCCTAATTTAAACGAAAATAACAATACATGCATTGTTATTATTAATAATAGTAATGATAGGCCAAATAGTAATTATGTAAAATGGCAGTGTTGGCCTATGTTGAATGAACATTTTGAAAATTGCACAATAATAATAATAATAATAATAATAATAATAATAAAGGAGAAATACTTACTTTGCCAAACGAAACAAACAAACAAAAAATAATAATACCATAATTTTCCTCTTTCTTCGGTCAACCTGTTGTGTATCCAGTTTTTCTCTCCCTGGAGTCACCAGAGTTCCCAGTCACACTTCTACTCCCAACGCCTCCACATTACTTCGTTTTATACCAATATATAATTAATATTGCATCGTCATGACTTAATAATTTCAAACCCCATGCACGACATAACCCGGTGACACGAGGGCATCCATAATTAAAAACGGCACTAATTAGAGAGGAAAGGGGCCATTAGCGGCGTGTAGGAGACGCGCGTTCAGCGGTGTGAAAATTACTGTGCAAATGTATTGTCCGCGGTGCTTATATCATATACGACAATACATATTTCATCCGAGTTGAGCTTTGGGAATTTATAAATAAAACAGTTGGGCGAGTTCCCGTAAAACAAACAGTTTACAAAGGTTTTATCGCCCATTGATGCGTTGATGAGAATTCATAATTTTCAGAGGAAAACACTTTGTCTGCCTTTTCTCTTCCTTTTTTTTATGCCTTTGGTTAAACAGTTTATATACCGCATTTAGGCCTTGTTCGGACCGTCGTCTCAGGATTAAAATAATACACTTTAATAAAGCACAAAAAAGTCGCTGCTTCAGAGATTTTTTTTTTTTTTTTTTTTTTACAAAATAACCAATAATTTATTAAGTTTAAACTTCACACATTTTTTTCCAAGTGAAATCAAGAGTGAGGATAAATAAATAAATAAATAAATACTTAAATTAGGTGATGTAGGCCTATATACTGTATATATCTGGGCTATATAAATATATAGCTCACCTGTAATGCTCCAAAAAGATGTTCACATCAAAATACTCAAATATAGCAGCAGCCAAAGCCACACGGATGTGCTTCATATATGATAGTGTCATTTCCATTTCTAAATGAAGATAAACAGACTCAGTGTGACATAGTGAAAGTATTACTGTAGGTATTCTTTTTGTGCGTAAATTACTCACACGTTCACGGAAAGAGCAGATTCGTTTGCAAAAATCTTGGTGTTGGTTTAAAAAGGTGGATGGACTTTTGAATCCCTCATCAATCCACTAAAGTCTGAACTTGTGCATTTAAAAACAAAACAAAGAAACAAACAAAAAAGAAAACAAGTGAGGACACGGTTGTGAGCTAGTGATGAGGAGGATAAACTCTGATCTCAACCAACAATAGAGACAATTTCAACTATCTCTTCACACACTTGACTTTTTTTTTAAAGAGACCCACATTTCATTTAGCATTAGTGTAACATCACTGATAAATAAAACAGCCCATAAACTCCATTTTATGATTAAAAAAAAAGTGAGTTAATATCCCTGAATGTGACAAACAGTCAGAGTGGATTTATGCTGGAAATTCATGTGTGCAAGATACATAATCAACAACATAATAATCACCCCCCTCACAGATCTATAACACAGTCTTTTATAAGTCCCATTTCAATAACAAAATCGAAAAAAGTGCAACAACGAAGAGTGAGTGACACGAAATGAAAAACTGAAGTCTTTTTTTTTTTTTTGAGACAATCCCAGTGAGGAGCTGTTGATAAATCCCTGTTAGTTAGGCTACTTAGGCTATTATTAATCACTCGATCAAAAATGTAGTAGGCTATGTTATTCATGATGTGTGAAACTCAGTGCACCGCAGAGTATTTCATTCGTTTCTGTTTTTGCCGCTGGTTGCAAAACCACACTCGAACCACATTCTTTTTCAGGTCCAGTTTTTCGGCGATGGCCGCAATTTTTTCCGAGGAGGGCCGCGGCTGGATGGCAAAGTAAGCCTCCAGAGAGCGTTTCTCCGGCGCGGCGATGGAAGTGCGCTTTCTTTTCCTCTCGTTCCCGTTGAAAAGGTCCGGCTTGTTGCTTTTCTCCCGGTACGCAGCCTCGGCTTCCTCCAGCCAGGCCTGGAGAACTGGCTTGAGCGCTATCATGTTGTTGTGGGACAAGGTGAGGGACTCGAACCTGCAGATGGTGCTCTGACTCAGTGACCCCACACCGGGGATCTTGAGGTTGGCCAGCGCCGACCCGACGTCCGCTTGGGTCACCCCGAGTTTGATCCTCCTCTGCTTGAACCGCTCAGCGAAGGCTTCCAGCTCCCTGGGATCCGACTCCACGTCGTTGACGCACGCCATGCCGCCGTGCACGGACAGGGAGTGAGGGTGGGCCATGTTGGCCATCGCCTGGTGCAGCTGCCCCATGGTCTGCAGGTGGTGGTGAGGGTGCTGGTGGTGGTGCGCCGGCGTCATCCCGGGAGGATCCGGAGCACCCATCCCGGTCACGGCCAGGCTGGTGGAGAGGTGGTCCAGAAGGTCCCCGGCCTCCAGGGTCTGTCCGAGGTGGTGATGGTGGTGGTGGTGGTGGTGGGAGGCGATGGTGGAGGGGACATGGGAGATGGGCACGGTGGTGGAGGAAGAAGAGGAGGCTGAGGTGCAGGGGACACTGCTCATGGTATGGTAAGTCACGTCTGGTTTGAACGGGTGACTCTTTCCGTGAGAGACAATGCTGTCAGCAGCCGCCAGAGCCTCTGCCCGTGCCAGCAGGCTCTCATCAAAGCCTCCGAATATATTGCCCTGCAGCTGCAAGCAAGAGTGCGCATACTGGAGTCAGTGGGGAATTCTGTCAGGCAGCTCTCAGGATCTAAAAAACATTTTCCAAAGGCAAGCAGCGCCGAGGAGAGAACCCTCCTCAAAGCGCAGGTCATAAAAATTAATATGAAAGCAAGAGCATTGCTTGAATAGACATGTGGATGAGAGAGGGGGAGAGGGGGAGGGGGGGTGAGTAGGATGGGTTGGGAGGGGGGAGAGGGGGGAACACAGACAGAGGAGATATATATATATATATATATATATATATATATATATATCGGATAGAACAAAGTCCTGTCAAAACAACTTTACAGACATTTCCAGTGTGATATTGTTTCCCCACCTCTCACCCCAGTATACTCCACAGCCATTCTCCCCCGACCTGAACGTACCTGCGGGGCGGGCAGACAGACCCTGCGCATGCCCTCCGAGCCTGAGTGCAGGCCGGGATACTTGGGCTCGTGCAGGGCCGGGTGCATGGAGAAATGCTGCTTGCCGTTCATGGTCATCATCCTCCTCCCTGCAAGCACCTGGCAAGCAATGTGCCCCCTGACATGAAAGCCGGGGAGCGGACAGCTACAGAGCTCCTCTGCTCTCCTTCACCAGACTGAGCTGTTAACATCGGAAGCGCCTCCCGGCATCCCTCTCTCCCGCTTCCTCTCCTCCTCCTCCTCCTCCTCCTTCCCTCCCACCTGCTCCTCTGCTCAACTTACAAGTTGAAAAATGTTGTCCTCTGTGCGCAAGCGTCGAATAATAAACTCAACCAAAATCACTATAATGTTCTATATTCTAGCCACTTAGTGCCTGTCTTACATAGACTACTTGTTTTACTACTTGGTTATAATCACATCAGTGTCTGTAGCCTGTATAATCACTGCTTCTAAAAAGAATGGAGTTTGATTTGAACTCATTCACAAGTTTTCGCACATCTCGTCTCACCATTGTAACAGCATATATTAAAGATGTCATTAGAGGGCTATTAGGCGTTGTACAGCAAATTGTATCACAGAAGTGTTGAAAAGCATAAAACATTACAGTTCACCGAAGGACAGCAAACTATAAAACCATGGATTCCTCCACAAGTGTTCCCGATCATGTCAGCACCATGGACAGCGCAACACCATAGCGCTATAAATGCAGGTTGCTCTTGCGCTGTCCATGGTGCTGACACCTATAGCTTATACCATACAGATAGATTCGATAAAAGATAAAACACACTGTAGGCTAATTGAACAATGGTTTTGGTGTTACGTGCTTCGTATTGTGTCCAATGTCTGCAGGATGCTGACCAGTTGACCTAAAGGCCTTGTCCTGGTCTCCTCCCATGTGAACGCCCATCCTCAGCCTACTTTTACAGACTTCTCATGTGGCTGCCTGGTTAAAACTCATGAAGCTGAGGTGGACGGGCCGAAAGAGGAGCCAGGTGGGCAGAGGCGGAGTGATGACACAGTGGGACCATCTGATCCTGCTGGCCACCTCTCTGGTTCCCCAGACTGTGAATAATTTAGCAGTATGGTGGCAGGCATCCATTACCACCGTTGGCATGTTCTTATTCATTACACAGATTAAAACAGCCAAGGTCTTTTTCTCATCATGTTAACCTGTTGCAGACTGGGGAGCCAAACTTTAAGACATGCATGTAGGCCAGCTTCTTTAATGGAGACAGATAAGAGAAAAGACATCTAAACTTAACTCTGATTTGTGCATTCTGTATTCTTTATAACCTCAGTAAAACTGATGAGGATCTCTTTAAAATTGTAGGTTAAGTTTGGTTGAAATCTTTAATCAAAGGCAGAATGTTTTGATTTAATTGAGGAGTGTAAATGTGAAATGTTATTATAGCAGTATCCTATAGAAAAAGGTCACACACAAGAAGCTGTCAAGCAGCATGTTAGTCTGAATAAAGCATGACATCCCTTTTCTCACCCTCAAACACCCCCCTACCCCCTGTTATTCCTTAATAGCATAGCCAGGACCATTTATAATTTAGCGGCCATTGTTTACATCTCTGTCATCTGTGTGCTTTTCATACCCAGAAAATCTCATCTGACATGTTTTATGGAAAGCTCTGTCATATTTGTGGCCAGATGTGACCGTCGGCTCTTTCTCCATCTGGCCTCCATACAGCTGCAACTCAGAACAGTGTCAGAACAGTGATAATTGGATTCTGTTTTATTACTGAGGTAGTAGTACAAATTTTGTTAATGTTTTTCTTGTGAGAATGGACTGATATATTTTTATTTCTATTCTCATCTCTAAGTTGTCAAATTCTTCCCAGTACTTTTGATTCATCTCTGTATCTCTTTTCAGTTGTAATGGCAGGACTGAGCTTCCATATAGGCCTAGCCCAGTCTCTGAGAAGGAACAAGCACTTGGTGACCATAGGCCGCCATCGAGGCCTCAGCTCAAAATCCTTCCCCTGAGGACAGCCGAAAGTTCTTACTGAGACTCTTGAGTGTTTTCACTTGACTTCCTAAAGTAAGAAATGCTACTGTATTATTCAGTGATATTTTAATGTCATAGTCGCTGGTGTGGATTTATTTTAGGGGGCGTGGGAGTCAAAGTGAGTGTGCCTGACTCATAATATAACTTATTCTCCATAGTGGAGGAACATGACGAAAGGTAGACCATCCCATCAGATTTAAAATGCTGATAAGTGTGTCTGAACCCCCAGAATAGCTTAAACTTTCATAGTATAAAATTTAATCAATTGTTACAGCATATGTGTGCCCTATTACCATTTGACCTAACGCTACTCATTCAGAGCCCAGGATTGATTGTTGGGATACCTTGATTACATCGATTGGGATTACAGACACATTTCTGATTGGCTGGCAGGTGTTTCTTAAAATCACACAACAGAACACCTCAAACATTGATCAGGTCAGGTCACCATCAGTGCTACTGGTCCAGTAAACCTACTTAAAGAAAATGGATGCTGATTCAGCACAGTTCGTCTTTTTGTGTGTGGTAAGTGGCCATGGTATAATAATAATGCACTTTGAAGTGTTCTAATGCATGAAAATATCAGATGAGGTGGCTTCTTCCTACTTGGTCATGTGCTATTAGGCTGCTTAATGAGGAAATTGATTGCATTCGCACCAGATTCATTAAATGCAAATCACTTGTTACACATTGATTGCACACAAGTGATCTCTACTTAACATTATGCTATACCGCTGTAGTTATGTTTTTAATGTATGTCAAACATACAAAAGTCAAAATTGGTAATTGGCAATTAATGATTTAGTTGACATTGGAGTATTTTCTGATGATTATATTCACTGTGATTCAATAAAACACAAATTGAAGCTCTGCGCCCCATGTAACTTTAGTAAGGCCACGATTAGATGACTTCTCATTTGAGTCATTCTTGAGAGGGAAATAAAGGATGGAAAGTTAAGAACTACAAGTGTCCATTTAGAGCAACCTTAGTACATTCTACAACCAGTGAAATACACTTTGAGTAGGTTTTAATGCCATTATAGTGCTCAAGTACTTTAAGAAAGAGTAGCTTTCAGTTATACAAAATTTACTTGGAGCCTTTTTCCTCTCTGAAAGAATCTTTTGGGATTAAAGTTACTATTTTGTTGAGCGGCACAGTATCAGAGGGATTGGTTAGTAAGGCGCACAGTAAGTATGACATTTAAACAGTTACGTTTGAAACGCCATTCTCATGTCACCTTATGTAGTTTAAAGTAAGTACTGTAGTACTCTATTCATGCAACCAATCGATTTGCTGTGACATGCCTCTATGAAATGACATGCAAAATGAAGGAGACCACACAAGAGTTTAAGGTAATATTTTCTGGAATGCTTTTGCTTGCATTTTCCCCCTTGCCAATGTTAACTTCTTTTTGGGTCAATTTTCTTTCTTTAACTCAAAATGTTTTTTTGTTGTTTTTTTTTCTATCCAATTAAAATTGTTTTTTTTTTCCTCTTGTATTTTTTTCTTTTTTCTTTCATCTTTTTACAAGCACCCCATTCCTCCATCTTTATTGGCAAAAGCAAACATGCTAGTAAATTAGAAATCCATTTTTTACAAACATAATACATGAAGAAAATACATCCACATCCTGCAAATATAAACAGTAACAAATCCAAAACTATTATTCAATAAACATTTTACATTTTTTTTACACTATTGTGATAGTAGCATACAGAAGATAGTACAAAAAGTGGGAGAGAGACCTTCTCTGAATCCTCACTTAAACAAGCAAGAACCCTGCCAGTATAGGTTTGTCCTTTAAAACTGTCAGTGACCTCATGAAAAGGAAAAAAAAAAGAATCACACAAACAAATCATTAAAGTACAAGGTGCCAAAAGGAAAAGCTTCAGCTTTCCATTGCACACCTGAGTGTCACTGCGACTGGCACAGTGATGGAGACAAAAACATGAATGCAAAGGTTTGAATGAGACAATGAGGCCACTGGCAGGAGGCTTCTCAGTTATCAGTCAACAGTGAGATATGCAATCTAAACAAGAGCGTGACTAACATTGTAGGTGGGAGGAAATAGTTCGGCACCCTTTCACATGAGTACGTCAAGGAACAAAAGAGACAAATTCTGTTGCACTTTCGTGAGCATTTTTCCTCATTTCATTGTTACTTACTATATTTACATGCAGGTAGATGTAAATATAGTGAGTAGATGTATATTTACATGCAAATTGGTATAAAGTAGTGAGACTGCTACAGTTACCTAATAAGTTAATGTCTCTCCTTTGTTTTGGTGTTATTCAGACTAGTCATGTTACTGGATGTGATCAGTTTAGTTGAATAATGATGAACATACATCTGTTCTCACAACACTTCATTAGGGTGCATGTAAACAGTTATTTGCTACAGCAACAAATATACACATTTTAACTGTCAAAAATGTATTATTTTGCATCTGGTATATTTCCATATGACCTTTAATGAATTTCATTCCTCCCACCTTGAGGATTCTAAAATACAGTATACAGTAAGTAAAGAAGGCAAAACACAAAATAATATTGTCGTGAAAGGTGCACATTGTGAAAGCAGATGCTTGCATTTGTAGAGTGGGTTTTAGAGCACTGTCTAACAATATTTAGGTGCAGGCAAAGCTGCACTAATGCGCAAATAATATCTTGAGGTGCATGACTCCCAGTGCCTATGTTTTGTGCAGCTCTGACTGTTTCCTTAAAAGAAATGAGCTACTGAAATGACAAATTTAGCGCAATAACAACGTAGACTGGTTTAACAAAAATGCACAGTTCTTGCGAATAAGCAGAGACGCTAAGCACTCTTGCTTGACCTTTTCATTCATTTAAAATGACAAAAAAAAAAAAAAACTCAAACAACAAAAAAGTACAACAGTAATTTCTCTTTCAAGCATTTACAAAATTTACAAAAGTAAATCACAAATCTTGTAAAAATTCAGCCATCCGCTGATTGTGTAAGGCAAATTATATATATATATATATATATATATATATATATATATATATATATATATATATATATATATATATATATATATATATATATATATATTAAAATCAACTGTTCAGTATTACATTCAAACACCTGTCTATGGATCTCACATTTTTGAAATGGGTGATCTGATCCTTGTCCTGTCAGGCCCTTTGAATGACCAGGAGACAGAATAAAACAAGTGAAAAATGTCACACACTCTTAGAAAATGTAGAACACCCGTCTGAGTGTTTATATTTACAGAGTGGCACCGGTCACTGAGTGAGCAACAAAATGTAAGCAGGGAAAATTTGAATATTTACTACAAGACTGTATTTGACGTGCATGGACACGGCAATTTGTAAACATTTATTTGGATTTCTCTATTGCACTGGTATCCTTCTGTACCTGCACTGGCTCTAATATGGTTATGGTACAGTTTCAGCACCTTTGGGTGCTGGGCAAGGGGTGGCTCTGTTTATTTATGGGTGCAACATGCACAGACTAGCATGTATTCATGCCAGCACACAGAGCCACTGCCAAAAACATTTGGATCTTTTACCACTTTGGGCTTACCCATGCCAAAACAAACTGAGCGAGTGAATGGAAAACAATACCATACTGTGCCAATATCGGTACGACACAGTGTATTTATGCAGTGGAAAAATAAATAAATATCTCTCTGGTAGCAACAGAGAACGTACTATTAGTGATGGAATGGTTGTCCCTGCACTGAGGACAAGATTTTTCAAAAACTGGTGAGAAAAGAGCTTAAATACAGTATGTATAAAAATACCTATTCACAGTAGACACAAATGTTGTGCATTACTGATATTAATCATCTGGTAAGCACACTGAAACTTACATAGGTTTTTCTATCTATAAGAACAACTTAACATTTATCTTTCTCAGCAAAAGTGAGATGTTTTAAATAATTTTATTTACTTGAGGGATACAAAAACTGCAGATCCTCTAAAACTCTTTTGATGTACAACTAAAGTAAAGACGTTTTTACTTTGATTAGAGTTTAAAATTACTTAGTTTGAAAATACTGAAAAGGAAAAAAAATCTGAGTTCTGCTGTATTGATTTTATCTGCACGTAGGGAAAAATAACCACTGATTTTGCTGGAGAGCAGGTGATGGATGAATCACAATGCCTTCATCGTCTCCAAGATCGGCTCTCATACTCGTCATCTTCATCGTCATCCTCCTCCTCTTCTTCTTCCTCCTCCTCACCGGGCATATAAGAGCTAGCTTCCTTCTGTTTGAATGAAAAGAACACAAATCTAGCGTTAAGCTTGATGCATTCATGACATTCAGAATGATTCCTGAATGTTTACACGGATGAGATTAAGTGTTGGTGTCACATATTTGCTTCTTTCAGTCAGGGTCAGTGCTATATCACATGCAAAGAGATTTTCAAATCTGGACTCATACCCTTCTCTGGGCACAACCTTCATATGTGTGAGAAGTCAATTAATTAGCTGGTCAGATTTTAGAAAACCGCATTTTGTCAACTTAGCTGTAGTTTTGAATCTTTCCCTGACAAAGATTTTGTTCCACCCAGCAAAGATTTAAGCATGTCTGTAGGAAGTAGCTGGATTTATTAAGTGAAACATTCTAAACTTTTTTTGAATTACAGAAAAGCTTCATCTAAGCAACAGTTGAGTGTAACCCCTCCATCTCTGTCTCTCAGAGGAAGAAAAAAAAAGTGTCAAATCTTGCTCTACACTCTTTTCTGTATTCTCTTTAGACTATGTTAAAGCTCTTCGAAGCCCATGATCAGACTGAATGTGGACAGTCTATTGATGCAGCGGGTGTGCCAACATGAACAAACAGCATTATAACATGAATGCATTTCTGTTGTTCCTTGTAGTTGTTGTGTAAAAAGATAAAATTATTGTTGTCTGATAAGTTGCACACTTCTGTCTTAGAATATTATAAACCACTGTGCATTGTTTTACCATTTGTTATGCCTTCAAATGTATGGATCTGTCTCTCTAACTGGACTTCTTGGATTTTATTTTATTGTCTCATCACTGCCTGAAGCAACATGCCACCACCAGTGCAGCCCCTTGCATTTTCTTTATTTGTTAATGCAGGACTGTTTTCAGTCTGAATACCCACCAACTCAGGCTTACAGTATACGGCTGTCTAATTCTGTTTCTTTCTACCATGGCCAACTGTTGCAACTGTCACTTAGAAACAAGAATGAACATAACATTACAAACACGTTTTAATATAATGAAGTACAACACCTCTGACACAGCGACAACAGACACTGATCATCATAATCTTCACTAAGGAAGAATTCAATGCAGGGTTGTTTTTAGGCCTGCAGCTAACCCTTATTTTTGTATTAATCTATTAGTTGTTTGGTCTATAAAATGTCAGAAATGCATCCTAAAATGTCTTGTTTTGTCTGACCAACAGTCCACAACCCAAAGATATTCAGTTTACTGGCAAAGATGACTAAAGAAACAATTCATCACTTATCTAAACAGTTGGTGATTCAATTTCTGAGTATCCAAAAAAAAAAAAATCAAACCTTGCAGTTGTTCTACTGAACTCCTACTAATAAATGGGGAACTCAGCATCATGGGCTACTGTCACTCTCTAAAACATTTTTAGTTAGTGAAGAGCTTCTAGAGGCTCCAAGTGAATCAAATCAAATCACTTAAAATGTCCAATCTTGCATAAACTCATGTTTTCAGAATGATTGTCATACACTTATAAAGAAATATTATCCTACACATATTAATGTGATTGGATCTGCTCTTAGATCACAAGCAAGACTGCATTCTCAAAAACACAACCATGGCTGGAAAATACAGTATGAGGATTTCACCTGACAGTAATGCAGTTTTACTCAAAGGGCTAACATGCTCTTAGCACTGAGAGGCTTGCCCTGATTTTCCATTGGGAGCTGCAGTGAAAAATTTAGATGCACTGGAAAGAAATGTACAAGTAAAAATCTGTGAATATAATTAAAAACTTCCAAAAAGTTTTCCCACTTAGAATTTTTAGTTGTACTGTACATGGACTTCCTTTTCTGGTTTCTAGGTGGCTGAATGTTACTAAATGAAAAAACACATGAAACTATGTTGCAAATTAAGCGCCTGGGTTAGTGTGTGACGTGTCGTACCGTATTGTCCTCGTCTTTAGCCTCTTCCTCCTCTGGCTCTGTTGTGACAGAAGGCGTCTTGGGCTTGTACCAGGAAATCTGCAGCACTCGACCTTTGAACTTAGCTCCCTGGTTGGCTGCCTGGAAACAAAACGGAGGACAAATGCAAGTTACATTTAAAGCTTTGTATGACTTTACACCAAAACTTTTTCAGTGATTTCATGTGATTGGAAAGCAGAAAAGCAGAAAGAAAGAAGCAGGTCAGATCTGCACTCTTGTGACTTACATTCTCAGCTTCGCTTCGTGTTTTAAAGGTCATGACGACACTGTTGGCATCCTGGTCACGAAGATCCTCGATCTCACCAAATTTCTAAGAATTAAAAAAAAAAATCTGAGTGAATTTCTGTCGAATTGCTTGATAATCAACTTGATTCTCTTGTCATGTGCAGTTTAACAGTGTAACTCTTGTGTGCATCCTCAATCTAAACCTCTAAAATAAAGTTGAAATACATTTTTAACAGTAATATTTTACTGTGAATTATTATCATTATTTTTATTATTATTGCAGAGAGACCTCCTGCCCTGTTCTCACCACAAAGTGAGGCATTAGCTCTTCCTTCTCCTCCTGAGTGACACCTAGAATAGCCAGGGCTCTAGGTCTGTGGTCTACAACCATGCGGTTCACGGCCCCGCCACGAGCCATCATCTCCCGGCTTCGGCCCCTGCCTCGACCGACATGCATCGCGCCAGGCTCCAGCGCCATCTTCCCTCGCCCCCGACCTCGACCAACTGGGGGCCGAATGAGACCTAGTCGTGTTGCCTAAGGGAAGAAAGATAAGGAGGTTTAGTGTTATAAAGCAACTGACTAGCTGCTGCTTCTTTCCACACACACACACACACACACACACACACCACCTGGCAGTGTTAAAAAAATCATTAGAAACAGATGTGGAAAACTTGCTTGCCTTGCTGCTGTGCTGTTTCACGTTTCAATGTGAAAACAAACATGCCAGGAAACTAGGAGTATTTCTTTATCATTTATCATATGTCTAAAACAACTAAAATTCTACACAGGAACAAAGTTGATGGAAAATCCTAAAAAGATATTACAAAATATTACGGATTCCCTTTACTTCTAAGCTTAAACGTTCCCTACACACTTGTCTCTAGTCTCCTCCTCCGTCACTTTTTAACCTTTACCACTAGCTGTCACTCCTCCATATTTAAAGTGACATCTCCTCGCTTCTTAACCACTCCAAAACCTCACAACCACTCTCTCATCCATTTGTCCCTCCCTCACTTCTCTCTCTAATTGTCATCCCGCGATTTTCTTACAAGGACCAACGGCTCAAACTTTAATGAGACGGGGCTCTATCAGTGTGAGACCTGTGTCTGATTTGGCTTCGTTAGCGGCTGTTCCTCTGGGCTTGCTTTAAGTGGCTGCAGTTTAATGTGCAGAAGGAGGGTAAGGTTGGGATGGATGCGGGGATATGCATTTTTAACTACTATCTAATTTAGGACCCACAGGGATAGAGGGAAAAAAAACATGCTAGGCAGGGTGTTGCTAACAAAAACTATGTTCTTGTTAGGCTGATCTTGTGACACAGCTGACCTTGTCTGTGTTTGTGCTCTGCTTTAGATGGCAGAGGAGATTTGGGGCAAGTCTGAGCTGACTAAGTGATGTCTTAGATGCAGTTTAGAGCTTTTTATAGGGGGGAAAAAAGTGTAATATGTGTGTAATTTTCTGTGAATTTGTCACCCCTTCCACATTATGCCTACCTACTAATGTGATCCATTGTTAATATAAAAATATTGATTATAGGCATGTTAATTATGTTTTATAAACAATCTCATACATTTTGTATACAATGCTAATACCAATATCATTTTTACAAATCAGTCAGTATTAAACACAGACTAACTGAACATAATTCAGTTTGTAGTGCATTATTTTCTCTTTTTTACTTGTGTACAGTCAGGAAGTGCTAAGTGACATAAGTGTCTTACCTTTATTTGATGTTGTTGTTTCTTCTGTTGTTTATGTGTGTGTGTGTGTGTGTGAGAGAGAGAATGTTTGACTGATTTTTTTTTTTTTCGATCAGGCTTCTCAGGTTTATCTGCTTGCTTCTGAGGCATTTCCAGTTATCATTCCTCTGACTGAGCTCTCAAGAAAATGCTGATAAGATACTGACACTGTGGTGTGTTTTTATGAGCTCCAAGTTAGCTATCTTTTCGGATTGGTGGTCAGTGGTCATGTAAGCTACAGTGTGTGCTTGATATATTGTGGCTTGTTCTATTTGGGATCCAGTAAATGATGTAAATGATTATGTGCAAGTATATGGTTGCGGTGAGTGTGTGTGTTTTTGTATCTGACCAGTAATGGTTTAACTTTCTGCTAACAGCTAACTGTAGTTGTTGTCAAACTTCTGTTGACCAGAAACTTCTAAGTTCACAGCAACTACACTTCCAGCCTGATACGAGCCAGGCACTTCAGAATAAAAGCAACGGTGATTCCGCCTTCATTCATTTCATTATAACACTATTCTTATTTAATTCTTAAAAGAGTAGTTTAAAGGAGATTTCAAAATAGAGGTATATGTTGTGTATCGCGATATCTAGCCTAAAAATATTGTGATTATTTATAGGCCATATCGCCCATCCTTAGTTTGTGCATATGTATTACCTCCACTTGTAGCTGTCCCAGTTTTCTCTTCAGATCTGTTGTGTCCTCTCCAGAGCTCATCTTCTTGTGAAAGTCCAGTTCAGCATCCAGTAGTTCCTTCTGGGCCTGATCAAATAACATGCAAAAAGAGAAATTGTTCTGCTCACATGACAGAGAAGCAATAAAAAACAAACAACAAAAAAAGACAAATTCAAAACAGACTTAGCAGCACAGTTTACAAGAAATGACCCAGGATGTGAGCTTGGTTTATAGATAAGGCTGACAATAGAGCACTGTTTGATTGTCCTTGTTTAAAAGAGTGACAATACAGGACTTCATTTTCCCTGCTTAAAGGGGCCAGACTTACATCAGTCTTGGTCTTGGTCTGGTTGTGGTTGGGTTTGGCACTGGAGACCTGGGCGGCAGGGTTCATTTCATTTTGCAGCTGGGCAATCTTTTCCGTCAGCTCCTTCAGCGTCTTCATAATGTTGTCTCTTTCCGCAGGTTTCATCCCTCGGTTCTTCTCTAGACGGTTTATTAACGCCTGGAAGAAGGACAAGTAGTGAGAGAGAGAAAAGCAAGACATAGACAGAGCACAGGTAAAAAGAAAGGGTGAGGAGATGTATGGCAACAGTTGAAAAGACAAATTAACAGGAATGGGTGTTACCTTCTGACACTCAATCTGTGTTTTTAACATCTCTTGCTTCTTCTTTCTCATGTCCTGCTGAAGTTTTAATGCCTCCTAAATAAAAAAGACAAATAAAATACATTCACTGAGGTTGAGCCTTTTTCACAGTGGTGGCCCAAGAGAAACAAATAGCTAGTCCTAGCTCTACTGTTCTCATGTATAAGAAAAAAAAAAAAAAAAGACTGAGCAACATGCCTGTTTCTTCTTTAGGACTTCCTGTGCTTCAAGTGCTTTTCCCGTTTTCCCAAGGCTCTTTGAGGACGACTTGAGCGCTGTGGAAGTGTAGGGGCCCTTCTGGGTGTTTGTCAGTGCAGGCGCCCCCTAAGTGCAACAGAGAGAGATATAGAGAGAGAAAGAGACACATTTAGGTCATCATAATCATCTCGTAGACAGCTTGCAGACAGACAAAAAACATGAAATTACTGTAAAACGCCAACATATCACATCTCAGGATGCATGAAAACAAATAACTATTAATTATCTTGATTTGCGATCCTGATGCGAGTGTGTTCCGAATATTCCACCTACACTAATCACCTTTGACTTGTGCAGCAACACTGATGACAGAGAACTGGCAGACAACAATCTCCCTGTTATCTGGAGAGACAGTCCCTATATTATTCATTCACGATATTATCAGCACATCATCGGTATCAGCCAATATAAGCTCTAAAATGAAATAACGGCATCATCCCAAATTAACATTTTCTGCTGATTATGAGAGGCCAATATGTTTCCATCTCGTCTGCCGCCTGACTGTGCTTCCCTTGACAGACTGTTTCACCCTGATGGTCCCGGTACTTCCTCTGCAGGCTCCACTTCACTCAGCTGCCCGTCAGACCTGCTGCTTCTTCCCAAATTAACCCGAATAACAAACTGGGGCTTGGTGCTCCACATGGAGAACTGGGGCTAACGTTAGCTGAGAGGCTAATACTTGATACTGCTATTTCACCCATGTCTGGCATCACCTGACACACACACACACACAGACGCATAGAGACGAAGACGTACAGTGACGGTGTCTGTGTTTGGGTTCAGGCTGTCTGGCTTGGTTGTAGCAGTGGTCCCAGCTGCTGCTGGTAGGCGATGCTTGAGCACAGTCTTGTTCAACACATAGGCAGCTGGATTGTGCTGCTTGATACCCTGCAAATAAAAGTAACGGAAGAAAAAAGTCAATCTTATGTAGGGTTTCAGAAATGCAGTAAGACTACTACAGTGATTGTGTTTTGACTCATAGTACTGCCAAGATGCAGTACACTCAACACTGTGACTGAAAGCATCCTGTGAAGACAGACCGAATACTGAGAGTGACGAACATGCCGCTCACAAACCGCTTCCTATGTAGATATAGCGTAAAAGATTAGATTGAAAAGATGGCTTATATCATGAATCTTTCAACTCCTCATACTTGCCTTGTGCACACTGCTGTGCTGCGGCCCCTGGTTAGGTGCTGACCCTGTCACCTGGCTCCCTGAGCCCTGCTCCTGCTGCTGAAGCCCTGTGGTGTTTGTACCGGGCTCACGGTGCCAGTACACACGGATGAAGCGGTTGTTGAGGACCGCCTCTGTGCTGGATATGGCCCGTCTGGCTTCTTCGTTCTTTGTGTACTGGATCAAAGCTGCCTCTGGGTCTCCACCAAACACCACCTGGATGAGGAGTAGAGTGTGTGTAGTTTTGATGGGTGTGTGTGTATGTGATGAAACAAATTATTTTGCAGAGCTCGATGAGCCTGGTGCTGGCTCCTTTCCAATAAAAAAAAAAGAAATTGCCACAAAGTTGTGTTGAGTGTAAATTATTATTATTATATGATAAATGTGACTTCCCTGTTTAATGTTGACCTGCAACTAGTGTAAATCCTATTAGTGTAAATCTTCATAAATGCTAAATTCAAAGTATTTGTAATAGACAAATCTGAGTTCTCCTATTCTTACACTTCCAATACTTTTACCACTACCAACCTTGCCTTGACTTAGTTTTCTAAGCTATGTCAAAATTATCCCTTTAACAATGAAAACCATGGCCTTTTGCAGGTTTACAAATGATGCATTTTACCTGGATATTGACGATGGTTCCAAACTTGCTGAAGTGCTCATTGAGCTTAGTGATGTTGTTGAGCTCACGTGGGATCTTGCGCACCTCGAGCTTAGTGTTGACATAGTGATTCCTCTTAGGAAAACTGCTCTTATGTTGGTTGTTGAAGTTTGGCCTAAAACAGAGAGCGTAAGAGTGTGTATGCTTTTCTCTCGAGATGAAATAATGGAAAAAGCAGCTGAGCGACTCCTTTATACAAGTTCCTACAAGCTATACAACAGTTGAAAAGCAAGACCACATTTCAACCAGCTGGACACTCAGGAAGTATTATGGGTAGAGCCTTTGCAACGGAACAATATCTTAGTCATGTAGATCTTTGTGTACGTCTGTTTCCCCACAACAGAGACAAGAGATTACCTGACCTGTGAGTCACCTTTCCTTGAAATGAGGGCCCCTTAGCAACAACAGGAAATGCAGCGAGGCGCCAATTCGTTTGATCAAATTTAAATCTGCCAGCTAGTTTCTTCACATTTCTTCACAAAACAAGAACCTGTTCAGTGAAGGTATAAAGCGTCTTTGAACACCTTGAGGTCTCCAGGTACAGCTAACATATCCAGAGACAATAATGCATTTCAAAGCTCCATGCTCAATTTCAAATAAAATAATTAACTACTCCTGTAAACAGAAATGTTATTCAGCCTTGTTTTTGCTATGAAAATCTTTGTCAAGCTTTTACATTTGACAAATATTTTCTAAGTGTTTAGTTCTGTGTCAAGTCAAATTTGATTTATTTATGCGTAAAATTCTTACTTTTCCATCCAGGGTTTTTTAGATGCTGGTCCTTCAGCTGTACTGGATCCCATGGTTCTCTTCCTGCTGTCCTGCTCCGTGTTGAAACGGGACACATTACTTCCAGGAGTGCTGGCTGTAGTGGCAGGCTCTGTCTGGATCACTATGTTGGCAGCTTGAAGATGTACACATAGACACAAACACAGAGAAACAATTATTAAGAGCTTTTTAATTTCCCTATCTCAACCACAAATGTGTCTATGATCATATAAAACACTTATAATCCTGCTCCCAATTCATTAGAAATAAGTGTTAACACTACTAACTCACATTCGTTTTAAACTACACAAGCAATCACACTTTTCTAATCAAATAACAACAGTATGACAGCTACTGCTTCCAGGATTAGTTCTGGGGGTGAGTGTGAGTGCTAAGAAGGCCAATACTTGCTACCTCTGGAGCCTTGTCCTTCGTTGGAGGTGAGGCCGATGAGGTTGGAGCGTTGGGTCTGCACGCGGGGAATGAACTGTCGGTACGGGTTACGACCTGCTGCCGTCAAGCCTGGAGATTCTGGATTATAGCCCTCTGGATCATAGTTATCTGATTTGTAAAAATGAACATGCAAATAAAAAACACACACACACACACAAGCTGTTAGAGTGAATACAAAGCAAATTTCTAACAGTCATAAAAAGGTGAAAAAACTAACTTAAATGCAAAAATAAAATTTAAACAGAAGATAAAATGGAACCAAGCAGTCCTACATTAAAAAAAAACAAAAAAAACAAAACTGCTTGGTAATCAATGACTTATCTAGCACACAACAATCTGGTATAAAATGTGATGAGTTTATAAAGTTTAAAATTTATCCAATGTAATGACAGAAAGCTGTGACATTCTATATCAAATACAGCTCTGGGTAGTAATTAAAATATGTAACATTGACAAAAATATATACAAATGCACAAATAAAAGATAAATTAAAGATAGATAAATATAGCTGAGAAATTAAAATGACACTTGATGTTGATGATAATTAAAATTTAAACACCATAAGATGGTAAATAAAAACAATCTTATCCTCAGCCA
Source organism: Euthynnus affinis (assembly GCA_029490765.1). Classification (NCBI taxonomy): domain Eukaryota; kingdom Metazoa; phylum Chordata; class Actinopteri; order Scombriformes; family Scombridae; genus Euthynnus; species Euthynnus affinis. The sequence goes on from CM055854.1 coordinate 16,989,847, forward strand.
CAGTTGACTGTGAGACAAAAGCAAAATTTAACTAATGAGACCTTTCATGACCGTTGTGATTTTGGCTAACCAAGTTGAATTAAGGTCAAAAACCAGAGTTTGTAATTAACTCAAAATAGACCCACTCTGTTTGAACTAAGCCCTAGCTTTTCTGTATAAATGGAATTATTCATGAGGAGAATTATGGGAAAAGCACTCAACACAAGAAGACTTAAAAGAGCTGATGTTAATTGCTCAGAGCTACTTTGTCTCTCAGGTTAATAAACAGTGCTGCCCTCTGGTCAACAGCTGTTACTGCAGCCTGAAGTGACATACATCACACTGATCACACACAAGCATACATTAAGATGTCAAACAGAAACCAACTTAAAAAAAAAAAGTACAGAAAACAAAAACACCACAAATTGACTTAGTCACTGTAGTTCAACTTTATAAAGTCCTACCTACTATACTCAACTGAACACAAAGGAAAACTAGCAGAGCAGGAAATAATGAGCATAATTATAAATAAATGGAAAAATCAAATGAAAAGCCACAGCATGTTGCCTCCAAATACACAGTCCAAATCGGAATAGGAGAAGCATTGCTGCTTACATTCAGACTGGACATATTGGGGACGAAGTGACACAGATGAGGACGAGCAGGGAGGAGGTGGAGGAGGAGGAAGAGTAGGCGGCATCCCTACGCCAGGCGGTCCAATAGGAGGAGAAGAAGCGATTGCCGATTGGTGGCTGGGGGTATCAATTCCACTGGTTGCTATCAGTGGAGGTCCTGAGGGAGACACAAGCCCAAGCTAATGTCTCAGGTATATCGCAGGCATGACAAGTGAGTCTTTAACTCAAGAGCAAGTACTGAACTGTTAACTTTATTCATGCCACACAGGTTGCCACTGCTAAAAAATGGCAGATTATCTGTCCCAAGTGTCAACTTCAAAGCAACGGCAGAATAAGCCACATTTAGACTGCAGTGTTTTTAATCACCATCAGCTTTGTTTTAAAAAAGTATACTGCGAATGAAATAGTGGTTTTCTCATTAACCCGTATTCATGCGGCAACAACAAAACAAAGATATCTGAAGACCTCCAGCAATTAGGAGTGTGAGCATGTTGAGAAGATAACTATAAATAAGAATAAACACGTTCTTGCATCTCCACCATATAATTACAAAAAGAGCATTTGTCTTCTATATTAGGAATATACGTCTGTGGTAAGTAACATGATAAGCGTATAATGCCAGTTGACAGAGCATAAATTACAGTACTATGCTCACTTTGGGAGACAAGAACACTGTATTTCTCTATAAAATCTTCATATGCATACAGAAACCCTTCACAGTTAAATAGCTGTTTTGCAAACAAACTTTTGTTAAACCAATCCAGTAATTTGGGTAATATGGCTGAATGACAAAAAGTCCAAAACGTTAAGTCCTTCCTCTGTTTGAGACAGACATAACCTCCTTTTTTTTTTTTTTACCTTGTGTGGCTTACTTTTCGAAATTATGTTGAAAAAGCCTGTCTAAACAAGAGGTTTTATGTTTGGTGACATCAAAGGAGGAAAAGACATAAGAGACTTGTTTTTGTATAAGGGCTGCTAAAGCGGCCCACAGAGCGACCAGCCCACCGGGATTTCTCCCGTGCTCCCAATGGCCAGCCTGACTCTGCCCAGGCATGATGACAGATGTTGGCTGGCCGGTCATCTCAGGACTCAGGCTGCTGGCTGCTAGCAGCTGAGATGACAGGCTGGCAACTGGCCAGTGGTTACTGACATCTCTGAAAACGTGCAAATTTCCAAATTGGCATTATTTGGACCACATATCGGGAATATAAATGGTTACTTTCTTGCCTATGAAAAGTATTAAAACTTAATAAGGTGACATATTAACAGTCCTACAGCAAAATTTACAACAGCTTTTGGCCTTGGCATGCAAAATGCATCCTGGGATACTTGGCAGTCCCTCAGCCTCGCTTCAGTCAGTCAGTGAGTGACTTGGTAATAGACAGATTCAGGTTTGCTTTTGCGGTCTTGCCAAAAAATTGATTTTTTTTAACAGGTGTGTGTGTATTCCATGTCAAGAGTGCTTTTCATTCAAAGTTTTAGACATAATGCTGTCTCTGCAAGTTATGCGGATGAATACTGTGTACAGCAGAAGAACAAATTAACAAAGGTCACAGAAAAGAACCTCTGTAATGAAATTATACCATTTAAATTCACCATTGTATATTTACAATGCATTTTTTGTCTGAGGGCTCTTATTCAGCTATAGGCACGTTTTGGATTACAGTCTCACATTAAATTAAGGACTATATAGAGTTCTGATCTGTCAAATTTGATCTGTGCACCACTGCACAGTTAATATATTCAATTAATTCATTAATTAGTTAATTTTAACATATAATTACAATATTAGACTTAATTGGTGGTGGCAGACGGAAAATGGGTAAAGAAATGTACCTTTCAAAACATAAACAGCTATGAGCATATTGAGAAATTGACAAGGGAGCATATTGAGAAATTGACAAGGGAATTACAAGAGATGCGGAGGCAAAACGTGTCTCATGGGGTAACCAAGTGCTTGTTTTTTTTCCCACCCCCCTGCTGGGAAACGTTTTGTCCCAGCTGTAGATATCAAAAGTCACCAGTCATTTTTTTTCAAGTGTAAGAATTATTACTATCAAATTACACAACAATTTCTAGAAGTTGCCATTTATGCTCCAGTGTGGTAGTAGTACTTACCAGTCATGGGGAAGACACCGGGTGGTGGTGGCTGGCCGTATGGTGGCATCGGAGGTATCCTGAGGGAAGGGGGTGGCTCAGTGATCGGGGGCATGGGCAGACCGGCAGGGGTCATAACAGGTGGGGGCGGGAACGGAATCATGCTTGGTAGGTTGACATCGTCGACGATGAGAGGGTCGTTGCCATGGTCAAATGGGCAAAGGTCACCACGAACACAAAATCCTTTTTCTGTGTGAGAGGAAGAAAATAAATATACTGTAAAATACTGTATTTTTGTACTTATTTTAGAAGTCTTGGACACCATAAACAAACCAGACAAACAAACAAAACAAATCTATTGCTCCAGATACTCTTGAGTATCTATTCATAACCTAATTCTTCTATGGGATTTGGGCCCCCGGTGGTCAAGTACAGATTCAGAGAAAAATATGGTAAACATGAAGATAAGACCGAATGAAATAAACAAGATGAATGGCTGTCCAGGTTCAAAGCAGCTAAGACATAAAGTGCATGTATTTACCCCACAGTCTCATTAAGGAACTGGGTCCCTAGTGACTGTGTTTGAGCACTGTGACAAATAATAGTGTGCTTCAGGGACAGAGTGTAAGTTTAAACCCTCTTGTGTCTCTGTGGAGAGGGACTGGGGACAAGAGCAGGAGCGCTTAAGAGTGGTCATTAGTGATGACACTAAACAAGGCAATCAATAACCCTCGTGGGAAGATAATGATAGAGTTAACACAATAGCCAGAGCAAACTTTATAATGACTACATCATATACTGAATAAACACTCAACTTTAGTTTTGATTTTCACTCTGGTCTCGGTTTCAATGCACATGTGCTAAGTGCTGTACAGTGCAAATTGCTATTCACAGATAAAAAGCCTCTGAGATTAAGGAAGAAATGTTAGAGCAAAGAATTGATTTTTAAATTTTTTTTTAAAAAGAAAGAGGAAAAGAGGATTTGCTCTGTTCCTACCATCATAATCCCTGCAACGCTGTTTGAGTGAAGCGCTCTTGTTGCTGAACGGCTTTCCAATGTTATCTTGCCTCTGTGCGCCATAGTAGCCAGACCAGCTGTCTGTAGTGCTATCAGGCATGTGAGCCGGTGTTGCTACAGGAATGCCTCCCGAGACTCCAGCAGAGGACGAGGAGGAAAAGGGGTGCGGAGGTGTGGGCAGGGGCAGGAGTGGTGACGGGTGCTGCTGCTGCTGCTGCTGCTGTTGGGAGCCAGTTGTGCTGGAAGAGTTGTAGCTGTCGGTATCCTTCCTTTCTACCTCAAACTTTGACTTGAAGTCTGTTAACAAAAACCATAAACAGATAAGTATTGAAATAAAACAAGAATAAGAATTACAGTAGTGTAGTGGAGCACAGCAAAAATACAAAAGCTTTTAAAAACAGGTACTTCTTTCATCATGCAAAACACTTAAAAATGCAGATAAACCTTGAGAGTAATATGGCCTATTCCAGCCCATGTTGTTAAATCCCCACTGATGTACATGCAAAGCTGTCCACATCGTTTCTTATCAATAAGAGCTTCCAGTAACACTGACGAACAAGCCAACAACAACAACAAAAAAATAATACAATCGGCTACATCCAGTACTCCGTTCGGTCTCTTCTCAACAAGCTCAAGCACCTCTGTGTGCTTCACATGCGGGTTGTCACTAGCAGCATTTCTGCATCATTAAGGCACAGTTAGAGAGGAGCTTCAGGTACTTCTACACTCCTGGGTCCGCTCCCCTGTGCTGTTGTTGTTGTTGTTTCTGCTGCTGCTGCTGCTTGTGTCTGTGTATAACTTTCTCACCTCTGCCTCCTCTGTGCTCCCTGTCCCTGCTCTTTCCCCGGCTGCCACTCCTGCTCCGGCTGCGGCTTCGGCTGCGGCTGTAGCTCCTCCCACGGGGGCTGCCCCTGCGCCGCTCGTGACGCTCCCGCTCGCGGTGGGAGTCGCTACCGCTTTTCCCGTGTCGATCGAAGTCACGGCGCTTGCGCTCATCTCGCCTCCTGTCATCACGGCTCCTGTGTGGTTGAGAAGTTAGAGGGAACACATTTGACTTTGACCACTTTGACTTTGAACAGTCAGACATATTTTAGAGGGTTCCAGCAAGACTGAATCTAAACCAGCTAAGTCATATATGGGTCTTAATAACTATATAAAGTACGTACACATGGAACATTTATATATTAACATACACCTTGAGATCAATTCTCATATAGTGGCCTTTATCTAACTGAACTGAAGAGGGAACCAGAGGGATACAATTTCCCTTGTTTCCCTTGATTTGATCATATTTGGGTAAAAAGTTTCCCCATTTTCAGATCTCCTCCAAAGCACTACGTTAAATTACTGTTACTGCTGCTTGCTGAAAGCTTAACACTTTGCTCTATTTTAAATTAAAACTATTACAGCATTTCTGGGAACAGTGTGCTACAGTGGAAGACTGATGATGAGGGTTTTAGAAGGGTTGATTGAAGGGAAACGTGAAGTGGGAAGACAATGCATAATGTGGCTTGATGACATAAATAGATGGGGCGGAGAAAGAAAATTTGAACAACTCAAGAGACAGGCTGGGAAGAGAAACAATCGGAGGACCATGAAGGTCAACCTTCGGATCAAAGGTTGGGATAAATGATTGATTGATCTACCAGAAGTGCTACATTTCATTAACAGCAGCATTTACACTGCCAAAAGAAACAGAAAAGTAAAATTGATCAGGACTAATAACAATGGTGACAAATTACATCATTTCTATGACAAAACTCAGTGCAAGTGGTGAGTGTGACATGACAATGTTGTTTAACTAGCTTGATTCTGCAAAATATAAATAACAGAACATTAAACACCTCAGCAGATGTTGTATTGTCTGATCTGTTGGTGTGTTAAAACACACCAAGAGAAAAGCTACTAGACACTGGGTACATATCAAGCTAAAAGCAAGATTCATGGGATTTGAAACCTACAATGCAAAGACCCACATGTTAAAATCTATAAATAACTAGACCATGCAAAATGATGGGTTTCTAAATCAGCAGTAAGAAAAGGAAGCTCTGTGTTTGGAAAGTTCAACATGAGACAGGGATTAACGTGTTCTACATCTCATATGCGAGATGCCTAATGCTTGGTCATTAAGCTGAGGTGAAACATATCCCTGGAGGCACAGCCAAACCTGGACTCGTTGAAGTCAGAGCGGTTTCTCAGAGGACTTCTCCTTCGCCTGTTTTCTCTCTCCTCCTCTGGAGTTTCAGCCTTGAGGGAAAAAAAAAAAACATCACAACTTAAAACTCTTTCATGTTTCAAAAACAGAAGGAGATTTAGAAATACAAAGATTCCTCTCAGTCTGAGGAGAAAATTGGTTTTAAGTCAAAATACTTGATACTTGAAAAGGTGCTGTATCCTATAATATACAAAATGATGTTTATCAAATAATTTGATCAAAAGCCCCATACAGACACAGAGTAGCATTTTTTGGGGGTATGTTTTACTCACATATCTATAAAATATGTTGCTTTAATATGTAGAAAGACTGGCAAGCTATTAATTTTCAGAGATCAAATGTAGCCAATAAATTTCTCATTAACTCTTCTTACCTCCACAACATCAGATTTGACTGCAGGTGGTTTTATCTCCTCTTTAGGAGCTTCCTTGGCAGCAGGATTTCCCAGGTAGTTCTTGGTTGTCAAACATTCAAAAAGTTTATCGACAAATCCTATTGTCTCTGCAATGACAAAACAAATCATTTGAATAGGTTTAATCTTTCACTGGAATTGTGTGCAGTTTTGCTTACTCTCCCTCAAATAGCAAATTAGGCCTAAGGCATGGTGTGCACTTTCATTCTTCCTGGATCACGCAACACTAAGTATTTCTCTGCTGCTGGCAGCACTAAATATAAGTCTAATAAACACTAAATGAATAAACACAGAAACAGCACAGAGATGAAACAGGGAAAAACTGCTTGATAAAAATGTAACATAATAGAAGGATAGAAGTTCAATCAGCAGCAGTTTTATTAAAAATAAAAAGAGGACACAGACTTGATTTGTTGTTTTAAAACCCAGAATTCTCAATAGTGGTCTCAACACACTGTCAAAACACTAAACACACTATGGTCCTTTGTGTGATTACGCTACTGTAAAATAAAAAAGGAAAGTAAAAACATTTAATTATTTCAACTGCGCAAGGAGAGACAACACTTGTTATGCTCCTTGTAATACAGGCTCGAAACATTACAGGGGAAATGAAGTGCTTTCTAATAATGTAACACACCCTCTGGTGGCCATACTGTGGACTCACAAGTGGTACATGGTGAAAATGTACCGCTGATTGCATTTCTAAGTATAGCAAACAAATCTATTGCTGCTTTAAAATGATGTCTGCTTGTTGAATGAAAACAACATACAATGTCTGACCATCAAAGTATGAACACTAAGCCTTAAACCTTAGTAACACATCTGACTTCTAAGGGATTACTGGAGCTAAAAAGAGAATCATTTGGCTATCTAAGGATATCTGGACTTGCTTTTTTTTTCCTCCAATCAACAACATTTTGTGTTTTGAGGTAAAGTCTTGTGTCAGTTACCTAACTGATGAAAGCCAATAACGCCTTTCAAAAACTAAATCCCACCTTGTTTAAGATCAACAAGTTTAATTTGCAGCTCTTTTTTCTGACCCAGTCCTCCTAAATTTAGCTGCAATTTGCAAATATTCAGTTCACTGACAGACTGCCATAATGCTATCGGCTGCAGTCACAAGAGGATTTATGACATAACTGCAAAGCCTCTATTGACTGTGGGATTCACAAGCTTTCTCTGGAGTTCATACCTTTTTGTAGGAAGACATCAAGCTGATCAGCACAGAGTGCTTTTAGCTCCTTCTCCGGTTTGTCCTTCTTCACAAGCGCCACAACATAGTTGGCTAATGCAGAGGGGTCAGCATCACATCTGTAAATTAAAATACATGTTTTCTCTTACATGAACAGTGTCTAACGTTAACAATACAATGCAAAAGGAAGAGGCAATGAAGCTTTTGCCAAAACATTAATGGACTGGGTGTGGCATCCAGCGGCTATGTCCAACTGATCATGTGTCAAGTGAGATCCCTAACATAGCCTACAGGGCAGAACTTCAGAAAACAAGCTTCCAAACTTTGAAACCAAATTGAAGAAAATAGTTCCTACCATGTTTTCTACTTTATATAAAATGTACATACTTAGACAACATGCCAAACGTCTCTTAACCAGCATGTGCTCGGACTGTTACACTAACATTACAAACACAAAAAGCACCATGAAACCTGTGAGCCATTGGAAACTGACCACACAACAAATAATTATATATTGTACAAGACTATAAATGCTAAAAAAAAAAAAAAAAACAAACAAAAAAAAACATGCTTTGCAAATAGGACTGTCCTAAATTATTTTTTTTAATCAATGGGAGATGAATGTACATGAAACTAATTCTAATTAGAGTTTGAAAAGTGTAAGAAAAATCCGTCAATGAGAAAAAAATTCAAGCTAACAAAGCCACCTCATTAATATTCAACTAGGGTCCATATGGAGCACATAAATACCCCCTTTTCTTAAGAGAAGGCAGAAAGTGCAGCACTATGTCAGGACGTAAAAGCATGCTATTATATGAGAGACAGTGGGTGACTGTTACTGCCTCACCTTAACAGTGCCTGTGTGTAACACCACCTACTGCATTCAACATTGTACAACTTCAACATCTCCTCTTTAATTACTTTCTTGTATATTTCTATCAATACATGCATTCATTTGCGTTCTTTGGCAGCATCTGTGTCATCTTGTAATTTACTGGGCAATTTGAAATTTTAACAAGATAGAGATGGAGAAAGAGATGGCGTGTGTAACTATGGTAACTCATACAGCACGCAATTCTTACATTTGCTGCCAAGAGGTTTGTAAAGCTCGTCCATAACTCATAATGAAGATATATTCCAACAGATTTAATAGTCATTTTAATTACAAGCAGCAGCATACAAGTTAGGCTATCTGTTGCAGCCTATCTATGGCTACAGAGCGGCGATAAAGTTACATTATCGTCAGCCAACTAGGCTACATGGTTAACCACCTTAAAATAACAGTGAAACGTATGCTACATTATGCATAAGTTTCAGTTCTCCGTTCAATGAAAAGTCCCACTGTCTTTTTTTGCAATGAAAGGCCAGCTAGCGACCACGGCGGTTTGCTAACTCGTGCAAGAACCTACCATCAAATTCTAGCGAGCCCACATTGATGCCCGGCTAACCCACTGGCTAGCTTGCTAACGTAGCTGCGTAGCATGCAAGCTAAATGTCATTTCAATTCAACACTCACATTGGCTCCAGGAGTTTTGCCAGCCACGACTTCAAGGCTTCCACATTCTCTATAATCATCGTGAGAAAGACTATAATACTGTCTATAAAATGAAAGTGCGTTTTGATAAACCTGCTTTCATCGTCTATAAATTTATAAGCTTTAAGGCCTTCTGTCTCTCTTCACTACTGCAGGTCGGACAAAGTGTTTTACGGCATGGCAACACAAATCGAACTGTCGTAACGCCGACCAGACGACGGACGTTATTCATTACGAGTCCTTATTCAACTGCGATTAATTAAATGCATGTACGCAGCCCTACAGTTGTTTATTAAAATGTGTATTATTAAACAAAGTATTCCTGCAAGAACCCAGGACATACTTCACTGAATGTTAAACCCGATTTAAGATCTGAAAAGTTCAACGGACTACATATCCCAGAAAGCAATGCGAGAAGCGGATCGTGTGTGTCATCAGCCGAGAACCGGTGGCGTGGGTTTCCCTTGCCTTGTCAAACGGCATCTGCATTTCTCCTGTCTTTTCTGTCTACACAACACAGTAACAGCTAACTGGTAATTTGGGTCGAAATGGCGGTAGGTCCAATTCTCTAATTATTTGTATTTTAGAGTTATTAATTTTGGTTTAGATACAATGGATATGTGGTATTTCACTACATTAACTTACTGTCGCTTTTAGCTACGTTAGCTCACATGAGCTAGTTGTCGAGCCCACTGCAGAAATAGACTTGAACTAAATCTGACTCAGCCGAACGAGATTACAGCTGTTTTCTTGTACAGCACGTTAACAGTTTTTCTAACCTATTCTGTTCTATTCGATACAATTCAGTTCCCTTTTCATAAAAGTAATTAACTCTTTTCTTGACGTGTATTTCGTTGTAAAAATGTAGTCAGTTCACTTTGCAGTTGTTTGCTGTGGTCTAATGAACTATCTTCTTACTCATTGTCTTCCAGGAGAGGAAGGGTACAGCAAAGTTGGACTTTTTGAGGAAGATTGAGCTAGAGATCCAGGATAAATGGGAGAAGGAGAGAGTATTTGAGAATGATGCACCGACAACAGTTGGGGAAAGCACAAAGTGAGTAGCTGCTTAATCATTGTATCATAAAGAAGGGCCCATCATATGTTCTATTCCTTAAGAGTTTTGCATTCTTTCATACACCTGCTCCATTTATTGTACAGTATGCAGTTTTAAAACTATCTGTGCAGGAAATCATTCACAATGGATTGTTGTACTTAGGAATGTCAGAACAGTTTCTGCAGGTACACTTCCTTCAACTCATCTCTTACTGATGCAACAATGAGTATGCAGTCTCCTTGATATGTATTGTAGTAGGTATATTTTTTCTAGTTTTATTGTAAAACAAGTCATGAGGGTGTAGATGAAGCTCTCAGCTTAAGCTGCATGATGTAGTTAACATACCCAGGGTGAGCATTTACTACTAAAGGACACACATATTTCCCAGTTCATGACCTTTGCTTAGAAAGGGATACAATATTGCATACCCTTTTGCTCTGAAATACATATTTTAATAAGCTCTTTCCTTATTTCCAGCAAAAACAAGTACTTTGTCACCTTCCCCTACCCTTACATGAATGGCCGCTTGCACCTTGGCCACACATTCAGCTTGTCAAAATGTGAGGTAAGATTGTATACAAAAGCAGACAGAAATGAACATTGAGACACTAATGTCTTCTGTCAGCACCTATGACGGTTATATGATATCGTCTTAAGACTATTGTTCTCTGAGTTAATGCTGTTCATTTTTTTTCTTTGCAGTTTGGTGTTGGTTACCAGTCTATGAAAGGGAAGAAATGCCTCTTTCCATTTGGGCTTCACTGCACAGGAATGCCAATCAAAGTGAGTTTTTGTTTTGGTTTTCTTCATTCCATCATATAACAGGGTGTGTCGTTGCAAAGATTAGTAGGGCTGTAGTCGACTGGTCGGTTAGTTGGTTGATAAGCTCTCGTCTGACCAAATTCTCTTTGGTTGAATAGTCTCCGTGTTTCTTTCATCCATTATTTGCTGCAACGGGAGGGACAGTCTAACAAATTACCTGTGAAGTTACCTTGTGTTTTCACAACTTTGAACTTTTTACTCAACATTCACCGAACGTTTACTGAATCAGTCTTTCTCCTATAATGATAACTACAAGAACCCCTGCCAGGCCAAAAAAAAGTTCTAATGCCAAATAGCCATTCATTGAGAGATCAATAGCGTTTGGGAGTCTCTGTGCAGTGATGTTCTGGTATATGAGTCAACCTTTGTGTCGTTGCCTGGGAGACTAAAGTCAGTTTAGGAATAGGGTATTGCATAGTATGTTTGTGTAGCGAGTGGGAAAGAGGGTTGAGCAGAATAGTGAAGGTGGATGCTAGTGGAGCAGAGGAAAAGTAAGCCCCAAAAATCTGTTTGTGATGACTAGTGAGCCAACATAATCATCTCACACTAACTTCATACTTCTTGTAATTTTCCTGCCCAATTTAAAGAAACAAAACGACAACCAGTGCTACATTTTTACTGGCGTTCTTTATCAACATTTAAGAGGTTATTCCTATTACTAATTCCGTGTCTTCAATCCTCTCACACACACTGCCATGACTTGTTCTCCTGTATTGATAAATCCACATTTTATCCACCAGGCCTGTGCAGACAAGCTGAAGAGAGAGATGGAGCTGTATGGAAACCCTCCACAATTTCCAGACGAGGAAGAAGAGGAGAAAGAGCAGCCCCAGATATCTGATGAAATCGTCATCAAGGATAAAGCAAAGGGCAAGAAGGTTAGAATCTGACAGACCATATTGGTGGCATTTTCCAGGTAGTGATGGAAAAAAAACATAAATTAGTGAATGTTCTTGTCATTAACAGCTAGAGCTCATTATTTCAAGTTTTTATTTTTAAATAAAATACATTTTAGGTAAATGGTTTTTCTTAAAAGGTTAATTTCATTATCAAACATACTGGACAAAAATTGGTGCTTTATGCTGTTGTGTGCATTTCTGTTTTTCTTTGCTTTCTTATCTATGTATTTAGTTCATCATTCACAAGGGATACTTCCACTTAGGATATTCAACTCTCTCTTATTCCTCCGTTAGAGTAAAGCAGCAGCCAAATCTGGAACTGCCACTTTCCAGTGGGACATTATGAAGTCTTTGGGCATGAATGACCAGGAAATTGCCAAGTTTGCTGATGCTGAACATTGGTTGGAGTATTTCCCTCCTCGGGCCGTCAAAGACCTCAAATTGATGGGAGTCAAGGTGACTAAATATATAAGAATCTAGCAAACACAATCTTTGTCTGTTTTTGTATCAGTCTTTCACTGTGTATACAATAAAATATGACAACTAAATGTATGCTTTGATTCACGTTACATTAGGATTTATTGGCCCTGAATATAATTTGTTTAAGATATTAATTTTAATTGATTGAGCCTAAATCCTGATGTCATGCTGTCACCTCACAGGTGGACTGGAGGCGTTCATTCATCACCACAGATGTGAACCCTTTCTACGACTCCTTCGTCAGGTGGCAGTTTGTCACACTGAAGGAGAGAAAAAAGATCAAATTTGGCAAAAGGTGAGGTCGTAGAGGTTTCTCATTTGTTCTGTTGCATGGTTCTTTCAGCAATGTAGGGAATGTAGGAATTTTGCTAAAATGAACCACATATAATAATCATGACAATATCTATGACATTGCAGTTTTTCATTTCATTTGATATTGGACCACTCGCAGATAAAATTGCTGTGGCCCATAGCTGGGCCACACCCAACACTTTCATGTGGCCCGCAAACCGCATGGCACTTGGGCAGTCTGCTCCTGTGTGCCAGATCTGGGCCACAAGTAAACCATAGCATTACTGCATGTCAACCAAAAATGAACTGATAAACAACAACTGACCCACATTCCTAATGTTCATATGGCCCACATCATGCATGGAATGGTGGCATTTTGGCAATGCAATCCTGTTTGTGAACAGGTTAGAGCAGCCAAGCAGCAACCTCGCGTGAGACTGGTCGCATCATCTAGAGATTCAAGGTCTCGCCTATTTTCTCTGTGTGACGTGAGCGGTTCTCAGCAGAAATAGACAGGGAACAAGATAGAGAGATAGGGCTGCCAGTCGCAGAGGCACCGCAGCAGACACGCTTCCTGTATGGACACTGCAAGCGGGCAACTGCTGCGTGCAAGATGCAGCAGTTCAGCGACGCACACGCATTACTGAGGTTCACACATCCAGTGTGTCCCAGGTGTTAAGCTGTGCAGCCCCCAACAAGGTGCTATCAGTTAACCAGTTCAATTGGGTACATGTGGGGTACAACCCTAATTGCACCCAACGAGGCAGTGGAAACCAATTCTTAGACTAGAGGTGGAGACTGTGGCTTGACTATTAGCACAATGATCCCTGGACTAACATGGAACAGTAAATTCCATGTTTATAAGAGGAGGAGGACAGGACACACTGTAAGAAAAATAATCTTCTGGGAGCATTTCTAGAGAATCTTACCTTCCCAGTTCATCGGTGTGTATGCACCTACACTGAGATTCACCTTTTTTATGATTAATTTAGAACCACAGTAAATCATATCTCATATCATAGCATATCATATCACATCCGGATTAGCCCGTTCTGTGTTTGCCATATCTTGACCAAAACTGGCCCAGATATGTTTTAAGATGACCAGGCCACATTGGCTGCATCATATGTTGACCTCCTCAGGCTCACTTCTGGATTAGCTAGTACTGATTGTGCCGCATCTTTACCTATAGTGGCCCAATAATGTACCATATGTGGGCCACTTTTGGTTTTGGTGGTTTTGCCTGAATTTCACTTTCCGCATGCTATTGGGGCTGTGTGTTCTTTCAGTTGTATAATATGAATGTCCCTAACTCCTGTGCAGGTATACCATCTACTCCCCCAAGGATGGACAACCATGCATGGACCATGACAGGCAGACAGGAGAGGTACGCTTACCTGTATCGATGGAACAATTTATTAACTGTGAAAAACAAAATTGTGATGCGATTATACAGTATATAACAAAACTGGGTACACCTCTGGCCAATATCACTAAAATGTTATGTGATTACAAATCCTTTATTTTACTCTAAAGGTGTTCTGTTGCATTCAAGACAAGGGACATACTTGGCGAGATCATAGTTGGCCAGGTCATAGTTTTCACTTTTTTCTTCTTTAAAAACTCTTATGTGATTGTGTAGAACACCAAACGTGCTGGACCCCATCTGATCCAAACTGGTTTATTTTGGTTTCATCTCAACAAAGAACGTGCTGCCAATATTCATCAGGCTTCTTTTTATGTTCCTTGGCAAAGTTTAATCTTGCAGTTTTGTGAGCAATAGCTTTCTTTTTGGACATCATTCATGGAGGTTGACTTCATGCAATGTCCTTCACACTGTCTGAGCAGACACCAATTTGCATAGATAATCCTTGTGGCAAGTCAGAAGCACTTGGTTATCTCTTTTTCAATGAAAGGTTGCGTAAGTAGCGAATTGTACATGCCGTCATTTTTCGAGGATGGCCACTGTACCTCTGGCAATATGGGTCCTCCTGTACCTTCTAACCACTGCTACAACTATGTTTTGATTTCTGTTCACTAGGCTACTGATGATCTTGTACCCTCTCCCATCTTTATAAAGTCTCCCAATCTGGTTTCTTACTTGTTCAGACAATTCCTTACTAAAACTGAGAAAATTATGTATGAGAAAATTCTGTATGATGTACAAGTTCTTTTGTAACCTTGTTCAGGCAACCAGTCTTAATTGAAAGGGACAGGTGTACTCATTTTTGTTTCAGTGGTCACAGGTGTACTTATTTTTGTTGCATTGAGATTGCCCTTTGAGGCCTGTATTTTCAATTTAGTCCATCTAACCTGTTTGTAATTACAAATAATATCAAATACCCTACACATCACCCTAAAGATTATTGTAAGGTGTTAAAAAATTTGAATCATTTAACATTTTAGTGATATTACACAGGTCTGTACTCAGTTTTGTTATATACTGTATATGATCAATTGTGCATCTTAAAGTAAACTTGTATAAGAACAACATACATCTCATTTAAAACACTTGACCATGAGATCATTAGTGAGTTTGACTCACTATTTTTGTTTATTCCATCCTGCAGTTGTGTGTGTTTGAGGAAAAGTCCACACAAACTGAATTGAATTTTGCAAATGGTTGCTTTATTGAACTTGGCACAAAATCTTATAATAACAGAAAAAAACAACTAAACCCCTTAAAACTGTCTTTTACATTTCAATGAGGTGATTGGACTTTTTTAACCGGGAGATGTATGTAGTTGATTTGCTTCTAACTAGTGTGTTTACATCACCTGCAGGGAGTCGGGCCTCAGGAGTACACTCTCATCAAGATGCAGATTGTTGAACCGTACACAGCAAAATTCAAGTCCAAAGTCTTTTATAGCAGGTAACAAATTACACTGAACACTTCACTGTCAGTTATTCTAGTTAGGAAGGATACTTCTCCTCAGAGAAGTATTTGCATGTATCATTCTCATCTAATAACTGCAGTACTATTAACTCTAGATTTGAGACAGAAGTAAAATGTTGAAACTTTTCTTCCTGCAGTGCGATGAAAGGCAAAAAGATTTACCTGGTGGCTGCCACTCTGAGACCAGAGACCATGTTTGGCCAGACCAACTGCTGGGTGAGACCTGACATGAAGTATGTTGCCTTTGAGACCAACGAAGATATCTTCATCTGCACCAGGAGGTCTGCCAGGAACATGTCTTTCCAGGGCTTCACAAAGGAGAATGGAGTGGTGCCAGTGGTCATGGAAATACTGGGACAGGTACTGCCTTTTTGTACTCATTGCTTCTAGCCAAGGCAATTAAATTCTAATGATATTTTTTTTTTTGCTTTTATTATTTTTAAAGCAGTTTGCATTTACAAAAGTTGTAGATTTTGAATTTAAGAGGTAATTTTAAAGACAATAAGGAGCACAAGATTTCATGTTTATCACACAAAAAATTTGCAAAACTGATTCCTTTGAAATGGTTTACTAATTACTGCAGTCACATTTTCCAAGCAGGATGGGGTACAGTGCCTCTGTATGTATTTAGAGTAAGTAGTCAAATGTGGTTCTCCATCATTTCTGCCCCTTTTTAGGATATCCTTGGCTGTGCCCTGAGTGCTCCTCTGACCTCCTATAAGATCATCTATGCTCTGCCAATGCTCACCATCAAGGAGGACAAAGGTACGAGTGAAGAAGTTAGGTAAAAGGGCAAAGACATAGATACAACAAGGGAGGTTGCATTGTTTGATTTAATAAAAAAATCGGGACAGAAATCTGTCTGTTTAATCTGCTTAAAGAGTTGTAGCTTTTGAAAGACTTCTTTGACAGTATTGCTCACAGCAGTCAGAATGCCCTTGAGTGGATGCATCATGCTCATCTTTTTTCATCTTTTCGCATGCCAACTTGAATGCTAGTGAAATGTGGCTGACTGTTGCTGAATATTTCAATAAAACCTATTTGAAGTGTGTCAGGATGTTAGTATCAAGATAATTTATTCTAGCGTTTGTTAATTTAGGTATTACTTTCTTTTGAGAATCCACACAGAGCTTTATCCCTTATTCCTCCTTGTCTTAAATATTCTTGGTGTGGCTTATGGAAGAATACTGGGGAGTCTCAAAATAGCAGGCCAAGGTCACTATTGAATTTATGAAGTCTTCCACTGTGATGTCAAAGAATTTGAAGTAATAGCTGCTTTTTTGCTCCTGAGAGAGAACATTTGTAAACATATGACATTGATCTAATTGCACTCAGATTGCCTCTGCTCTGCTAGAAGTCAGCACTATGCATTTCTCTGTTCTGTAGTGCTTGAGGGGTGCAGTTTATTTGTATTCATGTGTCTTGTTGATGAATTTTTGAGTTTGAAATGCCAGAAGTCAAATAAGAATAGGTTTTTAATGATTATGGAGAGCAGTGCGCGAAGGTGAATCTGGATCATCCTATGAAATTTATCAGTTTCCAGGCCATGTTGATCTGTTCTTCCCCTCTTCAACAACTGTAATGGTGCCCTCATCCCACTATTAGTTGGTTGTTCCAGTACAGCTGTTCAATAGTGGAAGAATGGAGTAGCAATAGGCACTTCATTGCTTTGAATGCGTGTAATGTAAGTTACAGTGTGACTGAGAAACATATTATCTGTTTTGCATCAATACATTTCATGCATCTGCCTTTTCCCTTGTCTATGTTTTCCTCAGGTACTGGGATAGTTACCAGTGTACCTTCTGACGCTCCTGATGACATCGCTGCTCTGAGGGACATCAAGAAGAAACAAGTGAGTACTCCCAAAAATAAATCTATTCCATTGAAATACTGACAACAAAGCCCATATGAAACTTGTGGAGAAATTCAGGTTTTAAAATGTTTTAATAACTTGTGCTCTTAATTAGGCTGCTGTGTTATCTGCTTAAGTTCAAGTGAACTAAACTCCTTATTCCTGAGGAAAAAACATTGCCATTTAAGAGACATCCACTGGTGAAGCATGCACTACATTTTGCAGTGTTAATAATGTCTGTTAATGCTTGCATTTCCAAAAGGCCCTGAGAGAGAAGTACGGAATCGAGGACAAGATGGTGTTGCCTTTTGAACCCGTAAGTCAATCTCCTGAAGTCTCCTTTGATTTTAATCATGTTAAAATTAACCCACCAATTCTAGTAAAAAAGACACAATTATGAAAACAAATTCAGTCTGAGTTGCTAAATGTGTTTATGTGGTTGCACATGTCAGGTCCCTATCATAGAGATCCCAGGTTATGGGAACCTGTCTGCTCCTCTGGTGTGTGATGAGCTGAAGATCCAGAGCCAGAATGACAAGGAGAAACTGGTTGAGGCCAAGGAGAAAGTCTACCTAAAAGGATTTTATGAAGGGGTGAGTCAATCCATTGGCTACTGAGGAAGGAAAACAACTGCATTGGTCAGCAAAATGCAGCCCCTCTGCAAACCCCCTGTGGAGTTAACTTTAGGTTTGAAACCTATATGATTTATCTCCCAGGCATAAACTGAGCTATTCACATTTTAAGGCTACACTAAATTATTCATTAACTAGCTGTTGTGTATGTGTTGCCCTCAGACAGTTTGGTTCTGTCTGCTACTCAAAAACTGTGTGTGGGCTGGTTTTTGTATAATATGATGCACACACAGAGACAGGGTTTGAAAATTATATTTATTTTTCTGCCAATCCTGAATTCACAAATTCTAATTGCCTCCACTGTCAGCAAATTGCACATTTCAAAGAACTAAGAAGTTAAATACAATTAGGTGCAACCTGCAGGGGACCATGCAACAGCACATCAAGCACAGCACATTTCCTTTGTATAAACAATACATATACAGACAGAACTGCCAGAAATGTGATTGAAATACATCAGTATATTTACTGTGAATGAATTCCTGTCTCAGATCATGCTGGTTGATGGCTACAAGGGGCAGAAGGTCCAGGATGTCAAGAAGCCCATCCAGAAGATGATGGTAGAGAAGGTAAACCACTATTTGTTTCTTGTACAAAACATCTTCTAAATTAAAATAGGCAAATAACATGTGTTAGAAGAACTTTAAATTCTTACTTCATCATAGATATAGTTTGGTGTCTTATGTCTGCCCACTGTTACAGTATCCTAGAGTCGCCATGTATGATTTAATTTATATCAACATGTAGTGATGTGGGCTCTGTATTGATCGATCACAGGGTGAGGCTATGATCTACATGGAGCCAGAAAAACAGGTCATGTCACGTTCAGCTGATGAGTGTGTGGTGGCTCTCTGTGACCAGTGGTGAGTGCTGAGTGAATTCTGATCACAAGAATCTTTACACATTAAATATTAATGTTTTTTTTTATTTTTTTTGTAAAAGGAAAAAATGTTATGACCTCAGTGAATCTGAAGCTTTATGATTTTTAAAAACTACTAGATCAGAAGTGAATTTGGTGGTTTTGAGTCAGCCTGATGATTATGAGATATGTCTTTTCAAAAATACAGTGTCCAATGTCATTAGACTATCTTTGGATATGCTAATATTGAATTTATTTCTCTCAGGTATTTGGACTATGGGGAGGCTGAGTGGAAGCAGCAGGCCGATGAAGTCCTCAAGTCTTTGGAGACGTAAGACACTGACCTCTGATGAACTGAATTCCTTTGCCATTTTTTACTATGTGCAGGGTTTGTGTTTGTCACAGTTGTTGTGCTGGTCTAGAAAGTCTTGTGTGGATTGTAGAAAATGAAAATCGGCCTTCTTAGTTTTTGAAAAATGTGAAAATATTATAGCTTGTAATTATTAAACTGAAAACAAAGCTTATTGTGCCAAAGTCCAAAAACACAAATCACCATCTGCTTGCTGTGTTTGTATATGCTCTATTTTGTAATACACTACACAGATTTTGTGATGAGACCAGGAGAAACTTTGAGGCAACTTTGGCCTGGCTACAAGAGCATGCCTGCTCTCGCACTTACGGGCTAGGTAAGTGTTTGCCTCTATGGTGTGGGATTGTGTCACACACTTTTAACTTTTCATTTGCGGCCTCCTCCAAAAATAGCATTGTTTCTTGTGTTAAGATTAAATCTACCACCCCGCAATAGGTTAAGTAGTGGTTACTGATGGTTTCGGTCTATAGATGGAGACAGAGGACTGAAGATAAAGCTCCTAGCAACAGCTTGTCTTTCTGGTCATACAGGAATAGATGCAGACTGAAGGCCAGCTGGCATACAGAACTGCCCAGTCCAGTATAATCTAGGCCTGTTGTAGACTCCTACTGTAGAAATCTCCCCACACATTTTCAGAATATGAATTGGACCAATCGGCATACCAGACGAACAGTTGAAACCTACATAGATATTTTTGTAAGGCGCAGCTTGTGCAGAATCTTTTCACAGCCTCATTTGCGGAAGCAAAGAATACTTTTTTCCATTTTTGAAGTAAGGTTTGAAGTAATAAGAGTTTGTTTTTTTTTTTTTGTTTTTTTTTTCTGAAGTGAAAATGATTAATAATCCATTATTAAATGGATCAAACAGTATGTTTTGTAAAAGTAGGTACATTTTTGCAACAATGTATGCTCACTGGAAACATGCAATCACAAGCTCACCTTTTCTATCCACTGTCTTTCCCATAAAAGTTACCAGAAAGTAAAGTTTGAGGAAAAGGGGCAAAAAATTATATGCTGGTGTCTTATCAAAGCAGCAGTTTAGCTACTTCTAGTTTGGTTGAGTTAGTTAGTAGAAGAGATTTACATCTCAGTTTGTTGCACTTGTTCTATTGTGTTGGTGTTTTTCTTGTCACCAGCAAAGGCAACAAAATATTGTGTCAGTACAGAGGACATAATGGCTGCTTTTCCTCATTTTTTTTTCTCTGGTTTGTTTGTGTGTGTGTGTGTGTTTGTGTGTGCGCCTCCTGGTTACTATAGGAACACGGCTGCCTTGGGACGAGCAATGGCTGATTGAGTCACTATCAGATTCCACCATCTACATGGCTTACTACACTGTAGCCCACCTCCTCCAGGGAGGTGTGCTCAACGGACAAGGAGCCTCACCTCTGGGCATCAAGTATGGACATACACACACACACACGTCATCACATTAGAATGAACAAGGATTAACCACTAACTGATGCACTCTCTCCCCTTTTTGGTGCCTATCTTTCTCTTTTCCTTCTCTCTCTGCTTTCAAACAATAATATAATAAACATTTAATAGATTAATGTAATGATTTAAAAAAGACAGACATTGCTTCTCAGTTTGTTTGTTTTTTCAAAAAGTTGTATTTTGTTGTGGTATTTAAAGTAGTAGTTTGCTGACTGTTCACAAGCCCTCAATGACAAATGCTGCATTTCAGAATCAGTTCATAATGTAATGTTCATTCAAGGATCCTCAAATCTGTTCCTAAGCACTGAGAAAAAATGGCAAATAGAAGTGAAACGCTGCCTAACACTGTATTACACAAAAATACACACTCACCCACTAGCAATTAATTACTTCTTTTCACCTTGCTTCAACACATTACATCTTTCTGACCTTGACCATTTTTTTCTCTTTCTTTTCCCTTCTCACAGACCAGAGCAGATGACCAAAGAGGTGTGGGACTTCATCTTCTTTAAGACGTCTCCTTTCCCCAAGACAGACATCCCTAAAGAGCATCTTCAGCGACTGAGAAGGGAATTTGAGTACTGGTACCCTGTGGACGTTCGTGTGTCTGGCAAAGACCTGGTGCCTAACCACCTATCTTACTACCTGTACAATCATGTGGCTATGTGGCCCAAAGACAGGTAAGTTTGCCCACTCGACTGACAGACTGTGCAGAGAGTTGAATGGGGGACTAGATTCAGAGCTTGTATTAATTCATCAGCATTCAGGCGATTTTAAGATGCAATGAGTGGGTCTGTTTATTGATGAAAGAAATATTAAATTAAGCATGACTGTGATTTTGTACTGGTTATTACAAGAGACAGTGTCAGTTTTAGTTTTTTAGATGAACGATGGTGTGATATAAGCATTTATACTTTGGTGTCTCAGTCGAAGAAAGGTGACAAGACCAACCAATCAGAGAAAGTTACTCATGTGTTAAGAGTTGCAAGTACAACATGGTCACCTGGAATTGGAGGAAATATTATCAGACTGAAAGTAGAGCTGCACTACTTGATTCAGTTTCAATTTACTTCCACTACAGTACTTAAGAATAGACTACACCAAAGTATTAAGAAGTACTGAATGGGTTCTGATTAAGTCCTATTTTTAGGATATTTTTATTTGTCTGTATTCAAGTTTCAGACTGTGTTGCTTTTGACAAGCTTGTCTGTATTTACGTGCTTTAAGTCCGGGCAATAAGTCAGTATTATCAACTGTCAGCAGAATAGTATCAAGATGATATGATAAAGCTGTGTCATTGTTTTACAAAACCCTGTAGTCAAATGAACAGTTTCAAGCAAATTACTATCAAAACTGTAGTTGAGGTTCTGTTTTACTTATATGAAGTGTTTTATGTAATGTAAAGCATAATACTGTATACTATACTGAATACTATACATGTGATTTTACATATGTTTGTTCTATGAAGATGCATATCAATGTTGGAGAAAAGTTCTTATTAACATCATGATATTGATTATGGGGATATCGCCCAACCTTAATGTGCATTCATTCTGCTGTGGAAATAAAAGGAGATTTTTATTTTCTTTGTTCAGTTCATGAAAAGGTCTTAAAGTATTTAAAATGATTTTAAAAAAGTGTGCAAATATTTCAGATTAGGGTTGATGTGATGATGATGATGATGATAATGATGATGATGATGATGAATTCAAAATCTATGATCAATTAATCTCCCTTGTCCACAGTGGGAAGTGGCCACAGGCAGTGCGAGCCAATGGCCATCTGCTCCTCAACTCTGAAAAGGTATGTCAGAATTTAATGATGTGAAACATTAATCTGTATGTATTTATATTAATCTCTTAATTTGTTAATGAGTTTATATGCTCTTAAGAAAAGAGAATATAAACTGACAGATTTGAAACATAAATATAATAATATAATAATATTGACATAATTATATTTTCCAGCAAGCCTATGTGTTTTAAAAAAAAAAAAAAAACTCTTATGTGCCGGTGATTAGCTAGTCTTTGATTTTTAATAATGTATGTGTTGTTGATTTGTACTTTTTCTTTTTTTACAGTTTTAAACACAGTCTATGAATCAATGCTTTTATTCCCCAATGCTTTGTAATGAAATTGTGTGGGCGGGCATACTCCAAAGATTCTAGTTGCTAACATCTGTTTTTCTATTCACCAGATGTCCAAATCAACTGGAAACTTCCTCACTCTCAGCCAAGCCATTGAAAAGTTCTCAGCAGATGGTACACTCTGTTTCTTCTTAATTTATCTCCCTTCTTTCTTCTCTTATCTTTTACCCTTCTCCTCTATCACAATTTTCTTTATGTATTTCTGTCATGTTTCATTGAAGTATGAAGGGAAAAAAAGACATCAGGTATACATTTAGAACAAATCACAGTGTGCTTGCATAGTGCATGGGCCATTAGACTTTATTGTATGATAAACATCTTTTATCCTCTGGTGAAGATAATTACAAAACACCCCATTCTCATAAGCTATTTGAGGTGTTGATATTGGGTGCTATGAACGTGTATTATAGATGTCAGAGCTCTTATACTATGCTGTATGTAATGACTATATAATAATGCTTTCATCACAATGTAACCAACAAGGCAGCATAAGTTTAATATCAACTTTCCACCAGATGCAACAAATAAATGTCCAACAGCTATATAATATTATAGCAAAAGAAATATTCCTATTAATCATGAATCATCATTCCATTTTTTAATGAGTTACAGAATTCTGTTTCTGAAAATGTCATTTGAAATGAAGGTCTTATCTTTTCAGGGTTCTGTTTGGAACAATTAATAATTATAATCCATTTTGAATTTTGTTTTTCATCTTCATATATTTATTTGGTTTTATTTATCTAGCTATGACTCAGTACACCTCAGTCTTAGTCGATCCAGCCTTTTTCTTTTTTTGGTTGTTATTTCTACCTTCTTTGTTTTTATATTCCGAATGAACTGAATAATAGATAGGTGTGTCTGTTTTGTCTCGAAAAGCTGTCCTGCTGTTGGAGTAAAAAACTTCATGGTCTTGACAGCAGATAGATGCATTAAGTTGATTTCCTGTTCCTGACTTCTTACAGCATAGAGTGATGTCTGCTGGGTATTTGAAGTTTTCTCAGACTGTGGAATTTTCCACAAAGCTTATTCACCTGGTTGTATTTTACAAGTATTTTGCAGAGGAGAAAAGAAATACTTTGTTGCAATGTTTGCATGTGTGTCATATGATCATGAGGACCCATATACTCAACATGGGTGAGAATGGAGGCGTTGAAACATTAGCTAAATACCAGTTCATAGGTGAGCCGTTGCTAAGATATAATAGAAAACCCAGTAAAAGCACAACGTGTCTTAAACATGTGTTATCTTGCACCTGTTGTTTTGTCTCTGTTGCTCATGATTACATTCCTGCTGTTTTAACGCACTCTCTTCATTTCCTCTCTCAGGTATGCGTCTGGCTCTAGCTGATGCTGGTGATACAGTGGAGGATGCCAACTTTGTAGAGACCATGGCTGATGCTGGCATCTTGCGCCTCTACACCTGGGTGGAGTGGGTGAAGGAGATGATAGCCAACCAGAACAACCTGAGGACTGGACCTGCCGATACCTTCAATGACCGGGTCTTTGCCAGGTACATGATGCAGTTCATTCAGAGTGGGTGGATTATTGATTGACGAGCTAGCAAGATGTTAAGGTCACATAAATTATTATGAAATTATCAACGTTCACATTAAGCAAGGCTATATGCATGGATAATCTTTGATGACCATCCATGATCATCCATCTCCAGCATCCAATACAACATCATTTAATAACATGGTGCCATTTTGATGGATGCAGGAATGGACACAAGAAGCATGGATTTGTAGTTAAGTAATAAACAGAAATTTGGGCTGCAAATAAAATTTTTATTTATTCATTTTTCTTTATTAATCAATTAATATTTTAGTCTATGAAATGTTAGAAAATAAGGACTAATACCCATCGTAAGACCCAGACCCCAAATTGTCTTCTTTATATATTAATGATATGAGACTGCGAAATGCTGCAAATGTTCAAACTGATCAAACTGCCACAAATATGTGGCATTTTATTTTGATAAAACACTTCCATCAATTAAGACTAGTTTGACATTTTGTGCCATTTTTACTTATTTGCTTTCTTTTTGAAAGAAAGAGATTTAATTATAAGATTGATATCATGCTCACATTTATCCATATGTTCAGGCTACAGATAGCAGCCTGTTAGCTTAATATAAAGACTGTAAACTGCTAGCCTTACTGTCTTCTCATCTCACTCTCATCATGAAAACCATGTTTTTCCAAAAATGTTGAACTATGAATATAAAAAGTAATCTATTATTAAAATTGTTGTTGATTCATTTTCAATCAACTACTTGACTCAAATCATTTCAGCTTTTGGTCTATACTGAGTAGGAAAATATATTAATACCAAGCTTAGCACTGATTGGCTACATCAATTTACATACAAGGTTGTAAAGTGGAGGGATTTGAAATTATTAATTAGTGCCCGTTTCTCTTAACATTGCAATGCAGTGTCATGCATTCATGCTTATGTGAGAAATAATTAAAAGTAAATAATTTAAAAAGTAAAAATAAGATTCAGTCCTTCAGAATGTGGATGATGCCCTCAGAAAATCATGACCTTTTTCTTTTTGACTCTTCACTTTTCAGTGCTGAAAAGTGAATGGTACACTTACTTAGTAGACTGATTGAAAGGATATTTTGTCCTGTCTAGTGAGATGAATGCAGGGATCTTGAAGACAGAGCAGCACTATGACAGGATGATGTACAAAGAGGCTCTGAAGAGTGGCTTCTTTGAGTTCCAGGTAATAAAATCTCCTTTTATAAAAACAACTCTAATGCTCCCTTATCTTCATATCTTATAGATGAGCATGTTTTCAATCTTCCATTTGCATTTTTTATGTGATTATATTTTGAAGACCCCAAAGACAGATAAAACAGTAGACAGAGCATGACATGACTGAGGATTCAAATGTCATCCTGAGTATGCAGTGAATTTACCAAATTTAATAATGCATGGAATAGTTCAGGAATTGCCCAATAACCAATAATGATGATGACCTGTTAAACTGTTGATGCATGTATGCAGGCAGCAAAAGATAAGTATCGAGAGCTGGCCATCGAAGGCATGCACAGAGACCTCGTCTTCCAGTTCATAGAGAGACAAACTCTGCTGTTGGCCCCCATCTGCCCCCACATCTGTGAATACACCTGGGGTCTGCTCGGCAAGGTAAGAAACATATGGATTTGGCATCATACTGTGGGTTTTATGTTCTGAGTTGCCCTTGTGTTCTGACTGCGGGTTCAAATCTGAGTCCCATCCTCTCCTTCCTTCTGTCTTTTGTGTTTATCTCCCCTGTGTATGTTCAAGTAAAACAGAAAGCAGCCCAAAAGAAACATTTAAACACCTTGTGTTCATTTACGTCCTTGAGTACACTTGGGATCAACAAGGAAAGAAACATACTGGCTCCATGTAGGAATGCAGTAGTATCTCACAGCTCCTGTACCTGTGTGAAATGGCTACTAACACACATATATTCCCCTTGTGGGTGTACATGTCCACCAGGAGCCCGTCCTGGTGGATATGTACTACGGGCTTCTTCTTTCATCAGTATGAAAGGAATACACACTCTGTTGCACGCTCCCCACAGCACAGAGAGCCAAGAATATTTTTAACACTCAAATTTATGAATATGAAAGAACACTGCTGTGCTGGAGACAGTTTTTTTTAGTTGTCGCTTAGCAACAACAAAAGTCCCGCAACCAGTGTTTTTCTCCAGTCATGTGTTCAGCACCGCTAGCTTAAGAGCTAAGAGGCACTCTGTGAACTCAGAGGTACACACATGTGTGAGGTTCCTACACATACTCAGTTAATTTTTTTTTTTTTTTTTTTCCTTTTAATGAAAGTGGTACAACCTCTGACTGTGCAGTTAATAGGATTCTCAAACTCCAGTGGACCTCAAACATTTCTAGTTATCCACACAAAACACATTTTTATACCGAAATGCATTAACAGTCTTTCTCCATAACCCATCACACCATCCCTCCTTTCCTCTCTCTCTCTCTGTCTCTCCTCGATAGTCTGGCTCTCTGATGAAGGCATCATGGCCTGTGGTGGGTCCAGTTGACGAGATTCTGATCCGCTCCTCTCAGTACCTGATGGAGACTGCGCACGACCTCCGATTGAGACTCAAAGCATACATGCTTCCTCCCAAAAACAAGGTAAAGATATGTCATGCTTCACTGCCAATTTACTCTACTCTTGTAATTGCTTTTTAAGTAATTGTGAAAATTAGAATAGATTTTTTTTTTTTATTGACTTTTATTTATTTTATTTAATAGTTTTTTGCTTTTGTTTTAAGTCCAACACTTGTCTCGAAGTGTTCATTAAGTTTAGTAATTAAATTGGAGTCTTTTCTCCCTCAGGTGTTGTTTATCAGTTTCATGGTTGTTTGATGGGGAGCACAATGATGCAGAAAATAATTAAAACTGCACAATAAGTAGCTTGAAATTTCAGAAAACAACAGCCCAAAATTTGAGTTCAGTGGCACTTAATCAAATCTGAATCCAATATCCAGTTAGCTTATCCAATCTGAGTCCTTTTCAAATCACTTACTGAACCTTTTTTAGGTTTATAAATAACTTTGAACTAAAATCAAAGAAAACTCAGTTTTTGGGGATAACATAATTGTGTTAGTTTGATTGTCTTGTACATTCCTGATTTTAAAAAAAAAAAAAAAAAAAAAGGTAAGACCAGATTCAAAGAGACTTATTTGATTGAGAGCTTTACACATCTGCTTATTTTACCAGCGTGGAACTAGTTTGAAGTAGAAAGGAGTTACATCTCTGCCATGGTAATCTGTATCCTGTTGGATACACTTGAATACTTAAGACTTTTTGTGTTCACAGCAGGAAAGTTAGTCTATTGTTTGTTAACAGTTTGGCACTTCGATAAATGGCTGTAGGCAGCTGGGAGAAAAGCAAAACAAGTATTGACAAGATTTGAGACAGCCAATATCTCTGGCCTCCAGGCCACTGTTATTGATTTACTGCAAATGTTTTATTGCTGTGGAGGCAAAATTGAGGGATGATGATGATGGGGGGGGGAGTCTTAATAATAACAATGATGGTAGTAATAGTAATGTTTTTCAATTTAAATGATGTGAGCATAGTTACATCTTTTGTGTGTGTCTATATTTTAAAATTTCAATTAATTACCAAATAAATGTGTGATTAATGGTTGATTTTCAGAGGTACTATCAAGGGCTTCATGCAACCTGTGGCCTTTTTTCACTTCACAAGATGGAATATTCATCATCAGTTCAAGCACAGTAACACACATAACATCAAAATCTGTGTCAACAGCACTGGGTATAGTGAAGTCCTATGCCACTGTAAAAACAAAATGTTCTTTGTTTGTGCAGTATGCCTATTAAGCAGTTTTGTCTAATATTCATAATGTTTAATGTATAGTGGAAATGGGCTGTCACATCAAGACTCATTGTGGAAACATGCATACAGGCACACATACAGTACAGGACTAGAGTAGACTTGACAGCTGTCACGTAAAATAATTCATAGATGCCCATCTTCGTAGCTGATGATCACATGCACACACGCGAGGGGAAAAAAAAACAATAACTGCTGGTTTCTTGAAACGCATTTTATTTCCTATACCCTGAAATATATACACTCACTGTACTGAATGAAAGCAAAACCATCAAAGTCTTATGTATGTGGACTATAGAGATGAATTATTCTCCTTTTTTAATATTTTTATGCTGTTTTCCTCCAACAGAAAGGTGACTCAAAGCCTCCAGCCAAGCCTTCCCACTGCACCATCTATGTAGCCAAGAGCTACCCTCCATGGCAGCACAGTGCCTTATCTCTGCTCGGCAAGCACTACAAGGTAAGAAACATGCATACACAATGGTAATGTGTGACATATGTTACAAAAACGTAGTGATGGACTGAAATCCTCACTCCTGTACGTTCATATTCTCATATTGTATCTTAAATGATCTTATGAGTTATGCCGTGTTTTCTTTCAATTACTAGTTACCCAATATATCTCTGTCTGTTCCTCCTTGGCTCAGTGTCTCACCTGTCCATCTTTTTTTTTTTCTTGGCATCTATCCAGAGCAACAACAAGGTCCTTCCAGACAACAAAGTGATTGCAAGTGAGTTGGGAGCTCTGCCTGAACTGAAGAAATACATGAAGAGAGTCATGCCTTTTGTGGCCATGATCAAGGTAATTCTAGGTGACAGTGTCGTGGCATTTGTGTGTCAGTTTAAGGCACATCCTATTCCTTCTCCACACTTCTCTACTGCTAATATTGGCAAGGAATTGATGCATATTTTGTTGGGTTTTTTGGTTTGTCTGTTTGTTTGTTTTTTTAGTTTCTTAAGACCTTATTATAAATATCTGATTCAATGCCAGTGATCTACACACATTTGCCCTCCATTTTTTTTCTTTGCTCTACATTGTTTATAGAGTTTGTTACTAGGAAGTTGTTTACTCAACTTGTCTGTGAGGTGGCTTATCATTTGTGTTTGCACACAGCTGTGCTTCTGATTGGTCTACAGTCTTCCCTGGTAATTGTATTGAAAGATTACAGTCTGAATCTTCAAAAGCTTTTTTTTTTTTATTCTTCTTTGTGTCAAACAGTGACAAAACTGTTGTCAATACAACAATACCAAAGACATTCAAGGAATACATGGTCTGCAGGCTTCAGTGTATTAACGATTTAAAAGAGCAAACTTTTTCCCAACTTTTGTTTTCTACATTCATAAAAATTTGAATGGGTGTTTTTTTTTTTTTTTTTTTTTTTTTTTTTATTCCATAACAAAACTTCAGCTTTTGTTTAATTCCTATCACATTGCAAACTGCTTCATTTCTAATTTCGGTGTTTTTTTGTTTTGTTTTTTTTTTAATCCAATAGCAGCATTCACCAATTCTGTCATAACTGGATGGTAAAAATTACATTCAAGTGTCATTGCAGTCAGTTATATCAAGTTAAACTGTGCGTATATACATTACACTTATGGTCTAATTGCTAATAAATGATCAGAACCGTTTTTAAAATTTCAGTCATCACATCCCCCTTGTGCTCAGTGGTTTGTTCAGGTGCTGCTGTTTTCACTGCAAAGATCAAACAGAATGAAACTAATAAATAGTCATGATGAGTTTTGTGTTTGTCCATTGTTTGCCTCTCAAGCTGGTCTTTCAGCTTTCAAGTTGTTCTTTCTCCCAGCTCTTTGTTTGATGGTTTGTTTTGGCATCTTTTGCTTAATAATCTCATGGTGACAGCATCAGCATAACAATGAGCGTTCTGTGTAGTGCTGAATTATAAACTAAAACTTTATTTCTTTACTAGGTGGATAGAATATTGCATTCCCTCCTATTCTTCTAATTGACGGGTTGAAAACTAAATACTAAATTCCTGCACTTTCCTCAAGTGAATTCAGATTATTTTTTAATTCATGTACATCATTCACACTTGTGTTTCTGTGATTCTGACTATTTGAGTTCTGCTTTGTCTTCTGTAGGAGAACCTTGAGAAGAATGGGCCCAGGGTTTTGGATCTGGAGCTAGAGTTTGATGAGCGGACAGTTCTGATGGAGAACCTGGTCTACTTAACCAATTCTCTGGAGGTATTTTCCAATCAGACATGACATTTACAGATGACCCCGCTCAAAAAGTCTCCCAGAGGGGATCAACAGGGAAACTGGTGATAAAATACTAAATTTATTGATGTTGGCCGATAACCCCAAGTTAAGTGCACTTGATTCTGTTTGTCTTTACGTACAGTGTCAATCTGTAACATGCAGGTGCAGCATTCAGGTTGCCTCAGAAATACCTCAGCTTTAAAGCTGAGTTTCACTACCTCTGCAAAAGTCAGTTGAGACAGCCCTGAGCTCAGCTGTCAGTCAGCAAATCCCTTAATACTTTTGTCTGCACACAAGCTTCGCCTAGCCAGAAACTAAAAGCCAGGTTCCTAAGACACTTTTGTGAAACCGGCACAGCTTTAACCGCAGAAAAGGAAAATTGTTCATGATGCACGTCAAAGTAATACCCTGAATCCAGTTCCTGTGTTTCATAGCTAAAGAAAAGCTACCACACTAGAGAACAAAATGGCAATGACATATGCTGTATCATTTAGGACTGAAAAGGGGTGATGTATTACTTGCCTCACAAACCACCACTATGATCACTTCAACTAAAGCTTAAATCTGTCTTTTGAGAATCAAACACTGTAGACTTGAAAGGTCCGTGGATGGTCAGTGGAGAAGTGGTTTATGTACCAGATGTGGTTTCAGAAGTTTCAGCGGGCGTTATCTTTCCCCAGCTATGAAAACTGGTCATTGTTGAAATCAAGCCATGCTCTGTGAAGGACAAAATTGCATGCTTTAATGTCTTTTCAACAGTATGTGCCAATTTTTTAGAGAGGGTTTTCTTGTTCTTAACTAGTTTATAATCCCGGCACTCTATGTACTCTCACACGGAAATACCATCCCTGATTGGGAATATGTGACAGATTAGAGTAACGCCAGATGTTAAGTCACAGATCACTGCAGGAGCCTGGTTAAGACCACTGATGTTTGCCAGTGTGCATACCAAACACACCTGTACACACACTATCTGTTGGACAAGACTGATCTGCTGATTATCGTTCTTGTTCACAGTTGGAGCAGATAGACGTCTTGTTTGCATCTGAGGCTGACGACAAAGTGAAGGAAGACTGTTGTCCTGGGAAACCATTCAGCGTGTTCAGATCAGAGGTAAATGCTTTTGGCTGTTTTGGCTGCTCAGTGCATTGTGTGTGTGTGTAACTGTTTGGTACGTGACTTTCTTCGGTTGCGTAACAAACAATTACTGTCAAAATAGTTTAATAATCCATTTTGACGTGTGGAACAATTATTCTGGTGCTTGAGTCCCACTATGAATGTTTTGACAGTGGTGACTTAACTGTAGCATGCAGGTAGCATGCTCATGGATGTATGCTCACCAACTTAGCCAAGTTACCTCGGTTACCCTGGTTACCCATGCTCTTTACTCATCACCCATGCTGTCATTATTATTATTACAATATGTGCTGTTATCCCTGTATTTAAATGATATCGCGTCTCCTCATCATCCTCCCCTTTCTGTGACAGGGTTTTTCACCTTTGAGTGAAGCCATTTAGATCAACAATAAACGCATTTGATTTCAAACATGGTCAAGACTGCAGTCAGCAGGTGTCCTGACTCCTTGCAGGAAATAGAAGGATTGTTTTCCTTTTCCACCGCAGCACAACTAAACAGTTTCAATAATGGTGGTTGTTTTATGCTAAAATTGACAGTTAAATTGTGTGTTTGTGTCGCGCCTCTCTCTCCCCAGCCAGGAGTGTGTGTGTCCCTGGTCAACCCTCAGCCATCCAACGGCTTGTTTTCTGTAAAGGTTGACATCCGCCAGGGGGACAGCAGAGACAGCGTCATCCGGAGGCTAGCCAAGGTCAACAGACTCATCAAAGGTTAGTATGATGAATGGATATACAACAGAAATTTGTAAATTACCGTGAGGAACCCAAAGTAACCTTATACAAAAGAGTGTGATCTAAAAAGGATGAAAATAGTCACTCAGTTGAGATGAAAATGTTACTGATCTGTTGAGTCATTGTTTACAAGGGAGAGTGCACATTATTCAGCTTTTGTATGTGGAAAAACCTTTTATCAAACATCCAGGTGGCCCAGCGAACTAATTATGTAACTGCTGTCCAACAAGCAAATCTGGCCTCGGACTATTGTTCAATGTCATCACTCCAATTCCTCTCCATTCTTTCCCACCCACCACCATTGTGCATGAGGACTAGAGAAGGGAGTGGCTCTATAAACTACACTGTGTTTAATGTGATGACAATTACCACCCATTTCATATTGGTAAACGGCAAAGGCGAATATCTCGACCAGTGGTGCTTTTCAGCTGCTCTTTATTGTCTTTGATGTGACATGTAATTGTGCTGATGTTGGCTTTTCTAAAGGAAAAATAAAATACATTTGAAGTGCATTACGTTTATATGAGAGTACCTTTATATAAGAGAACAACTCTGTAACCTGTTCTCCTTTTCACTCCTCTCCTTTCTGCCTTTAACTTCTCTATCTCTTCTTCACCATTCTCCTCTCATCATCCTCATCTTCCCATCCTGCCTCTTTCCCTTTATCTCTCCTCTCTGACTTTCCCTCCTTACCGTCATCCTTCTCTCTTTCCCCACCATCATTTCATCTCCTCCACCACGCTCCCTATTTTTCTGTATTTCCTCCAAATCTCTCTCCTCCTCCCTCTTTTTGTCTGTCTGTCCTTCATCTCACCTCTGACCCCTGTGACTTCCTCCCTTCCACCAGATCTGTCCAGAGTGAAGTTGATGAGGTACGAAGACCCCGTGCTGGGACCTCGCAGGGTGCCCGTCCTGGGACAGGAAGAACAGGGCAAACTGCCCATCTCCAACAAATCTGTGTTCAACGTCAATCTGGAGGAGAGGAAGGTCACTCTGGCTGACAATGGCCTCTCCGTAGACATCGGGGATACTCTGGTTTATCTGATTCAATAAAGTAATATTCTCTCTCACACACAGACATGCAGGGCACATTCAGCAGTGAATTATTTGATAAAAGTTCAACTGCATCATGAAATGTTACCATAAAACTGGTCATTTGGACTTAAAGCCATAGAACACTGATTCAGAAATTTATGTACGTTTTATAATTTGTTTCTATATTTGCACCGTTTGCTACTGCACATGGTGTTAGATCTGACAGATATGCTATAAACTTTTCACTGTTAAGCATCCTTTCACTGCTGAATGTGACCTCAGGGAATACCTGGAATTAGTGGGACCTTAAAAAGTTTGCATTTATCTTCCCTTTAAAAAAAAAAAACAAACAAACAGAAAAAAAAACACACATGCAGTTGCAGTATGTCTAGATCTGGGTTTGGTTGGCACAAAACAGATCATATAGATACAATTCCAAGACTATTTGGTCTTCACAACTTGTGTTAGGGGTACTTAATTGTTAACGGTGTGGGGAAAAAAAAAAAAAAAAAAAAAAACCTTCAAATGAAAATTGTGAGCACCCCAAACCTTTTAATTCTCTGTTATGGGAGGATAACACCAGACTTTCTATTTTATAATCATCTTTTCATTATCTGTTAGATGAAAGCTCATTTAATATTTTCAATCAGAATTATTTTTTTCATTTAATTTTCTCATTGTTCCACTCTTTTTGCAGCCTGATATGATGCATAATAAATAAGCAAATATCTGTATAATGAAGCTTTTGAATAAAGTTTTTTGAAAGGGAGTGAACAAACATCTACCGCCATGTCCTATTTTGTCACTGGCCAGCCACGTATGTTACTACATTGTGAGACTGCTACTGCATCCTTCTGAATGCCTGGTGTTTTCATATAGACTGTAATTTGTCTGCTGTGTTCTTTTTATATATTGAATGTGCGACATATCGTTCCCTCATGTTTTGTCAGTCTGTCAGACAGCTTTCTTATTTTCTAGCCACGGATGCTGCTTGTCTGACTGGTGCTTTTCCAGAGAAATAATAAGACCTATGAAATATTCAGCCTCTTTCTGTTGTTTTTGTCTCTCCTGTCTGTGCTGATTTCTTCTAAGGACATAAATAAGATGAGTGTTCCCCACAAGAATAAGATTCATCTCAAGTATGTGTCACAGTTTTGGCAAAGTCACTGGACCTTTGCCCCAATAGTGTAGATGGTGACTGTTCTGATAAGGATGAAACATACAAAGTATAGCTGTGAGGGCATACGGGAATACGAGAATTCAGAAACCCACAGGCAATATTTAATGACCTGAAGTGGCGATATGCAAAGGTGAAAAAGTCAATACACTTATTCAGTTGACAGAATAAATAAAATATTAACAAAACTAAATTATTCCTCATTAACATTCAGGTCTGGACACCTGAAGGTAACTGGGCAAACTATTGAAAACTGACACTGAACACAAAATAAAGATGAAGTAAACAATTCTTCATGTGTTAATGTAGTGTATAGTTCCAAATATACTGTATATATGGGTGTGTACCAAGTATCTAAAAATATTTTAGTTGTAGAAAACAGACTTTGCCATCATATCTCTGTTTCAGTACTGTTGCAGGGTCTTGGCTCTGCAGGTTATTAATAATACCATTCCTCTGTGGTCCCCTGCTTCTAAGGCTTTGGAGAGAACTAATCTATTACTTTCCATCAGAGATCACTATTCTTCACAACAACTGCCAAATCACCCACATTCCACATTTTTAGAAAGCATTTAGCTGTTTATTTTTTTCATTAAAAGACCCTGTAGAACAATAATCCTTTTTGAATGCACATTCTGTAATGCAAGCTAAGAATGAATGTCAGTATAATTCTTGTAATACAACACTTTGTGTTGCATTTTATGAATGAATTGTGCTATTGAAAATATAGAAAAATTTAAATCACCTTAAAAAGGGACCCAACTGAGCTCTAGTGAGGGGAAAAAGGCACCATGCATCACACATTTCTTCCAGCTTTGGGTTAAGACACTATGTGCATATGAACTGTTTGAGCCTCCAAAGCCATGATAGTTTCACTATATGTCCTTCCACCACATAAAACTCCCCACACTTCACTTCTCTCTCCCCCTCTCCCTCTGTATCTTTCACTTCCCCACTCTGTGTTTCTGCCTTTAGAGTGAGTGTAACATTTATTATACTATTCGTCTTTTTAAAACATTTACTAGGAACAATGCACAAAAGTAAGCTGTGTTTGAATGGGTCAAAACAAAAAAACTTGAATTCTTGTGTGTGAGCTTATGTTTGTCATCCACAAGTCTGCAAATGAAAATAATTTATTTCTGATATCTCTACATGTCTACATACTTCTACAAGATGTCAGTCCATTCAGGTATGCTTGTGCAGTTGTGTTAAGTGTATGCATTCATTCACATCTATTTTATGCGTGACATTCATGTTCATGCACCCTGATGTGTATCTGCCCTGTCTGCATTTGCTGTATTAATGTAGGGGGGAGGGGAGGGGGGCACAGCACAGCAAAGTCTCAGATAGACGACAGCTACAAGACTTATCTCTGTCACACAGCTTCTGGCCAAGCCATCCGACTGCTGGTTTATCTGCTCTGACACACACCCTCTCGCAGGGGAAGTGTCACCCCCCACACCCCCGTACCCCCAGTCCCACCCCCACCCCCACCCCCCTGACTCCCTGCTCACCCTCTCCTTCTCTTGCCTCACCCCTCTCTGGATGCCAGGAGCTTCTAGTTATGGAGCGCACAACAGTCACACAGCAGTAAGTGTTTCTTTGTCCCATCTGGTACACAGTGTTGTCACCAGTGAGCACGATGGAATTACAGCAAATGGCTCACTTATCTTATTCTGCTTTTTCATGCTGCTGTGTTTACTCCTAATCTTTTTCTTCTATGTCTCCATGATTAATGATAACACAAATGAAACAGGAGCATTTAATCTATTGTTGCTGCAGCGCTCGCTCTGGTGCTCCTTGCTACTTTTTTTTATACTTATTTTGATTTTGCCTTCACTGCATTTTGTGGTGATTAAAATGTTGCTAAAGGCCCAAATCAGATGAATGCAAAAGTAAATGCCGTAACACACGCAGTATTTTACCAGTGGTAGGATATTATTAGTAGGATAAATTAGTGTAATTGTGGTGGTGTGATGCCGACCAGCTGAGTACAAAACATGCTGCTCTAGGAAAAGGAAATTAATAAAGCTTAGTGAATGAAATGAATTAATTCTCTGACTAAATCCTTAGACTAATTGAATCTGAGACTATTTATTTTAATATTAAGCCTGCAGTTGAGTATCAGTGGCATACTATAGGCTTGACGAGCCCTGGTGAATTTGTCAGCCATGTGTCTGAAAGATGGATTCATTACAAATCTAATTTCAGACCCGAACTGTCAGTCGCCAACACTTTGCCATTAAAGGTTCAAGAAGAGGAAATAGAGGGCTTCACCACAGGAAGTGAAGAGAACTGGAGGTTAAACAACATCCCTGCTGCAAGAGACCCGATACTCACACAGCCTGGCCTCGGCATCACCACAACAACCATCACCACCATCACACAGACGGGAGGAGACTGGAGCACTGGCCTGTTTGACATCTGTGAAGAAAAGACTACATGTAACATGAACACACAGCTAGAAATTCTCATAAGTGCAGAGTTGTCAAACATATATCAGAACTTTCTTAATTTCTCTTAGTCTTTAAGTTTTTAACTTGATTTTTCAACAAAATTTAGTTAGTGTAAATAATCAAGAAAAAAATCTAAATGGATTTGACTGAGATGAAATTGTTTAGTTTCAAGGGGAATAACTGCTTCTGTCACAAACTCATACGTTTTGCTGACCTGTGCTTGTGACTGCAGGTATTCTCGGGGCTCTGGTACCGTGCTGTTTAGACCTGAGTTTAGCTCACCAGTATGGCGAGTGTATGTGTATGCCCCTCCTACCAGGATCCACCTTTGCCATGCGAGTTGGAATCAGGGAGAGGTACAAGATACGAGTGAGTATATAAAAAACAATTTATCAGTGGGAAATGATGATTTCTGTTCCTTGAACACAAAAATAGGTAGACTTGTCAAACCGGTTCCTGCTCACAATAGCATTATCACACATGTATAATGCAACTTGGAAAAACTCACTCTACGAACAATGCAAAACCAATGGCTACCAGGAAAGTAGATCAATAATTGAAACTTCAACTTGCCTGAGTTAATGTACCATATCTCTGTTCCTGTTTTTATGTGTTTTCACTGATGTGTTCCTGCTGAATTCTTGTCTTTTCTGCATATTTGTTTCTGTGGGTGTGCATATTTATCCACAGGGCAGTGTGTGTGAGGATTGGGCCACAGTGTACTGCTGTTACCCACTGGCTGTATGTCAGATGATAAGAGAGATGAAGCGCAGGATGAAGACTCAGACGTATCATGTGTCCACTGCCCTCGAGTGCTCCTGAAGAAACTGAAGACAGTAAATTAGGGCTATCCTTCTACGATTCACTGCAGACCACAGGACCAGCTGAGATCATTGGTATGAATAGCATGAAGAATCAATACCATATAATGCTTGAACTTACTTTTCATGTCCTTGGGGACACACGGGATAATAAATCAAGCCTATCCTACAACATTCAAAGAAGACGGCAAGGACGAAGTTTGATTAATAGCATAAACAACAAATAGAAGCAGAGCTGTAAAGTCTGAACCAAGTTAACACTGCTTTGGAGGACTTCTGCTTAAAAAAACGATATTATGAATACACTTGTAGAGGCAAGAAGCTCATCAGATACATTTTGTCTTGGGTGAAAAGCAGGTGGCTAGAGACACGCTTATTTGGATTCAGTAGGTATTACTGTTAACAACATCACTAGACATCTGGTATAAGAGTCTGTCAGACACCCGAAACTTTCTCAGTCAACTTTCCAAATATGTTTACATGCATTTCAATCATAACTTAATAAAGACAATTCTTCAACTACTGCAGTTGTAATGTAAACAATTTTATCTCAATCAGAATCTGTCATAATCAAAGTCATTAAAGCCGTTTTAATACATATAGAATTTATTTGAACATTTTGAGTCCTTGGTGCACGTTAACATCTTTGTCTGATATATTTAAAAGGTCAGTTCACATAAATTCCAAAACAATTTATTTTCCCACTACTGCAAGCTCGGCATGCTCTGTTTTGCCCTTTCATTTGTCTAGTTTTTGAGATATTAACCTCAGAAACTTTGGCAGCCATCTCACTTTAATGGAGGCGAATTGAATTTTGTTTGTGCAGCTCAAAACAATGAAAACGTATTGAAATACTCAGCAGCAAAAAAAACAATGTCCCTTCTTTGATAGAAAGTGGTACCTTTGAAGTAAGTGAGAAATCTTTGTGTGATATGAGAGAGCCGACTCCTTGATTTTGTCTTGCATGCCAAAGGTCACCAGACACATAAGCATATTCTGTCTCTCTCAGACATGAGGGGAAGATGAAGAATGAAGAAACATAAGGTGCTCTAGACCTTGTGGC
Organism: Euthynnus affinis; assembly: GCA_029490765.1. Lineage (NCBI taxonomy): Eukaryota > Metazoa > Chordata > Actinopteri > Scombriformes > Scombridae > Euthynnus > Euthynnus affinis. The sequence continues at coordinate 17,028,675 of CM055854.1, forward strand.
ACAAATTGTGCAATGGGGGCATAACTCAATATTATGGACAATATCTATAAAATCAGACTAATAAATCTCATTTAATACTAAGTATGTAAAGCCAGAGAAGCAGAGAAAAGCAGCATGCCAGGTCAGTTTGATCTAAGCAGTCATCAATGCTTTTGAGAGTTGTTTCATTTCAGAGTGTGGGTTGAAACAAGTCCACAAGTTCATTCAATATAGAGAACCAACTGTCTAAAAACTCGACATACAGGCCACTGTGTAGCCTTGATTACAGTCAACAGTTCAAGTACAGTCTGAAGATAATAAAGCCTATTTCCATATTTCTGTCACTCTTTTATCCTACTATACCTTCGCTCAACCTCAGGCATTCAATGATATTATTAATCCAATTCAGGATTGCTGTGGTTCCCAGAACTTGAAATGCCAACCAGCAAGAACATTGTGGGTATGAAAATGTTATTTATACAGAAAGCAGATGGGTCCTCAAAGGGCAAATATGTAATTTGTTACTCTTACGGATGTGACCCCCCTCCCCCCCGTCCACCCACACACACACACACACCTGGCAGCTGCAGAGAAAATGGGTTTGGTGTCAAAAAGGAGAGAGCTGTGAATTATAAAATCAAATCATGTTTTACATACAGTGCACTGCTGTACATGGGATGAAAATAAATATTTTTTTAAAACACTTAAAACAATTCTTCAGAAGTGTACACTGATTATTTGCTGTTGTGGTGTGGTGTGCATGATATTTATGTCTATAAAATAACTTTGCTTTGCATTATGGGCAGGTTCATCCACCAATTTATATCCCACTGTGGACATTTTGAATTTACACTCTTACACAGAGGAACCAAGAACAGCCCATATTTTGCTCTGGTAGAAATATGCAAAAAAGCATTTTGCAAATTTACAAATTCCAATCCCAGCTGAAAAACACAAAAAAGGAAAATACATTCACATTTGTGTAGACTAAATTACAGCATACCAGCATAGAATCGTATCATACTTATTAAACTACCTGGTGTATATACGCTACAGTAGCTACCAGTCCTCACTGATGTGGTGAAGTAACAATCCTTAAACACTTCTATAAGTTTCACATTGGCTGTGACTTGAGCTCAAAATGGTCCCTGTGATAATAGCGTCAGCGATATCTTACTTATGTCTGCATTAGACTCCAGTGTCTCCTAAGCAGCCTTGGGTGGATAAATCCTTCTTCAGCTCCACTGCTCTCTGTCTACTGGGGGATGTTAGTGTGCAAGATCTGCCTCGAGCAGAGCTGCCTTCAGGCACTGTAGTAACATCTTCCCCTACTGTGCAATGGCCAAATGTAAATGCTTCAGCATCTCTGAAATGGGTGGGTCAATCGGAAATATATTTGCTTTTTAAATCAAATACACCCTCAAACTGTCCTCTGTACTCTTTTAAACTTTATATCTACATTTACAGTTTCTTTACTTTTGGACTTATTAGTTGCAATTCTTAACTGCTATTTGCCATTACAAGGCATTTCACTACAGCTTTCCTCTGCTCTGGCTAACGTGAATTATGTGATAAACATGAGAAAGTGGTCAGTGGTCAGTAATTTCTAGTTTTAAAGAGTCAGTATACCCAAATTACTAAAAACATATTCTATCTCTTACTTGAAGTAGTAAATATTTGCACAGGGACTGATATTTCTGCCTCCACCCCACTGCAGTGAAGATCAACATAGCTTTATTTTTGGTACTCAGAGCATTGAAAAATTACCCCAAAATTCAACATTTCTTTAAATAATCAGTGTCCTGTTTACATTGGATAATACCTTGCCAAATGGTTTCATTTTCAACTACATTTTATTTAAAAAAAAAAAAAAAAAAAAAGTGACTATGAAAAACATCAGAACATCAGAAACATCTGTAGGCAATCTGGAGTAACAAGAAAACTTTTTGTGTAGAGAGATATTGATGATGATTTTTTTTAAATGTCAAAATTCTTGTCACTTGCATTGCATTACCATGAACATTGTATCCTCTCCCTCTCTCTCTCTCTCTCTCTCTCTCTCTCTCACACACACACACACACACACACAGCCTTGCCTTACGTCATCTCTGCTGGTTACACCTCCACGTCTGAACAGTTAGGGGGCAGTCTTGTTGCAGATCTGAGTCTCTGCTGTCTGTTTTCTGTTCCTGAAACTGCTCAGTGGGGTGGAATCTGTCTTAAGTGCTGATCCAGGGTCAGATTTGGGATTTCCACGGCTGTAGTAGAGGTCAAGTTTTGGAACAGTGAAACCCATCCTAAGTCAGCAGTCGGACAGGGACCATAAAACATCTCTGCTGAATGTTCTTTCCTGCTGTTTCAGCATTAAGACGACTATCTCCACAGACGCATCAGGTGTAGAGTACAGGCTGTTATCGACAACAGCCCCTTGGTGAGGCGTGTTTGTGTGTGTGGGTGGATGTGGAAATGTGTGTATGTATGAGTGATATATGCAGATGTATTTAGAAAATCTCTTACTGTGACTGTGCGCATTGCACACTGTTACTCATAAAGAGAAACCACCAATAAACAGATAAAATACAAAACACAACACTGGGGAAAAATAGACCATACCCTCCCAAGTTGCATACATACCACAACTGAATAACAACAAGCTGTGCTTTCCCAAACTATACAATGACATTTCTGGAATATATTTATATATTTCACCTCTTTCCCTTCCCTCCATGACCCCTTTCCTTCAATCACATCATCTCTTTCCCTTCCTTCACTTTACCTTTTATTTGTGTCCCCCTTTCATTCATTTCTCTTCTTCCTCTCTTTCTGACCTCTGCTGGTGTGTGTTTGTGACAAAGAAGAGTGTAGGAAATAGAGAAAAAAAGAGAGGTGTAGAGAGACCTGCTAAGCTGGAGCAGTCGTCCCCCTGGTGATACTTCTATCCAGGACAACAAGCACCACCTGGGGTTTACATAACACACACACACACACACACACACATATATATATAGATGTAAGCTTGGAATTTGTTGGCACCGCTCTGTTCCTCAGACTAAGCAGGCAGTTTTTCTAAAGACTTTTTTCTGAAGACAGACAGGAGGGGGATTTCATTGTAGGAATGATTTGACTTCAAAAACCACTGTCATACATAGGGATTATAATACTAGAGATTTGCCTGCTTTTGTAGTTTTTGTTCCTCAGCAGGACTATTCTTCTATGCTAAAGAATTTATCCTTAAATTCCTTGCATGACAAGAAAAGGGAGGATCATTTTTTTCTCGATAAAAGCTGTGTGTCCTTTGAGGTCACTAAACAGTGGCAGCTGCCAGAACTAGAAAACATAGCAGATGTCTTTTTTTCCTCTTGTGTTAATTCAAATAAACAAATATGGGCTGTGTTTACAATTTGATCATGGATCATACTGAAGTATATAGCTATTATTTTAGAAAACAATATTAAACCAGTAGCAGTAGAATTCAGTACCAGCAATACATTACTTACATATTAATATTTGCAAATAAGTGTATGTTAAATTTGGACACTTGATCTGAATGTAACCAAGCAGAAACACCAAATAGAAAAAAGATTTAACTTCAAAGTAACTTAATCACAATTACAAAGGCATAAGCATGTGGAATTAAGTGAAATTCCAAATGGAGGTACACGTCAACTTCAGACAAGGTCTGATATGACCACATTTATATATGTGCTGAAGCAACATGAGGCAAGTACCAGAGGTCACAAAAGGTCAAATAGGTTTTAGGTTTCTTGCAGAAAAAATATATTTATGAAAAGGGTCAGGACTAATGTGTCACAAAAAAGATACACACCTTCACACCTTCTTCTTCTTAAGACGTTTCTTTTTTTCTTCTTGCAAAAAGATGTACAATTTGATGAAATGGTATGTCCTTGGGCATGGATGCCTAAAGGGCCTCCTTTTACTGCAACTAGTGCTTACGTTTTTGATTTCTCCCTGCAGACTTGGTGGACCCGTATTGCATGATGTTAGAGCACTAAATGTCCAGCAAAAAACCTGTGGGGATAAACATTCCCTTTTATGGTGTCATGTTGGTTTCTTTCTTGTGACAACTTCAAAGTGAATGTTTAGGTCATCCCTTTAGTTTGCCAGAAGGACTTTTTGCCCTTTCACTATGCAATGAAAAAACCTTAATAACAGTCACTTTGCACGGAGGCTCTTGCTTCTTTAATCCCTAGGAGGAGCTTTGGTGGGCCCATTCAGGAATCCATTTAGGTAGATGTTCCCATTCTCCAGGGCTGATAATACCCTCACACACGCTGATGAACAATTCAAGCATGGTTTTAAAAACCACACAGTGATGACCGGATGACCCTGATGAAAGCCACTAGCTGAAATGTGTTGGTCAAACAATAAAGTTGTTCTATATACTACAAATGTTGCTAGATTTTTGATCTCTTTGACTTATTTCCCTTCTCTGTGCACCTTGGAAGTAGGTGAATAATTTATATTTAAAATGGTTTTAAATAAACTTCCTCCTCTTTCATTCCTTAAAGCCATAGATTTTAGAGCCTATGAGAATGGTCCTATATCCTGCTAGACACAGATCAAAATTTGTTTGGTATGACTGAAGTTTGAAGTTGACTGAAGCTGTCCGCAAGTGAAGGCAGGCCCTCCTTTATACATCAATTATTTCAGTGTAATCTTCTTTAAAGGAATAGTTTGTGTCTCCCAAAATGTGGAACTATTTCTGGTAGAAATCACACATTTGTCGATTAGTAATTCTTTATCATATTTTAGAATTTGTTTGCTACTATTTTGCAACTGTTGAATTGAGTTGACAAAAAATACCACCCACTCAATATTTCAAAGGGTTGCTAAACCTTTTGTTGTCATCAGGATGAGATAATATAAAAGTGGGCTATGTGTTTGAAAACTTGCAGTATTTTTTGCTTATTTATTGCCACAAATCATTTTTCATTTTCATTTGCTGCATGTATTTATCATATTTGCATAGGAAACAGGATCCCCCAGAAAAAGGGAAAAATGGTGCAAAAATAACTTTATTGTTGCACCACATAATACAGCACAGTGTAGCAGAAATTGTCAGTGTAGACAAGACCTAACGTTGTCCCAGGGGATGTACTGCTCATTATCCACTCTATTTACTGCTGGCTGATGTGACATAGGAGGGGAGATGGCATGCAGCCCTGACAGAATGATGCTTCACTTTAAGCTCATGGGGCTTGTATCCTGTAATATCTCAGCGCAGTCAGTGGGCAACAGTCGAAGACTGCTTGCTGGAAAAGGTCAAGTTCACTGTGACTTAGAAAAAATAAAGGTTTAAAAACAACTCTGCCAATCAAACATGTAAACCAGGACCAGAAAGTGACATCTTGCTTATTTTGGCTAGCAAGTCAGCATAGTGTTCATGGGAATGTCAGTCTAAATATTCTACAGGGTATTATCAGATTTTACAGGGATTCTGGCTCCACTCTTTATTTAAAAATAACAACAAATCCTGATAAATAGTCCGTATCAATCCATATACTGTATTAAATTGCTGTAAAAATAGAGCCAAATTCTAACAGTAATGTATCCAATAGTCTGATTATTATTTATTTATTTATTGATTATTGATTATTTTTGGAGCCAAAAACAAGAATGACAGCAGACTACCAAAAAATTTGATGGTACAATGCAATATTATCATTTATGCAGTAGTAATGGTGTGAACCACAAGTAACAATCCATGGTCAATCACTGTCAACAAGAAGGTCAGTCACATCATACTGATTCATTAAAACTAGCTGCATCTGTGAATCTGGTTACTTAATTTGTGAGCTAGCTTTAACTTATGGTAACTTTGTATAATCCTAGCAAGCTACCTAGTCTGTTAACACTGTCTAATACTGACATTAACAGCCTCATTTTTTGGCTAATTAAAATAATTGCTGGTGTTGTATTTTGTTTCAGCCTTGCATGTAAGTTGACGATTAAACCTGAGAGGGGAAGGCAGCCATGAAAAGCTGGACAAACAAAATGGTCCAAAAACCTGGTGTATTTTGAGTGACACTTCATAAAGGTTGGATAAGTGTCCCTTCATGTATGAAATGTTTCTCTGCCCTCAAATATTTTAATTTCTCATTCTCCCTCTCTCTCTGCTCTATTTTCACTCTTGTCTATATCTCATGCAGTGAGCAGTCAGCCTGGACACACATATTCCACCCATGAATGGAAGCCATTTCAAGGCATTTACAAGCCATGTTATTCTTTATTTTGTTTAATTAAAAAATACTACAATTTGTCATATATTGTTGCCTTTTAATAAATGTTCCACTCCATTCCACATAAAAATGTCTCTTGCCTTATCTTCTTCTGTGTTAGGTGTTTTAGTGGTTATGCATTTTTAAATGTACAACAGAAGTGATCACTTGTATATCTCAATTTTGGATCACAAAGACTAAAGACACATTGTTATTAAAACTTATGTCTGCAATTCACAGTAGTTTCTAAAAATTTTGAAATGAAGTAAACTTTTTAAGTAGTTTACAGTAAACTACAGTTAGAAAAAATCGCTGTAGATTACAGTAGCAAAACTGTAGAAATACAATATATTACTGAAAATCCAGTTATGGTATTACACAGTAAACCTCATATTCTACTGTTATAAATTTTACAGTTATTAACTTTTAAAAAAAATTACATTAGTAACCCTGTAAGATTACAGTAAAATACTGGCAGCTGTGGTTGCCAGTATTTTACCGCAATTTTACAGGAAATTTTCTTACATTTATTTTTATTGTCTGTCTGGCTTTGTGCTTGTCAATCTCACACTCTGCATATTTATGTTATGCATGCTACGCATTTATGAACCTTTGATTTTTAGTGCATCATTTGCACATGAAATGAGCATGTCAATATTTAATCCACATTATCCATTAGTTACATCATAATGGAGTCTTAGTCAATATTTCGTACTTTTGTGCTGTCTTGCAAAGACGAGCTTCTGTCATGCTGTCGCTCATCATCATTCTTTGGCTTGAGAAAAATTCCCACAGGCCATTTTCAATCTGTTAGTCCTGTCACATTGGTTTTCCTGTACTGTATCCCCTTTATGTCTTTCCATACAGATGAACCTAATATCATGTGACCTGTACTGTATGTGTGTGTATGGTGCCCCACAGCTGAAATTACACGAAGGGTTGTTACAGGCTGGCATGTGTTGTATAATGCTTTTATCTCTACGACACACGCGCTTCCGCAGTCCTGCCATTGATGTAGGTGTTCTTTCATCTGCTGGCACCTCAAGAGTGTGTGTGTGTCTGTGGGTTATTACTACAAGTCAACAGGCTCCAGTGCCTTGGTAAGTGCGGAAAAATGTGTAGGTGTGTGCTGCAAAAGCAGTTGCAATGATGCAGAGAGGGAAAGAGAGTGAGTGTGAGAACGAATGATGCAAAGTCTTTGGGATTCAACTTCTCCTTCCCTCATCACACTCTCACACTCACACTTACCTTCCTTCCTTCGCTTCTTAATTTCTCCAAAGCCAGACTTGTGTAGCAGCATCAGATGTGGTCCAGAGACATTATTTTTCTTAACTACAAAAATATCAGCTCCAGAATCCTGATGATTAAACTACAAATGCCTCAGACTCTGGCATGTCTACAACTGCTGGCATGATAATTATGTCACAGTATTAAAGAATCTACACTATAATAGCCTGTAGTGTACATCTTAATTCAACTGGAAATGCAAATGAACACATTGGGAATGTGAGTGTGACATGTTTTGGTGATGTGTACTGTAGTGTTCTCTCTACAAATAATTGCTCCAAATGACATAAACAATTCATTTTCAATCTGTCATTCACATTGTAATACATTTACACACACACACACACACACACACACACACACACACAAAAACACAAACAAAATAACCAACGTGTGTGTGTAAATGTAACAGTTAAATTAGGTTGTATTCTAACATTACTTAATTGGCATGTCATATGCAATACATGGCACTTTCAGTCATTTTCAATAGCTCCTTTGGTGTTTTCTACTATCATAATGTGAACAGCCAATAGGAATAAGTAGCCTCCACCAGCACTTGTAAATGTAAATCAACAATTTGTGATTTTAGTTTAAGCCTCCAGTCTTTATGTGGAACTAAACACTCAGAAACAATGAACAGGTTTTTAGTTTTGCTTGTTTCATCTGTCTTAATAATCATCCTTATCCATGTTTCCATAGATGAGAGTTGCATATCAAGGTACTTTGACTTTACATTAAAGGGGACCTACTATGCTTTTCCTTATTTTCAGTCATATATATAATGTTGCAATGTCAGATGTTCATATTAGTGGCCAAAGTGTCAAATAATGAGGTAAATGTTGGCTTGTGAGGGATTTCTTTAAATGGTCATCTGCTACAAGCACAGAGTGTGAGTTCACTGCTCCGCTCCACTAATATTATGTAATTTTTCCATTTTTTTGAGGGTAGTCACGCCGAGCCATGACTCAAATTGAGCTGGCACACTATGAGTGTTTTTCCATTACACAGAACGGCAAAGTAAAATAAGTTGTTTATCTGTTGGAGGTGTGCTAGTCATCTGCAACTCTTCATCAAACATTGTCATCACTGTGACTGTTTCTGTGTGTACTAATCCCTCCTGCATAATTTCTAACTGATCAAATACCTCCAAATTTTTCAATATCTTGTTGTGTCAACCGCTTTTAGTGCTGCTAATGAAGCTCTGGAAGTAAGGAACACATTTAATTTCCTGTAAATTCTTCACAATAAAAGTCTTCCATTATTTAGTCATTTAAAAGCGTTTAATTTGAAGCAGCAGAGCAGGAAATGTTGGGTTTGAATCAGCAGTAACTTAACAAAACTCTGATATGGCTGCCCCTCGCCAGGCTACCAGAAAGCTGGCCAATCAGAACAGAGTGAGCTCATTGGGAGGGGGGTCTTAAATAGACAGGAGCTAAAACTGCCTGTTAAAAAAGAGAGACTGAACTGAGGGAATGCATAAAGGGCCAGTATAAGACAAATGAGGAGTTTTTTTTTTACCTGTGAATCATGCAAAGATACTTTAGTAGAGTCCATATATATATATATATATATATATATATATATATATATATATATATATATATATATATATATATATATATAAAATATAGAGCTGGAAATGAGTATAATAGGCCCTCTTTAATAGAGTCATGTCTGATTAAAACAGAAAGTACCCTTTAATTTTAACAATGAAGTACTACATACTGAATATGCTGTCTTCTGTTTATTTTCAGTTGACAATGTTCAGCTGACCCATTCAATCATTCCTTGATGTGCCTTGTATTTGCTGATGTGGATTTTTCTAATCAAATATTCATACAGAATGATGAAACCAGATTCACTGCTTCTTCAAGGATTTTCTAGAATTACCAAGAGATCAAGCAGCCGTCTGCCGTTTCTTGTTTTTTCTGAATAAGGTCCTTGTTTGTTGATTTGAATTTCCTCTGGGACTAGAGCTGGAACATTAGTCAATCGGCTTTCGTGTCCAACACACACAGAAAAAAACAAAAACATTAATTAGCAACAAATAAAGTGCCTATGTATACTTACACACATACATGTACGCACACACACTCACACACACACATAAAAAAAAAGAAGAAATGTGCATGGTGCCAAATGTACTAGATTCCAATAGAATAAACAATAGAATAAAACATCAAAACAACAAATAGCTCTGTGGAACTCATTAAGACACACACACACAATCACAATGGCAGATGGACCAGGGCTTAATGCTAACTTTCAGCAATAAAATGTCAGAGGTTTCTCTCTCTTTGTGTATACTGCATAGTGGAAGCTGATTCTGTATTTTACTGACTCTATCCAAATCTGAATCTCAATAAATTCCACAGAAACTATTTTTCTCATTCAATTCAAAATGATTCTCTCCTCAAACACCTGAAGTAGTCTTCTTGTATACACAGGCATTAATGTGCTCTGTTATAAAGAGTGTTTCAGTAATGTTCAATCTCTGCATAATATTTGAACTTAGTGAGGATTCTAATGTAATTCAACAGAATCTTGCACAGAATTAAACTAGAACAGGAATTTCTCAAACACAGGAACTGTTTGAGAATCTTTTATTGAATTACATTATACTCTACCTGTTTATCTGTCTGGGGTTGAATTTTCTTGCCACCTACATACATTCTCATAAGCAGATTAATCCTGAAAAATGATAGTACATGTGTCTGTACACGCGTGCGTGTGTGTGTGTTTGTGTGCCTGTGTGTATGTATGATAGAGAGAGAGTTACAAGAAGAAATGAGAGTGAGAGAGTTGAAAGATGAAAGCTGGTCTCCATCATTCAGCAGGATAGCAGGATATTAGCCGCCCCCCATAAATGGATTACCTTATCACAGACCTCTAGATGAGTGTGTATGTGTGAGTGTGTGTGTGTGTGTGTGTGTGTGTGTATGTGCGTGCTTGCCAGTTGTCACTTATAACCAGAGAATTTTCCTTTCAATTTGATGGGTTAGCATATGATTTTCTTTTTCAATTGACTCACCTGTCTCACAATATCTATAAATTATATATGGATATGTTCTTCATACTGTTCACTGTGTTCTGTCAATAGCTACTGTATTTTGTTTTATTTTGTTTTCTATTTATTTATTTTTTTCATAATTTATGTGAGTCAACTCTTTAAAACTCTACACACCCATGGTCCAACCCATGCAGATACTTTTAACTTATTTGCCTAATTAGTCTTCTTTTATGACCTTGTGGGCATGTAAAGACATTCTTGATTACCAGCTCTCTGACTGTATTGGTATTGTCGCACCTGTTTGGGCAGGAAATTACACACTGCTTCTTACTGGTATATACATTTTGGTGATCGTCATGATCATCTAACAGTGTTTATTGTATGATTACATTTCTCTTAACAACACTAATGGTCAATGACCATGCTAGCAGCTCTGTGAGGTGGACTGACCAACAGACTAACACTGCCATCCTCAGAATAATAGTTCTAGTGTGGTTAAAAACCTAATAGAGAGAAAATAGAAACACTAACATGGCATTCATTTCCTTATTTTCGTCAACATGCTAGACCTTTAATTAAGCCCAGCAGTGTGATTCACCATATTCGAACTGACCTGGATTAATCTCCTTTGGCAATTACATTTTAATAAGAAGTGAATAATGCTGTTGGCATTTTTATAAACAAGATGTCCATTCCAGCTCGTCTGTGTTAGTTGAAAGTGGTCTACTTGCAAATTGGCAACTATCAGGCACAATATCCATGAAACACGTGTTAAACAGAGAAAAACTAATTCAGAACCATCCCATGAGTCAAACTGTAATCAGTGATTTTTAAATCCAACTAAATTAAAAACAAAAATTGGAACCTTCTTATACATGATTGACAGATGTTTTCATATGTATTAACAACAAAATATACAAAAACAAAAATATATATTTTGATCGTTTCTGTCATTGAAGGGTTGCTTTACATCAGCAGGCTAATATGGGCCAACACAGCAGTGAAATCGTCCGATAGTTTCAATTATGATCAGTTGAGAAACACACATCTGCATAATTTTCATCTGTCTAGTTATTCACTTATTAATGTGATACAGTTTTGAGCTCAAACAACTGAAACTCCAGTCAGTCTTAGGTCCATCCATCCAAAATTTTGACAAAAATTAACATGAGTTCCAAAAAGTTTGTTTCTGTAATGGAAGGCTTTCCAGAAATGATCTGACTTGTGTCTGATTTGACACACCTCACCAATCAGACACTTTTAAAACAAATGTTGAAGATAATGTGCAACTAGAGGCCCTGATCTCCCTGTGTGAGACAGCTAATCAAAATATAGTCTCCAGAGTGTGCACAAGTATGGGAACCTATAAATAAACCAGAACCAAACTGCCTGTCTCTCTTCAAAGGCAGCCCAGGCTGGGATCGTGCAAGCGTGTCCAATCTACAGTGCCTAGGCGATGCAAACATCTTTTGAGGATGACATGTCAGTCAAACGAACAGGAAAACAATGAAGAGCGATGAGGCATAGAGGAGACTGACTGGTGGAGGTGTCATTCAAAACACAGAGGATACACACACATATACAACAACACAAATGTGCACATATGCAAACGTGTAGATCTAGACCTACAAATGCCCTGAGCATGCACAGGCTAAGAAATGAACACACAAATATATATAATTTTACCCATTAGAGAAACCCAACTCACACACAGTATGCAATCATGCATAATAAATGAACATGTAGAGAACAGCACAAAGAAAGAACACATGTGCTTTACGATTCACGCATACACACAGTGAGAAAAATGGCGATTCACTACAGGGATGCTCACATAAGTAGTGTCTGTAAGAGCACATTTTCTGAAGGAAATGAAAAGGAGAGGGTGGTAAAAGAGACAGGGCCAGGTTAAGAGACATATAAATAAAGAAAAGTTAGAAAGACAATCAAAGGCAGCGACGAAGCAACCACCCTTCAAGACAGAGATTGACTGGGATAGATTGTAGCCACAGTGAGAAAGAGGAAGTGAGGTACACAGTGGCATTAGGGATTCAGTTACAAAGTATCATTCTGACTCCCACTCCCTCTGACACCTGCAAACATCCGTCTGTCAGTAGCAACAACAGGATGGGGGAAGAGGGAGTGTGTGTCTAGCTAGATTGTGCATATGTATGACTGCAGTACATTGTACCATATGTGTGTATGCCCTCTCAGCATGGACTAACATCTCTCATGGTAACTTTTTCTGTGGTTGAGGTGAGTCTGGCCCCAGGCAAGCCCTGCAGAAAACAGGGAAATAGATGGCAGGCTCCATCTCATCGACAACACCTATACCAGTCTTTCATTAGTACAGCTGAGAATGGTAGGAGGAAAGAGAGAGACAAAGTAAAGGACAGAAAAACAACAGGGAGACCAAAAGAATAGATATACCCTAAAAAGGATAGTAATACAGAAACAGACAGAGAAAAAGACAGATAAATATTTATATAAGAGAGGGACAAGAGGGGAAAAGAGAATGAATAGCCACCAATAAGCTCAACATCCTGTTCTCAGAGTTTCATCAACAATCTGTAAAGGAGGATAGAAAAAAGCTTGACGTTTCAACTTTGAAACGTCAAGCTGGTGGAACAATGTGTAAAAAGGTACGAGCAAGTGAAGATGAGAAAGAAAGATGACAAGGAGAAAGGCATAGGCATAGAAAAAGAGACTGTGAGTGAACCAAATGCAGGAAAACCAAATGACAGCCAAAGTGTATGGAGCCCCTCAGATCTTACACATGACAGACAGGAAGGTGAGAACTGTAGGATGTTAATATATTTAGAGAATTGATACAGTATGTTCTCATTGTAGAGCTCAATGCCTCTGCCTCCCAGTGATAATAACAGTACATATATCTGACTGCTGCTTTCTACAATACATCTTAGCTGTTCCTATAGTGTATTGAAAAATTAGTAATGCTGTACGCTGGTAATTTTATGAACATTTGCATTTGTCACACTATGACTTGTGGGATTCGTGGTTAGAGGGGTAGGGTGTGATATTGCTGTGTGCAAAAGTGTCTATTTTGATACTTCTTACTTAGGGGTGTAGTCATGACCTTTAAGTATCCATCTTTTTAATTCTAAAACTGTCAGCTGTTCAGGCTTGCACGCACTCAGTGCAGCCTTGTTCAATGAGTGTTGTCCCGACACAGCAATGCTGTCATTCTTTCATTCCATGAACCTCTATGATTAGCAACATGCTGTCTGCGTGAGATGCTGCTGACAACATTGTAATTTAAAAACACACAGAATTATAGATAGATAGACATGGTGTGTCATTTTATGACAAGAATGTGTTTTGAGACAGCTAGTTGAAACCACATCAAAGGTCCAGTAAGGGTGCATTACATGATGACATTTTAGTACAAAATCTCCAGAACTCTATACAGGAACAGAATTTCTTTATTAACAGGAGATGTGACATCCTTGATGATTCGATTTTACAATTATTCTGCTGGAGTATCATGACTTCAACTGGTTAAGATTTGTGGTTCTCAGTGTTTTTATGACAATTTTGTTCAAAACAGACATTTTTGGTATCGTAGTGGCATGTTGAATTCTCACCCTTCATTGGCCACTGTTGCAAATCAAACAGAATGGACAAAATTAAAGCTTATTTTTTCAGCACAGTCATCCTGAAATGCATGTTTTTCACTGTCAACCTTTATCATCCAGAGCTCCTAGATTCTACAACAACCTTGCTAACTGTGGCGACTAGTGGGTGGCTTAATGACGACAGCTGAGGTGACGTGAGCAGTGTGTCGCTCAAAAGAAGTCCGGGTCAGGTTGTGGTTAAATTTTGTTCAAGGTCCATATGAAATTATTCTTCAGTTCAGATCTGGACCAGAGGCTGCCTATTGACCCCTGGGACAGACTGGATGCGTGAGCAGCGCGTGTGCGTGGAACCTCTTGCTTTTTATTTTGGTGCCCATGTGAAAAGGTTAGAGCACAGACCACATGACATGCACGTGAGATGTAAGGCTGCTGCGTTGTGTCATCTAGAGATGCTAGTCTCACATTTTTTTCTCTGCGTGACACACATGGTTCTCAGCAGAAATAGACAGGGAGCAAGATAGAGAGATAGGGCTGCCAGTGGCAGAAACACCGCAGCAGACACACTTCCTGTGTGGACGCTGCAGGCGTGCAAGACACAGCAGTTCAGCGACGCACATGCACTTCTGAGGTTTACGCATCCAATGTGTCCCAGGTGTGAGTATGAATGGTATATACATTCCCTGCAAGAGAGCACAACTGCCTGACATGACAAATCTATCTGAATGGAAAGAATGTTACACCAAAAGGTTTGACGTCCATTTTCCAATGGAGACAACCATGCCAGAAATATGAATTTTGCCCTGATACTGCAAGGCACTTTAGACTAATGCTACCATAAAATGCCCTTTGCTGTTATTTATTACAAAGGAACCACCTTTTCCCCTCACTATGCTGATGCCATAGTGATAGCAAGCTGAGAGAGATAACGACAGAAAGTGGGTGAAGAATAAAAAATGGAGGTGAGGAAAGGTCAAGGAATTAGATAAAGTGGGGACAGAGGGATGATAATAGGAATGCAGAAAGGAAAAGAAAAAAATGAAGTTGAAGGAACAATCTTTTCTTGCCACTCTTTAACATGTCATCTTTATGGCCATTTGCATGTTTGTGATGCCAGTTAATCTTTTTAATGGCAGCAGATGCAAACTCAGTATGATGACAGTGGTGATAACATTATGGACAGGCTGATAGGCTAACTGTTTAGCCAGTAATTATTTTTTAATGTGTAAATATGTGGTAATCTGGGAGTTGATGATGGCTATGCCCTGCTTGGTTCTTGAGTATCTCAACACAATAAGATCTTTCAAAAGAGTACTAACACCTGTGAAGGAAAAAGAAAATCAATATCTTCAAATAGTGCCTTTCAAAACAATTGTCCTTGAGCATCCTTATCAGCTCTCTTCCTCACTGAACATGAACACATTCCTGCAGCAGTTTAACCCTGATTAGCCTTTTAAAATGGAATCTAAGTAGTTATAGCTATTCAGGATAAAATTGGGCTGTTGTGTAAAAGGGTAAGTTAGACAATGATGTCTTAGTCTATGTTTCCTGTGGTGTTTAATGAACTCAGTATAATGCATATGGAAACACTTCTTTGGAGCAGTCTGTTTTTATTACACTTACAGCTTTTCAAAAACTTCTGGACTAGAAAACAAACCAAATAACATTCAGGATATAAATAGATATTCCAATAAAAATTAATTAAAGACAAAGTCATGTAAGAGTTGGAGAGTGATTTTCTGCATGCCAGTAATCTTTTATTCAGAAAAAGTCCATTATCTTCATTCCATGGGATTCATTACACCACCCTGTACTGTACACTACATACTGATTTATTTGACTGAATTTCAAATCTTATACTCCAGGAATGATTATTTCATGTGTATGTAAGAGAAATGCATTAAGAACAGCAGAAAAATGGAGTAGTAGATGTGCTAGGGGAAAAAAGTTCTGGTGACATGGCAAGGTGGAGGTACTATTCTTTTTTAGCCAAGGTCAGGAATATGACAAATTCTGGCAGAGAAACCTGTTTCTAGATAATGGCATAATCCATCACCTATGCTCTCTCTCTCTGATATACAGAACCATATCTTGGGAATAGTTTGGATGAAATAAGCATTCAGACACGATCAGAATGTAAAGTGTTTTTTACAACACACCGAGCCACTGTTTTTTCACAGTGCTGGCAAACCGTCTGATAGAAAATATATTTAGGCTACATAATGAATAATTTTAATATGATAAAAATAAGATTCTGTCTGAAATACTTACTTTTGTTACTTTGCAAATCAATTAAATCATTTTCATAGCTTAAGATGGTGGAGAAAAGTTAATCATGTTAATTCTATTGATTACAGTCAAGTCAACATTGCATTGTGCATTGTCACACAAGAGTGTCTCAACAGACTTTACAAAAAACAATGGAAACAACAGCAATACTAACAAACAATACAACTGATGGATTATTTAAAAAATGCAAATTAAAATAGGTAGATAAAACATTGAGAAGAGTGACAATAAAACCAACAGGCTGCAAAAAGAAAAATTAAACAAACAAACAAAAACCAAACAACCAACCATATGATTACAGTAAGTTATACATTATACTGTAGGACAAAGAAAACAGGTAGTGGAATAAGAAGAACAGAGCATGGAAGGTGTGCTGGTGTATATGGTAAAATGAGATCTGAAATGTAATCAGCTGCTAGTCCATATATTGCTTAATAGATCTGGGTGAATACTTTTAAAATCAGCTCTGGTGACTGGTTAAGTGACGTGATCAAACTTTCTGGTTCAGGATTCTTGCAGCGGTGTTCTGGACAAGTTACAGGTTTCTGATAGATGACTGGGATAGGCCAGAGGAAAGGGAATTACAATAATCAAGCCTGAAGAAGATAAATGCATCAAAATCTCTGTATCACATAATGAGAGAAATGGGCAAATTTGGACAGATTATGGAAATGGTGTAAAGGTATCCTGACAGTAGAACTGATGTGAGATTCAATCAACAAGGACGGGTCAAATATGACACCAAGACTTTTAAATGCTAAAGCTGAATCCTTGACGCCTAACAAGATTTTTTTTTTTTTACTAGTTGTCACTTAATACTTAAACTTGTGTTTAGGCTACCAATCATTCAATATGTGGTAATTTACAAATATCTTAACCTGATGTAGTTTGCTGGTTCAGCATAATTTCATCAGACGTTTTCATAACTCAAAAAAACTCTTTTTTGAGCCAAAATATTTGTTTTTAGAGTGTATCTTATACTGGAGGTGGTGTAATAACATACAGTTTGTTGTATATATAGGTATCAATAAAATACTTAACAATAAAAATCTAGATAGGCTATAAGTGAAAAAGACAAGAGGTTAGGGAATAAGGAGCAGTTTTATGTTTAAGAAGGGAGTAGAAAGTAATCGCAATATAGGTATTTTACATATATTATATATTACAGAACACCTATTGAATTATTAGAGGTACAGTAATATTGTTATTGTTACAAGAATGTGGAACATTTAATAACATTTGCCTATTCTTAAAAATAAAGTTATGATATAAGAAATGAAGAAAACAAAATATTTTGCTTTTTAAAAATGTGATGTTTTTACTGTCACTCACCAGCACCAGTAGAATTTAACTTACTCAAGCTCTTGTTCTCTCCTTTCAAGAAAGCAACATAACCTATGTGTTACTAAACATTTGTTATTATCACATGAAGATAGGAGGTGAGACTGAGTTGAAGTCATGTTTGCCCACCAATGATGGATTGTAACTAAATTCAGTAACTCAAGCACTGTACTTAAGTAAAGTTTTGAGGTACTTGTAGCTGACAGTATTTCTATTTTATGCTACTTTGTGCTTCTACTGTTCTACACTTTTTAAGGAAATGCTGTACTTTTAATTCCACTACATATATTTAGTAACTTTAGTTACTGGTTATTTTTCATTTTATTATTATTAAGACTTTCCATTTCCTTTCAAAATTGTGATGCATTGTAATATACACTCAGTGAGCACTTTATTAGGAACACCGGTGCAATCTATTGCAATTCAATACAACAACTCTGACATAAATTATACGTTTATTTTCAGTTTTTGTGATAATTCTACTTTATGTTTATCATTGATGTTGTAGTGGGCGGTGGTGATGTACTGGAATGTATTATATATGTGTAATATTTTATCCACCCCATTAACAAAATGTAAACTGAAAATGTGTTAGAGCTGTTGTATTGGATTGTATTAAATTGCACAGATGTGTCCCTAATAAAGTGATTGGTGAGTGTAGATAGATTTGACAATTTACAAAAGCAACTTCTACCGGAAACACTGCCTGAATATCAGGCTCTCAAGCATCACATTAAAAATGTTTCACAAGAAATGTATTATGCTATTTTGAAATAGTGAAAGCAGCTGATTCCCTTTAATAATTATTTAAACTTTTTAAGGGCCCAAGGATACCCAATATTTCTTCTTCAGTCCATCCTCAAACTCTTTCTGCCTCATTATCCAACCATCCCTCTCTTTATTTCTCCCCCACTCTGCTGCTTCTCCCCTTTCCTACGTGTTCTGTCACTATAGCTTTGTGTCATAGTCTATCTGTGCTCAGTAATCATGCAGACAACCATGTGTAATGTAAGCTACTTTTGTAGAAGGGTTGGTGCAATACTCAGCCTGGGCCAGGAAGACTTTGTAAAAGAAGATTCAGAGCATCAAATGGTGTCTAAGTCAGAGGAAGGCAGCACAGCTGTGTGTTTCTGAGGGCGAAAAAGACAGAGAACAGAGAGTAAAGAGGGAAAGAGAAAGAGTAGACCTGGGGGATGTGACAGTATGACAAGCAAATCAAGTTTAGAGGGAGGAGAAGAGAGAAAGAGCAGGGACTGAAGGGAGAACAGCAGAAATGGGGGTCAGGGTGGAGGAGGAGGTGAGGACAGGAAAAGAGTTAAGACACATCATTCGCCATGGTGTTACATTAGTCAGTTCAGCTCAGTGCTGTCAGAATTTATCAGTGAACTGGAAAAATGATAAGCAGTAGCTACAGTGTGTACCGCGTATTTAATGAGTGTGTATTCAGGAGGTATAAAGAAGCAGTGAGAGTTCCAACTTATATCTGCAGCAGCACAAGCTCTAAAAATCTGGTAAATTCAGTTAAATCATATTTAGACATATTTAGGCTGCTTAATAATATGGTTGAGTAAATATATACATTTCTTTCTTTTTTGTGATTGTTTATATTAATTTTGTATGTAACAGCCAAACACAACATGTACAGAAGTAACACTACAAAACAACAGCCTATGAAAAATGAAGAAGAATCAAGGAAAGAATAGACAACAAAATGGTTAGCCTCAACATCCATCAGAGATAATGCAGCTACTGGAGCATAACATGTTACAATAGAGATTAAAAAAAATCATTACCATACATTTACCCATAACACAAGGTTCCCAATAGAAGTGGCCAGATCAGTCCATGCTTGTACAGTCTTCAGATGGCCTTGCTTAACCTCGCAATGAAACATTCATGGTTAAAGGTTATCAGTTTTCTTGAAGGTAAGAAGCCAGTGATCAGGATTAAACCAAAACTGCATATTAGATTTGTTAGCAGTGATAGATCCAGAAAATTGCCTCCTCCACTGACTATGTGACTCTGCTATGTTGTAGCATCACCTCCTGTTTTTTCATTGATGAAAGTAAATTGGCTATAACTATAATTCTGCAGTAAATTCTGTAGTAAATTACCAAACAAATGAAATCAATCATATTGGTCCACAGTGCAAAACACATTAGTTTCACAATAACAGATCTAAAATTGTGAGATGCCTACATTTTTTTGGGCCTTATTCTTTTCTATTGGCCTGCATCCACTGTTTGTGAATGCAATATTTTAAGATAGTTTCAACATTAAAATGTGTTTTGATAACATTTATAGCGAGAAATGTGCATTTTATTTTCATAATCTTTGTTCAGTTAATGTATATGATATTTAGATTTTCAGTATTATGAGGATTCAGCTATCGCTGAAAACATGTATTTGCATGTTGTTTGAATCATAGTCTTTGCGTTGTGTAGTCATCTGAACTGTTATATTATTTGCGTTATTTTATGTAACTGTTTGATAATGTTCTTTCAATAAAAAATGTTTTGATTTTTAATTCAAATTCAGAATTTGAAGCTTTGTGAAAGGCATACTGGAGGATCTGCCCAGAAGTATTTTCCTCATTGCCACCACGTTTTCTTTTAATGTTATCTTCAACATTTCTCAACACAAAAACACAAAAGTGTCCTTGATAACTCAAAAATATGATGGGTTAATGTTAAGGCCATCAGTTTTAATTATTTCTCCTTCGATTCTGAGAATAAAATTCTATTTGTCAGTTTTTGACAGCAATAGGCTACGGACTTCACGCATTCAACTACTGTTTTGGGTTGTCTGCTGTGGGTGAGCTTCATTCCATTTCAAATTGCCGCCAGTTGGCTGCAACTAAAATCTGAAAGCCACTATCCTTGTTAAGGAAAGGCATTTTGGAAGGCTGTGATTGTGAATGTGAAGTTTCTCATTTAGTTGTAAAGGGGACGCTGCACATGCGGCAACCAGCAGGTCTATGTTTGTGTATGTGTGCAAGTTTTTTTTGTCTCCATTTGCAACTAATCCTGTTGATCCAAAAAGACATGATTTTGGGAGGATCAAGTCCTGAAAGATAAGAAAACAGGGACAGAAAGGAGGGGTGCTCCATAGACTGAGAAAATTACACCTCTCTTAAATCTCTCTACCCACTATTATGCTGGCTAGTGTGCAATCTTCAAAACAACATGGATGAACTACAAGTCATGCTGCATTTCCAGATTGACTACAGAGATTCCTGCATTATTGCTTTGTTAGCTGGCTGACAGAGACACTGACAGTGACTTAAACATTGATGGTTTTGGCACACCCATCTGCCTGGACCATGACTCAGGGATGACAGGTAAAACGCAGGGCGGGGGAGTTTGTCTCTACATCAACAAACTCTGGTGCTGATCGGTTATTGTAGGGGAGAGACTGTGCACTGACATTGAACTGTTATACAACCCCAGTACATGCCTAAAGAGTATCCCCAACTCTTCATTATGGTGGTGAACATCCAAGGGCTAACGAGGCAACAGAAACAATCAAACAGGTGATCCAAAGGCTACAGTCTATTTCCCCTGATTCCTCTAATATAATCCTTGGAGACTTCAACCACTGAACCCTGAAAAAGACAATTTCCATCAGTACATCACCTGCCCCACACACCATAATAAAACACTGGATTTATGTTATGGATCCATTAAAGGCGCATACAAATCCATAGCCAAGCCACCCATTGAGTCAGATGATCACAACTTGGTGCTCTTTGTTCCAGTTTATAAAACCATTCTGAAAAGGGAGAAAACACAGGTTACCAAAGCTTGGACTGAGGATTCCATCCAGTGTTTGCAGGGGTGCTACAACTGCACAGACAGGAAAGTATTTGTTATTCTTGTGCTGATATAGATGATGTTACTAACTGATTAGTAACTGTTATCAGTAGCTGTCATTTTTTGTCAAGACATGGTAATTCCAGTGAAATCTATTAATGTGTATACAAATAATAAGCCTTGGGTTACAAAGCCACTAAAGGCCATCATGAATGAGAGCAACAAGGCATTTCATGAGGGGAATTTAGTTGAGAAGCACAGACTGCAGCGTGAAATCAAATGTGAAATAAGGAGGGCAAAACAAGACCATAAGAAAATGCTAGAGAGAGACTTGAGTACAAATAATTTGGGGTCTGCATGGGATGGAGTGCACACAATCATCAGAGCTAAAGCAAAAAGCAATAGGAGGGTGGATGTTGATGGGTCCAAATCTGATAAGCATCTGGCACGGGAATTCTATCTTTGATGAACAAAGTGTCATTAGGAACTTCCAGCTTAGCAAACTTAGTAAAGGTGGTCGTCTGCTCAGGTCATGTGTTAAGCAGCTTGGACCTGTCTTCTGTAACATATTTCAAATGTTACAGAAGATGTCACTTAAACAACAGACGGTGCTTAAACTATGCAAACAGTCCACAGTTGTTCCTATAGCAAAAGTCAAATACTTCAAGGTCCTTAATGATTTTAGTTCAGTTGCCCTTATGTCCGAAGTGATGAAATGCTCTGAGAAACTAGTGAAAGGGCAGCTGGTATCAAAAACCCCAAATTTCTGGGACCCATTGCAGTTTGATTACAGGGCCAAGCAGGGTTCAAGCATTTGGAGGGCTCTAAGACATATGCACATCATTATTCAAGAGACAAGTCTTGCAGGAAGCCCATGCCATCCTTATTGATGTTGACCATCCACTACACTCAGAGTTCCAGACTCTTCCCTCATGTACCCGTTTCAAGGTACCAAGACTTAAAATAAACAGGAGCAGGTATTAATTTGTTCCAACAGCTATTAGCTTGTTAAATAGGCACTCACACTTTGATGTAGTAATGCTTTACTTCAATGCAACCTACTGCCATGTGTGTTTGATTATGTCTTTTTTTAACTTTCATGTTTTTCTTTGTGTTGTCTATTGCTGTGCTGCCCTTGGCCAGCGAAACAATTACCCTCTGGGGTCATAATAAAGTTGAACTTAAACTTGAAAATATCATGAAAAGAAAATCTTAACACAGTAACATTGAGGAAAATACTTCCAGACGGGTCTTCCAGTCAACCAACTGCAAAGCTTCAAATTCTGGATTTCAAATTTATTTCATCCCTGGGTTGACTCTAAAAGTTTTTTTATTGAAAGAACATGAAACAGTTACATAAAATAACACAAATAACATAACAGCTCAGATAACGTCACAAGAGACAATGATTCAAACAACATGCTAACGTGGTTTCAGTGTCCATAGCAACCACCATAGCAGCAAAATAAAAAATCATATAACTAATCTAATAACTAATAACTAACAAACTAAACATCATATACATTTACTGAGCAGATATAATGAAAATAAAATGGATATTTCTCACTAGAAATGTTATCAAACACAATTTAAAGCTGAAACTATCAGCTTTAAATTATATATTTATTATATAAATTATATAAAATATTTCATTTTCCACTGTGAATAAAAGGAATGTCAGCTGTTTTGTTTTCGCAGACAAAAACTTGACAGTCATGTGATGTTTATACAGTCCAGCAGAAAAGAATAGGGAAAAAAAAACAACGTAGGTATCTTACAAGTTTACAGCTGTTATTGTGATACTTGAAATGTGCAGAGAGCCCAGTATTTGGATTTATCTCTATTTGTTATAACCTGATACTATCAGTGTTTATATAGCTGGTAAAAGCTCATACCGACACCATTAGCTTCTGAAGCCCCCTACACCACGCAGTATATTGTTGATTGAACTAAGGTTGTGTTAGTGTCTATTTACTAAGGGAGGATTAACTCAGCAGAATCCTCATTGCTGCTTGGATTCCAGATCCCTCCAAGAGCAAAACCTTTTTTGCCAAATATAACTGTATAACCCTTTGCTATAAATGGTCATTCCCTTGATGTAAGTGTGTCTGACTGAATTTTAGTTTTTGATTTGCTGCTTTGATGGAAAACCTTTTACATCTCTACACTGCTAAAAAAAAAGGTCCATCATTCCCCTCCCCAATGTTTATAGTTAATTTTTTTGATTTTCTTTTAAGCACATTTCACTTAATATTTTGGCTGTTGCTTTCACATCTATTTTTGGTATCTTTGTTTGTAAAAATTTATATAGTAATATACCTTGCTACATGTGTGTTAACAATCGCAGTAGGCTACATGTAGCAGTGCTGTAGTTGTGTCTTATTTTTTGTGGAATGTTTTATTATTTTATTTTTCTATTGCCAACATATTCTTAGTTGGCATGCAGCCTTTAGCTTTTTAATTGTTCATGTACCACTTTCCTTTTGGCACACCAAAACTTGCTTCACTTCAGCTCTGGCTGCATTGTTGAAGGTCTCTTTGAATTTTTTTATTCAGATATTCTTTTGTGAATGTGTGTGTATTTGTGTGTGTGTGGTGATAGTTTCTTGTTTTTGGCTTATCGTACAGGATTCAGGAGGAGATGGATGGGCTAAATAGACAGAATGTGCAAGCAGACAACAGAGCCAACCAAGAGTTGGTAAGCAGCTTTTTGTTTTTCAGAAAAATCATTAGCTATAAGAAGAAGAAAAAAGTGCACAAACACACAGAGGACTTACTTGGAAAAAGGGTTATAAAAAATAGCAAACTGCTTGCCTCACTGCTTTACCACTCTTATAACCAGTCAAGCATCGTAGTTCAGAGGCTTACCAGCTCCAGAAGTGTTTCTCTATTGCTTCTTGTCTGATGTGTCAAAGATTGAGAAATGTGTCTCATATATACTGTTTTTATTATTGACATACAGCACATGTTTACAGGAATCACAACAATTAATACAATATGTATATAACAAATATAATATTTGTCATCTGAACTCCATGGTGTTGCATTCTGCTCTTTTATTATTGTGTTTATGCCTGTATTTTTGTTGTTTTGTTCTATATTTTGTATTATATATTTGTGATTTGTGAGGAGGTTGGAATGGGAAAAAGTCAGCAGTGATAAGATCCAGCAGCCTCTGCTATAATAAATATAAGGTGATGCTTGTTATTTTGTCATTTCCCTGGCATAATCCCATTGTGCATGCTCATGTTATTATACATGTACAGTAATATCCCTCTAAAGCAGTGGTTCTCAAAGTGGAGTCCTTGAGGGGGTTCCAGGGGGTCCCCAGCAAAAAGGGGAATAATTTAATATATAATTCCATCCATAAATAACACAATGACAAAATGACTATTATGGCCATGGGTTTCATACACTCTCTGTAATAAAAAATCTAAAAGCAAAGATCTTATCAGAGGGGGGTCCATGGTCTAATTTGTGTCACTTTAGGGGTCCTTGACATGAAAAAGTTTGAGAACCACTGGTTTAATGTGCCAGGATTCTAGTTGCTTTTTGTTTAAACGATTGTCATGGTAAATCTCTCTCTTTGTGTCTCCACATCAACAGCTCATGTATATTATGTTATACTCATTATCATCCCTAAATACACTATGCGATATGAGCTGCATCACTCAGGTACAGGATATGCTTGCTGCTAGCTATAGATCTTCATCTAAGCCATTTCCAATGTTTGGATGGTATGGATTGAAACAGAGAAATAATAGTTTTGGTTTCACGGTACTGATGATAATGCATTTGGACCCGAGTGCACACGACAAGCGTCATTGGGCCCCAAATTTAAACCCAAATGGATGTCTATTCTCCAGATGGTATAATGCAACATGTACGTGATAACTGTTCAGGATGTGTAAATTAAAACTGAAATGATCTTATGCCGTGTCCATGAACCAAGAGGGTGCATGATGAGTGCAGGCTGCATTTCTTTAAATCTTTCTAATTTGCACACAATTACATTTTTGCTGTTGTTTATGCCTCAAACCCACCATAGCTACTGTCCCACATCCTACCTTACCCTGGCATCAATGGATGTTCATTATAGTAGTCATTTTCTGTTTATAGCAGCATGTTTGTAAAGTTTGATTATTTACCCTTGAGGGTCCAAGAGTATCATACTTGGCAAGTCTCACCATGAGAGCCTGGGGCCAGTACATATCCTTGCCACCCATTTTTGTAATGTACTATCCCTCTTTCCTTCTCCCTATCTCTCCGAACTTTTACACTGTGTGAGTAAAGCACACAAAGTCAAAAAAAGGAAGGAAGGTGAAACTCTCACTTTTAAAAGACACCTACTTATTATTTTGGCTGTACTATTTTTGACGCCCTCCCAAGGGGAAAGGTATTGACTGACTCTCATATCAGCAGCACCTGTTTTCAGGCAACAATGGAATAGAGATCAGTCAGAAACTTTGACTTCAATTCCTCCATAATGGTCATTATCCTGGAGGTGCATTGAGGCCAAATTTTTTGGAGACTTACAGTTAATTTGCTGGCAGTGGGAGGGGTGGAATTACTCTTAGTGTCAAACAAGGAGTTCACAATGGTGAACTGTCCCCTCAAGACTCAGCAGACGAGGAGGTAATGATCGCTTGGTGTTTACAACAACAACAACAACAAAAAAGACCTTTGGCATTTCAAATGGAAACCACCACTATTTTACATTCTCTCTCTCCTTCTGCACCAAACTCAAATTGCACTGTTTGACTCTCTTGCTCTGCCCTCAGGCAGCTGACAGGCAAGAGGGAGGAGGAGTACGAGAGGAGCAGAGTAAAAAGACAATGTTTGAAGGTGGGAGGAAGTGAAATGCTGGAATTGGAAATGGGTGGGACTATAATGGGGAACCAAGGAGAGTTAGGCAAGAAGCAATGAACTACAGATAAATGTGAAAGATATAATTTGCCTAAATTACATCTGAAGACACTTTCTGAAGGTTACAGACAAAAATAAAAAAATAAAATATGCACCCCAGATAATCGATTAGGACATTTTTACAAATGTGTTTTACACTGGTTCATTTGTTTACTGACAGTCATACATTATGTTAAAAATGGGAGGAAGCATAATTACAGATAACTACAAGATTCAAGCATGTCTAACATAAAAACTACCAACTACATAAATCTTGTATGACACTAAACAATATGCTAACATACTTTTTTAAAGATAAAATACTACCATCACCTCTAACTTTTCTTACAGCAAACTGATGACTAGGAGTAGAGGTAATTCTAAAGTGGCTTTACTTGTCATCTCAACACAAAAAAGCATACATCATGATAGCAATCAACATATAAATTACATGACATATGGAAGTCTCATAGTGCATAAGTTGTCCAAGTTTACAAAGTCACTTAAATGATGACAAAGCAGAAACCTTCAACACTGAATTAGATTAGACTGTCATTTAAAAAAATCTGTTCCACAGCTGCAATGTTTTAAATAGAACTACTAATGCATTTAAACTTCATTATCTTAATTACAGTGTCTATCAAATGATAGATGTTGCAAGTCACAGTCAAGTTAATATTTAATATTTCACTGGGACTGAATTTCTATCTCATTTTTTAATTAGCTGTGTGGTGGTGGTGTTTAGTTCCCATAAAACCTTAAGCTCCTGCAGAAACTTGCGGCTGAGATTCTACAGAGGCCTCCTGTGACCTCTCCACTTCGCTCTAATTTCATCCACAGAAAAAAGTCCCTCTCAAAAAATGATGCATGACTGTCTTCACCAACTGCAATCCCAGCCAAAATGAGATTCAGGACAGCAGCATGGGACTGAGGGCAGGGGACTGGCAGAAATCAACAGATACTCCTACTATGCTTTATAGAAGTAGTAGGATTTTGTTGCAAGGCCCATTTGAAAATCTTCAATTGTAGTTGTAGTTATATCTGAAAAATGAATCCACGTTTGCTAATATACAACTTTATCAAAAATGTTTACATTTAAGAAAAGATATTACGATGAAGATTTTAAATGCTCATTGATTTTTTTCTTTTTTATAACAAACTAAAGAAACAAACATTGGGTCATTGTAGCCAACTTGTGCATACAACATTTTGAAAAGATTTATCTGTCAACAGCTCCTACCCTATCTGGTGCTGGTGTGTGGATGACACTTTCACTCAGTTGCTCCACTGCTCCATTATTGACAGCTTCATCCAACAATAACATCAACCCACACATCAAATTCACAAGTCAACAGGAAGAAAGAAGACACAGTGTTCATGTCAACCCTGACATGAGGACAAATATCACAATGTACAGGAAACATAAAATATACACAGAAACATGAAATATCCGGGGTAACGATTCTCCTACTCAGAACAGAAGATCATTTTAGTGAAGAGAAGGGCAGAGAGAAAGAGATGTACTAAGGGCCAACAAAGATTGGATGATGAGAATCCTACCCTGACCTAAGACCAAGGTGGACACTGCCAGCTCAAACCAAACCACCAGAAGCAAGCCAGTGGGGCTACATGACTGGGCTGTCAGAACATCTTGCCAGAGACCTTAAGATCTCTGCTGGTACACCCTAAAGATAGGACCTCCTTGAGGGCAAAACTGCAATTGTGCATGACATTACATGCAATATGTGTGGGGAATGCTACATTGGTGGAACCGAGCCCCTCACAAACAGCACTGGGCTGTGAGGTGATTTTGACAGTAGTGGCCACTATTGGAATTGCATTATTATGTGATGTCTGGTGTCCCCAAAAATCCCAAAATAACCTTGAATGAACCTGAATGAATTTGAATGACAACAAATGACAACTGAACTCCACCTGCATTTTGTTAAATCTCCTCAATTTTCACTCAATTTCTAAATAGAAAGAAAGAAGTTGTATGACCTAAATGATAGATATCTAATCTTTCATTATTGACAGGGAATAGTTTTATCTTTCTATTCCAACCCCCTGTGTAGCTGTCATGTCAGAATGTGTCAGGCAAAAAAGTTGAGATAAGCCTTTCTTATTAGCATAATAAAGGAAGTCAAAGACAAATGCATAATTCATCATTCTTGAACCTGAGTATTAAAATGTCACACAATTTCTGTACTCCAATGACAGAGCTGTGAGAGACTGGACATTTTTTGGAACAGTGTAGATGGACAGTGAAGTATGAAATGACATATCCCTTACATCAGGTAATAAATTTAGGGAGTTAAAAATGTATTCAAAGGTCTAAAATACTGTTTGAATAAAAGATCAGTGCAGATGCATTGCTTGCAAGTTACCCTCTTTTGATCTATTAATTAATTATTATAGTTAAATCAATAGAAATTGAATTTTTGAAATCTGTTGAAACAGCAGTTCAAACTTTTTATGCTCTTGAGGATGCACCCCAAATGTATCCAGCAGCACAATAAAGTCAACAGGAGTATACAGAATTGAACCCACAGACTTAGATTATATAATAGAAACCAATGTACCACAGGTAGGACTGATGAATATAGGAATGACTGGAAGAGAGAGACTAGCTCATGAAGACCATCCTGTTTACTTGTTTGGGAGTGACCTGTGATTGTTCATCATACACGGTAGCTGATTGGTCAACTGATGTCATGCACAACTTCAGTACTCTTCCTAGACTAACACAATACTCCAGCAGTTAGTACCGCAATCTTTGGCATCAGTTGTAGAGATGAAAAAATACCATGAACCCATGTGGTTTATTGCTACCATGAAGCCATAAAACACAAACATCATGGCAATTAACAGCATGGCCTGAATGTGACCCTGGTGAATCAGAGTGAAAATTTATACAAAATGAATGAAAAAAGATTAGCTATATACAGGGAAGAATCCAATAAGGGATCAAGAAAAATTGATCTTTACTGCAGCCTGAGCCTGTACATGGGTCTCCACATGTCTCACCCAAAGTTTGGTAAGGTGATGGCAAGATGATGGATACAATATCCAGATACATTATTTCCCCTCAGAAACTAGAGTGTTTGATTTTCATGTGGATATCTGTGTGTTCCTAATGGTTTTGAGCAGTTCCAAATACTGAGTTGTGTTTGTTTGGTTGTTTGTTTCCAAAAATAACAACAGGAGCAAAGAAAACTGAGGCAGCTGCCTCAATCTCCTTCTAATGGTTGTCTTTGCTTTGGAGAAGGTCGTTATTTCGAGAGGGTCTGGCTGGATTGTAAAGACAGAAATAGCTGCGGCAGATGCCACTCGAGGAGAGGGAGTTTATTCTGGAATAAAATCAAGTAAACAGACAATCCTTAATCCAATATAAACACAATGGCAGCCCACAAAAAGCTGAGGATTAGAATGTGTGCCCAGCACCACCAAATATTATATAGATTGAAAAACATAACATATAACGGAAACACAACACACTATACATATATATATGTATAGGAGAAACACTTTTGATTCGTCATTCATGAATGACATTTTGGATTAGTACTGTATGCCTTCTCTCTATCTTCTAGCTCTCACAGAGAAGCTACGTATGTTGTGTTTCCGTCAGCTGCTAAGGAAGCCCACAGCCATGTTGAAGTGTTGAGATGAATACTGAACAAAGGTTTGTAAAGTGCCCTCAGTCTTTCTGCTCTCACTAAATTACTCCAAAGAGAATGTTGCACATCAGCATTAGCTAAGGAAAAAAGGGTTGCTAGGCAACATCTGTTGTGGTGTCCAATGAAAAATAATCTCCTATGTAAACAGTCACTGTAGCATCTGAAGCCATAGCATAACTCACAAATATAACAGTTGTAGGGGTATATGTATATATGTATATTGCCTCATTATTATGTTATTATATGTGTTTATTCATGCAATTTGAGAATGGGAAACATCATGAAATATCACTAACAATCTTATTTTGTCAATCTGTCTTAGTTATGTTATTGGCATACCGTTTTGTAATTTGAAGTGTGTTTTCATTGGGTCATATGTATATCATATTATGTTTTGTGAAATGTAATTAAAAACCTTGTAAGGCAGTTAGATATACTGTCCACATTATTACTTTTTCAGTCAGTGACTCAACAATTACACCTGGCAGTTAGTAAATGTAAATATTTAGTAAAAACTCATTTCTATTTTAAGAATTAGTTTGTGTGTTGATCCTTTTATTTATTTTTAATGAAGTGATGCATAAATCTGCAACTGGCTCCTGATGAAAGGAATAATGTAAGAGGAAATGTTACACAACGAAGAGGAAATCAAATGTCATGATTTTAACTTTGATAATGAATTCTTTGCAGATCCTGTCCTCTATTGTCACACATTACCTTCCATAACAAGTCTGCAAAGTTCTGGAAATGTACTTTATGATTATGCAATTTTTTGCAAATGAGTTCCCTGAGGTGTCACGTTTGTTGTTCATCCTCACTGTCTTTCCCAATCTCTCTTCCCCTTTTCCCATCAAGCATTATAATTGGTCTAATAATTGTGTAGATGACAGCCTGTGGCTGGGGCGCTGTGCTCAGTGTATTCAGTCTAACCCAAGTGCTTCAACCTGTCACTAATTTCCATTATTCATCATAGGGAGAACTCGTAGTGCTCTCTCCACAGCCCCTCTGTTCAGAGATCACTTTTATCTTTGTTTGTTCGTTGCTACAAGACCCCTGCACACATTTCAGTTTCAACCTTTTCAGGAAAATTTATAAAAGAGAGTGTATGCATGGGGATTTAATATTTTTCTTTTTCATAAAAATACTAGATTGGGAAATTGTGCATCTGCAAGTAAGATTGACTATTTTTGTGTTACATTTAATCAACTTCTCTGTAAGACATGAAACTGTAGCACAGTAATTGTGGTAAGTAAATATAGTACTATATAGAGTACTCCTCCTCTTCCTCTCAGTTGTGTTTACATCTCATCTACTGATGATGTTAAGAGTAGTGGTTCTCAAACTTTTTCATGTCAAGGACCTCTTAACTGACACAAATTAGACCATGTACCCTATTTGATTTGAGATTTTATCTATGAAACCCATGACCAAAATAATCATACGTGCTGTCATTGTGTTATTTATGGATGGAATTATAGTGAAAATGAATTATTCCCCTTTTTGCTGGGGACCCCCTGGAATCCCCTAAAGGACCCCTGGGGTCTCTGAACTCTATTTTAAGAACAACTGCATTAAACAATGCACCCAAAACAATTTCTTGCTTGAGTGATCATATTTGCTTGTTCTGATATCTGATTAAACTGAGTCTTGGTCAGGGAAAAGACAAAAGAGGGCCTCTGTCTTTTTGCAGTGCCCCCCCCCCCCTCTCTCTCTCAGAACCCTCCATTCTCTCTCAGCTCTCCAGTCATCTGTAAGGATAACTATAAGATTGATCTTGGCATGCATGGGGGTTAATGACTCCCATTTGTTAGATTAATGTTTGCTCTGCAAAATGGCCCCTTGAAGATGCAGAAAAAGTTGCTAATGTCTTTGGCAGTTTTAAAAATATAGATAATAAAACTTTCCAAATATTATGGAATAATTCAAATATGTATGCATTTATAGCTTGGATATTACAGGTGCTCACAAATGAAAAAACATTTAAACACACACACACATTGGCCAATTCTAGAAATGGCAAAGAGCAAAACTAAAGATCTGGGTGGTTCTTTCTTTTATGACAGAGCAAATCAAATTCTCACCAAAGGCCTACAATTAGGTTGTAATTGCTTTATGTGGAATGTAGATAACCAATCTAACCCTATTTGGGATTTTTTAAATTTTATTAACAATGCAAGGTTTATCAGCATTTGACTGTAAAAGTACAAATATTTGGACAAAATTGGTCTCATTCAGCTTATTGAGTATAATAATTCCATTTAGCTGCTTCAGTTTCAGGGTCCTGGTATTGTGCATGCTGGCTCATTGTGCAAGTGTGACAATGAACGATGGCTTACTGAGACACTTGAGTAGAACAGAGCCATAGTTAATGCTATTAGTAGCACCTGTGCTTTTCCTACAATATCAAAATGTCTGTTGTGAAAAAGGCCTGTTGTATGTCCAACAGGAAATGGCTACTTTGGTTTCT
Organism: Euthynnus affinis; assembly: GCA_029490765.1. Classification (NCBI taxonomy): domain Eukaryota; kingdom Metazoa; phylum Chordata; class Actinopteri; order Scombriformes; family Scombridae; genus Euthynnus; species Euthynnus affinis. The sequence goes on from CM055854.1 coordinate 17,061,277, forward strand.
TTTGGCAAGGGTTGAACAGGAAGTCAGTGCCCATATTTCTTATCTTTACTTTTGATTTCACTGATATGAAATGCATACTTAGGCTTCACTAAATGATAGTTTAATAAATTGCTCACTGGCATGCCAGTTTATGTGTGCTAATAAAAGATCCAGGTTTCATTTTGCAATTTCATGCCATGATTTATAAAGAATGAATCTAATGATTGTTTATTAAAACTTGAATTAGCTAATGCTTATGTATATAATAACTAAAGCTAAGTTAATATGACCATGAGTCTTTACACTCTGTCTAATGCATGGTAACATTTCCAATTAGTCACACTAGTAGGTTATTGCAAGTTAAATACAAGATAACGGTAGTAATTGACCAAATAATTAAAGCCATTACACCAGATTAGAGGAACACTTAACAAATGGTAATTTAGTTAAAACACAAATTGTATGACTCATCACTTCACATAATTACACTGTAGGATTAGGATGGAGAACAGTTTAATTATGTGCTTTCCAGGATTTCTTTATATTAGATGCCTTTCTGTAATTTAATTCACTTAACTGTACAGTTTTACTTAGTTCAGTAAAAATGTAATATTCTTTCTATCTGTGTTACCCATCTAAGCTGAAATATATTTCATTTTACTGTATATGAGGTCAGTTACATTTATTACATTGGGTGCCTATAAGAGGAAATGTTGCATACTGGATCGCTCTTGCTGAATTTTATATAAAATGTTTCTTGAAAGCATCATCTCCAGAAATGCTAGCAACATTAGGTGTAGATCCACAAGATATTGCAACTTACAGATAGGTTTTTTGTCTGTATTGAAGTTTATTTCTTTTATTTTGTCACTGTCATGTAAAGGACTTTTATTTGTACTGTAAGTCTATTTCATCTGTCTTTCAGTCTTCTTTGATTCTAGACAAAGTCCCTGTGCATTGTCTTCTTGAGAAAACTTTTCAGTCAGGTATAGGATATCATCTTTTTTTGTTTTAAACACCTGAGACTCCATAGCAGACTCTTTAGACTAGACTTTTAAAGAGACTGACTCAGACTTCACTGAGTAATGAAGTAACATTCTGATGTTTTAGCACTCAACTAAGAACTACATTATTCACCTTACACAGGCAAATCTGGTACACACAGAAACACATATTCAACCACGTGCATGTATGAACAATACAGAGAAACACACTCGGAAAGCAAGTATTTCAGTCTGATCCAGCTCTAAGCTTAGAAATGATCGATATATTTTGGTAAGAGTTTTGATAAAGGTTTTCAGTGTGACTACAACAGACATAAATTGTCATGTTTACTTTTCAACACTGATGCACTCGGCTCCCGTCCAAAGACTGGCAGTCCCACAACTATCTAACAACTCCCACACACACACATACACACACACACAGCCTCACTCTCTCTTTCTCTCCTTACACACACAAACACAGAGCTGCACACAGGCTTCTACTGCCTTCTATTCTGGTGATCATAATTATTTGATGGCAGAGCTTCTGGTTTCTCAACCACCCTTTTGTACACATGATCTAGCTGTGAATAATTTAACATGGGGAGCTAGAAAGGTGGGTCCCTTATAACAGCAGGTGCAGTTAAACTCAGGAAGCAGGACACACGGAAAGAGCTTTATCTCATCTAGTTGTCCACCCACTCCTTACGCACAGCTCTCAGTCGAGCTCTCATATCCTGTGCTACCAACGAGTTGTTTATCAATCAATTCTTTCATCCATCTGTCCGTGCATCCTTTCATCACACCAGGCAACACGGTGTCTAGCTTGCGTCCTCTGCGTCCCCTCCTCAATCAGCCACTATGGAGGAACTCCAGAGAAAACTGAATCAACGCTATGAAGGCACCAAGCCCAGAAAGGTGAGTCATTTATAGGACCACATTCGTTCAATGTGATTGGATTTGAAGTACTTTTGTAAATGTGCCTTTGCTGAGTAAAGTACAACATAAGGTGATTTATGTTACCAAGATTTCTGTTTTAATTATTGTTTTATGCAATTGTTTTACTATCAGTGGAATGCTGGATTTACATTTTAGCCCATAAATAGATGAAGCTAGTGTGGTTGGAGATAGTTCTCTGCATCTAAGTTCATGTGATGTTGTCAAACTGCAAACTGAAGGTGGGAATGAGACTGGATGTTAACTTGTATGTTGACATGCTACAAATGTTTGTATGCACTTCTCTTGTCAGATCAAGCAGAATTTTTTTCAACTTGAAAATCTTCTTTTCTATGCTAGCATGCAATACACATTTTTTTCTATATAGTAGTTAACATGTCAATGCATCCTCTCAGCAAAAATCTTTAGAGGAGCAGATTAAAAAGATGTCCCGTTTAACTCAAAACCACAGGTGAGGTTCAAGCTGGCGTCGTCCTACAGTGGTCGGGTGCTGAAGCACGTGTATGAGGATGGTCAGGAACTGGACAGTCCAGAGGAGAAATACCCTCATTGCTTTGTCCATCGCAAGATCCCACCCAGCCAGCTGGAGATGGAGCAACTCTGTGGATTTGAGGACACTCATGGGGACCAACAGGGTTGGTTGTCATCAATGTGTAACATCCTGTACTAACTGTCTTACTTAATATGCATGTCTGCATCGAGGTTTGTTTGTGAGGGCTTGTATGGAGGCTGTTAACCATAGAGACCAAGAAAATCTGTATATTACATTTGTATATGTTGCTTCAGCCTATAAGGTGGAGTGGTTTGCATGAAATTGTTTTGGGCATGGTTGCCTGAGTTTGTTTTTGCTTTCATAATAATGCAAATGGCTATGCATAGTGTGTTTACATGTACTGTGTGTGCATACAAAAACTGCCAGTGTGATTTCAAACATCTCAAGTGTCACAGTAATCTTTGTGATGATGCAAGGTGAACATCTCAAGACTACAGTCACAGGTTCAATTTTGTCCACCTATTTGCACTGGGCATACTGATGTCAGCCTGAACTTAGTTACAGTTTTGCTGAACCTGTCAACATCAGCATGCTCTATATACAATATTTGCAGTATTTTTTCCAGCCATTATTTTTTACTGATGCAGAAGTAGCCCATGCTCTCATCCAGTTGTATAAGAAACATATTATTTCTGCAGTACTGATAAAATCAAATTGGCAGGTAAAATAAAATATAGCTCACTACTTCGGCAGTTAGCAAGCAAGGAATGATAGAGGCTGAGCAATTTAGTATGCTTGTTAAGATTTTTAAAATATAATTAGCATATAGTGTGCAATTACAGTAAGAAACATTTATTAGAATGGATGCTATGCTGGCTAACACAGCTAGTCTGGGTTGTGACAGTTAGGTAGGTAGAAACTGGTAACTGATAAATTATGAATGGGGTTGACTGATCACTGCAGTCCTCAAGACAAGAGTGACTGCCAAAAATAGTAAAAAAGTATGTGCTGTTTATGGATTAAACCAGAACTTGAGTCTGAAATCTCTGGTACAGGTTCACACTCTACCTTGACAAGAACATATTTTATTCTGTATCCAGGTGTCTATCCTCCAACAGGGCTCATTGCCCAGAGGATAAACGTGTACAGAGGATTGGGAAGCTACAAGACTGCTGCAGGCAAGACTGACGAAGCAGATGGAGATGCCAAAGTAAGCAATGCAGCTCAATGGTTTCGATTCTTGCTGAAGTTTAATATTAATCAAAACTAGAGAGAGAAAATGATTCCCCTCTAGAACTGTCAGTTTTCACTGTCAGAATGTGAAGAGCTATAATGTGTCTTAATTGTCTTAATTAATTTGTTAGTGCAGTTTAAATGAACTGGAAAAACAATCCCTCCATTGTTGTGTTGTATGTTAATTAAAATGCCCATCATGGCAACATATGGTTTATTTTATGTGATAATAAACTGAAACAGAACAGAATCATTAACATCTTAATGATCATTTATGTATGTGTAAATTGCCCTTTTCAAATAGCAAATAAATGATCTTTTTCCTCACTATCTATATTATCCAGTCAAAGAAGCAATGTCTGAATTTTGACACCTGTGATAGATTTATACGGATTGTGCCCTCTTTCCCCCTGTGCGCCATCTACCAGGAGTCCAGCCCTGACCTCGCACACATGCACCCCCGCAATACCTAGTCTAACATAGGGTATGGGCCTCTCTGTACTGTTTGAGTTAAAAAAAAATTTCAACATCTCTAAAAAAAAGATGAGGTTCAGCAAAACTGTAACCGAGTTCATGTAATGCATCTACTTTTATTTAACGGGTAACAATATTTCTTTTTTTTAATTTCCTCTCCATAAACTCCAATCGTTTAAAATCATGTAATCAAAGGAGCACAAAAATCAGTTGGGAAAGTCAAGCTTCCCAGAATTCAGCATTTCCCCTCCTTCTTCTGTTGTGTCTTTTTAGTCTGTTGACAATTTTAACAAAGTAAAACATAATTCAACATCCTTGAATTTGAACCATGTCTGACCACTTGCTGTGATCCATTGTGTGTCTGTGTTTATATGCGAGGCGGCATGTGAAGTTTATTGGATTCATGTATTTTATCTTTCCTGCAAGGCTCTTTGGATTATTTGTACTTGTACTGTATTAATTTCAAGTGCGATCTAGCACTATAGAAATATTGTCAGTTCAACATGTGTTCTTATTTATACATGTTATGCCTAGAATTATTGTCTGCTATCTCAACAACACCTACAAAAGAAGTCTGTTAACACCTCAAATTATAATTAGGAGTTTGTGGCACTCTTTGGATGGTAAAGCATAATCACTATGCAGTATCTCTTTGGACATACTTACATAAAAGGAATTATAATAAGAAAGCATCACAGCTTCTTGGAGAAAAAGTTGGTATTTATTTTTTAAACCCCACAGAGCATTGCAAGTCTACATATGCTGAAAACCAAACAGGCACACCAAAAAAAACATGTACACAATTATCAGCAAATGCAAAGAGATTTGATATTTAATTCATGCAACTTTAGAATAGAATACGTGATCAAGACTTAAAATAGAAAATGAAACAGATCCTTGGGTAATTAAAGCATCAACTGCTGCTCAGAGAAAATGGTACAACAATTAAACAACACTAGCAAAATTTTTCATCTGACAGGAGAAATACACTTTTACTGAGCTGCTGTGACAGTGGCTTCATTAGTGCAGCATGCTGAGAGGGAGGTCAGCTACATTGCCTGCTGGCTCAGTGTCAACTTCATTCTTTCATCCTCTAAACAAAGTCATGCTTGTCCTGGTGACCAAGGCCAGTATTTATCACATTTATCAGTGGATTAAAGCAATCTGGTATTAGTAGGCAAAGAATGGCACAGTGGTGCTAGAGGAGCACCCCTATTGTACGGTCTAATGACCTCCTTGCCATACAACTTCAATGCTTTTCTCTGTCTGTATCATAATATGACAGAGTCACTGAAACAAAATGTTCTTCATCTGTATTTCATTTCTTGATGTTTGAAAAATGCAACATATCATAACTTTTTTTTTTTAATTCCATAACAGAATGTACATTTGTAAAAGTCAGAAATGCTGCTAGTGATTAGCAAAGTTATCACTGAGTCCATGATAATGAAATGCTGCCTTTTATAGTTATTATATTCAGAATCAGAATCCAAATCAGTTTTATTGGCCCAGTGTGCAAGCATACAAAGAACCTGTCTTGGCATTTACAGCCAGAAGCGCATAGAAGAATAAAGAATGAAAATAGAGAAAAGGCTAAATCTATTTACAGAATAGAATTAGAATAGTTGTGAAATGGGATATAAAACTTGAAATGAAATATTGACTGTGCAAAAGAAATATGGACTGTGCTATGGATGAAAAATAAAGTGTATGAAATATATGAAAGTGACAAGAGCCCAAATTAAATGTGACATGTGAAATAAATAAATTATATAACAGTGGAGGTGGAATGCAATGAACAAAGTAAAGTCCAGTTTGATAATCTGAGTGACAAGCGCAAGTATTAAATAAGGCATGTAAAAAGCCCAGTTTGATAACAGTACACTTAAGCTATTTAATATAGACCAACAACTTCTGGAAAGAAGTTACTGTGTCTGCTGGTGGAGGTTTTTATTGTACATTTCCATTATAAAAAATAGTTATCAGTGATGTGCGTTTCATCTCAGGTCCAACTTGGTTGTTTGTTCCCATTGACAACCAAATGTAGTTAAATATAATAAGTAAATAAGCGCAGTGAATGGATGAAGACATAAATAAATAAACATCAATGGATCCTATTTTTGCCAGTATCAAAGGGTTTCTTGGCTTCTCTCCAGACTCCAGATAATTGTGTTTGACATTCATGCAGATGATAAATCCATGTTAAAAGAGGAGTTAGTATCCTTTTTCTCTTCCACCAGATGCCTCAACAGACCAGAGCACAGCATATGAAGCATGTTAGTTTTACACAAGGGGTGCGACTCCTCAGCCTGCATTCAACTGGAAAACCTCTTCTCACCCACACATACTGTAAAGGCCACAGCTAGAAGTGGCACACTCTCTCACATTGTTGTTGGAATGTAATCTGGGAAATGTAGGACATATTTAACACAAGCAGAGGATAATTAAAATAGTTAATCTGGATGCACCAGATGTTGTCAATATTTTCTGTTTTCTGTTTCCTGCAGTCCTCAGTTTTGGACTTTGGCAAGATAATCATCTACACCAGCAATCTGCGTATCATCAGAGCACCACCGAGGAAGCCTGAAGCTTTGCGGCACCACGCAGTGCCCCCTGTGGACTTGGAGGGATACCCAAAGGCCAGGGAGAGGGGGAGCAGGAGGAGGGCTAAGGCACTTTGTACACAGGAGGGAGAAGAGAAGGAGGAGAAACAGATCAGTGACACAGACACCAAGGTAATGATGCTTGGCCAAATTATTCTCAGTGGTGCGGTAGAGTTTTATTACCCCATCTCTGTTTCTTGGTACTCTCAATCTCACTTTGTCCCTCCCCCTTTCTCTCTCTCTGCATATGTTTTCAGCCATCCTTTGCTGACTGTTTCTTTCTTCTTTTAAGAGACTGCCGGATTATATGTGCAGCCATACTGTTGTTATTTGATACTGTTCACAGGGGGATGTTTACTCTCATCCCACAATCTCCTCCATGTTCCCTCATAGCATCCACCTTATTTCTACCCCCTCTCTTTTCTGTTCCTCGTTCCCCCTCTCGCTGCAACAACCACCACCCCGTTGTCCTAGTGTTATCTGTCAACTGTGAACAGATACTGATGAGTCCACAGTTTTACTCTGCCCTTGCAGCATTTGCCTGCCACTTACCAGCCTGCAAGGATACCCAGCTCACTATTATTCCCTCCCTCTCACCTCCTTTGCTGATTGCTGTTCTCCTCCACTCACTCCCTCTCCCTCTATCCTTTTCTCACCTCTCTCGTTATTTTTTCATTTTCCTCTGCCTTGTGAAAAAAAGTTCATTCTCAGCTTTTTTATTATTATTATTATTTAGCAATATAACTCCTCTTTGTTACTGTCTTTCCTTTATCATGTTTTGCCTTTGTTTCTCAAACTTCAAAGTAGCACATCTTTCATTGTCTTTATTTTTAGCACAGGTTTGATTTATACTTTGTATGTATGCACACAAATTCTGCATCTGTTTACCCCCTTTTCTATATTCACTACAAAAGCTTGTCAATCACTTTATTGCAGTAATGATGTGGTTAGCCAATCGTGGACCATAATGACCCACAATTGTGTGTGTGTTTTTTCAAACTGTTGCTGTTTGTAGAGCATATTAGTGGTCTGCTTGAATTGTGTCTTGAGTGGATTATTATTCCAATACAGTTACTGACTTACCTCCTGAAGGAAATCCCGAATGACATCTAGTTTGTAGCACCTGAAGTATCAAATTATACTAATAATTTTAACTTAACTTTTAACTTCAGCAACATCTTTTCCCAGAATGACTGTCCTGTTTACTTAGCAAAATCCACAGATCTCATTGTGCAGAGTTTTCACTGAGAATTATGACATCCAGTCATTTGAAAGATTTAAGTGCACAGTATCCTTATTGCACATCATTGTGTCAATAATCTACAAGCAGCTTCTTGTTACTGTAAATCTTACATTAATAACCTGCTGGCTATAAAAATGAACTGCCTGTTCAACATTATCCTGCTACACAGCTACAATACTGCATTGAAAATAATATCTGAAAAAATCTTCTGTGTTGTTAAGGTTATTTATTGTTTGCCAGCAGGCAGGCCTGTTAAACTAAACAGCTGTGTTAATGCTGGCTGTTTATGAACATGGATAAAGGTGGTGCAAGTTAAATGTTTTTTCAACAGTTGGTGTGTAAAAATGAGTAATATGTTAAAATGTTTATAAAGACTTTCTCATACAAAGCGGATGTATTTGATCTTATTCAAAAGTTACAAACCTCAGACTAACCTCTAATGACCAATCAAACATTAGTATTCAATATAGCTGTGTGATACATTTGACGTGGCATCTAATATACAACTATTCTTTAGATATGACTGACAAAACTTCCCCTTTCTGTGAACTTGTCCAAATTTCCTTTTATTAACTCAAGCTTGATTCCTACGTTCCTTGTCCTTCTCATCCAGTCCCATCTCTTCCTCCCCTTTTTACCCTTTGCTTCACCTCACAGTTCCTCTCTTTCACCTCCTCTTTCTCCTTCTTCTCTTCTCTCCTCTAATGTGTTTCTTCTGTCTCCAGGAGGCCAACAGCTGCCAGCATTGTGGCGGTTCAGGCTGCGCTCCATGCTCTCTGTGTCACGGTAGCAAGCTGTCCATGCTGGCCAACCGCTTCAATGAGTCCATCAGTGATCTGCGTTGCCAGGCCTGCTACCCTCATGGTTTGGAGAAATGCCAGTCCTGCTCCAGCAAATAGCAGCATTTGGCTGACACCCATGTCTGGCATACAGAGAGTGAATGAGCAAATGAGAGTGTGTAGCTATGAGTAAGAGTGTGTCCGATGCGCTATCAGTTTGTCAGAATTGTCTCAGCGGCAATATTGCTCTAATCCAAAATGTTCTTGGTGGGGTGTTTCGAAGCACTACTAGGAAACATAAGCCATCATTGGAAAGGGGAATTGTGACTGTGCAGCAGGCACAAAATCATAAAATACAATTACTGTGTGCAGTGAACATGGCTTGTGATAACACAAACACATAATCACTTTTTTGTTGTCACATTATTTTGCATCTGCGCCCTTCTCCTTGATAAAAACCTTGGTTCTACGATGGAGTTATCATTTAAATTAAAATCATGCAAACATTTTGCATCACATATTATCTACCAGGAAGCTTCCATGTTCCTATCTCCTTTCTCTGTTCACCAGAGAGAATGAAGCCTTTTATATCTCAGCATGATGTACTGTATGAGGATAATTGATGCTTTCATTTTTTTGTTTCAAAACAGAAGGAAAGGAGTCTAAGATGGAAAAAGAGAAAATTAAATACAAACCAAGTCAGAGATCAAAGTGAGCAAGGCAAAAGAAGACTATTTAATAAATGGTAACAGCATAAATCATGAGATTATAATTAAAGTGCACTCCACCCAGACATGGATAATGCATTTCTGCTTAGAGGAAGGTGATAGCTTGGTGCAGAAGCAATGTTTAGCCATATGAATTCAAACTGACTGTAGCAACTGTCTGTGGTAGGGAAACAGATGACGAACATTTTTAAGCCTCATTTCAAGCCTATGGAGTATAGATATATATCAATTTTGGGTGGACTGTCACTTTTCACTTGTGAAAGAGTTAAAGATTAGATAGAGATAAGAAGACAAAGGAGAAGCATTAAATAGATGGCAGCAGACCAGTTTAGGAGGTTAAATGATGTGATTATCAAGATGTTTTTTTAAATTAATAATTTAATTCTCAGGTTATTGCCATTCTAACTTCATTCAAAGCTTTATCCAGACAGTTATAGTATATGAATGAAATAAAACACCAACTTAATTTTCAATGGCTCTTCTTTCTTTCTTCTTAAAGTGTATCTTGGACTTTATTTATTTTGTTGTTATTAATAACAACAGGATTATCATATGGCTCAGCCTAAGGAAGGATGCATTGTAGATTTCTCCATTTATTTCTGCACATCAACAGCCCCAACTGCCCATGTTGACTGATATGGCAAGATTGATTGTAGCAAGTCTAGTTGACACAAAATAGTAAAGCTCATACACAGTCAGCTTATGTTCACTTGCAGGCATGGATTCAAGTCTTGCTTCTTTACTGAGCCTTATATTAGTCAGTGTCACTATCATATCAAACATATTTGATTTTTATGACTGCAATCTGGACTGATCTAAACATGCTGTTGTCAGAGTTGCATCATAAATACAAAGGCAGTATTTCTAACTGTAATGTGTGAAAGTCACCTCTCAGACGTTTGATGTCTTTTTACAATGGGCTGGGACTGTTTGTTTGTTTTCCAGCTTCCAGCTAATTCCTAGTCATTAAACCTCAGTTCAACTGCAATTAACCACAATATTTTGTATTATGCCATTTCAGGATGATTTAGAAGAAAGGAAAAACTAAATGAAACATTATCACTTCAATAGAAAAATGGCTTTAATAGTTTTCACACTGTTATTGCCAGGTCTGAGTGATCAGAGTCATGCAATTATGCATGTCTTCTGTGGCAAAATCAGTATCTTCCAGGTTTCCATGAATCCACCATGACTTCTACACATAATGTGTTATGTTTTTGTTACATCCTGTGAATTTCACTTTCATGTGTAAATGTGTGTTGGTGGAGTCCCTGGTTTTCCTTTTTCAAAACAATATAGTAACACAGCCTCCTCTCATATGCCTACCTGCTCTCTAAACAGATATGAACTGTACTAAGCCATAGGATATTTTGCAGTGGCTGCTGAAATGGCATTTTTCACAACTATCCTTATGCTCCAAGGCAGAGATGATCAATCAAAATCAGTGTTAGCAGTGGAAAGCACTGACCAACACCCTCTAATGTGCAGTGGCCCAAAGTTACGCCAGAATAAGCACCCCAGACCATTACAGCCCTCTATCTCTGCCCCTATACCCATCTTTGTGCAGCCATTTCCATTACTTTGTCTTATTATGTTAGATAGCCTCACATTCAGTTAAAGAGCAGACTATATGGCTTATCAACTGCCTGGCCAAAAGTGCCAACAGCAATCAAATTCCTGCTATTTCTGGAATGAGAAGAGGAACCTGAATCTCCAGTCTCCCTCTTCTTCATTCTACTTTCTCACTCTTTCTCTTGCTGGCTGACTGGTCTGCCTAAAATCTGCCACCCATACTGAAGTCAAAACTGAGCTCTTTAACTTTTTCATTTGGGCCTCCATTCTCACTTAGTATTCCACAAGGGAACCAAAGTGATGGAAAATCAGGTCACAGAACTGTTCTTGGCCTCCTCTGTCCCACAGGGCCTAAAGTGGTAAGGGAACAGGTAAACAAAGAAGTGTTACACTAAATACTTTTGGTTTGAAGTGGTCAGGAAAGGGCCATACAGACAAATATAGAGAAATAATCATTGGAGCATGAAGATCACTCACTGTGTAGTTGTACTACATCCAATACTATATTTAGATCAGGAGCAGGATAGTGGATTCAAAAAAAAAAAAAAAAAAAAAAAAGCAGAGAGTAACTGCACGCTGGATTATGGGACCCACACTTTATCAGTATGATATCACCTAAATAACTAACAATTAATCAACAAATGCATATTCTGTGTGTTAACTTCTGTTCTCAAAGTAATCACAGAAAAAGATAAAGATAAGTACAGTACAATATGACAAAATTGTAGAAGATTGAACAGTAAAGGGAGGAAAATTGTGCATTATCAGCTAAATCACAACATCAATATTTCATCAAATAAAAATATTTGAAATTCCCCAAAATAACAAATCATTTATAAGCTGTAGCAGGACGGATTTTAAGGAGGAGAGGTATACAAGAGCAGCTTAATATCAAAATCCTTATTGAGACCACTGGGAGACAGGTTCCTGAGGAAATTAATTTACAGTAGGTTTCACATAGAAGGAGCGTTTTTCATAATCCCCACCTCTTTCTGGGCTCTTCACCTCCTCTCAGTGCACTTACATAATGAAAAATGGCTTTTTGATGAAACATGCATTTTTCAGTCTAATACAATTCAGGAGCTATTGTCTACTTATCTGTACCTGTATTAGTTTTCTAAGAAACACCTGGAAAATATGCTTAGTAAAAACAAACTCACTAAATTTCACTTGACTTGACTAGACAGAAATTCAATGCTGTTGACAGTGATCATCTTTTAGTAACACAGAGCTCTTGATCCACCTGCAATTCCACAGTCCCCTAAAACAATGCAGCACAGATATTGCAGGCTTTTACTGACTAATGCATTGACTTGACTTTTGTTTACTGTACTTTGGTGGGTGGACACACAATCTCATGCATGTGTGAAGCTACTATATCTCTCTGCTTGTGATATATTGTGGGAACATTCCATAAAATGATAATTTACTTGAGATTTCCATTACCAAATAATGCTCTGTTTAATCATGGCAGCAGGCAAACAATGGCTTATGAATACAGAGGGAAACACTTTCTCCCAAGGCAGTGTCATTATTTATGATGCATTATATATATAGGATCTTTTATAACCCATTCATAATATACAACATAGAAAGCAGACTGGGAGCAGACTGTGTACATTAATCAGAAACTCTAAGGCAACAATATTACACAGTGTAGAAAAGTGAGCCACATTTAATCCACAATCACCCTTATTTTCTCTATTTGGTTATTGATCATTCTGTCTTCCTGTCTGTGCCTTTTTTTAACTCAATCCCTTTCTATCACTTTCCTTTTATTTCTCAACGCATAATGATGAGATGAATATTTCTTACCCAGCTAAATGAGCTTATAAATTGTCATACGTGCACAGTTTGGTGGAAATTATGGTCTGCACACTGCCCAGGGATAATTTATGGAGGGAAAAGATGCCTCACCAGATTTCATATGTATAAGTACAGCTAAATATAACAATGTAAAGTATTAGTGTTTTATCTGGTTGCTCTCAGTGCTGAGAGACATTGCCATGTGCCTTCTCCCTTCTCCACCACATCACCCTCCCAGCAGGATGTTTTAGTGATTAGAGAAACTGTCCCTCAGTGGGTAGATCAAGCTCTAAGCTCCCATCACAGCAAACACTGACCCTGCTGTTGCCTTTTTTTTAATTCAAATGAACAGTGTAAACTCTTACCCTCCAGACTGAATTAATAATCTATGCAAGAGAGGAGTCAAAGATTATAAAATAAATACATATTTATATTATTCATAAGCATATATCATTCATGAGGTCAGTAACATGATCAGTTTCTAGTGATATATAATCTTTTAATGTTATTTTTTATTGTATTCATGATTTTTTGCCCCACATTTTTCTTACTAAGAACTTTTTATCCTGAGCCCTAGGATCAATTTACACTGCATATACATGTTTCTTATTTTTATATAATATTCAGTATTTTCTCTTTATTCAAATGTAATAAAGGGGTTACTGTGGTCTCAATACAACTTTCATTTTTAGCCTCTAATTATTTCCTGTAAACAGATGGCTCATGCAAAGTTAAAGTCTTTGTAAATCTTGCAAATAATCACATGTGAATTTTTCACATCAGCAACCCAATTACTCTATGTAATTTTCAGACATTTTACATGTGAAAACACAAGGTTCAAATATGATCCATTTTATAAGTCAATGTTGATAGTCTCCCAATGTCATGAGCACATAGAAAACAGTTTCACAATGTAAGAGGACACGTGAGTTCGATTTTGATGCCCTCTTCTTACAGGGTGTTGGGTTTTCTACCTACCTTGTGCTATAATTGCACTTGATGCATAATGGATGTTAGGGTCACACCTTGTATTAGCAAATTAGGTTATAGCCTACTATCAAATATCACTGTGTTTGTATTACGCTGATACATCATATGTCCACCTATTTGGTCATTCACTGTGGGCCGCTGCAGTTATGTCTGTATGAAAACACCCAGAAAACTAAGAGCATTCTTAGTCTGTAGTGTCAAAGAAGAGGAGCAACTAAAACTGGGATAAATCTCAAAATAAATTTCAAATTATACACCCCTAAATTTTGTTGAAACTTCAAATGAATCTATCAATTCCCAATCTGTACACCTGCTCCTGCTGTGTGTGTGAAAGATTCAGGAAGTTAAAGAACAAATTAAAGTCTCCCTGTTGCTTTTCAACCACAGTCAAAGATAACTCATTTTACTGCCTTGAATTCCCATACTGGTGGCTTAACCGGCAAATTCTGTGTTCATTTGCATGATGGAGGAAAAAAAAAATCCTACGCCACCACAAGATACAGAGAATGTAAAAAATGATGCAATTTGTGGAGATCATTTGTAAACTATTGGTTTACCTCTGTGATGTCTGAAATTGCAAATGATTGGCTTCATGAAGCCGAAAGTTAAATCATGTTCACTCTATTATTTACATTTTCTCTTTCTAAGTATCTCCTTTCCTTTTCCCACTTTCAACTTAATCAGTTGACCGAAGACGTATTGATACTTTCAGTTCAACCAATCAGATTTTGTCACAATAGCTGAGTCTTGTTGCTGTCAAACTTTAAAATTGTTCCTTTTTCTGCTTCTGTCATCTGCCATTTTAGCATGTGATCAATGTGACTCATTTCCTTTCTGTTCACCTCCAGTTTCATCAGAACCAGATGTCCATTGGTCTGTCCACTGAAGTCATCAGAATTCCTGCTCCACATCATATCCATTCATCATTTTTATAAGCACATACTGTACTGCAATAGTTTTGATATTAATTTTGTGTTCATTTTCAGTAACAATATTGTCAGAATCAGAAGCAAAGTTGTATCATGATGTTGGCGTAGTGTCACACAACCTCTTATGGACGAGGTTGGGGTGGATGATTGGACATGAAAGAGGCTGTCACATCTCCTTTCTTTCCAACAGTAAACATTGTTTTCTTTCACCATGACTGCAAATGTTCCCTTAACCATATAGGTTGCTTCAGAAGGCAGTAATAAGCAACTTATTTGTTGACTAGTTTGGAGGACTTGTCTAACACTTGTCTGACATAGTGTGTTGTTAGTATGGCAGTACCTGATACCACCCCCATAGATCCCTGAAAAATTGAGGGAAATGGCCTAACAAACTATGGCAAAGGTAATTTTGGTGATCTGTATATTTTTTTCTCTGTTGAGTCCTGCTCAAGTGATTTTTATTACTACCAGAGTATTGGAAAATAAACTGCATCAACTGAATGCATGAAGCAGATCCTTGAGGCTGCTGCTCAGATCATCAACACATTCCTGTATTGCATATGTTACCAAGTAATTTCACAGACATTACTTGATTAGAAAATTCAAGACACTGCATGTTTTATGGTACAGGCACAAAGAGAAGAAAAGCAACTCAAACATGCTGTGTCTTGAAATCAAAAGGCAGGTTTAATCATTTATATTTAAAAGACCAGACATCAAAATTTCCCCTCTGAGCAAACACAGACCTAAATAATCATAATCTAAAGCCTCACTGCTGCGACATGAACCACAGATTTCATCACATACTTGAATATATATTAGTCAAAATTGTTGTCAAAGCAAAATTGAAAAGTAGAATAACTGATTTAAAATGCATAGAGCTACATTTTGTCTCTCTCCATTCCCTTTTGTTCATGAACTTAAACTATGTGGTGTAAAAAACAGTGGCTCACATTTTAAAAAAAGAGTTTAGACTCTTGCATAATTGAAAAAAATATCAAATCTGCCAAGTATAATTCAGAAGTCTCTCGAGACAAGAACTCATCTGGACACTTGTGCATGTAGATTGAAATCTTGTGAAACTTGCTTGTTGTCAGCCTTCAAGAAAAAATATGGCAGTCTCTTGCATATTTGTTATTCTGTCCGAGACATATCAGATGGAAGAGAGTCATTTATCTCATAAATGGTTATCTATTTTCCGAAAAAGCCTCTGCTCCTGGAGAGTGAATCTAAGCTGCATGCAGGATTCCTTAGGGAGCGCAACACTGGAAAGGCTACATTGAACAGAACCCAAAAGACACATAACACTGAGATTTGGGATACAAAAAATTCACAAGGCAAGAGATACCATCACTTAGTGTGTTAATAGGAACCGGAGGAGGTGCGGCAGTGGAGAGAGAAATCAGTCAATGCAGACAGTGTGCAGCAGGTTGCAGCTACGCATTACCAGCAAGGCAGCATCATGAGAGTGCAGGAGTGCCGGTCAGATCATAAAGAAAGGCTAATTGTCTTCAGTGTGATTGGTAATTTGTTTGACTGTGATCGGTGCTTGCATGTCAGCTGATACTGATTAACTCAATGTGCGTGCTATCACAGTGCTCTTTCAAAGTTATTGTGAGGCATCATTTGTAATCATCTCTGTAACTCCCTCACTGAGCAGACTTTGTGTTTGCTTTAACCCTCTGTTGAGTATATGGAGTCTTACCTCCATTAGTCCTGCAGAATGTTAATATGAAAGCAGCTTTTCCTTCTCTGTCTGACTGATGACTAATGAAACATTTTTCTCTTCTTCATTATTCCCCTCTGTGATACAGCACTTCTGTCTGTTTGTCTGTGTTCAGTTGTCTATTACCACTTTGTGTCTATTACACAATTCCATTGCTACTTATGTTGACTGCAATTTGTCCTTTATTTACAGTACACATCTTGTAATGAAGAATGAATAACAATTTATTCAATTGTTTCTTGCTGAACATGTGTTAGATTTTGTGTTATTTGCAATGTATTTGCAAATTTTGTGGTTAGAAATGTGTAACAAACCTAAAATGGAATCTGTTGGCTTATTACTGTGATGAAAGATACAATTCATGGCTCATTTGTGGGCAGAAGAGCCACTATTCAAAAGGTTTTTTTATGCATAACGCAGAGGTTGCTGTAGTTCAGAATAGAACATTTCATGCTTGCAGATATGGTTGTGCATCTAGCATAACCATGAATAGCCCTAAGAGCTTAAACTATTTTGAATCAAATCACTAGCAAAGGATAAGGACACTGAATACTGACTCAATAACAATGTACCATGTGTGCTAAAATGTAAGAGTTTTATGAATGGATATATGCATGCATCTTTAACGCTGGTGAGTTGCTAAGTTGAGTGCAAGATCCAGGAAACAGAGGGTAACTAAAAAGGAAAAATCAGCACACATGGAGCTTATTGGTATAATATTTCAAGGTAAATAGAAAGGTTTCCTGCAGTTAGGACTAACAGGCAGTGATGTAGCTCTTTGGACCCCTAAATGTGCTACATGGAAAGTATCAACCCCTGACCTCTAACAAGCAGACAGGGTAGGCTGTTCCTTCCTCAGTTAATCAAGCTTCATAGAAACAGCAGCTCAAGAGGGCCAGTGTAAACAATGGCTTAGTGTCACAATCAATTAAATGTAGCAGGTACTATAATAAAGACAGATAGTGGTGATATGAAATGATAGGTCAGACAAAGAAAATAGTGAGGTCATTTATTTTTATGTTCCTATACTATACAAATCAAACACGAGCCTATCAATATATGTTTGTATAGAAATCTGACCTGTATACTGTAAAATCAAGACCACATCCAGTATGACTGACAAACCAAGACTGCATTGACAAAACAATAAACTATGTTCCTGGGGATATGGCATTACTACTCTACCTTAAAATAGTGTATTTTCCCTTCCACTCTGAAACCATACAATATCAGACAATATGAGAGCTGCCATCTGCTCCCCCATTGTATTTGTTTTTATTTTCACAATTAGAACACCTAAATGAGGAATTATCAGAAATAATTTGAGGTTCTAAATGACTTTTGTCCCTTTCTAGTGAAAAAATGTAAAAATTTACCCATAAAACAATTCCCTAAACATAGCCACATGTCTAACCATGAGGCAGTGAGGCAACCAGGCTATCAGTTGCCACCGGCTGCTAGTGCTACAGAATAATCACCATAATCCCACCACACCAGCCTTGGCAGCCCCAGCCAAGCTGCTAGGAAGGTGCTCATCTTTGAAGAGCCAGAGTCCAATCAGCAAAGGAGATGGGGGTGAGGCATCAATTTATACCCTGTTGGGCTGCTCTCCAACCTATGCTGGAGAGAGACAGTGAGAGACAGACTGATGGAAACTCAGAGAGAGAGATGCTGTGATGGTAGTGGCAGCTGCAGCAATAGATTACATTATGAAAGACAGGCTGATTGATACAGAAGGATGGTTAGTTTAGATGACAATGGCTGTTGTAAGAATAATTTTTAAGAACTTAGGGGTTACAGGTGTGTGGTCTGAATGATTGTGTGGGTTTGTGTTATTCAGTATGTGATAGCTTTGGGACAAATTAAAATGGTTTGTTATGTGGTTTTTACCACCAATTGCTTCCTTAGCACCCTTGCAAAGTGGATTTATAACCTTTTAACTATATGTCACCAACAAAGGAACCTTAAGGAAGATGGCAAAAACTTTAGGTTACTTGCGTAGCCCTGGTCTTTTGTGTGAGTGAGTGTCTTACACGGGAATGCTTATGGCTTGACCTTGTCAAAAGCTTCTATTGCACTCTGCCAGCCAGGATAGTCTGGAACTAAGAATGTCAATGTCAGGGAGGGTGGAGACCATCCTCCTATAATAGGGCTGACACTACACTGCCAGTCATTCAAAAATGCTCACCTCTTCCTCACTATGAATGAGCAAGGAGGGTGGTCTGGTGAGACACTCACTCATGCTGGGGTGGTGCGGGGGAGTTCTAAAGTTCTCTTTCTTAGCATTCGTTGCATTTCTCACATTGGGAAATACTCCAGGGGACCAGCTGTCCCAAAATGAATCTTACTGAGGCTTAGTGCTTAAGCACCAAATGGGCTAATGGAGGAGCTGTGACATTAAGCCAGTAGAACCTGGCAAAGTTGTGTGAGGAGGCCCAACTTGATATGGTCCAAGTCTCCTTAATGGATATCCCTCTGAGAAGAGCCCATGAGGTGGTAGAATGTGCATGCTACCTCTCTGGTAGCTGCAGACCCTTAGAACCATAAGCTAAAGAGATAGCACCCAAATTCTAGTGAGAGCTAATGGGTTCTTTGCCCAAGACACAAAAAGCTGGTCACTTCCCCCACCCCTTGAATAAAAGCCACCCTGACTATGTTTGGGAGGGATAATTCTTATTGCTCTTTTCTCCTCCTATAGAAAGCGAGTGGCTTTGCCTAGAGCTTGTGACTGAATTACTCCCTTGAATTATGGGGGTGTTAAGGCATATTGAAATCTATATCCCTTGCTTAATGTTCTTATAAGCCACTCTGAGCTTGTGCATTCTGACAGGCCAGTCTGTCATACATGGAGTGAGAGCCCCCTCACCCTCTCTCATGGCATAGGGGCATAGTGCCACTCTTTCGGCACTGCACATGTGTGAGACGTGACACCCACGGCAGAGTTGTCTATGCGCGAGAGGGGGGTCACTCTCTCTGGGAAATAAATGACCAAGCTGTTTTTCCAAAACGGTTTTATTTTGTTTTTATTTTTTTTTAATTGCAACCATGTCACATTGCCTGCATGCAACAGTTGGGGCAACTTTAATGCTATGTAACAGTGAGTGGATGGTGTGAAGTGCTTGTGAGACATGCTTTAGGATCATTGAGGGTTTCCACGTGATGGGCCGGGTCGAACATCCTGTCGTCCATGTGCTGAACATAACCAAGCTCTGTGAATGTGCTTCTGAACAGAGTTGCTGGAGCCAGAGGGGGGGCAGAGTTGCCTCACTCACCACTGTCAGGCCAGCCTCTTTTTCCTCCTTACCACGTGAGTGGAGGTGGGGGGTGGTTTGTCAGACCGGGTCCCTTCCTGAGGGGGGACTTTTTCTGCCACAGGTCTTTCAGAGCAAGTGCGCTCGATGGAGCCTGAGGGGCTGCCTGAGGTTTGGGCAGCCAGGGGATCCTGAAAGTGAGAGGTGGCTGTACCACAGCCTGGGTGGAGGACTGGCAATGGGCTGGAGGAGTTACAGAGGGCACTCTGTAACTCACACACAGCTTCAGGGCTTCATCCTCCCTTTTTCTCTCTTCACATATCTCCCTCTATATACCGCCATAGAGGCCTAGTAACTAGTTAGTTTGTAACTAAATCTGCTACTAAAATTGGGTGCACAACAATTACTTGGGGCATAATCTAATTAGTTTGGATGTAAACTAATAATTAAGGCTAGTAGCCGGTCAACAATCAAAGACAGAGTTCCATCGTCATAGTTATAGAGTGCATTAGCTTTCTGGCTGGCATGAGCCACTTGGCATCATAACACATTGTAGTAAGCTAGATCTATATTGAAATATAATATCATTAAATTAGGTCTCTATGCGATTACTGTATTGCAAAATGGCATGCAATTAATGAAAAAATGATGCTGTGTGGCAGAAAAACTGCTGTTTTACCATTACCGCATATAATTCTGTGACATTTTATGATTTACACCTACCCTGGGGGCATATGTAACTATTAAGTTTTTACTTAGACTTATGTTGTAACTTATCTGCATGGTGCAACCCCTTTTATTTTAGTAATGCATAAATCACAACTCAGTAATAATTTACATTATATCTCACACACAGTTAGCGCAACAGGCTGCAGACCCTTAATTTTTTGAAATACACTAAAACTTTAGATGGATGCCAAGCTTCTATCTCTGCAAATACTCTCTTTGTGTGTTTGGTGTGGCTATTCTTACTCTGTTGTTCTTTTTTCTCTGTCTCTCCTGTCAATTGGACCAATTGAATTGAAGTGAAGTGAATTGCAAGCTGTTCTAGCTTTCCAACTTTCTAGCCTGAAGACTGCTTTAGAGGACATCCTTGATAGAATAAAGTGAATTCTAAAGCAGAAGTGACAGTGACTTGTTTACACTGAAGAACCACTAGTTATCCCTGCTCACTTCATTATCTGTGTAACAACTCTTTTGGGAGGTAATGGAATATGATAAGAATTGCGGTGCGTTTGTATGGGAGACAGTGCTTCTGTATCACAAGTCTTTTCATGGATAGGAAGGTGGGGGGGTACACCAACTTTTTTGGTTTGTGTGACTAGAAGATTCTGTCAGTCTACTACATTTAGCTTGTGCTCAGTATACCTGATGGGTAAGTCAGTGGTTCCCAAACTTTTTTGTCAGACCTATTCTTTTTCTAGAAAGATTTTTAAGGCTCCCGTATCTCCAAAAATATATGTATATACACACACGTACAACATGTTTGATTTAACCTTCTACATAGAATCAATTTGTGATATTGCTAATAAAATATATATTTTTAAATAAATAAAAATCTGAAACTTTAGCATATTTTACTAAACATTTTATATGGCATTAAGAGTATTCACACAACATGCTTTTTTTCTGAAGCCCATAATTTACATCCACACTGAACATTAAAAAACACTGGACACTATTGTTAATTTTTTATGAAACAAATTTTCAGCCATCAAGAAAGAGCAATAAAAAAAGACATAGTCTCCTACAATAAAAAGATATAGTCCCCTACAGGATATTGCTCGAAGCTGACACATTTTCTGCTTCTTCATACACCTATGCTTAAACTAGAAACAGTTTTGGTCAACTTTGGTTTAGGGTTCATCTGGGGTTTTAAGTGTGAAATTGTGTGTTATAAATATTTTACATAACTCAAGGCTCAGTGTAGGATACAATTGGAAAAATAAAGTTGCCAAGTTAGTAATCAGTTTTATGTACTTCAAAGAACTGAGGCAGAGATAGGGGGAAGAAAAACTCACAGACAGAGAAATTTGGCAGAGATGCATCATATTCAGTGTTTTGGAGGTTAGAAATGGAGCTCTGGAGACACTGTGGGTGCTGAGCTGTCTCTGATTTCTCTTTTTTTTGCTAAGTTAACTCCAGCTAGCAGCAAATCTGCAAGGTGAGCTGAAGTGACAGCAGGAGAGACTTGGAAAACTGGAGGAGTTACTGCTGAGAACAGGACTGGTTTTGGATTCAACTAGAGAGCCAGCTGGTGACAGATCCTACTATACCTTGTTTTTTTTCAACTAATTCACATTCTCAGCCAACATTTACGAATGAGGTGATTGTTTCTGCTATGAAATGGATACAAATGAGGTGCCAAGTAAGAATGTTGTGTTCTTTGACATGCAGTCAACATAAGACCTCTGTACATCATGGAACTAATTTGTATTTGGAAAAATAACAGTGAAACAAAATGAATTCCTTTGAGCTACAACATACCAGATTTCATAAGGGAGAAAAGGCAAAATCACACTAGAGAATTGCCTTAGATTGGCCATGTTTAGGGCTATCTTTTGTGCAGTGTAAAGCATGTAAAACCAGGAGGGAGATAATTCAAGTATGCGTTCACAAGCAAAGAAAGAACCCAGAAAAGAGAAAACTAATCTATTTCTTCCTGGTCTGAGCTGGAGTTAATCTTCTTTTGCCAAGTGCACTGAGGTTGGTCCCTTTAACCACTTGAAATATTGAAGAAAAATTAGTATACGCCTGAGGAAAAGCACAGTAAGCAGAGTGTCTAGTCCAACTCGTTGGCTGCATGTGTTTTTCAAAGTGACTTTTTGCTCTTAAGATGTCAGGTATGGCCAAGGGACCTGGATAACGGTATGAATTCATTTGTAGCAAGGCTTGTAATCAGGGAATTGGGCTCAGGTGTGTCTCGCGCCTTGTGCCGGTTGGAAAGTACATCATTCACACCAACTGGCTGCACTATGAGCTTTATGCAGCGCTATCTGAGCTTGCTTGGGGCAATTTCCGCAGTTCAGACTGTAGTTGTTCCCTTTGGGATACATACTACCATTTAACACTGTCAGGCAAACTGGTGTGGTTTAAGACCTGTATCAGGTGAAGACACTGAGCTTTGGTGTGTGCATGAATCTCTGTGGTCAACAGCGAATTCAAGCTGTGGTTCTGTACCTCTCTCTCTGACATGTGCCTTTCATGTACCTTTAAGATCTAAGCAGGGGGTCTTTGAAACTGGGCTTCCTAAAAACAGAACTTTTTGTCAGTGGTGATGAAAGGAGCATCATCCATTAGGAAGCTAGAACACGGTGCTCCTACATTGTGATTCACATTTAACAACCACTCTCTGTTCCAGGGATATATAACTGCAGGACTAGATCGAAGTTTACCATCTGGCAGATACAGATTATATGTGTTATATTTTAAAAGGCTGGTTGGGAGGTCATCAGCTAGATGAGACAGAATGAGACTGAACCACTTAGAACAGAAATTATGTTGCAGTTTGGTTTCCAAAGTCAGCCAATAGAAGATGTATTACAGGCTGTGTGAAGGGGTTGTGTGAGTGTGGACAAGCCCTGCATCTTTTTGTCTATATACATGTACGTGTTGACCGAATTTTTCCATTTGAAATCATGCAATCTATATTTCATCAGTGGAGAGGGCTCTTAGGTCCCTGGTTATTACACTGTTATGGGCCCCGAGTAACAGAATGACACCGATACATAATGTCACCTCTGTGCCCTGTTTCTTAGAGGGAGTGACTGGAATTGTCGAAGAAATGTCTGTTTTTACTTTATGGCTGGATGAGAAATGGATATCTCAACTAGTTGTAACCTTTCCAGTTTAATGACCTCATAAAAGCAGAGGATCCCTGTCGTAAGCTTTTATCATACATGGAACATGTTTGTTTTGACTTAGATTACTATATCTTCTCATTTAAACAAGACATACAAAGATTGATTTGCTTCTGTATGGTGAATAAATATTTGTACTGTTCTCTTCAGTAGTATCCATCATTGTGTCACAGACCTTTTCTGTGGCGACACTGAATAGATGTGTGTTACAAGGCACAAGTAACTTAAAGTAAGGACAGTAAGAGGAAGCAAGAAATTGCTGGATGCTAGAGAAACGGATACTAGTGATGTTCAATTCATTCCATTCTCAAGCCCTTTTCTTATCTGAAACCAAATCAAACTGTAAATGTAATTCAACAAATCAAATAGTCCCTTTGATTTCCATATACCTGCTTCTCAGCATCCTCTTCTCTATATTCTTCTTTAATTTAGAGCTTTATATGCAGCAAAGAGCATGTTATTCAATGTCTGCAGGGATGCAAAAGAGATAATTTTCAACTATGCCCTGGTTGAAAAGATGCCTATTTCTTGTCTCTTCTCTTTAATGCCATTCTTGGCAAGATGTGTATGACAGCGCAGAGGATTAGGAAATCACTGGAACCAGAAACACAGGTGATTAGCGAGTCTTTGCAGAATCATGCTGAGAATATAGTTAGAAAATATTCACACGTGTGTATAAGTATTTGTTGTGAATATGCATATACATGACAATATGCATGTGTCTGTTTGCTTAAGTGCATATCTAGTTTGCTATTACAATCAACAGCTGTGTTTTCAGCTAATTCATAGAGGAGATTAAGTTGCAATGGCAACTGCATGCTCTTGAAAGGTACTCAATCACTGTGCAATATCTTAATTAAACCCTTAATGAAATTAAGTGCATTAATTACAGTAGGTACTAGGTAGGGTATACATGTATTTTCATAAGATAATGAACAATGGCACTTAGAATTCAACACGCACAAAGCTTTTGCAGAATTCCTATGCTCACATTTAATGACAAAACATGAGAGACAAAAATGAATGAAGAACGCTTAGATATACCAACCCTCTAAGGCTGCAACTAACAATAATTCTCATTATTGATATTTATAAATTATCTCTGCATTTCTAACACAAGATTTTTTTAGTTTAACCCACATTAACTCACCTTCCCCCTGTTAGGTGGTGTTACGTATAGGAAATCCCTCATTGGCTTCCTCACAAATACTGCCAAGACTTAAATTATTTTCAAATGTCTCTCTTAAATAAATCATAACATTATTATGTTTGTTTTACATAAAGTTTAATAATAAATGAAAGCTTATGGTGGCTGTTCTTTATTGTTCAATGACTTTCTGCAATATTTTAAACTGATCCGCTGTCACAGAATGTCCATATCTTGTTTTATAAACAAGATAGATCCATCAAAAATGTCATTGATGGAAAATACATTATGTTTCCCATGACTGCTTCTCAATAAAAGTCACACTGCTTTTCACCAGCTGAATACTTTAAATGTGAACAAGCAGCAATAGGAAATGATCAGCTTCCAGTGACTTAATACTGCTCTTATTTGGCTTTAGGAGAGTGAGCAATAACCAGTCAAACTGACATCAATGAGAAAGAATAAATAATGAAAAATAGTAATGCTGGATTACATGCATGCTTTGTATCCTACCTTATGCTTGAGAAGGCATTAAGAGTCCTGTGTGGGGATGGCAGACTACATCTCTAACTACTATAACTATATAGAGAAGTAATTACAGAATGTAAAAACATTGAAAGACTGAAAAATACGCAACCAAAATTGGCAACCATAAATAGTGTCAAAAAAGGTGTTGGATTTCATGAAAATGAGAAATTATTAATTTGTAAAAGCAAATACAAAACGTTTTTAATATCTTTTATTACATTATAGAGATTGTGTGTATTGTAATCTATGAATGTATTTGTTATCTATATTAAAGACCCAGGGACAAGTGATGTAGGATAATGCAGCAAAGTTTGAACTGCCTAGAAAGGCAGTGGAGTTTACATATTTTTTTAACTGTATTTGAAGTGTCAACAATAAAGAAGGAACTCATATTCCTGAGAGTATACATCCTCTGAGAACCTTTACAGTTACACACCCATTGTCCAAGGAGTCTTCCCATCGTGAAACTGCTAGAAAAGGAAAATGTCAAATAAAAATAAAATATGGCTTCATGACTGTATAGTCCACTGCATGTTGCTTACGTTGGTAAAAAAGAAGTACTCTTAAAGTTTGGGTAGAAAGTTCCAGGCACTTTGGTTTTTTAAATCAATTTTTCAACTTTCTATTTGAAAGACTGTGTATTACACTATACAGCAGTTCTGCACTCTGAAGTCTCATAGCTGTATCTGTGGTCAGAGGACTCCTCTCTCTCTTATTCTGTTAAGTTTCCTGGAGATAAAACCTCAATCGATCAACCACGCATCCTGCCACTCTCCCCAACCCCTCCCAGGGTTTTAACCTATACTGCTCAAGCATGCTTGAGACTCCACTTAGCTACTGTTTGTCTTTGTCTCTCCTTTACCCCTTGTCCTCTCTCTCTCTCTCTCTCTCTTCTCTCTACAAACTCATTTAATGCATCATTTATTTGTTTATCAGCTATTAGACAGCAAAGCAGAGTTGTTGGGTATCATAAGAACATGTCTTGGAAATTCACTCAGAGCAGAACCCGCCATGTTCTCTAATGCTTGCAAATTCACATCAAGCACAGCAGATAACACAATTGTGAGATTCACTCCATAACAGAGAATTGACTAATTGCAGATGTTGTTGGATGAATAACTTTACCTGCTTAAGTTGTTGTGTGAGCTTGGTAGAATGCAAAGCACAA
This sequence comes from Euthynnus affinis, assembly GCA_029490765.1. Lineage (NCBI taxonomy): Eukaryota > Metazoa > Chordata > Actinopteri > Scombriformes > Scombridae > Euthynnus > Euthynnus affinis. The sequence continues at coordinate 17,087,726 of CM055854.1, forward strand.
AATAAAGTGACAGCTGAACATACTGTGACTGACGGTCACCTGTAAAGGCCGTTCTCACTGACTGATGCATGCTTTGACAGCTGAGCTCACATTTATCTTTACTTTGCATTGACATGTGTATCTATGAGCATAAATGTATGTAAATGTATACATTTGTATTCATGAGCATGTCTTAGTATCTTTTTGTTTATATGGGAGAGTTCAAGGCTGCATCCATCTGTTAGTGAGGATCCTGATGTGAAGGGAAAAAGTAAGTAAGGAAAGTAAAGATGATTTCTTGCTAGAGCTGTAGGCACTCTTCAGCTACAGACAATTATTTATTCAAGTAGGTACCACAACTGGCAGCATTTTTCTCTGATGGGAGTCTCTGGTCAATACAATGCATTCCTGAGGGTCTAGTGTTAGCACAAGAAACCTCACTCAGCATTATCTGTGGAGAAAACATTTGTTCTCAAGATGATGAAAACGGTATTTCATCTTAGGGCAAGCAACTAATTATAGATGGCTTGACAAAACAAAAGCACAACTTAACTTTGGTACAGTAATGTACCAAAGTTAAGTTGTATATCAGTCCAAGTACTGTAAATCAGTCCTAGAAGAATATTTGCTTTGAACAGCTTCTCATATTTGATTCTAATTAGTTACTAGTGATACTGGACTGAAGATTTTCTCCTCACTATTTTGTTAGAAAGAGATTTCAAAAAGATGGATATGCATTTGCAGGAAACTTTGTGATGTAAGTGTTGTCATGGATGTCAAGGAAAGGTTGGCTAATACCATTTGGGCATAATAAAGACATGAATTCTGAATGGTTTTGTGTAAGTCTTGTGAATAGGCTGGTAAAAGGGGAAGAAATAGCTAATTCTTAAAATTAGCTTTTTTTCTTATGGTTGTTTAGCACGTACTTTACATACATTGCTGTTGATTTACTAGCTGTGAAATATGAATACTCATGCAGGTTAAACTGATTTACTTTGTGGGGATGGTGGTCCTTAATGTTTATCTAATTGTTCACCTCTTCCTAAGAATTGATAGAGGCCTGAACTTGTTAACATTTCTCTGCAGTTGACAGTTTTTCTGTACAACAATACTAATGCTCTAGTAATTTTTAGTTGTCTTACAGTATTTCAATGACTGTAAGAAAAAGCTGTTGCAAGCAGAATGCTGATATGTTTTAGATGATATTCATTGTAGCTGTTCTTCTTAATGAAGACCAAACATTTAATACATATCATAATTTAAAGTAAGAGTAAACAGAGTTGAATGGGTGGGAGATTTCAACATATTCTTTTTGTCTTTTTTCATGCTCTCACTTATAATTCAGAGCCAGCAGTGTTTTATATTTCCTGTCAAATGTGCATTCCACTGAGTTTCACTGGGCTGGAGAGCGGGGTAGATTCTTGATTTGGGCAAATCCCATATGTACAGGACACAGATTAGCACACACATACAGACAGACACTTACCCACACAAACATCTACAATCTTAAAATGCACTCCAAGATTTGCAGATACACATATCCAGCAGAGAGATAGGGGTGTGTGTGCAAGCATTCTCCAATGCATAATATTCTCATTTACAGTATTCATATGGATTAATTTAGCTTTGTTCCTCTGAAACATGAACACAGTGTGCAATTACAGACCTAACATGTCTAACACTTCTTTTACACTGTAATTGTTTATTAGTATTTGTGTGCACTTTGGCATTGTGTCCTTGTCTGTGCTTTTCCAAAATAAATAACCCATCTATGAAGCATTTTATTGTGATTTTTTATCACTGTGTTGAGATTTTGGAAGTGATTTTAATGTGCGTGTTTAGACTTTGGAACTGCAGCCAGAAAATAAAAAATTCAGTATAGGTCTCAGCTAAGCTCTTTGGCCCTCTAATAGGATGATCTTTCTTGTAATAAGCCCTGCCATTGTTTACCCAATTAGGGAGAGCACACAGTGATTGAAAGTGTCTCCCTGTAATATCAAAGGTTCCATTATGTTAAACGGGAATGGGTCTGCATTTAATCGATAAATGATTCATAATAAGACAGCTGTTAAATTATTTAGCTTCCTCAACTTTGTGAGACAAGACCGCATGCTAGTACTACTTTTAATTGTATCATACATCATTCAGACTTGGCTGGGTTGGAATGCTTTAGACTGCACCCATCTTTGGAAACAACAAAACAAGGAAATCTGTTTGGAATTTTCTTGTAAAGATCTTGAAGTAGTATAATAAACAATAATAATAATAAAATACTTACAGTAAAGTGTCTAATGTGAAAAAAGACAGAGACAGTATTAAATGTCGCCATCTGTTTTGATCACAAAACAGCAATTTTCCCACAATATTTAAGATTTCCATCTAAATTGCAAGGGACCTCTAAAAGCCAATTCAAAACCATAATAGTCATTTACAAGTTAAATTAAAAAGTAAAAAAATGACGCACAAATGTTGAATATTCAAGGTTAAAGATTGTGTGTGATGAGTTGCTTCATTGTAATGCTGCTTGGTATTCAAGAAGAAGCCTAAAATGTTCTCATCAACTTTCAGTGATGCATAATAAAAACAAGTGAAAAAGAAGCTCAGAGCTGATCTGAAATTGGACCTTGGTACAGCTTGATGAAATGGTAAATCTATTGGATGAGAAGCAAGGAGCAGAGCTGCTCTCAAAGTCTAACTTTCATCTGACACACCCATACAGTTTGAGTGAGGGACGGGTGGGGGGTGGGGGGGTACACCAGTATGGATGAGGGGAAGGAGTGAGGGAAAAGGAAAGAGATAAAAGCTGCAGTAGATGGAGGTGGTGCAATGAGAGTGTGAGAGACACATTAGCACTTGAGACACATGATGAACTGAATTTCATGCTTTTGTACTCCAAATGCCACGGTTTAAGAGTTATGTATTTCCCTAAATTTTAAAAAAAATACTAAGAGTGCTGGAAAAAGTTTGCTATCTCTAACACAATGAGAATATTCTTATTCTTTTGTGAGAAAAAGCCACGATCAGAAGTTTTAAATAACTGCTGGCTTTGCACCAGACAGGACAAATCCAGTTAAAATTTTCATTTTATCAAACTTTTAATATGGAGGTGCTGAATATTACTGTCATTATTATATCTTGATATGAAAAATAACTTGGTGGTTGTGTGGTGTGGGTGTGTACACACTACAACTAATACAAGGAGAAAGGAGATTATTATATAAAAATGTAGAACTGAAACAGATTCCAACTGTGCAGCTTTAGCAACATTTTAATCCTTTAATACCAAAATATCTGAATTTGAGATGCAGAGAAAGATTTTGTGTGAGACACTTCTTTGTCCAAAAAAGACAAGCTGAATTGGTTTATGGCTTAAAACATGTGCAGTTATGATAATTGCATAGATTGAACTTTCTCTGTTCAATCTAGCTGTCTGTATTGCTGTTGATGCTGCTCTATCATATATGTGTGTCCTTAGTTTCAGTGGGGAAGATGCTCGTATGTGCAAGTAAATTATTAGCTTCAGTGTAGATGGTTCATTAAAGAACACCTAACGTGAAAGTCTCAGTTGTCCATTCCTCAGCGAGGGGTAATTTGCAGGAGATGAGTCTCCCACTCTCCATGTCAATAGAAAGCTAATTGGTGTTTGTTTGCTTTCTTTTTTTTAGGGACTTGAAGACTTCCCTCCAGCAGGGCATTGGCGGCAGTGGTGAGATGGGGGGAGGGAGGGACAAAGAAAGATACACAACCAGCAACAGAGAGAGAGAGACAGAGACAGAGACAGAGACAGAGAAAGGGCAAGCAAGATTGTGAGATAGTCATTATTGCCTACACTAATGAGAAATTAATTACACCACAGCTGGCTGTGCAGACTGTATTACTGGAGCCTGAATGTAGGGGGCAGCATGCTTAGAGGCATTTAGGGATGTGTAGCTCACATTCAGAAACTGTGGATGAGAATCAACAGCTGATGGCAAAATAGATTGTAGTTTTTAGTATCAAAGCCTGTTATAAGAGAGGGTGAAATCACAGACAAAACCTCAAAAAAATATAGAATAAACAAATCTGATATATCTTGTGAGAGGACCACAATTTTAAAACAGGTTTTTATGGTGCTAAGCACTCACAGACTCATAGTCACCTCTTCTTCATTACAGCTGGGCTAAAGTGCAGTAATGCATATAGATGTTCATGTTTGACATTTAATATGTATGCATATTCTGGGATTGAAAATACATCTGCAAAGCTAATACAAACTGCAAGTATTTCTGCATACTGAGGCATCATTACCCAGGCAGATTCAGCTGTGAGCTTGTCATTTCAGTTTCTCCATATCTTCAATATCCATTCAAATCTGACATGAAATAAATGGACGGGCATTTTGATTCTTTGTTGAGAGTTGATGAATACAGTATGGTTACACAAAGACAGATACAAGCATACAGAGGTAAAGACCAACACAAACTTGTACCACATTCACAAACACACACAGGAAGGAGGTGCAGCACACACACATACACTACCTGGAACAGATACAATGTCCAATAAAGCTTTCTGAACATGACTTTGGCTGTGGAACACAATAACTTTTGGGTTAATTCCAAGTCAAAAATAAATTAAGACTAAATATAGACTATTGGATAGTTCACTTGTCTTGAATCATTGTACTCTGACTACCTGATCTGATTATGGTTTTTATGGTCTCAAGAAACACTTAAAGTCAGACTACAGATCTTTCTGAACAAGTTAGTCAGGTTGTGTTGGGCTTGAACACAAAGGCGCATGTTAAAACAGCATTTCAAGCAGCTGAGATAGTTTCCCTTGAATGATAGAGCTATAAAACTACTATTTATAACAACAGATTGTTTGGGTATATCTCCAAGACTACTTTTGTAGAGTTGGGGGAATTCATGTCCACCAGACTGTTGTTGTCGAGGTTCAGCACCAACAAGTTCATCTGTTCTTTTACATTTTACCTTGGCAACCACCACAAATTTAAAAATAAGATCACACAATGCCTTATGGGAAAGTGTAAGTGTACCATCTCAGATGAAAGTTTTATTATATTGTTTGGATGTATGATGGATGTAATTCTATTGACAATGTGCTAATTGTGTTGTGTTAGTTTTGTTGTTGTATGATTTCATCCAGTCACTTAGACTCCTGCATGTTTGCTATCCTTACATCAAGGACAGCAATTGAGATGAAAGATGTGCTGGGACACATCATCAGTGATGGAACCTGTCATCATTGCATGTTTCAGGTCTTTTAACTTATCATACAGCCTCGCCAAGGTGCCCCAGCCAGGTTTAATGATGTTATCTAGACTGGGAAATTCATCTGTTTGCCCAGGTCGACTTGGCAGCCGCTAAGGAGGTGTTCTAATGATTTTTTTCCAGGACAATGAGGGCAGGAAGCAGTCTCACTTTTGCTCTGGATGTGAAGGTTTGCTGGACTTGGTAGGGCATTGTACATAGCTTGGACTAAGAACCTGGTGCAATGGAAGTCTGCTTGACAGATGATGGACCAGGTGATCTTTTCTTGCAGGGCACTTTCCGCACTTAGTCCATGCTCCATGCTGTCCAATCCCCACCATCCTGCTGTCTCATCCACACGTCCTCCTGAACAAGATGTTGCCACTCTTTGCCCTGGATATTGATGACCCTGGTGGCTTGGAAGTAGCCTATGCCTGCATGCTCTGTTGCTACAGACCCAACCAGTGTCTTCTGCCTCAACCATGACTTAGCCACCTCCAGAGATTTGTTTGCACTCCATTACCTTCTTGTTCTAGCCTGGATGCTGGCAGATGCCACTTTTTGATCTCTGGATTCTCTGCATTCTTCCCATGAACTCTTCAGTGAGGCTGCTGATCAGGAGCTACAGGATGTGACTTGTGTCATACAGAGCAGCACTGCTCACACTGTGGGTAGGCCTTGCCATCTTCACAAGTAGCTGCTGATCTTTCTCTCCAGTGACTCGTCTGTTGTTATGGGCATTGCATACAACAGAGGCTACAGGATCCAGGGTAGTATGGAGTGCTCATAAATCCATCCTTTAAACCTCCCCGGCAGGCCTGTTTATCCTTAGTAGTCAGTGCTGGACTTTATTATGTCATCCTTCTATGTAGTTGTGTGTAATTCGATGTCATCCTTCTAATTATAAATAAACTAAACTAATCTGAAAGATTCTTTCTGTCTCACTCATTGTGCTTATCTACATAAGCAGTCTAGCCTTGCAGCTAGAAACATCAGACCTATCAGCAGCTACGTGATGCCCTTGAGCAAGACAGTGCACACAAGCTACCTTCTAAATAAGAGCATAAGAAAACTGCAAATGCATTCACATGTTTGCACAGATGCATTTGTGTTTGCAATTATGTCCCTGTCTATGGTCAGTGGGCAAAGAAGGGCCCTGGAAGACTTGATATTCAATTAAACGATGGAGTATTTGTGAGGCGAGACCAATGGTGCTGTAAAACCGCTGCATGCTCTGAAGGTATGCACCATGGTTAATTTAGCTTTCATAATGAGATGGCCGAGTGGAGGAGGAGACTGTAGGGGCAATGCATTATAGATGGTGGAAGCAATGTAATATTCCAGATGTGACTTAAACACGTGGATGATGCAGTAAGACAGCGAACATTTACAGAACATTTGCAGCAAATATACCAAATATCTTAAATACATTTGTTTGATTAAAAATGTCTGAGGAGGGGAAAACGTAATGAACAGAGAATTAGAAAATAAAAATAAAAGTACACAGAGCAGAAGAGAGAATAGGAAAAGAGTTATGGTTGGTGAGGTTAGGTCAGATAGATGAGAAGAAAGGGCTGCAAGGAGCTGCATCTGTGCTCTGCCGCCCTTCTAGGAGGGAGGAACAGGTTAGTATCCATGGAATTAAGCCATTTGTAAAATACACACATTTTTTTGTGCAAACAACAACCTCTAAAGTAACAATATTGATCACAATATACCACTCCTACTCACTCCATTGACTATACTGTAGGCTCTTCGTGGTTCCTGAGGCAGAGAGCAGGAGGGAGGCCGTAATGACACACCTAATGTATATAAATATAAAGACAATGGTGCAACAGTAAGGCTTTGAGGAGAGAGAGAGACAGAAAGTTGTTTAAATAATAATTAATAATACATTCATAAGAAGAATGTTTTCTAAGGTACTGTCCTTGTAAAGTCCTTCATATCAACCTAAAGGTAAACTGAATATTTTTTGGGAAAACTGAGACATTTGCAATATAATTTACATACATCACCAAATGACTGTACTTTACCTTGCAGCTATGGGTAGACTTAATACCCATAATATCTGAGATGGCCAGAAACAGAGAAGACATATCATACATTAAATTGAATTAGGATAGATAGATAGATAGATAGATAGATAGATAGATAGATAGATAGATAGATAGATAGATAGATAGATAGATAGATAGATAGATAGATAGATAGATAGATAGATAGATAGATAGATAGATCCCACCCCCCTATTTTTTTTTTTAGAAATTTCTCCTAACACAACCACTTAAGAGCTATTTTTAACTTTGGGATTTTTGTGACTATGCAACCTGGTATAACCCTGCACACTTCATACTCTACAACATGTGCAATGCAGCAAGTCAACAAAATACGAAATGGTGCAGGCACCCGCACCCAAAAGAAATTCACCTTTGTCTTTGCAAATCATGAATGCCCAAAATGCTATGTGTAATGTTTCTGTTTAAGGTAGTTGGACAAGTAATAACTGCAGTTGTTCCCTTTTTGTTATCTTCAGAGAATTAATGTTTTTGTGATCAAAGAGAGACTGGGGTAACACATCTTTATCTCCCACATTACATCAGTCCATCACTCTCTCTCTCTCTCTGGGTACATCTCAAGTCTCTTATTTGATATTTCCTTGCTCATCGATCCGTGGTTGAACCGGAAGCCGTTCTGGTCTGCCATTTTGAAGGCGGTCTCAAACCTCTTATTTCTGCTTCAGGGAATGAGGAATGAGGATCTCTGAGGAGCCAGGAGCAAGGATAGACAAAAACAGCCTTCATATATATTTACATTTTTTTTTACCGGAAAACACGCCCCCTTACTGGATATCAGTTAATGATTGGATGCTGCAACTGATCAGACTAATCGGATACATCACAACATCATTGAGTGGAGACAGATGACAGATTAAACTCAAGTGTATCACTCCCAAGTTTTATATTTTATTTGTTTTCTGATTCACCATCAAGTTAAAAATATGTTAATTGTAGGTCTGATCAACAAAAAAAAACAATAACTTTCTTCATTTATTATTTCATGATCAGTTATTTCCCCATTAACTTTTATTATGGATAAAATTAAAGAACACATTGTAAACACATATATAATTTACCCCTGAGCATCAGGTTTGATATGAGTTATACAATTTCCATTTTCCCAAAATCCCAAACCATATTCAGGGTTATTAAATAATTAATTCATGTTAGAATATCTATAAATACAGGCACAAATAATTAATAAATATTATAAATGCATTCTGCCAGTAGAAATGGCTCATGTGCCTCTGAGCAGGACACAGTCCACAGAATGCAGGTTTTTATTCATGTACAGGTGTTTGTCAAACAGTTAAAAGGCTACAGAGGGAAAAAAGCTGCTCTTGTAGTGATAACTGTGCACCTTTATTAGTATTAGCACAGCGCACATGTGTACAGACACAAACTTCATCAAAAATCTCTACAGCTGTTAAAGCTGACTGTCAGTTGATCCAGCTGTGATCAGCTGCTGTTGTCATCCGTAACTGATGCTTCAGAGGAAACATGATGCTTCAGAGGAAAGGATGTCTCATTTCTCTAAAAACATATTTCCTTGTTTCCTCTCTCCTCATGTGGTTTCCTTGCATCTCTCCACACATCCTCAGTGGAGAGATGCAAGTAAAGGGCATGAGTTAGGGAAACATGTATGTAATTAAGAGACTTGAGATGTATCCTCTCTGTCTTATAGGCATCACATCATATCCAGTGCTACAGTATGAATGAAAGCTTGTGGATTGACAGAATGTTGGCTGGCCCCTCAGACACAGTTATCTCACAGTTGACTGAGCCAGGTGTTTGTAATCAATGAGTCTAATTAGAAGGTTGTTTACCAAACTGCTGATATGCACTGGCCTTTTCACATTGCTTTTCTGGGGCAGGGCAGACTCATATGGGGATACAGACTGCATAATCTCACTTCAAAATGAAGCACACAGCTATAGCCAGCATAACACATACAGGCCACACACAGCATACACATATTTGAATGCATACTTACAAACACAGAGTATCACATATAGTGTAGACCTGACTGCTAATTTTTTGTTGATCTATTTGTGGCCATGGTACTGTAAAGGCAGACGCAAACCTGAAACTCCTATGGTTCCATCTGGCTGGGTCTTTAAGGACTGAATAATCTGTCCTGATGTAATGAATATGGACACAAACTCACACAGCAAAAATATTTTTCATTCTGAAAAATGCACTCACCCTGAACATTTAAAACTCCAACTGGCACTCACTTATTTTTGGTAGGTTGCTCCTTTTGAGAAGTGTTGCTTGACATAAATTAAAGAGTCACACAACATTTCCAATTTATGCTTCAGCGAAAGGTTAAACTAATTAAGCAAGGATGTTACAATCTATCGAAAGTTGCACACCAAAATATCAATAAGGAAGTTCAGTGAAAACTACAATCTCCATGACGACGTTAGTAATACTACCCAATCACATTGTGCAACAAATATGACAATGTCCATGACATAACAAAATTCTCTAGGTATGCAACATAAAAGGAAAGTGTCACGGGTCACTTTTTTCTGTTGAAAATGTATTATTTCTGTCAAGCAACACTTATCAAAAGTGTCAAGAGACCTATCATAAATTACCCTTTAGATGGATGTACAGGAACTTATACACACTGATACACAGAATGTTAAGGAAAGTAATGAATTGAATTGTCTTGACTTGTGGGCTAAATGAATGAATTGCATTAAAACCTTTTCAGCTGGACAACTTCTACACTACAGGGCTTTTCACACTGCATATTCTTAGCCCAAAGCTAAAAATTGACTGTGGAATAACTTAACTCCTTTTCACACACACATTGTTAACCCAGGGCTAACCTAAGCCCAGGACTATACGATTCACACTCCAGTAGCCCTGGGTTAAATGTTTACTGGAACACATGACTGATGTTTACATTCTAGAATGACACTTGACTACTCCATTGTATACTTTAGATCCATTTTACACTGGCATCTGTTAGCCCCATGTTTGTAGGGGATAACCCTGCAAACTCAGACTAACCCTGTCCTGAAGCGGGGCCAGCAAGCCCTAGACTAAAGTCAGGGTTAGCCCATTTTGGAATGTGCCAGGATTGTACCAGTATGACAGCTTTCTTAGCCTCGGGCTAACAGCTCCCTTAGCCTAGGGCTAAGAAGGTTCTAAGAATGATTTTAGCCCTGGGGTAAGTGCAGTGTGAAAATCCCTTATATATCTCTGGCTATGATATGTTTATGTACATTCATTGTGTAAATACCACAAACACAACCATTTTGTACATATTTGTGCTCTCCCAGTGGTTAACAGTGTCGCTTCACATTAAGAGGATCCCAAATTCAATCATGACACAGCTTTCTGGGATTCCTATGAATTGCTCCAGTTTATTCATGCAATGTGCATCCAAAATCATACCTCTGAGACCAAGTTGAGCTTGGTATAACAATATGTTGGTGTCAGTGCATTCCATTTTGTCTTAGTTTAAGGGTTGAAAATATGATACAATTAAGGGGGCAGTGGTTGGAGGTGAGGAAGACAACACAGGTGAGAGCAATACAGACCACAAAAGAGGGAGAAATACAAGAATCAGAAAGATTGTGACTGTATCCACTTTCTGTGGATTTATTTAACAAGAGAAAGTGAGAAAAAAGAGAGGAAAAGGAGTGAAGGAGAGGAATGCCTATTCCCCTAGGTCTGAACAAAAGCCTACACTCGTTTTCATCATGGTGAAAGATGGAGGTAACGCAGAGTAAGTCAAAGGAGCAGTGAAGTCTTTCCGTGCAAGTGTGTGTGCATGTGTATTTATATGTGTGTCCAGAGAAGAATGTCATGGTTGACCAGGCAGACATTGTGTGGGCTGACACAGCGGGCAGTGAGGGCGCCAGAACTGGAGAGCACATTTAGTCTCAGAAGGCTGCTTCTGTCTCAACCTGCTGCTCAGCTACTCTGAAGATACTGGCCTTTGATTCTTTCTTTCATTCTTTTCCCTTTCCCTCTTTTCCTCTTACTCTTCCCATAGCACACTTTCTCCAGCTTTCTTTCTCCCTCCTCTATCTTTCTGTATATTTTTCTGTGTTTCTCTATATTTCTCAACTTAAATTTTTTTAATTCAATCCACTTTGGTTTAAAAGTTCTTTTTACCAAGCAAAAACCACAACTACACCCAGATTCATCTCAGCAACTGTGTGATATGTTACCAACAAAAATAAGTTTTTGCTATGGTGTCGCTAAATGCTTGCAACGGCATTGTTAGGTGGCTATTACATGGTTTCAAGAATATTAGTAGATACTTTCTCTATGTTCAAGTTGCTAGTATTGGCTAAAGTGTTATGTGTGGCTATTTGGTTGTGAGGAAGTTCACCATGATTATTAAGTTAAGTTTCAAAGAGGCTTTTGGATTGTGCATAACTGACATTGGTTGACCACTTAGTACAGTCCGAAACATTTTGTCAATGATGATAATCATTATGATGATCATTATTATCCACAGTGCTTTAATGCTCAAAGCATGGGTAAAATCTTCACTCAAAGCAGACTCTCTTCATTTGAACTCCTGCGTTTGAATGCTTGAAAGAAATCTATTATATATTATTATTTCTTTATTCTTCATGTTCATAGTGTTCAGTGATATACAATATGGCTTTTGCATAGCTTTAGCATGCATGCTGATAAAGTCTATTAGATTTGACAGAGAGATACACTGAAATGCATTTGAATGTTCAGCACAACAGCGAGAGACTTGACTGCATTGCAATCTTTCAGCATAATGTTCGCTGCTGAGCAAACAAAATTAGTATATACTGTAAGTAATTGAAGATTCACTTAATTGGTGTTAGTAGCAGTAGAAGTGGTCACAGAAGGGGGGAGAGAGCTGCCTGTATATTTGGGGCTCCAGCTGAGTGACAGTCTGTGTGCCTAATTAAAACTGCTGAGTCACATTTTAACTTCAGTTTAGTTCTAAATGCAAAAAATGCAGTCGTATCTCAAACTGTATAACTTGCATCACCTAGATTAATTTTTAAACATCTGGACATTATGTTTGTACATTTCACAGTTGCACTATTTACTGTCTACTGTAGTATTTTGTTATTAGGTATTATGTGTCAGTTACACTGGGAGAGAAAGGTACACAGATGGTCACAATGATTTTGACAAAAGAGTGACATAATTATATTCACAACATGAAAAAAGAAGATAATAGTCCTTTCCACTATTAATGTTCTGAAGTAGGTTGATGCTCATTTCAATACACATAAAACTATTTCTCTTTTTGTTTTGTCTGTGTGAATATATTGTAGTTTTTCATTTCAGGAAGGTACATGATGGCATCTAGTCCAACATTTCTCTGTAGGTTTACTGTAGTATTGTACTGTATGTCATGCCACTGGGGAACTCATACTGTGACTTACCGGTCCATTTGGATGCTCCTTGGCCGTGGGAAGAAAATGCTAATGAACAGTGCACTGCTAGCAAATGCTCCTCCTCTATTTGCAAAAATGATGTGATGTTATTTTCTGCCAGAGGAGCGGATAATGGAATTTGTCTTCCTCACTGATCTCTTTCTGTTTCTCAGTCATACTTCTTTTTTTTCTCCCTGCCTCCTCTTCCTCTCTCACTCTCCTCCCTCTCTCCTTTATTTGTGTTTGTGTGCATACTGTTTTGAGGAGGTTTATTAGCTATCAAGTGTAATTCTTATATATTTCCTGCTTCCAAACAGACCCAGCGGCAATTCATTTGAGAATATGAATACATGAGAATGGGAGAGAATGGGGTCTGTCTGTCTCAGAGATATGTTGAATTCCTCTGGTTTCTGCATTGAGAGAAAATTGGTAATTTCCATCACGATTGAAAGCAGGTTACAGATTCAGCATGGAACTGAATTAGAGAATAGGAATGATAAAGCCAGTTGGCATTTATATGTTATGACGTGCTTTTGTTTGTTAAAGCAGTGAGTAAAAAAATGATCCTTTTATTCTGTAAAATCTGTTCTTCCCCAACAAACGGATTGAGTGGCATGTAAATTTAGCCCAACAAACAGGCACTATATTTGAACTACAGAGTCATTGGACATGTGAAACTAGTTTGAGTTCCCTTTTGAATGCACACTACAAGTATTAATAGGTCATAGCTGTTAAGTTAAAAGCCATTCAACTGTTCTATTTAATAACACAGACACATAGTATGTATGATAAACAGTTAATAGCATACTATATTAGCAGACATAAGTGTTAATTTATGTATTTGTCAACAATTATAACTCCTGTGGGCGTCCATGAGTCGAAGGTGGTGTACGAACAGAATGACAACAGAGTACATGTTATATCAGTAAATCTTATATACTGCTTATAAATGCTAAAAGGGGGACTTAAAGTAAAGTAATACCATACACACTCACAGATATATATAGAGAGTATAGAACAGGATTAGGTATTGTGACTGCAGAAGCACTCCCAGTATTTGCAATGACATATTGCACATGGATCCAGCACCTAATGTGAAGTGCAATCGATCATTCTGTCAATCAATTAAAGTGACATTGCATCAGCAGTATGTGATGAATAAATTAAAGAGTTTCGAAATATGCTCTGAAGGACCCCAGTGAGGGGGAAAAGTGGAAAAGCCATCATGTAATTAGTCCATTTGAAAAGAATGATAATGAATGGGATTGTCATGTAGGCCACTCATTTGAGTCCAATAATGGCTCATATAATTAGCAAAGGGGTAGAAACACTGTCTTTTTTCTCCACTGTAATTAATCTTTTGGTTGTACAGAGTATCCACAAAAGACCTTAAACCTCATGGACTGGAACTTAGATCTTACTTCTCAGGCACATATAATAAGGCTTGTGGAAACACATTTACAGTAATGGACTTAATGAATTACATAGACTCATGAATTATACAGAAGCCCACTAAGTCAGAGTAAATCATTCATTACTTATAGTTATTTTAGTATTTATAGATAACTTGTAATTCATGAGAAGAAAAAATCCAGAGTCCAAATTAAGTTTAGAAAGTTCAAGCCACCTCATGCTTGTTTGAGTTAAGAACTTTTCTTGCTGAATTAGAATCACTTGATGACTGTAGGTGATTCAGAAATTCGCCCCCCACAGCTGTGTTTCACATCTATGTCTAGTCTATGTCACACTCACATGACCAAATCCCTAAGATTATATAATTGAGTCATAATGTTATATTGAGCCTACTGAAAGATAAAATGTGCTTAACTAAAATGCTGCCCTGCTGTCATTTATCTTCTGCATCTCCACTGCTGACATATTAGATTAACTTTCTGCAGCTAAAGAACCATCAAAGCTCTCTCAGCTTCATAATACTCAAATCAAAGTGTGGATGGTTTATTTTAGGCCAAATGTATTTGGCAGGTTTCAGAGGAATCTTTACTTCAGAGAGTACAGATGTGACAAATTTGCATGTGCTTAAGAACACAATTATTACAAATCGCAGGTTGCAAGGTAATACCTGTCTGGAACAAATAGGGCTATATATGGGATATTAAGTATGAGGCATGATTTGAGAGGACAAATCATATACTGTAGATTTTAACCCAACAGTTCTCATGAATACAATAGTTAAACATAATCTTTATTTAAAGCATTTGACAGTGTTTTTAAATCTTTGTCATAACCTGCTCACACAGTCACCAATAAGTAGGGCACGGAAAAAGAATGGCAAGTAACTGCAGAGTGTACTGTAGCACTGTGGAAGCTGGAAGACTAAGTTAGGGTTCATTATACCTGGAGTCACTATAACTTGCAGCCTTGCAACCTTGTAGCAAAAAATGTATGGTTAGGACATCAAAGCAAACAAACAAACAAAGTGTGGCGGGAGATGATGCCTTAAATACTCTAGAGCTTTGAGAAACATCTGGAGAGTAATTGAGGAAATGTGGAGCAGGTGACGCAATTTAGTATAGATTGACAAATCGTTATGCAATGCTACATGTCTACCCATGGCACAATGAAGATTATATCATGCAAGGTAAAGGGTTTGATCTATGCCAAAAAGCCCTTCACACTGACACTTCTTTGGTTTTCTTCCTAATTTAGCAACTTTTCAACTCAGGAAAATGTACTCCCTCCAACTCAACTGGTCCTCTCAACACATACTGTACATTTTCTTGATGAGCTGTCTACATTGGAGCGCTGTCTAGCCTGAGGCACAGTTAACTGGCATCAGTTCAAAACAGATGCTGAGCATCAGATAATGAACATACTGAAATCTGGTAATAAACAAAAAAAGCAATGTTCAGTTGTATTGAGTGGATCTTGTGTACTGCACGTTTAACTTTACTTACTGCTTCCTACAGCTTTTGCCACAATCGTCCTGTTTTCCTTAAATTTCCAGAAAAAAACAAGGATTTCAAAATGATGATGTCTATATATATACACACACATGCACATATGGACCCCTACACAAAGCTGTACTTCACTGACATAAAGGGTTCTGCAAACATGATTTATAGGGGGGAAATGATATGGAAAGGTGGCCTAACATTTGATTCTTGAAAAATGACTCCAACATGAGAGATTTGTGTTCACAATATATCACATCATTCCCCACAAAACCCTGATCCTCCATACACACAACTGCCAGGCACATTTCTTTCTTAACAAGGAGCACACACACACATACTGTCACATGCTCACACACACATACTTTTGCACATGCATATACTGGTACATACACACTTTCCCATACACAAACATATGCTGTCACTGCAGCATCAGCTAGCAATTGGGAGGCATTTGCCTTTATGCTTCTATCATGACAGCACAAGCAGTTAAAACAAATGGTTGGACTGAGCTTTGCATACATATGGAGATCATTTACATATCTAACGTGTATTTATACAGTGAATTGGAGAGAAGGGAGGGAACTGCTCCCAAAAACATAACATCCTCTCTCTCTTTTTGATGTTTTTCATCCTGCTGCTCACAAAGCCATTTTCCATGTCACTTTTTATAGATGCACCTTTATTATTACAGAGCTGCACTCCCATGATTTAAGAATTATGGTGGCAATACTGCAGAATAAGAAACCAAACTGAGCTGTTGTCTGTAGAAGGACAGAGGCATTTGTCACCCTGAGACCAGAATAAAGGGCAACAATGGGAGTAATTATCTGTGGTAAAAGGCAATGATGTGTGGCTCTGTAGAAGAACCACACAGGGAAAGACACTGTGAGCTCCATGACTTCTTTATCAACTGCATTAAGACTTATATAAATAGTAGGAAATGTTAGGAAAACTTTTATAAGGCTTGAAAATAATAAATAAAATAAAATAATCAATCAGTATTTGCCCTGAGATGCTGAAGGCTATGCACGTTGTTGGGCTGACATGGCTGGCACACCTCTTCAGTGTGGCATGGAAATTGGTTACAGTGCCTGTGGACTGGCAGACCAGGATGATGGTTCCCATTTTCAAAAAAAGGGGACCAGAGAGTGTGCCCCAACCATCAGGGGACCACAGGAGGCTGAGTAGGCCTCCTGGGGAAAGCTTATACCGGGGTGCTGGAGAGGAGGCTCAGGTGAATTGTTGAACCTTGGATTCAGGAGGAGCAATGTTGATTTTGTCCTGGCTGTGGAACAGTGGACAGGCTCTTCACCCTTGTGAGGATACTTGAAGGGTCATGGGAGTTTGTACATCCAGTATAAATGTGCTTTGTGGACTTTGAGAAGAACCATGGTGTCCCTAGGGGCACCTTGTGGGCAGAAGCTGCTGCAGGGAACTCTAAATGATACATTTTTTCTGAGGGATGAAGTCTGGTTTCACTGTATGAAGAATTGTGGAGAGTGTCACTTGTCTTTTGATTAATGTCAGTCATTTCTACATTTTTCACACCTTTTAACAAGATGCATTCTGAACACAAACACAGACTAAATTACAAAATGTAGTTACTTTTAAAAGAAAGGGTTGTAACATGGGGTGCAGTAAGAAACTAACAGAAAATTAAATAAAACAAAACAAATTCTTGGTTTCATTTTTGGTTTAATGTAAAATAAAGAAATGAAATAGACTGAAATATGGAGCAGTAAAAAGCTGAAATAGAAAATTAAAAAAAGATATTCTTATGTTGCTGGAGATTACAGGGACTTGAATTATATTGAAATTTTCATCAATTTTCAACTTTTTCATCTCTGTTGTTACAGGCTAATTCAGATTAACATTTGTGAAAGTGACTATTGTTTGATGTTTTGCACTGAAAAATGCAGCTCTTATTCACAAAGCACTGAGTCACTCTTACAGACTAAATCTCCCTCCAGCTCCATGCCTCTTTCACTCAAAGCTAAAATAAGGGGCTATATAGTAAAAGTTATCTGTATTACATGTGGCTGCGGTGGGGTTTTTAAGGAGCAGATGAACTGGCTTGGAATCAATAGGATGCATGCTTGTTATTCTTTGACATGCATCTCTGCTTTTTCGATCAGATCAATCAATGTTTCATTCTATCTTGCACAAACCCATACTTGCACACTCAATGAATGCTTGTTGCAATGAGAGACAAGGCAGGAAAATGTAATGAGTGAAAGTCACAGAGGGCAACGGAGAGAAGAGGGAGACAGACAGATGAATGACGACAAGCAAGGAATGAAACAGCAACAGAAGGAAAAGGAAAGAGGAGGTGTGTATGTGTATATGGGTGTGTGGGTGGCAGAAATATCCAACGCAATTAGGTCATTCTGAATAATTGGCTGCTGGAAGCTCTCATTAAAACCGTCTCAAGTTCAAGGCCTTTGATCGGCCTACAGACCAAATGTAAATAGTTCACTCACCATATAGAAGGCAGAGGGAAATTAATTTCAGAAGAGACATAATTTCTACTTTGTAGTCCTAAACAATATTATTGTTGACTGAAGAAGTCAATGAATGCATCCTGGTCACTACTGTCAGGTCTGATACTGACTCAAATACTCGGATCAGGTACCGGTCACAATGGGGTCGATCTCAGCCAATCTACTATCTAGAAAGGAAGACACAGTGGAGTGGCCTGTAGTTCCATTAGATACTTTTCTCCTCTCAGAGGCGGGTTGCTGCTGTTGTTACAGCATTGTGAAGCACAAGGCTTAATAAATAATACAAAGTGTACACTAACTTATAAGACTATGTAAAGTTTAGGATGCTTTAGTAAATAGCAGCTGTCCCGAGGTGCCCGTGTAGCCTCAATAATACTATAGTAGCTAATCTTGCTAGGGGAAACTTTACAACAGCAGTGATTATGTGAATTATAAAAGTTGAGTTTCCATTTGATTATTTAGTAATGGCTGGCAGTTAGCATTAGCTCTGCTCCTCAGGCTCACTTTGGGTGCTTTCCCCTCCAGGATTCTCACTACAGCACTATTAAACCTTCTAGTAAAAAAATATAAGGTTATCTGTCTGTGCAGTTGTCTTAGAACATTGGATTTGTTCAGCTTTCTGTGTTTTTGATGGATATAATATCAATCTAGATAATATCATATCTGGATTGCAGTCAAGACCAAACAAACCAAATACTGGCTCTAGAGAAGGCCACCATAGGTTCTTCTACATGGTTGGAAGGGGAGGGGTATTCAGTTGGTTGCAATCTGCAACCTAGATCCCACTAAATCCTCCACACTTCACCTTTATGAGAAGAAATTGCTATTGGGAGACTGAAAATATGAACGCTGTTATTAGTCTTTGGAGCCGTTTCTAAACAAACTACCCATATTCTTGGTGGTGGAGGAACATGTCACCCAGTGCAGCGGTGTGGCTCATTGTTTTTAATTGTTTTTGGATAACAACAGAGGTCTATGGCACAGAGAAATGAAATATATGGGGATTTGGATGCACACACAAAACTTTGTTGACAAATACAAAATATAGAAAATTGCCAGCCATATCCTTTAATAATTGTGAAACATAATTCAACATGCTGAGTCCAACACAGTTAGCTCAGGGCAACTGCAGCATAAGTACAACTGTCTGTCTTTCTGTTCCACCTATTGCTGTCAGTGGCTCTTTCTGCCTCTCCATGTTATACTTCCTCAGTGATGTACAGTGACTCTTACAAGTAGCCTCCACTCTGACTCTGACAACATGTCATAAAAAATGAAAAATCAATTGGCTCTCCAAAATACAGTTGTCAACTGCAGCAGCAAACTGCTAAAGCGATGCCTCCAGGTGAAGAGAAGATAACAAAGTCTCTCTCTGTTAACATCAGAAACTCCCGGTAACATATAGAGAACATAGACTAGTACTCTAGTACTCTACATTATAGATGTCCGTAGTTTGAAAATATTAATTTAACATGTTAAATGTTGCGTCTTCGGCTTCTCCAACTTCAGATGACACTTCTAATCATCCTCCTCATCAGGTTCTATTTGGAAGAAAAAAACAGCACCACATCTTGACAGGTACAAATATGCATTTCAACTATAGCTATATATATTTGAAACAATTCAAATATAAACAGAGAAACTGAAATCAAACTCAATCAAAACAACATTTGAAATGCTGTGTAAAGATGGGTACAGCTTGCCAGTCTTTCCAGTTATTTTGGCTCTTGATCACTGTGATGGCTCATGAATTAGGGAGAAAAATGGTGAATGAACTGCATGTATATAGCGCCTTTCTAGTCTTACTGACCACTCAAAGCACTTTACAATACATACCAACATTCACTCATCGACACACACACTCATACACTGATGGCAGAGGCTGCAATGTAAGGTGCCAACCTGTTCATCAGGAGCAGTAAAGTGCTTCTTATCCAAAGCACCTCACAATGTTTCTATGCTAACCAATTCACACAGATACTTGCGCACCATTTGGGGTTCAGTATCTTGCCCAAGGACACTTCAACATGCAGACTGGAGGAGCTGGGGATCAAACCATTGAGCTTCTGATTAGTGGATGACTTGTCCTAACTCCCGAGCCATAGCCACCTGTCTTAAAGTCAATCATATGTTATCACCCTTTGCTCAGCCTATTTAAACTAGTCCCATCACAAAATGTTACCATATGCAACGGTCGAAATTGTGAAATGTACCTTTAAAGCATGTGTGAACTGTGTTACCTAGGTACAAGAGCAGAAATGTCATCATTTACATTTACATTTTTCATTTTAGCAGACGCTTTTATCCAAAGCGACATACACATGAGACTGATACAACAGAAGCAGGGATCTAGTCAGGAGACAACAACACTTCGTCTAAGTAAGCGGACAGGTCCAGTAGCAAAAGGGCTGAGGACTGCTGACCAGCAACTCTAGCTGAGCGCAGTGATTCTATAACCAACAGTAGTGCAATCTTGGTAGAGTGACCCTACTGGGACTGATTTGGTTGTTGGCAGAAAGGAATTCAGAGACTTGGTTAAAGACTGTGCACTCAAGTACTTCTGACAGGAAGGGCAGGAGTGAAAGCGGTCTGTAGTTTTTAACCTGAGCTGAGTTGAGTGTTTTTTGAGCAGAGGAGTGACTCAAGCTTGCTTAAATGTGGTGGGAAAAACACCTGTTGTAAGTAAGGAGTTGATGATGTGCATCAACTTTAACTGTTTGAAGTCATTATATAACATTTTAGTAGAGATACATTTTTAAATATGCTGTTTAAATGCAAATTCATTTCATATTCCTCAGGTTCCCCAATGTGAGAGCATAAGAATAATTGTTACCCAGTTTAATTGCAGCCTTCGGTGTAACTTCACTGTTGATAAACATCACCATGAGGGAGATTTGCCATCCCTAATTGATTTAATATGCTTGGAAATTAGTATCATTTACTTGGCAAAAAAGCACTCTCATCACCAATATAGTCTGTTACTGTATCTTGACATCTTTTTCATTTAGCGGAAACACACAGAGTTGGTAGGAGGATGTTGTTGTTATATTAATAGACAAAGACTGCTCAAAAGCTCAATTAATGGAGGGAAAATATTTGAAGTGTTTACTTCTCAACCAAACTCACACTAAAAATGAGGTTACCTATCTTTTACATCCTTGCACCTTTCTGTCGATAAATATTTTCTCTCCTAATTATCTTCTGATTAATTGAACAATTAAGATAATTAACAAAATTTGCTATAATATATGATCACACTAAGATCAATGTTTTACATGTAGTACATGCACATGTGAGGATATATTCACAAATTGCAGCAAATCCTCTGATTTTCTTTGCCACAACATATTAATAACAGTAGTACCTTCACTAGTTGTTTAATTTCTCACATCCTGTCTTCTCTCACACCGGGCTGTTGTGTATGTCATCAAAACACTGGCAGTATCTTAATTTTTAGAGCAAGCGCACAGCTATTAGTTCCCTACAAGTTCTCCTTGGGGAATCATTTCTTTGAAGATTGAACTAATAAATGAAAGCTCCACCACATCTACTCTTCTCTTACTATCTCTCCTTTCTTCCATAATGCACCCCAGTCCAGAGCCAACCAGTCAAATGAACCCATTTCACAAACATTTCATAAATACCCATTTTAGAGTTATACAAATAAAAAAAGCATAAAACATACAGTAGACCTATAATATATCATGTATATATAGTACAGTATATTCTAAATTTTGTCATTATTTTAATTCATCAACATGAAAAACAAAATCAGTGAATACTTGTTTTCCCTCTGTATTTCAACTCCCTATTGTTCCCCCTGGTACTGAATATACAGTCCCCATTTAATCACACATACACCCACAAATACACACATATAGTGCTGTAGACAATTAAAAAGTCAATACATTGTTGTGAAAAGCATTACATTTAATATGTTTCAAATAAGGAAAGCTGAGATAGTGTAAGGTAATGGAACATTTCTTTTCTTGTCCCTGAGCAAAGAACAATGCACACCAAACTACTGCATGGAGTCTGTGAACATCCAACACATGTGATAGATATGCAGTCGCACCAATTGCAATTACCATGTGAAAAGTGGGAAATAAAGCTTCTAAATATTCTTTAATGCTTAAGCAAATAATTAAGAATAACATGAACATGGCTAAGGCCAATGAGATATCGGGAATAGCACTGTCCAACTAACACGCAGCACTGTGATTTCTTACATGTTATACAGATGGTAAAAGGCTGCCTTCCTAACACCTGCTGTGTATCAAGAATCAGCACATTTAATGTAAGAAAATGGTATAAGGCTATTAAGGCTTAGGAAAATGTTTGAATATTTTCAGCCCAGTTTGTAGGCATATTGCAGAATGTTGTTTTTCATTTTACATTGCCAAAAAAGCAAACAAGTTCTGCATTTAACATAAAAGCATGCAGTAGTAATATATTTTTATCACAATTTTATATAATTTTATATCAGTATAACAGGAAATGATTAAGACTAGGTAAAAGACAGTTCTGTCTCACACAGGTAGCCAGCCAATCAGGACGCACCTACTGATCACATGTGTCTCACACATTATATAAGGCAGGACCTCACTGATGTTTCCTTCTAACTTCACTTCTTATGTCTTCTTAAGAAACTGATAAAGAAGATGACAGCCATACTGTTGTCATCCTAAGGAACACATGAGAAGGCATCAACATCAGAACACAAGAGGGTTGTGATCTGTAAAAACTATCACTGGCTGCAGAGTAAGCCACGAAATGCCGGAGGGCCCAGAGCATTGCTAGGACTTCTTTTTTGATCGTACTATACTTTCACTGAGCTGCAGAGAACTTTTTAAAAACCTAACAGACCGGATGATTAAAGGAATCTTCCTGTAGCAATACAGCACCAGCTCCAATACCACTTGCGTCAACTTCCAACTTGAATGGTACTGCAAAGTCTGGTGCTGACAGTGCTAGGGAGCTACAGAGAAGAGTTTTGACAGCCTGAAAAGCCTGCCCAAATCAAACTCTTAGTGGGGCTAAGGAGGTCTGTCAAAGGGGACACAGTGGAAGCAAAAATCAAAAAGCAGTAGTCTCTTAACTTAAGTCTGCAACTTCACCTGCTCTGTCTTGCTACTAAGCAACTGAATATATTCACTTAAGTCTTAGCTAGGTAGCTACAAACACAAAGTAACACTACCACACAGGACAAGCGCTACAAACTAAGGCACAGTTAAGGTAACACTACCACACAGAACAAAAATGTTATGAAAACAAAAGCGCAGTTAATATTACCGTAGGCCTACACAAAACCAAAAGCAAGCAATAAAAACTTACAAAGTACTTGGCTGATACCAGTAGCATTTTCCACAACTATTTCAGTCCACACAGTATAGAAATGGCATTAACAATACTGCCACCCTTATATGAAACAGTGCAACTCAAGCACTAAACAATACTAATCTTCCCCCACTGAGAAGAAAGTAGGTCACACAAAATGTAGTCCCTGCAAAAAGCATGTGACACACATGCACAAACACAAAGCTCACACAGACTAAATGAAAGCATGAGCACTGGCAATTGTTACTCAAACTGCCAGACTAATCAGTGTTACAAATGTTCTAGAGGAACAAAACTACAGCCTAGCATTTCATTGAAATTACTGCATATAACAAAATAATATAGCTCTGACTCCCTATATTCACACAGAATGCAGTGTGTGTGAACAAACGACAGTGAATGCAACCACATGCTATCGCTAGATTAGAAGTTGACATTTCTAACTGATTTAATCTAGAATTTACTTGGATTCCTCTCTACCCAAGAGACTGTCATTCTATCTAACAGGAACTCAACTAGTCTTCATTGGTCCTAGTCCTCATTCTCAGGCACACCAGGGGGCACCCCCAGGTTACCACACAAAAACAATGAAGTGGTGATGGTCACACCAACACCTGCAGGCTTACTTAACCAGGAAAGCTCTAAAAATGAAAAATCTACCTCAAGTGGCAACATCAACATGAACCATCTAACTGACAAACAAAATACAACCTGAAGTTTTAGAGGTTCAAAGATTAACTCACTTACTCTAAGATGAGATTTGAACGAGCCCCCATATCATCTTGAAAACCACAACATAAGGAAGGACATGACACCGGGTTAGATGCAAAAGAATACATTTATTTACAAAAAGACAAAAAGGATAAAGTAATGAAAAACTGGCTCTTGTGTCAAGGAGTCGAAAGAGAATGAGGGAAGAGGAAGGAGCTACCTTTTTAGACCCAGCCCACATCCTCACACAGGTGCCCTCAGTCAGTCATCAGTGAACTACACTTATAACAAAAAGACATAAAACAGACACAGACAGACACACAGACAACAGGACACACAATGACATGTAAGAGTACAATAATGCCTTACATGTATGAAACAATCAACTTTGATTCATCATCACTGTTTTGTAAAAAGTTGGTCATCTGTTGTGTGTTCCTTAACCAACTGCTTCTGTCTCTCTGGATGATTGGGAGACACAGTCCTGGCAAAGTTTTAAACCAGAACATATATTAGCACATATAACAATTATAGTTTGAAAATGACCATGCAACCAAGTATCCTTTTCACTGGGATCTTTTGTCTGAGAGCTTTTAAATCTACAGTCTGGCTATAAGTTTCAGGAAAAAAAAAAACCTTGTCAGGGTATGTAGTAACTGTTTACATTTAATACTGGCACTGAACTCACTAACTCTGCCATTAAGCCCTGCTACCATACTATGTCACTGAGACTTGAATTCATTTCAAAGTCCAGCCCTTTGTCACTCATACAAATGACCACCAACCACTTCCCAAAGGAACCCAATTAGTGAAATTATCCAGTATAACATTTTGTTGGAATTTAACCTGAGGGAACTGTGGGGACCAAGAGTGCTAAGTCAACACTTCCCTAGAGAGAGAGAAGGCTTTCTTTGGTCACGTTGCCTTTTTCACATAATGAATTTCAGGACTTCCCTTCCCTTGGGCCTTTTAAATATTGCACAGTAGATGTCTATTTGTGCTCCATGGCAGAAATCATATTTTCATAGTTCAAAATTTTCCCAACATCATGGAAGATGCACAAATGTTTACTGAGGAAGACAAAACTGTAATTGGACAACTCACAACGGTGAATTACTGACAGTGATTGCAATCTGCACAAGTACTAGTTGTCTAAAACTGAGCTTCTGTTGTGTCAGAGGCAGGTTGCAAGCACACCAAAACTCCATGTTTTCTGATGGAAAATAAATCAAGGATTTAAATGTTACTTAAAAATGAGGCAACCATATTTGTATTTTGTTCAGACGCTTATTTATTATTTACTGCCAAACTGGATGTAGGAGCTTTAAAAAGGAGAATTCCCTGTCTGAATTTTCACCTGGACTTGGAAGTCAAATTTGTGCTTTTAAAAAATAAAATGCTACATGTAACGCAACCCAATAGAAATATTCCAGAGCCGTAAGACTCTGTAACATTTAGCCTCTAACAAGAAACAGAAGGATCAATCTGTTCCCTTTTCACCAATAAAGCCATGCACACAATATAAAAAAAGCACATGCACTTGTGGCTCCCCTTTTGGGAGTACATCTAACAGAAATCAATAGTTCCCTTTGAGAAGCGCAGTACATATATGCAACAGTTTGTTTCAGAGTGTAGAGAGAGAGAATCTTTCTACGCTGACACACATCCTACTTCTCTGGTGCAGAGATTGACAAGGTTCCTCCCTTCCTCCCACAGTGTCTCTCAAATTACACATACACAAAGGCAGAGGTTAATAAGGTGTAGGTGCACCTCATTGACTGAGTGGACTGCTGCTGCTGTTTCCATTTACTAACATTTCCACCTTGTTCCACCAAAAAACATATTCAGATTGTTTTTTAGTAAACCAAAGAGAGACAGTGACATTATCATACCATATTAAAATCTGCTCTATCTACTCTCCTTGATACCCTTATTTGTTCCTTCTCTTTTCCTCCTGCCTCCTCTCCTGTCCTAACCATCCATTATCAAATCACCCCCACCTCACTCCATGTTTACCCTGTATTTTCAATTAAACACCATGTACTGTAAAACAAACAATGTGTAAAATACTTAAAGAGATAAATGCTATATATTTGAAGAGCTGTATTAATTGATACCATCAATTAGAAAAGGGTTTATTAAACTTGAGGATAATTTGAGGTAAGCCATGTGGCTTTTCAGAATGAGAACAGCTTTTGTGCAAATCCTGGCACAGATTGTACTCTTTCACCCATGAGAATAACTCGGCAGAGGGAGTCAAGTGTTCTCTTGCAGATAATCAGTTGTTTAAGCTTTAAGGTTTCTCCAGTAGCCAAATTGTTTGGGACCAAAGCATGACTGAACTACTGTCCCTCTTTCACTTGCTGATGAAGCAGTATTTCAGAGAGCCAGATGCTATTGGTTGCACAAATTAATCTTTTATAAATCAGTCCTATGGAGTGTGTTATATGTGCTGAAATGTGCAAAAATTGTAAATGTGTATGTGGTCAGCTGTGTTTTCTTCTACTTGTGTTGTGTTTGTGCTGTCTGTTGGTGGCAAAGGCCCTGCACAGCTATCACCCACACAGGTGATTTCATTTATTTTGGCTGACCAGACCTCTTCTCAGGTCTGAGTAGAATCTCCCTCCCTCTCCAGTTAGTTATGTTGCACCTGTTGGGGTGGGGCAAATTACACCTTCATCATTCTAATTAGTTCAGTGAATCTAGTGACCTCATGTACACCCAGCATAGTTTTGCACACCTTTAACTTGAGCAGAGGTCTAATCAGTCAGAATAACTGAAAACCACTGTGGGGATACGCAGGGCCTTTAAGGTAAAATAAGTGGTTACATGTTAAATGGGTCCATGGTTAAGCACCACCATTTCTCATTATATCGGTCTGTCTATTTAGATAATGTAAATATTTCTCCTACTAAAATGTCATTCTCAGGCAGAGAAAGCTAGGAAACTGACAGACCATTGAAATAGTCCTAAACTGAACAATACATCCTCATTATTAAACTACAGTGTAGGTCGCAACCTTTGTTGTCATGGCAACAGTAAACATCACAACATTACAATCAAAAAAAATGTCTGAACTCTCAGTTGGAAACATGACATTTACATTTGGAAATGGGAATCAAACAATGGTCTCCAGCAGCAAGGTCCACTTTTTGCCTTCAATCTATCTAGCTGTCTAGATGTCATTTGAACTCAATCACTTCCCCAGGTCATAATTACTACGTAGCGTAAACAAAACTATAAGTAATTTTTGCTGGCCTGAATGTAGGACCTATACTGTAATTTTTCTTGTGAAGACAGACTGAAACTGAATGTGATAAAAGCTTGAAATATGTACTTGGTAATCCAGATGAAATATGGTAATAGAGTTGTGGGTCTCAATAACTGAAACGTTTATAATGACACCTCCCTAAATAAACAACCCATGGTGAAAAGGAAAAAAAATACTGTACATCTCGGATTCTCGGATTTTTTTTTTTGTATAGCGCATACATTAGTTAAACACAAGAATGGCCGGTAAATTGTATTATGCCGGTATGTTATTGTTTGTTTGTTTGTTTTTCCAATTCAGCATTATTTACCAAATTTTAGGGACTTGCTGTTCAGGTAATTTTCCATTTTGGTTCTTTCTGTTGTCTGTTTCTTTCATTTCAGGTAAAGATTTACCCCAACACATCCCTCAAATTCACCCTCTTGATACGTGTGCAGTCTAGATTGGAAATGTACTGGGTCTTTCCCAGGTCTCCCAGTTGCACTGCACAAAATAGTTCTGTTTAGATGCCTGAACCACATCACTGGCTCCTTTCAATGTGCATTGTACATCATTATGAAGAAGAATGGATGTTCCCTCTATTTATGGGTGGAACAGATGAGAGTACAATGACTATAGATGCAGCACTAATGTGCCTGTTTGACCTCACACTCCATACTACATACCCTGACAAGAACAAGACCTGGATATGCTTGAAAACCTTTACTTGGACCAACCACTTTCTCCAAACCCAAAAGGGGGCATTCCACTATATTCCCTGTGTTCTCACAGTTGGAGCTGCTGACCCTCATCCTAACCACACTTGAATGCAAACTGTTTGTGTGCATACCAACAAGACTATGGCATCAACGAAGCGCAATAACGTGCCAAAATACACCACCAAAGCACTTTGGCAGTGCAAGTTGCCGACAGATTAAATGACAAGACTTAGCATACTTGGTCTTGGCAGAACCAAATACATTAATATGCTTAACTCACTGTCAAAAATGTGGGCATAGCTTTCATACAACCTATTGGCTACATTTCCGCATGGAGAATGGCAATCAGGGGCAGGAGATCCTCAGTCTTTTTTTCCACCACCTGCTTCCTTTATTTCCCACTCTTTATGATGACACACTTCCCTCCCCATCTCAAGTGATCTGACGGTTTCGAGAAACTTGAGGCAAGCTGAAATTCTTTCTCCACAGTTTCTCCAAAATGCTCCCACACACAGTTGTTTCTGCAACCACACAATCTGCGGTCCCTCTGGCCTGCAGGTAGCTGTCTGATATGTCAGGACTTCTTTTGCCCCTGAGTTTCAGTCTGATGGCTTTCTCCACAGGTTTCTGCATGCTACTGCTTCTGCCATAAAAGGCACCGACAATGCTCTGACCACGGCTCAGAGCGGCTGCTTTGTGTTACAGTACATGTTCCAGTTAAATGCTCATATATTTTCCCTTAGGGAATTAAGGATTACATTTCTACATCTCCAGGAATACAATTTCTTGGCACTGTTTAATACATAAGATCTTGGTAATGACTTTGTAGTTAGCAGCCTTTTAAGTGACATGTTTTATAAACTGTCCTCAAGTCAGCAGGTGTTCCCCTCCAACAGGATCAATTTAAACCTTCCACCTGTGTATATGTTTGGGTCTGCAGGGTGGCCCTTAGCAGTCCTTAACACAGAGTGATATCTGAATGACCATTACCAAGACATCAATTTCTATTCAATTGCCTTCTGGGATTATATCTTGGTAATAAATTATGCCAGGATCAGACACAATATTTTTGTCTTTCACAATGGTCATTGTGTCAGATTAGGTGTTACATCTGCTCCTGCTGTCTCCCTTGACACTTCCTCCACAAATTATGTGTCTTTCTGAAAGTCACTTCCCAGTAGCTCTCTTCCTCTTCTCACTGTGTGTGTCTGTGATTATCTGAGTGGAGACAGGTGCGCTGGAGTCAGAGCAGTGCCCCACCAGCTGCACTCAATCCTGCAATCAACCCCGTCTATATATTATCAGCTCTGCCACACACACTCTGCCAGATTGTAGTCTCTGTTTGGTCAGTACTATGTTTCCAGTTGTTGCTTCATATTGAAGCCTTTTGCTAGTTACCTGTTTCTTTGTGCATTATCTGAAACTGTTTCCCTCTCCCCTGCAGTTCCATGTGCTCTGCCCTCTAGCCCCTCTCTCCTAGACCTTGTATCATCTTGCCTACTCTCTTCTCCTAACCTGGATACCTCACCTTTGGGCTCTCCACCTGGCTCTACTCTGAACCATTCCCTGGGCCTCACCTAGCTAACTAAACCCTGCAGTCCTGAAAATAAATACCAATTTCTCTCTAGTCCTGTCTCTGGCCTGTATGTGTCAATACTTGGCTTCACCTGCTTAATTGCCATGTAACATTAAGCAGTCAGTGCTATAAATTCTTGCTGTGTCTTGTAGGAATGTGCAGAGGGCCCAGTATTTGTATTCAAATAAAAGTGGAAATAGGCTTATAAATCATGTTTTTATTACGCTCTTAATTATAGAAAATATAAGCACCCCCAACTTTGGGAGTGATGTCCTAATAAGGAAATGTGCATCATGTAGCAGGTCGATGTAACTTCCCTCATTGAGACCTGCTGATAGATGTAACAATGGAGCAGAGGAGAGAGACTGAGATACCGATGTAACCAACCTGTGCGCTGGTATTTGACATGGTTTTATTTTCTTTCTGAAAACAAATTTTTAAATTATTTGTGTTGTGGATTTTCTGAGCTGTAGTTGGCAGTTTCGGTGGAGGGAGAAGAAGCACACACATTTTTGATCTCTTTGGCTGAGTATGTTTTTATTGTTTACTTGATCAAGGAGAACTGTAAACGGAAAGCATCTGAGTTTGTCTGACTCGGATGCTATCTCCTCTCATTCTCTCCTCTGAAAGTCTGAGTCTAGTCTATAACCCAAGCAGATTGGTCAACAATATGAGAAATTAGCCTAATTGGTTAATTAGTTTCAAAACATAAAACTGTGACCCCTCAAGTCATATTGCATTGAGCCTCAGGTCATTTGTTTGTGTTGTCAAGTAAGGGTCCATTCTGGCCTTGGTTTGCCAGTAAGGCTCTTGCTTTTCAATACAAAACATGCAGCTGTCTTCTGTTTGACAAGCTGACAGAACAGCGTGACCTCTTAAGTCAATCTTTGACCTGAGCTCTGTACCTAAAATATGTA
Organism: Euthynnus affinis; assembly: GCA_029490765.1. Classification (NCBI taxonomy): domain Eukaryota; kingdom Metazoa; phylum Chordata; class Actinopteri; order Scombriformes; family Scombridae; genus Euthynnus; species Euthynnus affinis. The sequence continues at coordinate 17,118,336 of CM055854.1, forward strand.
ACCCTTTAAATATTGAAAATTCCATGACAAGTTGTATGAAACAAATATTCATAAAAACCCACTATTTGTGCTTTGCCAAATAATGTATTTGTATTCGAGCACACCCCTAGTGTCTAGGTTGGAAGACTGGCAATCCCAACCAATCATCGTTCACGACCTTGCGCAAGTTCATAGGGTCAAGAAATTGCCAATTATGGCTACAGAAGCACTGTGTGTGATACTGGCAGTCTTGTGTTCCGAAAAGAAAAGATAAATCAATTGTGGACCCCTTCCTGGACATCATAAAGAAGAAATATGGGATGTCAGTCCTTAAAAGAGAACTTGAGATAACGAATGTGTTAACATGTCAAGAACATTACATAAATGCAGCTAGCTACCAGGTTCATTGTATGTGAACAAGTCTCATTTAGGGAAAATGATTGGGGGGTTGGGCATTGTATGCTCTGGTAAATGAAGATACATGGTATTAACATATGTGCACCAGAGAGCATCTCTCATCATATCGGTCAACGTCAAGGAGCACATCACAGGAGATGTCAGACTAGGCAGGAAAATACAAAAAAATTCAGACTTTTCATCAGAGTGTTTTGGGACGTCTCAGACGCCACACAACTGTTCTTCGATTATGGCACACTATAAGGCCAGTTCGTTGTTCCCAATATTCATAATTGGGCCTGACACTGGAAGTTTGTCAGCAACAAAAAAAACGTGTCAAAGTCGAGCTGAATTCGTGTAGACTGATCCTGGCATTAGGGGAATGACAACTTGTGTGAGCTGATGGTAATTCACTATGTATGCAAGCTGTCAAATACATGGGCTGAGGTCTTTCTTTGATCAAAGCTTATGAAGAGTTTGATGGGGTGTAATAAAGATAAAGGGAGGAGAAGTGGAAAGAGGTTATGTAGTAGAGAGGATACAAAAAAGTCCTTAGTTTTCTTCCAGTTCTACAATTGTTCCCTCACCACTGTGCACCCTGTGTACAAATCAAATGAAAATGGCTAAACGTGAAAAAATACAAACAGCAATTTTAAACGTACTAAACTTACATAATTAATAGTTCTTTAAGTTCAAGGGTCTCTAGGGGTTCTTAGATCCCCAGATAAGAAAACTGAGTGAGAGGTTAAGAAGATATAGATATAGATTCCATAGTTCTACCTCCACACACAAAATGTTAAATATATAATAAATGTTATATAACCAGAGTATTTAGTATCTTCCTTGTGTTTTTAGTACATTTATTATACAAAGCCCAGTCAGCAATACTTAAAAACATTTAAGGCAAAAAAGTTTCTAATCTCTAAAAGTTGATTTTGAATAGAAGCTAATAGCTGCCTCAGAGTCAGAAAAATGAGAAGTCAGGGTAGAGTATGCCAAAACTAGTTTCCCAAAATGCAAAATACACAAAATATAAAGAAATAGACTAGAAAATGAAAAAACCTGAAGGAGTTCCATGAAAAAACATGACATTTTCATGGACATTTTGACTTATGATAGAATGAAAAGCACAGGTGTTACTAATAAAATTCAACTAAATGGAGTTCGGCCATCCTTAATTTTATAATTTACACATGTGCTTTTCTACTGTGACATTTCAAAATCTTCTGTGAAAAGGGCCTGTGGTATTCGTCATCATCATTCAGCGGAAGAATAAGTTTAAGATCAGAAAGTCTGTTAGGACCTGAATGGTAAACCATAAGAAACAACAGTAACATGTTTGCCAAATATCTCCACTGCTTTCTAAACTGAGTCTGCGTTTTAACTTGATCTGTTCCCTGAAATGGTTCAATCTGTTTTTTGCTTGTGATCCACAGGCAGGTTCACATTGTCAGTGCTTACTTTCATATAGCCAGGCCTGTTTCCACAGCGCTGTGCCAATGCTCTAGAAAGGTCTGGCTGCACCCACTATCAAATCTGCTACAGAGGAAAAAAATACTCTGGCTTCTTTGTATTTCTTTAAACCAGTCACAATTGTTTTGGGCAGTGCTAAGCCCAGGATGCAGCAACAGTACAGTGCCCTTGTAAAAAAATAGTATTGGGGAGAACTTGAGTCCTGGCATTAAAATGGCTAAATCTCTGCAAAAGAAAATGCCACAAACCACTAAAAGACATATGTTGGCTGTGTGATACAACTTGATTTAAAAAAAGACAAACAAACATAACTTGCCATTTCCAGCATGTAGGTTGCCAGCTTGGTGGCTATTGTTTCCTGCATCAACAGGGATTTTGAAAACTGTAAGACGCTAGGGGAGGAGAATGCCACCTGAAATAGCCGGCCAATGGCAAGCTTATACCAACAGTGCACATCTGGGGAGTCAGGGTAGTCAGTATTTAATCCCCAACTAGCACATTAGTATGTGGGTTGTTATGGACACTTGTACACCTCTATAGCACACCTGCAAGATTACTGTTATCAACAGAGTGCACATATGTCATCCATTTAGTGCAATTTTAAAATCTGTCCCTGTAACTTTTTTTCAAAATAACTCTGTTCCTGCTCTGAGAAGACAATAATATTGGCTTCTGTGTTGACAATGAAAGCAGCTGGCCCCCTCTATATTTTGTAGCAGCAAAAAATCTATAAATATAATCTTCAAGGCAATAAAGCACAATTAAGAGGGTCTGTAGTTTCCTGTGCTCTCACTGTAGTGACTGTCTGATCATCATCATTCTTGTCTCAGTCTTTCTTTCTCTCTCTCTCTCTACATCTGTTGGTTCACCCATTTCTGTTGACGACTCAATGAGCCAATAGTCTCATTTAAATGCAATGACCAATTAGTGTGTAGTCTTTGTCTTCACTGTGGCTCTTTGCTGCTCTAAGAAGGTAACAAAAGAAAGTAGTTGAAGTGAATTAGGGCATAATGAAAGGTAAGCAGTTTTTTTTTCTTTCCATAGTTGTGCACAAGTACACATGTTTCATGGGTGGAAGTCCTGTGGCAAACATCCAGTCCTGAAGCCAATTGTTTCTTTATTTCACTATAGATATACCTACTGTAGATATTGCATGTAAAAAATCTAAAGTTTTTTGTATGTCTTTTATTTTTATTTATTTATTTAATTTCACAAAAAACCTGGATGCAGCTAATGTAATTTTCTGCCATGCTGTACATTTTGGCACAACATACTAAAGACACTATGAGCCTTGAAATCATCAACCATTCTGCTATGAGGTTAGCTGACCTGGGTAGTAACATAAAATTCAAATAGTTTCAGCTTTTTACAATTTTATGTGGTTGTTTCCAATTGATTTTACTAGTTCAATGTCATACCAAGCAACTTGAAAGAGGAAGAGAACCATGCTTTAGTATGAGGCTTTGTGTGAACTGCTCACTTTCTTTGGAGTCTGGACATGTGCAGAAGGAAAGCTAAAGACGAAAAATCTATACACAAAGGAGATAGAAAACAAAGTAGAGAAAAATAGAGGGACATATGGCAAAGGAAAAAGCCAACACAGGAGATATAAAACAAAGTGAAAGTCATGAACAGCATTCCAGTGGTCAAGATAATTGCCAAAAACGAGCTGTGAATGCATCTTGAGTCAAGAGGTCAAAAAACAGCATTTGGGTTTCGTTAGATCAGGAGGAATCAGACACACACACATACTGAACAATGGCACAAATAAATTAACACTAAAACTCTGAGGCACATGAGGCTACTTTTTTTTTTATTTATCCCTTTGGCATTTTCATTACAAGGAGAACCAATTATGGTGGTGCAGCCTGAATCTAACATATTATGTAGTCTCTAATATCAGTGCAATATCGGCACCCAGAGGAGAATGAATCGGACACTATTAAATATTGTATTTGTTCTGCTAGTTCAGGTAATCTTGGGATAAAATGTAATAACGAATAATTCAATCTCCATTTATTCTCTGTGAAATTCCATTCTCCAGTTGTACTGAATGAACACGCTGTCATGTACTTATAAGAAAATTAAAGACTATGTAAGGCCTTGAGTTATTATAGTACCTACTCTGTACTTATCAAGGGGGCAATACTTCTAAAAAGGAGTAATCTTGTGTAAAAATAATTAATTTTTTTTTTAATTCTAAGAGGTCTTGATGATAATGTGCAATTATTTCAACATATGAGGGACAGAAAAGAGAAGAGTTACCCAATCATGGCTATGGTTCTGTATATGAACTGTAAGTGCTCAGCAGAAATGAATCCAATCAGGCTAAAATGTAAAATGAAAAAGTTCAATATTCTATACTATTTTCACACTTATAAGGGACAACAGTGGCAGCATCATGTGGAACAATCAATTTATTTGGATACTGTGGAGTTTCTACGACACTATTCAATAAATTATGTAAATTAATTTCTGCATAACACTGATAACATTTAAAATTGTAAACAGAATGTTAGAAGTTGGTTTGGTAACTGTAATTATTTATACAGTATATGAAGCATTTTTAATGATTCTTTTATTCTACTTCATCCACAGCATTGAATAGCATATAATTATGGCAGCTTATCCAAAGCTGCATGAGGCTTTGAATAACAGTACAAAAATCTTACCACAATTATAGCCAGTTTTAACATAAGTGACCCCAAATGAAAATGAGATCCATATGAATTATCTGTTGTACCCATTGAATACAATTTCTTCCACTTTACATACAACCTCCCATTCACCTCAAATGAGTATAAAGCTACATTCTTTCAACCTGCTATATGTCTTGCCATGCTTTTAGAATATGTACTTGTTTGCTGAAGGCATTTGTCTTATTTCTCAAATAAATGCCATAGCAGTATGCTAATGGTCGACTGACGTGTGGATTTACAGTGCAGACATTAGCCCACATCAGTATTGAACTTTGGCCTTTGGCCCTGATGGGAATAGAAACAGACAAACAGGCAGGCACAGACCTTTACTGCCAAAGGTAGAGGTCTCAAGAGAAACAGAATAAATAATGCACTTTCTCCCTCAAGTACTTCAGTTATAATGCCCTTGAGCAGGGCACTGATGAGAGAAATCAGTATGCTTATTAAATTCCCAAACCAAATAATTATTTTTCATAATAGTTTCTCATGTTGTTGATTCAGTGAGGACTTCATGAACTGCTGGAATTTCTGGCTTTAAAACTCACTTTCAGCCTGGTCTCTGTGTTTTGGATCAATAAAGTAACTATGCACTCAGGTTAACTTTTTTAAAACACAAATGCACCCAGCTACACCACAAAACTACTCACACAATCGTTAGAGCGCACTGTGATGGCACTTTGAGCACAGGGTTTGGTTGACGCAACACAACCTGGACAGTTGTAATATTCTGTTCAACTGTGCTTCTCTCTCAAGGGGGTGAGCAGATCACTTTCTCTGGATGAGAAATTGTGGATTTATTTGAGACACAAACGGTGTATACAACAACCCCCCCCCCCCCCCCCCCCCCCCGCTGCATATCTCTCAAGCAATCCAGTGTGACTTTGAAGAATCTTTGCAGACATTTTCTTCAAGCCAAACCAAAATGACATTGCGTTCCAGGTCACAAATTCATTACACTCAGTCTGTTTCCAAAGTGTTTTCTAGCTCTGAGTCATGGCTAACCTGACTAATCAAAGGGGACATGAAAGTGTTGCTCCTTTTGAACCAGAGTCATTAGTAGCAGCAACCTCGGGGACTCAGTGCCATTGCTAACATTGCATTGCCCAATCACAAAGTTAACAACTGGATTTAACCAGTGCTGGTCTGACTATTGAGTGGAATTCTACACTCAAGTTTCAGAGTGCAGCTCTGTTTGGCTCTCTGATGTCTCCAACTGGATGCCTGCCTAAGATCTCAGATGCAACAAGACTCTTTGGTTAGAAAATCTACACTTGTATCCTGCCAGAGGTTTTAGGGGGGTGGAGAGGATCTTCCGTAAAATATCAAACCCCCCACACGTGTGCATCAAACCAAGGGCTCTCTCTCCTTTTCAACCACAGTTAAAAATTAGCTGTGAAAACCAGTCAGCTGCCCCGTCCAGACGCCAAGCAAAAGGCCATATCTACAATTGAGGTAGATCAAAGCCCCCCCTGGAGTAATCTCTAGGCAACAATGATTCCAAAGCAACTGGACTTAGATTTGTCTTATGAAGACGTTTCGCCTCTTGTCCAAGCGGCTTCATCAGTTCGTAACGCATCGGTCTGACTAGTCCTCAGTAGTCTGACAACACAGTTAAGCAGTTTATTTCAAACCCGGCAATACCCTCAGACAGGCTACCACACTCCCAAAAAAGTTGGTATACGCTGTCCAATGCAGCGAAGAATGCAAAGACCTTTTTATATTGGGGAAACTTTGACCAATATAGCACAGCACAGCACAGAAGGGCAACCTCTTCAGGTCCAGTTACAGCTGTCTATTTACATCTTAAGGAAAAGGCTCACTCCTTTGAAGACAGTAATGTCAGAATTTTGGACAGAGAAGACAGGTAGTTTGAAAGAGGAGTTAAAGAAGCTATCTATGTTAAAGTTGAAAAACCATCCCTAAACAGGGGAGGTGGTTTGAGACACCATCTATCACCTATTTACAATGATACACTTTCGACCATTCCCAGGAATTTTAAGAACAAAAGCTGCCCGAAACTAACAACAAGTGACTCTAACGAACAGAACGACTGTCGTTCACAGGCAAATGCACGTCATGCCTAACGACTGTAATCTGCCAGTAGCCCCATTCACTCCTAACGACTGTCGTTCAAGGGGAGGACTCACAGACCAAAACAACACTAAGGTGAAACTCCACTAACGAACTATTGTCTTAGAAAATGGTTGGGCGGTCACTTTCGCATAGATAAATACCTGGGTCTATCTCCACTGAGTTGTCAGACTAGTGAGGACTAGTCAGAGTGATACGTTACGAACTGATGAAGCCGGCTGGATAAGAGGCGAAACGTCTTCATAAGACAAATCTAAGTCCAGTTGCTTTGGAATCATTGTTGCCTAGAGATAAATATAACCTGGACAAATGAGAATATACACAGACCCCTGGAGTAAGTAGACATCGGAACAGGATTAGCAAAGAACTGCTAATGACTATGGAGAGCCAGGGTTGGGAATACACAGGATAAGCAAAGATAAGCCATTGGGCTCAGCAGTTCTCTGATTGGCCTGACACTTCTTTGAAGTCCCTCACCTTACTGTACCTATAAAGATCATCTCTGGAAACAAAGAGTTGGATTCATTTTGTTACTGGTACAAAGTCATATTCTTTCTCAGTGTTGAGACCAACTTCAGCAGACACTTCCTCATCTGAACTCCATGCAGCAGCAGCGCCTTCTCATCCTTCCTGACGGCACCATCTCACTCAATAGCTACCAGCCCAAGGAAACGCAAGTAGCATGCTTCTGTTCTGCTAACTGAGTGTATTAAAAAGCTTAACCTGCTTAGAATTTAACTTTAAAATTGCCACCCCGGTTTACCAGCTGCTTCCAGGGATGATCATTAGCCAGTCTGTGTTTGTTAATCTTTTGCACATTCTTTTCTAACAAGCTCTGGTTCTACATTGATTCATTCACTGTAATGTCATTGTTTGTCTAGTAAGTTTTGTTTTGTGTTATTGTTTGGTTAGTCTTCCAGTAATAAATGTTTTGTGTATAAGGTCATTGCCCCTTGGTTTTCTGTAACTTACTTTCAGTCACTTTACGTATCCGACCCTTTTTCTAAGTGCAAATTAATCCCTTTCAAAGGTTGATTTTGTGTCAAAGATTCTCTCGATTGATCACCAAGAGAAGCTAGTTGTTAGTGTTATTGTGTCGATTCCATAGCTATATCGCTGGCCGAATAATTGAAGAAATCTTGCATGGTAATTCTACTTAACACTAAAATTCCATAAACTGAGCTAAAATTACCCTACACAGCCCTGGTTAATTTGGTGCCCTAGGCAGGATTTTAGTTGGTGCCCCTTCCGTTACAGCCAATTCCACCACCAATGTTCATGCACTCATTCAGAAACAATAAAATAATTAAAATATTTCAAAAGTGCATCTGAAGAGATAAGAAGAGTATACGCACCACTGAGTGTTAAATTATATTAATAAAAAAAGCTTCCAATGATGAAACCCAGCTAATAATAGCACCTAAGCCCCATTATATCCCAAAACATTCTAAATACAAATAGCAAGGGTAGACTGAGGGCAAATGCAACATCTCAAATTGCACCAATCAGAAACAAGACAGAACCATGAAACTTGTTATGGACATCATCCCTCTCTGCCCGCCGAAGGGCAAACTGATGTCTCTTAACTATATCTGAAGGGAAACCTTGTTTTTGTGTGGTGCTGTTTCTTTTGCTTATTCAATAGAAATAGATTTCATATTTGTATAACTATGATTAATTATACTATTTAACTTAAACTGGAATTAATTGTTCATCAATATTACATTGTTTAATCTATATTTTTCGGAGTTTATTGTTGTCCTTGGAATGTACATGACATCAAAACCACTAATTATTACAATTGCTCCCGGTCTCCCCTACACCTGCCATTCATGCACAAAACATCTATCTACTAAACGAAGGAATCTCTGTCTGTATGTCTGAACCATTCATTGGATCAACTCCACACTTAGCAGGTGAATGGCTGGGGAACAAAGGGAGCGCAGTAATGAATTTGGTGGAATTTGGATACGCGATACATTTAATATTTATAATCTTTGAATAAACCAGTGCTCAATGAGTCGTTCCACTCTGTGCAGGGGCAGGGTTGAGCTTCAGGGCTCTGCTGACTGACTCCAGCAGAGAGAGAGCAGATACAAGGTGCACTAGGCTACTAGGGTACCACAGGACCCCAATACATCAGTATTTTTAAAAAGCACTAGGCTTAAGCAAACAATTAAAGCTGTAAGCAGCGTTGGTCAGACTCTGGCTCGTTGGGATCAGATTATTTTGCTTTTTAAAAATGAGGGATATTTCTCACAAGTGCAGTGTGCTTTTATTTTGAAAGTTTGATAGACAGGATGAGAAATTTCTGCAGGGTGAGACAGTTTTGGACCCATTCACTAGAATTTCAATTAGCAAATTGAAAACTCTTGATGAGTTTGTGTGTAAAACAAATTAATTTCCTGATTTTCATCAAATCTATTTTTAGAAAAGGAAAGATTTTTAACCCACATGACCTGGTCAAAGTTTGATTGAAATGTGTATTATCAGGTGTGTATAGACAATAAGTAACTGCAACTGGACACAGAAAAATACTAATTTGAATGGGGAGTGTGAGTGAATCCACATCTTTTCGAACATTTACTGCTTAAACATAGTTTTAGATACAGACTTCATTTGAACTTTAAATGAGTCACAAGACTTTGACCTACAAATCTTCAATTTCAATTTTTTTTCTATCTTCTACTGTTTCTGAGATATTAGAGTACGAGTTTTAAAATCTATTCATGCTCCACCTCTGATTTTATGAGTGTGTATTGAGGAATGTTTCACAGTGACATTACCAGGAGCAGATGGAGAGGAGGATTTTAGAGTACACTTCTTGTGAAATATCTTCATGAATCCCATGACTTTGGCCAAATCTTACATTAAAAATCACATTTTAGTGGGAAATTTTGTCATGAATCTATTGATACAGGTTTGAAAGTGGTCAGACTTATAGTTTAGACATCAGAAGCCTTTGTTTGGTACAAAGTTCATGCTCATAGATTGCCTCCATATATGATTTGTAGGTCTTGATGAGATGAATAAGTGAGTTTTGGTTTAATCTCTACAACATTCCTATCGGCCGTGGCAGTCATTTTAGTTACATAGGTGGCGCTAGAGCTGATGTGCATGCCAAATTTGGTGAGTTTTTGAGCATGTTTAGGGGGTCAAATTTAGGGTTTAAGTGACATAACAATACAGAAACAAACAAACACACAAAAAACAATGGAGTCCTTGCCCTTAGGCGGAGACTACTGTTTTACAGTAGTCCTCTGCCTTTTGGGCTCGGTCCCTAATGATATTAGGGAACAAACTGACTGTGAGATATGACAGAAAGTATACCCCTGGGGTCTGTAGGTAGCCCAGTCAGTAGGTAGGTAAATTAGTAAACATTACTATCGTCCAAAGTAAGCTAGTAACACTTTGCTCCAATGATAACAACCTCTTCTCTTCTTTTTCTTCTTTTTGTGTTATTCATCTCGCAGGTTTATGAGATGTTGGTCATATTTGTCAGTATTTTCATAAGCCTCATGTTTAAATCATTATCTACTGAAAATTTATCATGAGTCACATAAAAGATTTGATCTAATCAATAAGCGTGAAAACTTCAGCTTTCATTACGGGGCCAACTATTTTTGTTGGACTCCATGGGCTGCTGTTTGCCCACCATTGCTGAAGGTTGCTTTAAGCCTTTTAACAAACAGTGCTCTCTCTTTGTGGTGAGGCCAGTCTTGATCTTCCTGTTAATTAAACATTCCAATAAAAAGTGGCAATCTATGGTATATCTTATGATAACCATCATTGTGATGTTCATGCACTTCATTTCCCAGAAAACACTTTTTTTCCATCCAACACACATCAGTACAGACAGTTGTCAGCTTGACTTCTATCCAATTAGTTACAAGGGGTTTGTATAATTTGTCATTATTCCTCTCGCCTTCTCCTGTTATTGGTATTTCAGATGAAAATCATTTCCTGACAGTGTGATGATACACCATTTTCTCCAGGTCAGATGAGTTCCTGTAATTATGTAAATTGCAGTGGTTTCGTGGATTGGGAGTTCAAATTGGTCAGGAGGTTGGAGAGAGGGATCACGGGTACTGCTGCGGTTCAAGGTACTGTCAATGCCAGCTTTCTGAGTATGCATTATGCCCCTGTAAATGATGAAGTAGTACTGTGCAGTACAAATGTTTCTTAAATGAATGACTACAAAATCATTCACTGCAGAGTTTGACATGTACTTTTTAACATTTTACACACCTAACACTCATTTTCACACAACAAATGAGGAGGTAGGTATTTCCAAATCTTTATACATTCTTGGTTAAGAAACATTGCTAAGAAGTGCAGCAGGTAACAGACGAGTCTTTTGTTATACTAGCAAAGTTTTTTTTCCAAGAAACATCCTTGGAGATGAATCAATTGTGTAGAAGTATTCCACAAGCCTACATTAAGAATCACTGTTTCTCCAATAGAAACAGCAGCTGTATACTTGGAAAGTCACATGAAGATACTATCTGTGTTTTTACTTCATGAAACTATCTGTATTTGGATATAAATTTTAGGTGGATGGATTCTATGAGTTATATGGAGGGATGGAATGGAATGTTTCCATGCAAGGTGATCCAGAAGAAAATAAAGCTGGTGTGAAATGTCTTTGACAAAAATGAGAAAGCTATTGGCAAAAATCACAAAACCTCTTTTGGCCATTTCATATGCACTTTGCTTGCTGATGGCCCCTGACCTAAGATAGTCATTTTCCTATCTACTGTCAAGGTGTAAGGCTTCAATATTGGATCATTATGTGAAATGAGACCTATGAAACATCAGTTGAACATTAGTCTGAACTGCACAGTAAATCTGAAAACTGATGAAAAGCTATTGAGAATTAAACTAACCAAAATGGGAATATCAAACCTAGAACTGCTATTTTTTTAGCCTACAGCCTTTGTATACTGTCTTTGAAAAGCCTGCAAAAGTGAAAGTCATGACATTTTGGCTACCAGCAGTTCCTGTTTTAACTATACAAAGATACTGTTTGTGCATTATCTGTTCGTAAATTAAATTGTATTTGATTACATCCCTACTGAGTACACAAGAGTGTAGATTCTTAATATCCTAAACATCTTATTAAGGAGGAGAGTGTAAAAATGTATGTGACCTCATCACATGAACAGTATACGATATTATCTTTATCTCTCTCACACTCTCATTCAATCTCTTTGTTCATTTTCAGCCAGAAACATGGTTAGATTGCATGAAGAGTTCTGTAGAGGCGTTTAAAAGGCTGTGAAGGTGTTGTCAGTAACCTTGTCATCCTTGGTCTGGCTCTTGCACTGTAGCCGATAAGACTGCTGAAACCCCCCTCCATCTATTTCCCAGACCTGAATATAGGCTTGGTGCCTCAGCAAACTGATATTTGGACTCCCTCTCTGTCTGTGTTTTCTTTGTGATGTATTGCCATTTTATAGGAGTCTCCCACTGTTCGAACATCCCACATGATCAAAAGGACTGAAGATAATAACCATAAGATGCCCGTGAGAACATCCAAACAATCTCATCCCATTTCTTTAACCTCAGTTGTTGTAAAGAAACTGCAAACTCACTTCAGACCAGCATCAATGGGTAATCTGACCAACTGGTGATGTGTGCAAGAAGGAGGATTTAAACACAGCGACTCTAACTGCAAATCTAACCAAGTGTAATAATCTTATATTTAGATTCAAAATCTATTTTTTCTTGTTTTTAGTATGAATGGATCTATCTAGTTCTTTCTAAAGAAGATCCTTTGACTTCAAGTAAATGTCACTTGCCTTGTCTTGATAAGCAACTTTGTACATTTCAGTAACTTTTGTGAAACTTTGTTGAGGTCTGTGGTACACATGTCAGATGCAAGCTTTGATCAAAACTGCCTGGTATTCGTAATAGCATATGTTATGAGCCCTTGTGTATTCTGCCATCATCCAAGCATCCTCTGGTCATGATTGCAGTGTTGTTGGTAGAATTGTGCTCAATGGTGCATGTTTAGTTTGGGCCAAAGTGGCTACACTGAGGCCTGGCCTAACCTACTCAGGGCCACACCAGAAGCTAGTCTGATGCCAGAAATCAGGTGGATCATTTCCTCACCTGTTACCTGTGTCTGACATCAGCTTGGTTTTTATTAGTTTAGTCATTGTTGTCATTTTCGCTTGGTATTTCATATTTGTGTTGTATTCACATTCTACTTTTTATGTTAGATCTGACATTAGGTGCCCTATCTTACGCTTGGTGCAAAGCAGTGCCATGCGCAGCGCAAGTGTCTTTGGTAGTTTGAGACCGACACAATTGTCATTTTCCCGTCCAGTGCCCCTGTTGTTTAAAATAAGGTGTGATCAGGTGCATTGTTGGTGTGACCAACAAAAACCTGGTCTAAAGTGAATGGCGCACTGTTTCACTGTTATTTTAAGGGTGCATTATCAAGACAGTATACACCTGCCTGTTACACAACATACAATCTGCTTGTTACACACACAAGATATGCAGCAGCACACAAACATGCAAAAGATTACAAACAAAAGGATTACAATGTGAAAGATTATATTGTGTACATTAAGATTTTTTTTAAAAAATACGTCATAATGCTTAATCATAATATTTATCAGAATTAACTAATTACAGTAATGATGGATTAAATAGTCTAATTATTTGACAAAATTGTGGCAAATACACGTCGGTATTTAAACAGATGGACAACAATGGATCAGACACAGATCGATTTTCCTGCTACATTAATACATGAGGACATGAGGGACAAATAAATGAAATAAATGAGGTGAAAAAAATGATTCAATTATACTCCTGATAACCGTGTTGATGATTTTTTACATGATTAAAATGAATGATTTGCATTTTTGAACAATATTTAACAAATATTCTTTAATATTGTTGAGAGTACAGTGATCAGGATTCCGTACTTTCAGCAGTTAAAACCCTGCTGATTTGACCTGTTACTCCATGACCGAACAAAACTATTTTAAAGAAGCCAGAGCTGTTATTAAAAAATAAAACTTTTCAAAAAACCAAACAAAAATACATTCATAATAAATTAATGAACAGGATCATAAACTGGTGGTCTGGGACTGACCACTGGACTATTCAGGAGCAGCAGGAGCCTGTGTCCTAGACTAACCAAATTTGATAAGTGGGTTCCTATGGCTCGCCACCACACAGGTAACACTAATCACCCATGTCAAACAGATATTGGTGTTATAACAAAGGCTCAAACTTAAAAGGCTATAACTCCCAATCCGTAGGTCAGATCAACATAAAACTTCAAACTACTATACAATTAAAGATATTCTACAACTTTGCCTCTGGGACCACCCGTGTTTATGTTGTGTGATTTATATTTACTTACTTTGCTTACTAACTCTATTAATCTGTAATGCTATTATCAGGTAATTAGCATCAGCAGCACACTGTAATTTTTTAATAGTGGGCAAACTCAATTGTCAAAATTTGGACTTGTACTTAAATTTACATTTGTACATTTCAAATTTTGCATTTGCACAGAAATACATTAAATCACTTGTGCGTTCTGATTTCTTGTCAGACATCCACCTTCTTATGACTCCCTTGTTGCTTGCCTAGTCCTACATTTTCTCCAAGGCAGTTATCTCCACTCAAGCTCCAGCAGCAAAGCCCCCAGCCTCCATCAACAACATTTCCTAATTAGAGAGGTATGTTGCCTGTTCTCTAATTTAATAGATCTTATAACCTTATTTTGCAGCCTTGGAGTAATTGCACCGTGCATGCCATTATGCTTATATATTTTGGACAGTGCATAATATGTTAAAGGGGAATTTATGAGGCCATAAAATTGTTGGTACCAGCACTTGCACCCATATGAGGTTTTAATTATAGTTCATAATTTCTAGCAATGCTAGAATATAAACCTCATTTGAGTGTAAGTGCTAACACAAACATATTATGGCCTCATAACGTCAGAGCCCCATTCATTGTCTAAAGAGTAGCCCCAGATTTTGCATCCAGTTAGTTCCAAGGTAGTAGTGGTCACTAGAGGGTTTAAACACCACTACTACCTTTTTGTCATGTATTCAGATTATACTTTTTGTCATGTTTTTCCCTTGTGCAATTGACAAGTGCTTTTTATATGCCCACATAAATATCGTCAGGGAGATTATAGATTCATTCCAACTGCTGTTGCCACACTATCCAGCGAACCTTCAATTTGCTAATCCAATAACTTCAATAGTTTGTATTTCACTCTTCCATTTTACTGTGCACATTCAATATCCCTTAGAAGGAGAAACATTTGATTTGGTGATCCCACAACCTCTCCTTTAGCACAACATTCAGGCCAATTTTTCAAGTTGCACCAGATTATGTACAATCTATCTATTTTCAACTTGTTGGAATTTGATTCCCCTGTCAGGTGAGGATTACGACTCCACAGGTTTGTCTAAAAAAAAACTTCTTCTGTTTGGTTTATAACGGCAGTTGGCAACCACCATTTTAGGCACATTACCGCCACCCTCTGCTCCGGAGTGAGGACCAGAGATTAAATCCTACACATTAATACTGTCTGTCTAATATACTCAAACTAAAACTCTACTGCTCCAGTCCATTCAAGTTTTTATGCTGAGCTCCTAAACTCCAGTCTTCCTGAATTATTCCTTCATATATTGTCTTTCTTGATCATACTTAGCATAATAGCATGCATAATAGTCTCCTCAGCCAGGGTTAGGTTTAGGCTAACCCTAACCCGGCCACAATAAATTGGAAATATTGGCATATCAGATATCGACACAAAATCCAATATCGTGCATCACTAGTAACAACAGCAATAAATGACATATACTTTATGGTCATGCAGCAAAAGATACTGTAGGTTTCATTAAGAATTTAGAAAAATACATTAGGTGATATTTGACAAAAATATGTTTCAGAAAGAAAATGATATGAGGAAATAAATAAAATAAATTGAGACTCATAATTTCAGTAATAAATCACTCAAATTAAATTCCTCACTATCACAAAGTCAACATTAGTTGTTTTTTTTTCCTTTTTACATATACATTCACTATTTACCCATGCATTCACTGTTCTATATCTGTACTTCAATCAAGAATGCACTGTACTGTAGCATTGACCCACATACATCATATTCCTTAGTGACGTACTGTATCTCCATCTTTATTATAGGTTATGGATAAATGCCCAATCTACCCTTATTAAAAATGATGGAAAATGACTGGTTTCTTCTTTCAGGACAGCTGTGAGCCGGGCATTGTGCTGTTCTATTCTGAATCTTGGACAGATTAAATGAGAGGCACTCTTTCCCTTCTCCCTACCTGTCGCACACAGGTTGTTCTGCATATTTTAATTGCCAAGACATTTTCTGTGTTATGTTTCTTGTCGTTCCAAGGAAATTGTAATGTCTACACACATTAACATATTGTACACACCTGAAAATTCAAACACATGCAGATGGTCATTTACTTAAGTGAAACTCTCTCCCACACAAAGACATACGGTCAGAGGTCAAATCTATTAACTTCACACCAGATTGCAGATTGCTGAGGTGGCAGCACTGGGCGGGCGGGGCGGGGGGTGGTGGGGCAATTGAATGTTAGAATGGATTTCTCCATGTTAACAGAATACCTTGTCATGTCTCGCCTATCCAAGGGCTAAAATCAATAAGATCCATAATCCATCATCAGCTGCGGAAATGACAATCAATACTCCTGCAGCTGGTGGCTGTTACCTAATTAAAACAGTTTGTGCTTTTGGCTTTCAAGTGATTCTGAGTGAAAAGGCCACATTGAATCTACAAATGATGCTGAAAAGATGTGAATGAGTCTCTTTTTAGAGCTACACGTTTGAATATTTTCACCTACAAATACTTTCACCTAGATGACATGATAATGCAAAGCTGCTTTGCCAGTGCTCAACAGCGTGGAATGATTCATCATATCTACGCAGTCAGTGGAAGAGTAATGTTTCAGATATCGCTGTGAAAAAACAACAGCATTGCTCTAGTGTTACCACTTCAGCTTGTGCAATGAATGACAATCTTTTTACAAGTCAGTGAGTCCAGGATTTTCTTTTCTTACTTCTAATTCAGTTGCCTTTATACCTTCTTAGTAACTGTATGTGTGAATCAGTGTTCTAACAATAGAGCAATTTTTAAGCCCGTTGTACTTCTTTAGTCTTAGAATGCTATTTCTGGTAACTAAAGTCGGGTGCACTTGTCCAATCTAATCCTTTCAGTACAGCCAATTTGCAATCTACTGCTTCCAACACAGCAGCCTTAGAGTAAGTTCAATTTTTGCTAACACTGTGTCAAAGAGGTCAACTCAGTGGCACTTTTTGATGCTGTAAATTGTGATGGAATTGTATTGAAGGTGTTTCTTATTTTTGTCCATTGTCCACTGACAGGTAAGGAAAAAGACTTCAAGTACATCAAGTAATTCTTTTGCAGGTGTATCAGAGTTACCTTACGAGACAGCTGAATTTGTAAGATCACAACATCACAAGATCACACAAGAATCCATGTTGTCAGGCGTCAAGTTATGTGCTTGTGTCCAAAACTCCGGTGGTTCAGACCAATCAGCGTCCTATGAGGATTCTCACGTGATCTTGCAATCACAAAGTCATTGCAAAGGCATGATAGACAGTGATAGACAGATGGTTCATCCATTCACCAAGTATTTTTTGAAAGTGAGTTGCTATATAGCATCTTTGACTGCCCTTTTCCAAATAGTTTCCAAGGACAACTTCTCAGATGGTTCTGTGTAACAAACCAGCTGGTCTGTCAAGTTAGCATCATAGAAGAAGGGGCTAAATATCGGCATACACTGCTGTTGCATTCAAGACATTGACATGGTGTCAGCCATTCTGAACAATATAAGCTTTATTCAGTGTGCCATCAGATACTAGAAAAAACAGTACACCACTTCACACACAAGTGAGTTGAAGAGTGACTCTGATTTGTTAGCTTCACCTACCCTCTCTGGCAGACCAACCACTGCTGGGTGATGGAAAACACGTCACTAACTGTATGACGCTTGTGAATTTTCCCAGGAATGTTGCCACAGACACCCAGTTTGTAATACTGCATATGCAAGGGCTTTCATCAGTGAGCCTTAGGCTCAATCACCATTGTGTTACCTCATTCAGCGATAGATAATGATTTAACAGACATTCATTTAAATGAAAATTTTTGAAATGAATACTTTAAGCAGTGTGATGAATGTCAATCACAACCATTAACATTCTGTTAATCAGTGAATGCCATCAGTTCCAAAATGTTGAGATTTCATAGGCAGAGGTGTCTGTGTGCAGAGCAATATAAATAGCCTAGCAAGCTTCTAAAAGCAGCTAATTAGAGCTAAGATGAATGCCCAGCGGGGAATGAGCCAAGGTTAGGCCCCATCTGGCCCTGTTTCACACAGATAACAACTACAATAGGCCTTCAGTCTCAACTAAAGATAGCTTTGACCTATGTATATATTGCTAAGATCAAGTCAGTGCAGCACATTGTCTTTTTTCCATTACACACAATGATATTGCTTTATTTGGTGGTGGTGGAGGTGAATATTGCTTGTATGTGCAAATGCTATGCAGTGGGCTTTATTACAAGGTCACTTAAGGTCAGTGCGGCTCATGTTTTGGATAACTGGCTTTATCTCATAGCTATAATCAAAGAAATGCAGCAATATACATTAAATGCCATGTCATGACTGAAAAAAGGGTTGCATGCTTTTGTTTTTAAGGTTAACATGGAAAACCTATATATTGCATGGAGTTACCTAACCACATGCATGGACGACTGCATAATTCTCACTTCCTAATAACATGACAGAGTACTGGTACATAATGCTACACCATATTTTCCCTGCATTTAAATATTCTCTTATGTTAAACAAAGACCCTCCTCTCTGAGCATTGTGGAGATTTGAAAGAAGTCATCATTTATCTGAAAATTACAGTGATGCTTTACAAATGCTTGTCAGGCCAGGAGGAGTTAAACAAGCCAGGCTGGCCATTTGACTGGCAGCTGGAATAAAGGAACACACCAAATCACTGAGACAGCATCCAAGTGACCATGACAAATGCACAATCTGTAAAACAAGAACAGCGGAGGTTTATATGGTGGGTGTTTGAACAGGGAGGGTGAAAACACATTTGTATTTCTGCCAGTAGAGACTTGAGTTCTCACACAGCCAGATGGCTGGTGCTGGTGCTCTCTCCGCCTATCAGGGGCAGCTAAAATAGATAATTACACACCAATTGGTGCCAGAAACTGGCTTGCTACACATCAGTTGAAATGAGTAAATGTGACTACATATTGACAGCAAACTAAATGGGGTATCTGAATACGGTTTGAACACTAGGTAAGGTGTTTTCAAGTAAATGTCATCTACTATATGTGTATTGCCTGTTACCAAATATCCTCTTGTCATGTCTCTGTGGGAGACAACAGAGCCTAATAAATGGTCGTATGGCCACCATCTTTGTTATGACAAATGCATTCCAGACTCCTTTTAGGAGTGGAGCCCATCGAGCCAAAATAAACT
Source organism: Euthynnus affinis (assembly GCA_029490765.1). Lineage (NCBI taxonomy): Eukaryota > Metazoa > Chordata > Actinopteri > Scombriformes > Scombridae > Euthynnus > Euthynnus affinis. The sequence goes on from CM055854.1 coordinate 17,137,543, forward strand.
GCCGGTCAAGAGGTGTTTGTTTTACTTTCCCAAGGGGATACCACATTGGGCTAGTTGACCAGAGGATTTATCTTATGAAAAGGGACAGAACAAGTAAAAAGCTCAGGAGTTTACCACAGAGATAGTCCAAAGATCAGTAGGTCTGTGGCAAACTTTTCTGTTGCGGATAGCTGATAAATGAGCAGCTACTGAGAAATTAAGGAAAAATAGGTCAAGAGGCAAAATGTTACATAGGCCTGCTATATTGATATTTCAGTTTACAATAACACTGTAATAATTATGTTTGATTTTAGATGTTTTACCAGATGCTTAACAGTGGAAAATGACACAAAGTTACTGCACAGCAAATGAAATAATAATAATAATTTCAGCTCAACAGGTTAAAGTTTCAGTGACACAGTGATACAGCATCTAACAAATCACCAGTGGTCCTACCACTCTTTCTCATTTATTAATGTGTCTCAAAGGTAAAGTCACTAGAAGGGGACATAAGGCATCCAGATAGCCCTCATCGAGACATCTGTCTTGCCAGGTGTGGCTCATAATAATTAATAAATAATAAAAGAATAATAAAAGACAATCATAATAAATATTAATAAATTAGCTAATGTACAGAAAAGTATCCAACAACTTATTTGGTAAATGATTACTCCCTTTTAGTAATTTATCAAGTATTATTGGCCAACAATCTTGATTTTATCAGATTTGAATATGTCTGTTTTTTTCTATTTTATATCATTGTAAATTGAATATATTTGAGTTTTGAACTGTTAGTCAGACAAAACAGCCAATTTTAAGACATGTCCTTGAACTGTGTTAAAGTGTGAAATCAACAAATAATTGAAATAATAATTTGAAAATCAGTAGTGATACCCCTGAATTATATAATATACAAATCCCTTGCTTTCTACAAAGGTAGTATAAAAGAACTCTCTTACAGTGACATCAGTTTATTTTATTCATTTTTTGTATTGGCTCTTGATAGATGGTTATCCAATTGTTCCCATTACAGCTGAAAGGAGTCCACAGCCCCTGCTATCATATGATGTTATCTCGATCAAGGTAAAATTTATTTTGTGCAGGAATGAATTGAGAATCATGCGGTAGACCTGTTCCCCTTTTCCCAAACTTATTGGTGACATTTCTAATTCGTGTACCGCGCTGCAATGTCCCTTAGGACATCTCGCTTTCTCTCTTTTATTGATATTTATGGTGTGATGCTGTCTGGGTGCGGGGTGTGTGACAGCTCACTCTCCAAAGCAGCACTTGGATTGTTTGCTGCTGTGCGCAAAGCAATAATGTATTTGTCACCCACTGCCAAACACCATACTCTCCACCGTTCATCTTTTTGTATTCCATTTTCTGTACAACAAAGCAAAAATATACTTTCCCATGGCAGGTATGGGGATATATGGGCATCTGAATCTGAAATATTTGTTAAAACTGCAAGCCATTATTACAGAAACAATTGGTTCAGTGTTTTCATTTATGAATTTCCAGGTTGTGCATTTTAAAATGGTCTGACATGAAACAAAAAAATACACACCAAACAAATGTTACATCAGAGGCAAGAAGTCTATTAAAGTTTCAATACTACATGAGCCACAGTGAAAAATGTAACAAAATCTATGACTGTCCTTCTTGCCCACAAGTACTTAAATGCACTGCTATTATTTCTGTTTAGATTCCATAAATTCAAGTTTATTACAACTTGGGTCTTACTTTCACAGTTTTGGTTGTCATTTCTTTAAGAATAGTGTTGTACTATAATTAATGAGATATGGGAATGGGGGAAAAACACAAGTAGTTAGACAGAAGACAGTTTTTAATCAAACCTAAGGTTAGTCAAAGTTATTTGGTGAAGAAATCAAAGGCATATTAACCAAACTATCCATTGTAAACCAAATCATGAATATATAAAGATACTGTGTTCTAAAATGGCACAAAGTGTTGCTTACAGTAAACATTTTTCAGACACATGAATAGCACGAAAATAATTTACTAACTTTTGTTAGTTTTGTTAGTTTTGTTTATTATGTGTTTGTATGAAATTAAATATTACAACATAAGCAAAGTTAAGAAATGGTGACCAGGTTTGCAAAAATATCATGTTGTTATTATTAGCCAAAGTAGTCATTCTAACCAAAGAGACATGTATTGTTCCCTGGTGTCAGTAATTCCTAATGTTATCATAACAGAACAAAGAGATGGACAACACTAAGAAGATACAAGCCAAGGAGTAATAAAGTAGACACTAAGAAAATAATTTTGCAAACCACTCATCCTAACTTACCTTCAAGCAGGTTTGGACTAAATGTGACTGGAGGACTCCAGTATAGTGCTCACTCACTTTGTGTGTGTGTGTGTGCACGGCCTTTCACCATGTTTGACATAATTTGGCTGGTTGAAAGCAGATCTATCTGAAATAAATCTATGAAATCTTGGATAGATTAAGTGGAAGGCTATTTATAGAGAGCTTTATAAGAGAAGGCTATTCTCTGTGTGGCATGGTGCATTAGTCTCTAACAATAGCTGAAAGGAGTAGATTTGCTGGAGCAGAAAGATTGGAACTTCCTCTGTGATGGCCAGAAATGGAGTCAGAGCCGTGACAATGATGTCACCACAGCAGCCCAGGCATTCAGATGGAGATCATGGGGTTGGGCCTTGTTAGAATATTTCTCCTGTAAAAATGAAGCCCTGTCATCAGAAATGTCCGTCCCATCCGTTCCTGTCTCTTGAGGGTACAGACCTAATCACTGAATACATTAGATGTGATTGGCTGGATTTTGTGCAGATGCATCTAACCTCTAGTACATCTCATTCCTGTAATGACTGAGCCAATTTAATTGGATGGATGAAAGCTAGAGCTCTGCCACAGTATCCTAGTAGTTAGAGCTATTATGGCCGATTTGTCACCCAGGGGCAGCAAGAAAGCATCACATGTTAGAGGCGCCTGGAGTTGCTTTGCCAGAATAAAATGCATCCATTTTTTTCTGCTAGTCTCCTCAGTATAATCACTGAATGGAATGAACTTAATCTGTGAATCTGAGGTCTGAACTGTGTGGCACTGTGGCAGTCCAGTCTTATTTATTTTCTAATCAAAACATACATTTGTAATGTCAAAAACACTTAGGTTCAGTCTTGGTCTAAAATCATCAAAAGACAGAAAACTCTTAAGCAGTATGTCTGTTTGATCAAGTTTTAGTCAAACTGGGTAAAACTTTACAGTGTAAAACCCATGACTTTATGGGGCATTTCACAGTCAGAATATTGCCCGGAAAAATACTTGTTGTTTGGCTATTTCTTTGTTGCCTGGTAATACTATTTTGGTGATGAAAGGATTTGACTGCAGCGCTCTGTCCTTGATCTCTTGTCCATATCAGAAAAAACAGCAATGTCAACATTTGCAAGCATATGTTTGTGTTTCTTTCAGTTGGACTGTATATTTTTACAGTAGATAGTTTAGTGCATTAAACTACACTGACTTTTTTTGTAATTTTAAACTAAATTATTAATAAATTGATTGTGTAACTTGATAAATGACTAAACATACTGTTGTCAGTCATATTACATGACAAGTGCAACAAGCTGGTGTTAAAAGGTTTAAAGAGAAAAGGTTTTGTACTTCTTTGAAAAATCTAGATGTAGAAAGTGGAAAAGTATTAAGTATAGCTCTCGAATAGTAGTTTGAGTAAAAGTTACTTTACAGCACTTGCTTTCGTAACCCATCTCCCTCACTCTCTTCTTGGCTATCTCTAATTTACCTCTACTATTAATTTTGGATTTGATACCACTGTATTACAGGTTAGGGAACCAACTTGACTAATGAGCTCCACACATGAAAAAGTAACTCATTTGTCTGCTTGCACCTGTCTGCCCTGAGCTGCTGACCCTGGCTTGATGCTTCAGGAGTTGAGCGTCTCTTAATTTCAACAGCGCTCACCTTGCCAACCTAACACTAGCCCCTTATACTCTCCATAGACCACACTCAGCTTTCTGGCTTCATACGTGATAATAACTGGACTGCCATGCTGACAGGCACCGGTGTTCTCCACCGTTCAAATCACTATTGGCCTCCTTGGCAGCAGTTAACAGATATCAACATGAAAAAGAGGCTTTTTCCAGATCTCTCTAGTCAGACTCTTTCTACAACAGTATAACATGTTGGCTTTCAGGCTTCACACTTCATAATCTTTGGCTAGACTTAAATTTGATGTTGCTGTCACTCTGCCCAGGCGGTTTGTTGTTGAAGGCAATTAGTGTAAGTAACACTGGAACACTCCAGGAACACTATGGAGTCAAAATCAGATCTGTGGTACATGTGAAAGGCTGACTCCTTCATCCTTGCCCTCTTGTTATCCAAGAGCAGATGTTATGCAGAACAACACACTGCATAATGCATACATGGTAGACAGCTGATAAACATGCAGACAGTGTCAGCAGTTAACATGCTAACATTTAGAATAAAGACCTGTAGGTGAGATTCAGTGTTTCACGTGTAATAGCTGTCTCCAAGGTGTGTTGATCAAACACAGAGGAAGCAGAACTTCCCTTTATCATGTTAATTCAGGTTATAAGGGTGGGTGAGTGTGTGGTCTACAGGGGAACATATACAAGATCCACTGAGAATAATCAGGTTATACATTGAACACCATTGCTATTAATAACAATACTGAATTAAAGCTGCAAGCAGCGTTGGTCAGGACCTCGCAATCTGGCCCATCAGGATCAGATCATTTTGCTTTTTCAAAAATGGGGGATAGTTCTCATAAGTGTGGTGTGCTTTTATTTTGAAAGTTTGATTTAAATGTGTACTGTCAGGTGTGTAGAGACAATAAGTAACTACAGCTAGACACAGAAAAATACTCATATATTTGAATAGAGAGTGTAAGCGAACCCACACATTTTTAACATTTACTGTTTCTGTATAGTTTTAGATATAAATTTCATTTGAACTTTATATGAATCAGACTTTGACCTAAAAATCTTGAATTCACATGTTTTTTTCTATCTTTTACTGTTTTTGAGATATCATAGTGTGAGTTTTAAGTCTTTTCTTGCTCCACCTGTGATTTTATAATGAGTTTGTATTGCGGAATGTTTCACAGCACTGAGGGAGTGACATCACAGGAGCAGTTGGAGAGGAGGATTTTAGATTACGCTTTTTGTGGAATATCTTCATAAATCCCATGACTTTGGCCAAATCTTACATTAAAAATCATATTTTAGTAGGAAATCTTGTTGCGAATCCATTGATACAGGTTTGAAAGTGGTCAGACCGGTAGTTTAGAATTCAGAAGCATTTGTTTGACACAAAGTCTGTGCCCATAGATTGCCTCCCCATTGGTGTTAGTGTATGATTTGTAGGTCTTGATGAGACAAATAATCGAGGTTTGTTTTGATCTCCCTACAGCATTCCTACGGTCTGTGGCGGCCATTTTAGTTACATAGGTGGCACTAGTGAGAATACACCCAGTAAAGTCCGATTTTTAACCCATTTTGGACCCGAACAAACATTATCTCCTCCTAAGCTGTTAATGCTATCGGCTTCACTTTAATACATGACTTATCACTTTGTAATAACTTGAATGGTTTAGATTTTGTAGGCCCTGAAAGTTGTAGTGCAACATTGCACCTTACAGTGGAAACCAATGGGGAGGTACTCTATGGACATGGACTTTGTGCAAAACTGAGGCATCTGACATCTAAACTATAAGTCCAACCACTTTCAAACATGTAGAAATGGATTTGTGATTAAAATTCCTACTAAATGTGATTTTTAATGTAAGATTTGGCCAAAGTCATGGGATTTATGAAGATATTTCTACAAGAAGAGTGCTCTAAAATCCTGCTCTCCAACTGAGAGGGAGAAGGAGGGAAGACAGGTAGGGGATGGGTAGAGTTAGACCTGTCAGCTAGGGAGAAAGAGGCAAGAAAGGGGAGGGATTGGTAAACTCAGATCTGTCAGCCCAGGTCTGGAGATATCTATATGCTTTTGACAGAAGCCACGCCCCAACGTGCGTGAGGGTGCGAAGGCCTGTCCAACACTGCTTGCAGCTTTAATTTCTTATGATATGGTGATCATCTGATCGTTCACCCAATGTGGCTATCAAGGTAGAATTCACAACTGTTAATAAGAAGTGTTTAAATAGTAAATAATTATTTTTAATAATTTAATAATATTCACTGATCACATCCACGTTTCCACTTTATTATTGAGTGTTTATGGTCTTGCCCTGAGAGAATTTAGTTCTTGAGATGTAACTTCACAAACAAAGTAGATTACCGTAGAAAGGTTTGTCACATTTCTATAAAGTTGAACAATAATCACCCACTGACTGCAAAATTATAAAATTTTGGACTTGACTCCATAAAGATTAAATGGTTTAAGTTGTACTTGCAAGAAAGGAGTATATATGTTCATTTCCAAAATGGCCTGTCTCTGACTTTTCTCCAAGTTGATACAGTTAGGGTTAGGGTTAGGGTTAGGGTTCTGCACATATGAATGACCTTCCATCACAGCTGATTAAGTGCATAAGCCATATGTACGCAGATGACACAGTTCTTTACATCACAGTGGGAATGACAGAGTTGTTGATTCTAACAGAAGATGTGAAAAGAGTTGCCTTGTTGAGAAGAGTCAAGATTTCTGTAAATCATTTGATGCACTGAAAATTCATTTGCTTTTGGCAGTGGGGTCAATACATGTGAACAGGTCTTTTATATATTGGTGTGACAATAACTAAGGGATTTATAAAAGTGGTAGCTCTTTTGGGCATCCTATGTAGAGCGAAGATTTTGGTAAACAGAAATATTCTCATAGCTGTATACAATAATCCTTTTCTCATTCACTTAGATTACTGTAGAACAAATTCAGCAGGAGATCAATTGACTGTATATTACAAGATAATATACTGTAAATCATATATGCTGTAATGCAGATAAACTAAAGCTGAACAGCTGGTACTGACACGTTTGTGCACCAAATTAAAACAACAAAATTTATAGTATGTTTTTAAGTTTGTGCATTACATTACCCCTTATTTTTAGATGGGCTCCACCACTGACCTCTAATGGTCACTCAAACTCAGAACCCAAGTCCTGTAAGAGGTGGTATCAAAATCTCCTGGAAATCACTGCAATCAAAAACACCACTTTGAGGAAAAACACTTTCTCTCAGCTCGTCAGGTATATGAGGGAACAAATTAACCTGCAGGCTGTCAAATACAAACTCAAATCTTAACATTTGACTAGACAGACTTAAGTTGGGTATACAATACGTTTTTCATTGTCTTATATGTGGTGTGGTGAGTTTTTGACACATAAACCTCAAACTCCCTGGAGAGCAGTATTGAGTAATTTATTTTGTGAAATAATGCGAAATTATATGCATTTTGAAGGGAACATACAGTACACACTGAAGATAAGTGTAAAGAAAACATGAGGCTTCTACAGTATAGATCTAACGTGATTTATTATGCAAGACGAGACTTTACTTATCCGTGTAATACTGTATTTGTTTTCCAGCCATGCCATGCATAGCACAATTAATTACAGTGCTTGTATTAATGAGCATCCTCTATTAATCTGACAGAGTGTTACATAAATAGTCAAAGCCTTGCAGCGTAGCTAACAGGGCTTGATCATAAAATGTGAAAGTAACACTAAATTTATCATATTATAATACACATATACAATCATGATTGCACACATACATTAACACAAACCAAAGTGTTGTATGTGCAGACCTTGCTGACTTGAGATTTTAAGGTGATTTTGCACCAAGTCGATGAAGCATGTTAAATTCTATTCCCACAGGGCACTTTAATTAACACATTAAATATTACAACATGGTGCAATATTAATACCTCACAATACTATATCCTCCCCCCCTTCACTGTGATGCATACAGGCTGACTATCCGTGTATGTATGTGTGTGTGTGTGTGTGTGTGTGTGTGTGTGTGTGTGTGTGTGTGTGTGTGTGTGTTTGTGTGTGCGTATATGAATGTACATAGAATATACAATATCTTTATGTGTGTGTCTGTGCATATAAACTGCTTTTGAGGATTTCTTTAAATAGTTCAAACTAATGAAATGCTGGAAATGTGTCCATGGCAGACATGGCAAATGATTTTTGATGATTTTGTTTTGGCACTGAAATTTGGCTTTCTGTCTTGGGATAATAGATGCTTCTGGAATACATTCTGTGGAATAACAATACGATCCAATATCCAAGGCCTTCAAACAGCGCTAATGGCACGTTCTCCTGATTGAGCTGTCATGAGCTGATTAGCTTTGTTGATCTGGTATCAGCAGCAAAGATACACAGTCTGTTGACAGCAGAGGCAGCCAATAAATGTATGAGTCAACTTATCTAAAAATATACCAGGTCAACAATGAGATATAAATAGAAACCACTAGTTTGGAGTGTGAGTGGAAAAATGATCATGTAGTCTCATAGAGTATTATTTTTTTCAACTCTACCCTCAATTCAAGTGATAAAACATCAGATCCCACTTTTAAGATAAACTGAAATATCTTGGTGTCTTCTGAAAGCATTCACATAATCAAAGTAAGTCAATATAAGTCAAAACGTGAATGTCAACATTACACTGCTAACAAAGCTTTATGAAACTAAGTTATAACAACAAAAGCTTAGAGTATCATATAATGTATGGTATGCAATCAGCTTTCCATAAGCCTCTGTGCTGTAGGTTTGTAAGCCCATACACCCTGAAAGATTTGTTTGTTTGTAATTTCACAGCAGGGAACAAAGCAGCATTTGTTTTCATATGATCAGAGGATGTGCACACACATAGGTGTCTTTGGCAGATTCAGCAGTGTCCTTCCTCTATATTGTAATGATAAAGAAATAAGTCCATCTGTTCTTTAAGTCCCATATTCACTGCACTAAAGACAAAAAGTCATCCTTCAATTTACACAACAATAGCAGCACAGATGCTTTAGCATTTTCACACCTCACCCTAATATTTGGATACTAAAGGCCGAAATCACAAAGAATGGATTGCACCTGCTAATAGCACCATGAATTGCGTAGCATTTGCACCTGCTATCTACCCTGTTTTAAGGTCCCATTCACAAAAGATTTTTTGCTGTGATATGCAGGCACAAACACGCCCATAAAGTTTTGCAGCTAAATGCAATGTGCCTTTGTTTTGTGTAAGATTAAGTAGAGCCATTTCCAGTGTTTCAGGCTTTTCTTCACATTTCAGCACACAGATGGGTCCATCATGAAAACGCCAGACAGCACAAAAGCCTCAAATTGCATATCTTTAATTAACAGAGGTGTGCATACACAGAGCTCTCCACAATCACAAACCAGCTTTCATGTATTTTGTTTCTTTTACTCCGCTAGAATTTGGCATTTATAACATAATTACTGAAATGTAAAAATACAGCTATTAATATGATTCAGGCAGACCTGAAACATGTTAGATTAATGTCTGAATCTTACAATAATGTTGTTCAGGTGTCACTGGCATTTCAAAGAAACATCAGTACTGATGTTCTGTTTTTTTGCCCACATCCGGTTGTGTCACAGTTGGCTGCAGTATTACACAGCAGCTGAAACAATGAGTGCATCTCCAAACTGAGAAAGAGGCTGTGCGCATTTACGCACACAGCACAACAGTGGTAACGTCATTAACACCGGATTGGTCAGGATCTGACAGTAATTAATGTTCTGTTTTGTTACACATCTACAAGATCAGCTGTTACACACAGATTCCAGTTTATATGGTAGAATTGTTTGGAATAAAGCAGCCCCTTGCTGTATGGATGAATCCAGAGCTCCATTAACACGTCATTAGCATGACAATGCTAATTAATGGTGTAATTAACACCAACTATCTGAACAAGCTAATAACTTTTCCAATTTTGCGCCAAATGTACGGATATTATCCCAATGGCACAGGTGCGCCATGATGCTATTTGCTTGGCAACACAGTTTCACCCTTTGCCAGTGTTTTGTGATTTTACTTTTTGTCTCATTTCCACAGATTTAGCAGCATGGATTTGGCCCTCATCAGTCTCAACAGCGGGCTAAAATGGACTGGGGTTGTGACCACACTGCACAAACGGGTACAAAGTGAGAAATGATCCTGATCCTGAACCTCAGTTATGAGACAAGTGAAAAGTCTTGGCAATGCAGGTAAATAATTAAAATCATATGCAAATGGTCATCAACTTCAGGAAGTATGATGCCAATGTTAATTATGTCACTAAATTAATGCTTTATATATTGTGTTTTTTATGTTTTTAAAAGTAACCCATTATCCTACAGCTGCCTGACACATTATGCAGTCTGGAGTGTACTATTGGAATAATTACATGACATTTAATTATAACAAAATAACACACTGATTAATTAAAGGTGCATTTAGATTATTCATTAAAACTTAAGGCAAAAACAATAATTTAAAAGTCCACTGCATTTGCCAATAATTATTCTATTTCTTACTCTCTCTTTAACTGGAATAACTAAATTAACTAAAATGAAATGTTGACATTAATTTCAAGAGGCTTTATGTTTTATTTTTAATGTGTATGTCAATCATATTCAATCTTACAACTCGTTTGCCTCCTTCAACATTTACACTTTCCATTCCTTTAAAGTCTAATGGTTGATGATGATGAAATGAAGCCCAACCCATAGAGCTGAAATAAGAATTCTGGTTGGCCAGCTTTGATATGTTGGTGTTATCTGTTTATTCTACTCAGCTCTGTCCTGTGCTTGCCTCTGAGACATGTGATAATATGAGACAAGTAGAAATGGGGGAGGAGACGAAACTAGCAGATGAAAGAACATGTCCAATTTCAAGATGCTGTGGAAATGCTCTTTGAAATTATCCCTGCTTTCAACTATAAATGCACAGAAAACAAAGGACTACATTTTATATTTTATAGTTAATCAGAAATGAAAGTATTACTTATGAATATTTACAAGACAGTGTTTTCTGGTTGGATTTGTTATCAGATGTCTCAAATCAGTTTGGGCAATATGGAAAACCAGAGATAATTAAACATACATTAATAAACCTGTGTCCCACAGCAGACATAAAGGCATATTAAAGGTTCCCTGTGGAGATTTCCTGTAAACAAACACAGTATATTTAGTGTTTCTAACCAAAACTTATTGTGCGTATCATTAGGGCCTATATTGAATACTAAATGCATTGTCTTTCTTAAGCATTTGCAACAAATTTATGAAATATTTGGGAACCTGCTTTGCTTACGTAACCATTCTTATATAAGCTAGCAGTCTTCTTCTTCTCTGCTTTTTATGAATACATTGCTATGTTTCTTGGTTTCTTTCACCAACAGCATGAAACCAATGGACGTCATATATATATATATATATATATATATATATACTTTATTTTTGCATTACTGCAATCTGCATGAATGTGTATGCTGTCATCCGAGTTCTTGTACCCGCTAATTGTGACCAAAATTACAATTCATGTCAAAGTAACTTTTAATTGTATTGTTACTGTTTTCTTCTTTGCCACTAAAAAGTTTGTTGCTTTACGTTTTTGACAAACTGTCGGGGAGATAAGGTAAACAAACTTACGTACTGGAAGCTATAGCTTACAAGCCATGGGAAGACAGAGTTTTGTTGCATTGGTATTGGAAGTAAAGATTGTACCAGCATTTAAACTGATGGAAGCAACATTTACATTTTTCAGCAATTTTATGTACTGCAGCTAACTAGTTACTCAACTAACTATAGACTGCAGACTGATGTTAGCAGTGTATAGTGTTGAGTGTCCCTCTGGTCCCTCACTCAGAAAGCCTGGATGCAAGACGCAAGTATGTCTTTGTAAGCCACATAAGAAGGGGAAATTGTGAGTTGTTGTTAAAAGTTTGTGGCTCTTGGGCTGTCTGGCTGTTAGTCAGTGTGACTGTTTACCTATGATAGTCCATATGATCGAATGACAAATGCTAATGAAGTGATGGATCACCCTTGACAGGACTGGATTTTGCCGAACCCGGCTGGCTGATCTGATTACACAGCATCTCAATGTGGAAGGGATGGCGGAGGCCTGGCTGGTATGTGATTGCAAACAAGGCGATGGATGCCAGGCAGCTTTCCAGAACACCGTGATCCTTACAGCTTACAGAGCCTACCATAAGCTACCACATAAAGCCTTCACTAATGTAAGAACATTTCAAACACATGCACTGACCATGACATTTTCAGGGAGCACTTAAACATTAGAAGCTCCCAAATGTGATGAGATCAGAACTCTGCTAACCAGCTGCAATCTCAACTTTCTGTGTCTTAGTGAAACATGGCTGCATGATAAAATTTTAACCAGTATGATTGATGTCCTTGGATATGTGTGATAAGTGTTTTAGAAATGATAGAGCTGTGGGTAGAGGAGGGCGTGTGCTGATATATATCAAAGATTCATTTAAGTCTAAAGAGGATTCACAATGTGATAATTTATCAATTGAATGATTATGTATAAATGTTTTACTGTCTCCATGTATAGAATTTAATATTCTGATAATGTATAACCCTCCCTCAGATTGTGCTGTGGATTGTGCATTCTATTAGGATCTAAAAGAACTGTTTAAAAGCTTCAAATGCAAACTGGTTGGACAAACACTGCAGAAGAAATCTCAAAGATCTGACTTTGATATTTTGATTTCTATCAGATGACTGGCAGGCCTACTCGCCTAACCAGGGATATTCAAACACTAACAGATTTAATATTTACAAACAAACCTGATTGAGTCACAAAATGATATAATTTGGTTAGTGGTGTGTCTGATCATAACATGATTCTAATTGCAATAAAACTTACAAAGAAACATCTAGCTGGGCATTTTAACAAAAATCACAGAGCAGTTAAATTTGAGATTCCTTGTTAGGACTTAGACTTTTTTTTTCTTTTTTGGACTTTGTTTGAGAAGGAATTAATGAGAGTTAGCTGGGATGAGGTTCTAGAAGACGACCAAGTAAATGAATGCTGTAATAAATTGATGTCCAGTATTGGTCATATTGTTGACAAGTTCATTAAACAACACAAAAAGCCACTGAGAAAAATACGGTTCCTGTGACACTGCACATCAGTTAATGAAGTGAAGAGATTATATCCAAAAGACCTTCCTCAAAGTGCAAAATGACACTTGACTTGGAGTTATTCAAGGGACTGAAAAATTGGGTAGTTAAGAAACTGCGCATTTCAAAAGCAGATTATTACATTAAAGTAATATCAGAGGCTAAAGGAAATGGTAATATAATCTGCAAACAACTAAATAGCCAATGAACTTAAAGTCGGGAGAGACATTGTCTCTGATCATGTGCAAATTGCTAACAAATGCAATGATTTCTTGATTCAATCTGTTAAAGATCTTGCCACAAACTTCCCTCAAATTAATACTAATAGGAATGTTATAGCTTTTGATGAAGATGATGTCAACTCATTCGAGATCAAGGAAGTTGACCAGTCAGTTGAAGCTTGAAAGCTATTAACGATTTAAACATTACATTCTCTAAGGACATATAACCTTGATGCTGTATTCATTAAAAAAGTACAGCAGCATATTCTTTCAGCCCCTTACTCATCTTATTCATGTTTCTGTCAAAACTGGACAATTCCCAGATCATTGGAAAAATGCCTTGGTAATTTAAAATCCAGGGATGTTGAAGAGATTAGCAGCTACAGACCAATTAGTCTTCTTCTGGTCCTGTATAGAGTGCTGGAGAAGGTTTCCTGGAACAAATGCTACATTATTTGAACAAACCGTTATTTGTATCCTCTATAGTGCAAATAGCTACTTGTTTACTATTAGAAAACATAAAACAGTCACTTGATAAAGGAAATGTAGTAGTAGTCATTGTCATAGTTTGACTCATATTTAAGAAGTCGTGAACAGTATGCTGTTCAAGTCTGCTTTTTTGCAAAGTTGGAACAGGAGTCCCCCAAGGAACTGTCCTGGGCCCCATCTTTTTCAGTTTGTATATAAATTACTTACCCGAAATATGCCCTGCTCTTGAGATGTATGCTGACAATACAGCTGTCCATGTATCTGGCAAAACCTGTGATGCTGTGGCAGATAAGCTAACCAAAAACTTAGAAAAGGTATCAGCTTGGCTTGATGCCTCCTGTTTGACACTAATCACTAAAAAAAACAAAGTCTATCTGTTTTCATCATAAAGCTACCTGCAACAGAATCCGTGGATGTTAGAATTAAAGTATTTAGAGATAATTTTAGCTTCTCGGTTAAATTTCATGCATGTTAAAAAGTCATGCTTAAACAACAATTGAGGCTAACCTTTGCTGTTTCAAGGTAATAAGAAATTGCTTGACACTTGACAGTACCTTGCGGTTCCTAAATTCAGTGATATTCAGTCGTACCTGGTCCGAGGCCAACTAGTCTATAATCAAATCCATAGAGTGTCTGTGCAACTGGGCCTTGAAATCTTTGACAGAAAGCAAATAAAGTACCATCTTTGCACTATCTTAAGTAAATACAAGATTTTAAGCTTTGCAATTTTTATCGATTTTCATTATGTACAGCTTGTGTTTAAATATTTAAAAGGACTTGCTCATCAGCTTTTCTGTAATATATCAATAAACTGCAGAGCTGCAGCAGATCCACCAGATCAACTTCAGATTGCAACTGTAAAGTTTAATTTTGCACAATATCTTACTCAGACAGCTTTTTCTGTGAAAGGGACAGAGTCCAAGAACTCAATACCTCATCATTTGAAATTTGCTGCAAACTTCATGACTTTTAAGAGAGCTACCAAATCCTGGTTAATTCAGCAATAAACCTGTGTCCATGTCCAAGGACAAGGTGTCCATCTACATAGACGAATGGCATCAATATGATCAATGGCATTCTGAATGATTAACACAAAGATACTGGCTGCTATTATAAAACCAAAACATGAAAAATATAAATGTCTCCCTTTTGGTTTCTGACTTTTTTCAAAGGAGAATGCCAGATAAGTGATTTACTGAGCAGATACAATAGCAAAAAAAACCAATTTAATTTAATTTTAGTTGGACTTTAACCTTATGAAGAGACACTTCAAAGATACAGGACTGACAGAGGAGGTCAGAATAATTTCTTGTTCAATTGTTCCTGATCCAATACTGAAAAGATGGATAAATAACTCAGCAGTTTTTAAATGATTCCCCAAAATTCCTGTGTTATAATTGCCACTGTTCCCATCACTGACATGCCTGCTGCACCGTATATTAACAAGCTTGTTGCTTATTGTGTGACTTTCATCGCACAATAAGACCCCAAGTAACATTTGCCTCGGTTCAGTTCACAAAGAATAAGAGATAACGCATTAAATGTCCTTTTACTAATCTTTTCAGTGCAATAGTGGCTCCAGGACACAGCTGAAGCTGGATCAGCCTATTGTGCACAAAGGCTTGTACCATTGTTTGCTCCATAATGCCTGGCAGTAAGTATCATTCGGCTGTGTTGCTGAGAAAATCATCCCAGCTAGTGGCAACAATGGCGATACACATGGCTGATCTGATTGGAGTGTAGGAGCGCTCACTTTCATCCGTAATGCTGGAAAACAGATCATGTAACTGGAGCTCTTATCTTAGAGATGGATGCTGACAGTCATCACAGGCTCCATGCGCTTCCTCCCCTTTTTTCCCCCACCTCTTAATCTTTAATTTCCTTTTCAGCACCCACTCTCTCCCATTGCTGCTTTTCTTTTGCTCCTTACTTTCCTCCTTCACTCCTACACCTGCTTCTTGTTGTCTTTTTGTACCTTCTTTGGCTACAAAAGTCTTTACTCATCGATAATGAGACTTATATTTTATTCCTTCCTTTTTCTCAAGCTCCCACCAATCTTCATTCCTTATATCCACCTGGCCTACTTCTCTCACCCGCATGTCCTCCCTTTTCCCACTTTTCATCATAATTCGATACCTTTTTCCAACACTCTTTATCACCTTTCCCTTGCCCTTACATCCACACCCTTCATCAACCCATTTCTTATTTTATCAGTCTTTTCATTACTGGCTGTGGCCAGCTCTAAGAGCTACATGCAGGCCTCATCGCCTGATCTTGAAAAGATAGCTGATCCCACTGATGCTATTTTAAGCCTTTCATACACACTCTCACTCCTCTTCCCTTCCACGGAGGGCTGGCAGCCACAAAAAGGGACATGAAACATGCATTCTTCCCTCACAACTAGACTTGCGCTTCCTGATTGTGACTTTGAAATCAGTATAATTAACTGTATTATCAGGGGAGAAGCCAGACTGACAGAAATAGCAGAATTCCCTCCATATGCCATTGCTAAATAGATGATTTAATTGTCTTGAAGTTTTGTCAGAGCACTTTGAGTGGGTGGAAGACAAGGTTTTTATGGTTAATTATGGATTTTTATAACAGTGTGTGTCTGCGTCATTCACTGATAAGAAGAAAGTCGTGGTTACAAGTACATTAGTTTCTTGTGCACTAATTGTACTAACTGTACTATGTTGATTATGAACAACCAGTGTACTTTGTAGTTTGTAAGTCTATAGTAGATTCCGGTGGCTGTGGCTCAGGAGGTAGAGCGAGTTGTCCACTAATCAGAAGATTGGCAGTTCGATCTCCAGCCACTCCAGTCCGCATTTCGAAGTGTCATTTGGCAAGATATTGAACCCCTAATTGGTCCCCATGGATGTGTCAGTAGTGTATGAATGTGCATTAGATGAAATCCTGACGAGCAGGTTCGCACCTTGCATCAACCCTGTCTCGCTCTCAGTGCATATAGTTTTCCACTGTTTTTTGTCAGATTGTACAACTTGCCTTGACATTTAGCTATTCGTTTCTGTCTGTTTACCTTTTCTTGCCTTACCCTGTCTTTTTGTTTTTACTGCCATTCCTTTGTTTGCTAACTTCTTCTTACTTTGTGTCATCACTGACAGGTCCGCAGTGGTAATTTTCATATTTATAAAATGTGATGCATTGCATTTTTGGATTGTTCGTATTAGTGTACATTCCATGGAAAATATTTTTTAAATTCCATGGTAGAGATTTTTGAGGCAGTGTATACATTTCACATTCAAAAATCAGACACTCTAAATAAAATAGTGGAGAAAAAATGTAGTGCTATATTATGGTATGCAAATATAGTACTATATATAATACTTCACTATATTGTTAATAGAGATAGATTTTGGACACAACTCACCTCTCCTCCCTGCACGTGTACAACAAAACAATAAATAATCAAAATGTGCCTGTAGATCGCATCACAGGTCATCATCAATGTCAATTCTAATACAACATTTCACACTCTGAAACTGAAACATTTGAATGTGTTTTGCAGTTGCAGGAATTCAATGTTATTATATTATAACCTACTATAAACACAAAGGCTGCTGTTCTAAAGCCAGTGCCATATAATGTTATCACCCAATAAACATAAACACTTTCCAGAATATATAATATATCAATTTAATGCTAAACAATCATTTACTATTAGCATGATGGCATTTAAAACACAATTGAGGTGAAGGTGATCAGTCAGCCACTGATTACTCTCAAATGAATAGTCAGTCAAATTATATTGTTACTGTCTTTCTTGATGTGTGTACCACAGATTAGTAACCACCACAGCATAAACTGAGAAACCAAACAAACCAACAAAACTAACTTTCTTAATTATAATCCACTTGATATTTTGGTTATATTAAGAATAATATCAACTCATAGGTCACTGTACATAATGTCTTGTTTATTGGTTGAACTCATACATTTTCAAAAGTAGTATATACAGTACCACTTAAAAGTTTGAACACACTTTCTCATTAAGTATGCCCAAACTTTTGACTGGTACTCTCAAGACTCTCTGATGAATTGTATTGTCTCCAAAGGCAGACGTAGTAACAAGACGTCACACCTGGAATACAGGGCAACTCTCACCACAGATGTTTGCCTCTTGACAATTCACATTTAATTTAATGTGTAATAAGTAAATTTAAGAATAATTTAAAGATCAGAAAAAAAACTTTTATAGACAGATTTTATCCCATAATTACCAATATAGTATACAATTCATTATTTTCTGAATGACTTGACTTTAAATAAATATTCCATGAATTATATGCACCTAATGAGAATCACTCTGTTTTGCAGGAGCTCGGTTACATTGCAGAATTTATTTCTTATTTGATAATGTTATACACCTGTGGAGGAACAGCAGACACAATCAACACATTTGTGCTTATCTTTTTTTTGATTTTTTTTTTTAAATATCAGTTTTGACATAATCTTTTTCACAACAACAGACTAAGTTAAATCTGTTATAAGTTTTTGTATACCAACATGCTCACAATGTTTCTGAACCACTTTTTCTTTTTTTCTTTTTTTTTTGTCAGTACAACATACATCAACACAGACGCCCTCTTGTTTCAAACAGTACGTGCCAGGTCTACCATGGTGGTAGCAGACTAATGTGATTTCCTTTGTGGTTCGCAGGCTCATCAAAGGCAGGAGGAAAATAACTGAACCTTCAGTCATGTACGCAGGCTTCTCTTGCTGGGCGTTATGACCATAACTTCAGAAGAAAAAAAATCACAGACTGTAAATGGGCACTCCAATTGACATTAATTGACATACTTAACATCATGTTATAGTCTCTCTTTCTTTTCATACATCACATTTGACTTGAAACAAAATTGCAGTCATTCTTTATCAATAAGATTTACATCATTTGTTACTCATTTCAGGCCTAAAGAACTGAATATCATCTCATGTGCTCTGATGGTGAAAACTGGTCCACTTCATCTACAAGACGACAAACGTTTAAATCTCTCTCTCATGACAGACACATTATTTGTGGCTGTGTTGTGCATGTAGGTGATAATTAACATATCTATCTTTTATTCAAATACTTTCTTGTTAGTGTTTCTTTATTAACTTTATACATTGTGCAAAAACAGCTGAAGTCTGCTCTAGAAGGCCACCAGGTGTCTTGGTATTCATCTTCACTCTGGATCTGTTCAACAGCATTTCTAATCATGTCCAATGACAAATCTGTGTTCGAAAATGCTCTCAGATTTCTGTGACTGATCAACCTTGTTGTTGAATCATCTCAAAGTAAACAAACCCAACACATATTTTAAAATGGCAGGCAGAGTCAAGCAACCATGATCCCTAATATCAACTTGCTTTCTTGCTTAAATTAGACTGAAAATGAACGCTACACAGCTAACTACTGCAGATGTCAAAAATAACTTTGCAAAAAAATATTCAAGAAGCTATAGCTGACAATCAGACTGTCACTATTCACATAAATCTTTCTTTTTTTCACTGCTCTTTTTTCAAACTTTTTGCTATGGTTGGATCATTTAAGAATTGTACCAGCAGCTGAAACCACATTCTTTTTTTAAAGGTAAAAGGAAAAATATTTTTGATCTAAACACAAACATGCTCTTCAAGCCTAGCAGGCTTTGCTTAAAGGCAAACCACTGTCTGACCTAATGGTGATATTCACCAGTCTGTCTGTATTTATAACCAGTCGGAGTGTGAACATAGTGACCAAAAAAATTGGACCAAATGAACATTTTACCTTTTGTTCAGACCAAGCAAACAACAATGAATACAAGATTCATAAATAGTGCAGTCAATTTTGTTGTGATGCACTCAAGAACATAAGACTTAAAATGAAACGCTCACTGTGACACTGTGACTCATAAGTTGCGATGCTCAGCTTTAACTTGAAGGTGTTTACATCCACACGACATGAACAACCGCTACCCTCAAGTTTAATTTTCAATGTGTAGTCTTAAACCACAACAAATATCTCAAGTTACGTCACTTGATGCAATTTATCAAAAAAAGTTTTATACAACTTTTTTTTTTTTTTTTTTTTTTTACATATGCAGTAGTACTCCCCAGCACCTGACCCTCAGCAATGAAACACAATATCAGTTCCATTTAGATCAAATTACTGACTTGATCAGTCAAGAACATATCAGTGTGTGGATAAAAACTCCTTGGTTTCCTTATCTGAATGTCTAGAATCACTTCTCTGCTGGATTGTCCTATACCTGGGGGGAAAGTGTAATGTGTCCTACGCTACTCACCCAACACTGATATCTCTAAAACATTGCTCAAAGGTGAAAGTCAGCACTTTCACCTCATAGTCATTGCTTCATTTCAAATCCACTGTTCTATGAGAGTATAGAGCCAACAAAAAACATATACTTTCTGACTGCGGTGTATGGAACTAAAAGCTCCAGAGTTACAGTTGAACAATTTGTAACTTTTGAGTTTTGACCTTTTGAGTTTTTAATAAACAGACTTTTATTTTTGCTTTTTGGTTTGTCCAGGACTGAACATGAATTCAGTTCAGCATTGCTGAAATGTCTTAGTCACCAGTGACTGCCTCTGTGGCGCTGTCAGACAAATGTGCTTTCAGTCTATTTATGACACTGTTGTCTCTAAAAGCAACCAGTGTATAATTTGTTGTAGTATAGTATATGTTATAGATGTGTATTATATTTTCCCTCATCCCATGATAAAACAAGGGTGGCTGTATTACATTAGCGTCAGTCTACTGCATCACTAAGAAACAGAGGAGCAGCCACGCCTCATGGATTTGCATGTTATATACACAGAGTATAATACATTATTCTGGTTAGGCATGATTTATGATGTTTATTTACATATGATATGTAGTCTGGATTAACATATTCCAACTTCAACTGATAGGATAAATGACTTTAAAATGAAAATGTAATATTCCAGCAATGTAGAAAAATAAGTCATATTCATTGTATTGACATGAGGAGACTGGTTGATTTGTTTCTAGCACCTATTGCAACTGTATTACTGTGTAGTATAATAAACCATAGCAGATATACGGGCATCACTGAATATAACTGGAATTTTTTACTACTCTCAGGCATTTGATAATCTATTAATTTAAAAGCCTTTACATAGAAAAATAAGTATAATAAAACATATTTTTAGTTCTCCATTTCTATTAACATATTAGGGGCATTTTTAAATAAATGTGTCTTTGAATAAGTTCATATTATGCATATTTTATTATTTTTTGTGCTTTTAATTAAACTGTATACTTTGTGCTTTGCAAACAGCTATGATTGTTTATAGTGCCCACTCCTCTGCACATCCATAAGCAGCAATGACAAATATATAAGAAGTTCAATCAAGTTCCTCTGTGTACATTTTTTCCTCTTCCTCCTATTTTAATTATCACTACCAAGAAAGTTAGCCTGAACTTTCATCTATACATGTCGATTCATCAACATTTATTACCTCACAACTTTCATAACTAAACTACATCTTTCATTTACATCTTTCATCATAGCTGTCTGTCTCACTGTTCACAAATATCTTGATCTGTCGTGAACACATGTATTTGTAAGCAATAGATTATCAGTTCTATCAGCTCTTATAGAAACTTAAAATAAATCTGCACAAATTTTCCTCATATGTAGGATATCATGAGGGCACAGATGTTTCCTTCTACAGTACTTTTACACTGCATGTCTTTTATTTGCCCCTCACATATGAATAACCTTACAATTAGAATTCCCTTTACCAATAAAGTATTTTAAAGGGGACCTATTATACTCATTTCCAGCTGTATGTTTTTATTTTTGTTTTTTGAACTTTGCACGGTTCATAGCTTTAAAAAAAACTCCTTATTTATCTTATACTGGCCCTTCATGCAGCTCTTCAGTTCAGCCTTCAGTCATAGCTCCTCTCTCTGCTGTTACTGCCAAAACCAACATAACCTGCTTTACTGCTTTAAATGAAAAGCTTTTAAATGACTAAATAATGACTTTTGTTGTGAAGGATGTACAAGAAATGAAACGAGTTTGTCACAAAATTAGCAGAGCTTCATTAGCAGTGTTAAAAATTGGTCAACACAACAACATTTGGAGATATTTGGAGCTCTTCAGCGGATCAGTTAGAAATAATGTTTACTGTGTAATGGAAAAACACTCATAGCATGCTCCATTCAAGTCATGGCTTGGCATGGCTACCTCCAAAGCAAAAAATGTCATAATGTTAGTGGAGCAGAACAGTGAACTTGCATGCTGTGGAGCAGATGACAATATAAAGACATCCGTCACAAGCAGACGTCGGTGTGGGCTGAAAGTAGAGAAAAACGTTGGAAAGCAAGTGTTCAGAGCACCCTGAAGCCAGTGCTTTTTGGTCAGAGGGATTACTTCTACATACATTTACCTCATTATTTGACACTTTAATCACATTTAATATGAACATCTAACATTGTAACATTATATATATGACTGAAAATAAGGAAAATAATAGGTCCCCTTTAACATCTTGAACTCTTATTCTGATAGTCTCAGTCTCTCTGACAGTATTTGTTTCCTTTTATTTTAACTTTTGAACCATGTGTTCTTTTTTTAAATATATTTCTCCTAAAACAGAGATTGCGATGTCAATAACCCTACCTGTTTAAATAAACAGTTAACTAATCTGACAATAATCATGCTAAATGGCATTTATCATCATAACTCTAAAAAATGATGTCTCATGATTGATTCCAACATCAGTGAATTTATGTGTGTATTTGCTATTTACTGTGATCAATAATTTCATTTATACCCTGAAAGAAGTTCTCTTTGCTATGTGGTCCAGAGGGTAGCTTATAAAAACAACTTGAACAGCAAGAAATCAAATTTTCATCAACCTAGTGGAGAAAGTGATGCGCTCTTGAATTGAGCTCTTAAAAATAGCTGTCTGCCATCTTTTTTTCTGCAACCACATTGCAATAAATCCCATTGACTCTGACAGAACAGAAAGACTACATAAATTAATACATGAATAATGGTTAATTTTCACTGAATACATGAACAGCTTGTCTTTGTCAGAAACACAGTGGCTTCATTAATAATTGTAAACAAGAACCACATACCAGTGCTATCATTGGACCCTGTCATCAATAACTATTGATCATCTTGTCAACAGTCAGGGTAGAAAGCATCAGTCTGTGTTAAGAGCCTGAGCAAATGTAGCAATCCTCACCCAACCTGTCTGTATTTACTGTAGGTGTCATACTGAGCATAAATGACCTCATGATTAATCATTGTGTGTGTGTGTGTGTGTGTGTGTGTGTGTGTGCGTTGTGTATTTGAGTAAACGTTTTGTTCAGTTTGTGTTAAAGGCATATGATGTAAATGGAAATGTATGTATAGGTGTGTTAAATCATGACTTGTTTATTGATCCTCTGTGTTTCTCTCTGGTTTGACCACCAAATCAAATCCTTTACTCTTTTATTTTTGCTTCACACAGTCCCTGGGTATTGCTCTAAATCTAGCCAACATGCCAAAAATCAATTCAATTCAGCGCAGTGAGATTCACTTGGGGTACATTTGCAACAAGTACTCCAAATTAAATGACCACATAGGTCCTTTGTACCTGCACTCCAGAACAACCCACTGGGGGGTAACGTGCCACTGTCCAAAACCATTACCAATCACTGTTAAGAAATAATTAGTTTTATTGTGTGACAATGTTGTGGTTAAGGTTTGGCTAGGTTTATGTACAAAACCACTTGGTTAGAGTTAAAATGATCACTTGAAACGTGGTTACTTATTCCTTAAAGTAAACACCATGTTACAGTTTTTAAAAAAAAATGTCCTGACTTTGGTTGAAAACATGACACTCACAGTTGGCATGGTGAGCAAACAGCGGATTAAACAGGAAGTCCACTTTCAGCCATCCAACCAACCCGCCTCCTCCTAATAATGAAGTCACTTTATATTGACATCATTTGAACTGCGTCACTTCCCTGGGTCATAATTATTATGGCCGTTAGATGGCGTCTGTCACTCAAACATAAGTATAGGTCGTATTTGGAGACTGAATTTATAATCTATAGGGTCATTTTCCTGGGAGGACAGGCTTTGCAATATAACCAATATCAGAAAAAGAAAATTAATTTTGGTGCCTTCTCCTGCCTCAGATGTCCCTAAATGTTTCCTAAAAGTAAAGTAATCAACCCAGCTGTTTACGCCACCCTGGAAGCAGAAAGCTCTGGGTGTATTTATAGTGAGAGCACTGTCGGGACAGCATGAATTATTAATGGATCCTAATGCAGATTTATCTGTGACCTCTAGGCCACCTGGGTGAGAACGCAGGCACACATACACATTCGCATACTGAATCAGTGTTTGTCTTTGTGGCTCCTGTGATGGTTTTTCAGTGAAATGATGACAGATGATAATGTGTGCAGTCCAGTAACCCTCAGTAACCCCCAGTGAAGCCATTAGCAAGCCTTCCGTTGGTTGCCCTGTTCATAGAGGATGTCTTTCACCTACTTGGATTGGTCCTCTGGGATAAATTATTCAAAGCTCTGTAGCATTCAGCAAGGTACAGCACATACTTACAGTACATACAGTAGGCCTAAACTACATACTCACACATACATACTACATACATCAATAAGAGTCTGTTTTTTATGATTCTTTCAAGCTTCTGTGTAGACGTTCAACCTACTGGCATAAAGGTGAAGTTTCCCCCAGAAACTGGATTCAAATGAGTCAAGTTTTATCCCCCTTTTGTTGCAAAAGTCATGATCAAAAAACATGTAAACTGATCCTTGGCTTCATGTGTCTGCTCCCTCTGTCCTCATTTCTGGCTCAGAGGCGGTACTTTCTCAGCAGGTCGGCCTGCCACATGTACTTCCTCTCGGGGAACCTCTCAGGGATCTTGATCTTGCGGAAGTCTTGAATGCACTTTTCCAGCTCCTCCTCCACCGTCAGCTTTTCTTTCGCCGGCCTCTTCTTGCAGGTGCTGGTGTCACGGGAGCTTGCTGTGAGCGTGCGCAGCAAGTCACTCTTCCGTCGCTGTTCAGACTGCTGGAGCATGGCGACAGGACCCTTTTTCAGTGGCCTGTCCAGAGTTTGGACGTTGGCATGGGGGTGTGACTGGCGGCTGACCGGGCCACAGATGACTGTTCCCTGGGGAGAGCTGGCTTCTGACTGGCTCTCAGAGCTGGAAGTGGAGAGCTCATTGAAGGAGGTGCCGCTCTCACCCTCGCCGTCACCCTTGTGGTTCTTGCAGCAGCAGTCACATGGAGGGGAGGACCAACGTGATGGGCCACCTGGAAAGAGACAGAACCAGAAAGGGAGCTAACATTAGATTCTATGCAAAGCCAGTTTTTCTACCTTGTCTTTCTTTCTGGGCTGATCCTCATGAATATACAAAGAGAAAAACGAGACAGTGACATAAAGAGAGGCAGAAATTAGTCAGACAGTAGAAGAAAGACAAAGTAAGAAGCTCAGAAGACAGACAAAGAGGAAAAATCAGCTAATGCCAGATGGCCATCACCTAGAACAAAGTGACACAGCATCAGGGACAACTGGCTTGCTTCCAGTCTAAGTGAGCTGGCTGACTGTCTGATAAGCCTGTATTGTTCAGAGAACTATTCTCATGGATCTGCCCTGTAACATGAAACAAGTGGAGGAGCTAAAATAACAATGAAGGTGCAGATTTATATGCTGTAAATGTATTTGCTGTGAAACACTGATTGTAGTTTTACATCATGAGATAGGAGCCACTGTAGTACAAATGTAATACAAATTTTTAACCTGGAAAAGACCATTTTTAATTGCTCAAGGAAAAATGATAACAATATTAGTGCAGACAAACAATGTAGCAAACTGAAGTCCGTCAATTAAATGCAGCTTTCTTTGAAGTCTGCTGTCCCATTCACCAGCCAACTTATTTATCTCTTTAACTGCAAACTTAGCAAAGCCTGTAATACCCGGCACCCATACACGACATCAAACACTGAAAATCACGTCCATAAATGCCCATATATTGATTGGGAGTATTGTGTGTTAGATCAATAATAGATTTGATGGAAATTTCATGTAAAGCTACCCAGTCATCACTAATTTAGTGATCTGCAGGTCAAAAGATGTCCAGGTTGTTTCAGCACCATGAATGACTATATTTCAGTCTATTACAGGTCATTACATATAGTCATTAAAATGCTATTGAAACAATAGTAATTAACCTAGATGTCTAAAAAGGTTTAGACCATTCAATGTTTCTTGATCTGCAAATCAGAAAATCAGTGCTTACTTGGCAAACAAATTGATTCTGGTTAGTAGTACTTAAAAAAATGTTTTCTTTCCTTGAACCTTCCTGAATTTTCCCTCTAAACTGTTTTCAAATTCTGTGCAGCAATGCTTCGAATTGAGGTGGTACAAGTCAGAGGAGAGTTTCTGTTGAGCTGCTTTTCCCTCAAACATACAATCAGTAAACTGTATAGCGCAGCAGATTCACTTGACCTGAAGTTTTCCTTAGCTTGGAGTCTATGTCAAAAAACAAAGTTGCAGAGTATCTCAGTGTTGATGAGACTGAGGTAGCTGCCTAGTAGTTGTGGTCTCAACCAATAACATGACAGAAGCAGTGAACCACAGCAATCGCTGAACGGACTCAATTGGAATCGCTGAACGGACTCAATTGCCTAGTCAAACATCTGTATGAGCATACAGAAGGGCTGGAAGGCTGGGAGGAACCAGAGAAGCACCACACCTCACTGTAGGAAACAGCCATTTATTTTTCATGCTAACCTCCTGAATAATTGAAACGGTATCTGTTGCTGATGGACTCCTCTCTGTTTAGTGAGGAGACAGATCAAAGCCCTTGAGGCAAAGACAAACATGCACACAAACACTTGTGTGCGTTCCTCCCCCACTTCCTATTTCAAGCCCCGCCCCTCACCTGTTACAATACCACACAAACACGCACAGGCTTCAGCTTTTCATGCATCTGCTATTTATCATGTTCAGTAGTACCAACATTTCTTTTCATGTGCTGCTGAGCATCTCACTTCAAACAGATAGCACAAGACTATAAATAACTCTGCTTAAAATAAATGTCTTGCTGCTTTTATATCCTATTGTCCTTAGCAGCATATTTAGCTTTTTTATAGTGAGAGACAGCAGATGAGAAACCAATTCATCGGACCAATATTTGTTCCTCTAAGTACTACTCATAACTGGCATGTTTTAACTTGTTTATGTGAAGAAGTATTCTTGGACAGCTCTGACACTGACTTTAACCTCCCCACTGTCAGTCTAAATGGCAGGAGGACTAACATTCAGTACAGAACTAAATGTATACACATGCACACACAAATACACATATGCACCTATACACTGCTTCCTTTTTGGAATAAACATCACCCACCAAAGGCAGTCACCCGTACCAGCTCGAACACACTTCAGCACACATATACAGACAGAAAATACAGTATTATGCTATAATAACGTAATTTTGCAGGTATACACACACAGACACACACACACGCACACACACAGACACACATATACACACACACACACAATTAGAAATGTATCAGCCTCAGATAAAAAGATGTAAATGTAAATGATGTAATTTCAGTATAGAGAATGTAGCCAATGCAATGGTGCTCTTCTTAACCTTTGTTTAGGGACACATGAGTTAATTTATGTCACCCAGAGTGAATAGGGGGCCTTCTGATCAATGAGATGCAGACTCGTAATTGGTGTTTTGAAAAATGGCCCCAGACTCTGGTGAATTGTTAAATCTGCCAGTAGCTAATTTGCCTGTCCAAATAAAATTAACACGATGGGATGGGTAAAGCCTCAGTAACAAACATCATTTCTTAAAGAGCCTTGGTGTGTGTACGTGTGTGTGTGTGTGTGTGTGCACTTGATATATGACATTCTGATCACACTTTGGCATTAAGTAATTATATCCACCTCCATTTACGCCCTTCACACTATAAGTCATGACAGTGATGTGCTGCTTTAATTTTCAGGTATTGTAAATGGCTATTAGCCTTGCTAACACTAAAGACTACGAGGGAGGGATCTGATTTATCATTTTGACCAGTTGGATGTTCCATAAAACCTTTAGCTTGATGACAAATTGGCTGGCAAATAACTCAATTGAAGACACCAGAGACTTTAAAATACCAAGCACTGATAACTGAGATGTGTATAATAAGTCACTGAGTGGTGTCTTTATCCTCACTTACACAGTGATAATGTAATTACGGTCCCAAAAGGATGGATCAGTATGCAGTGGTGATGCATCGTAGCACATCAAGTCATGTTAGTAGTGAAACCAATTTCCACTGCTAATTGAAGTGAAAAAAATGTGTTAATGTGTAGACCTGCATTTCCTTATTGGTATTTACACTGTGGTTTCTAATTGAGGTGAAAATTAAGCCACTGTTTAAATTAGTTTTGCTTATTAATTTTTTTTCCTTTCAATTTGTGTCTTCTCAAACCAATTTCTTCCTGTATAGCCAAATCACATAAATTGATCGTAGTTCAATGGAAGGGCCCTAAAGGGGCCATAACTTAATAAAAAAAATCTTAGGTAATACTATAATAACATCACTAACTTAATTTTGAAATAAACAAACCACAGTTTAAATTAAATGTCCAAACATTTATAAACTTGATATCTCAGACATCCTTAGTCCAATTTTGCCTAACTATAGATGATTGATGTATTTTGTCAGTGCACTCTGGAGCTTCAAACTTTACACTGATAGAAGTGCCATAATTAAAGGCTACAGCTGCTACACAAACGGATTGCTACACAAAGTGATTTTGATTATACTAGAGAGGAATGACACATCTTGTGCAGCCCAAAAGATGCCTGAATCCATCACTCAAGGTGGACTTTTTCATCTGAAAGCTTGTTCCTTAAACTGGAGGAAGTGTGATGAATTTCCCTGCATCATACCTGAGCAATCCACTTAATGAGGCACTGTGGTTCTTTAAGTCAATGATTTCACATTGTAAATTGGTGGCCATGCATATAGCAGGTAATATATAACATGTATGTGAAATTCTTGCATGTGTTCTGACTGAAATAAAGGCCAATTTTCTCCTATTAAAAATAGTTTTAAAAAGACCAATCGCCAGTCCCTCTCTTTCTTTAAGAAAAGACTAAAAAAAAAGACTTGTTGCACTGCCTGTTGGCATCTACGTCCTATTGGGCCCAAACTTAAGCTTTATGGCACTCGTGTTGTTGTTTCCTGACTAGATCCCTGTGATGTATCAGACTCATATGTACGTCACTTTGGATAAAAGCATCTGCTAAATGAAAAATGGAAATTATCATAGACAAGGTATCTTAGGTTTTAATAGTGTAAATTTGACTGTTATCTGTGACAAGTAAGCAACTCTCCTGAAAAATCCATTCATTCATAAAATGAGCTGAGATTCATTGTTCATATTAGGCAGGAGATGTCTTGAGGAGAGGGTATACCCCCTTACTGTCAATCACACCCACATGAATGTCAGCATATATAAAATATATAAAATCAATCAGAAGAGATGGAGTTACTGTATGTGAATGTGCTGAATTTACCTGAATACTAGTTATTTTCTTGTAACTTAGGTCACATAAGTGTCTTCATGTGAGGTCTTACCAAAGCCAAATCAGCTATATTGAATTTAACAATCATTCATTTTATTATCTAAACTAGAGCTTTCTTCAGGAAAAATGCCTATTTTCTCTTTTTTTCTCTTAATCTTTTTGCTTACATAATGATTTTTCCCTTTTTTGACAGCCCAGTGGAAACAGACAAGAAAATTGGAAAAAAGAAAGGGAAGGCTCCGGGTCAGATGCACGGTGTATTTCTTAAGGCAGTGTTTTTATGTCTCCCTTCGTAATTACTTTCTTTAACCACTAAATGGCCCAGCTGCCTCTTACTAATATAACCTCAGTGAGTAATACTGTAGCCTATATTGGTTCATTTATCTGATAAATTAAAATACCAACTACCCAGGAAACAAAGAATGTGCTGACGAACTAACAAGAATACAAAAGGCAAACATGTCTTAAGATGACAGCAAACAACCTCACAAACTGCTGTACATAACTACACTATATATCATACAGTATTTTGTGTTGGAATAAAGTTAAAAGAAATCTCCTGTATTGTTTAATGCAAAAACAGCAGTCTAAAGGTTCGAGAAATGGGCTTTTGACTGGAGCGCAGTTGGTCAGACCTCAGCCTTTAGGATGAAACTAGGCAAGGAAATGAATCAGGAACACTTGCCTTGAGTCTGGATCAAGGACCTTAATCCTTAAACTGCTGTAGGAACAAACAGATGAAACTTAAATTAACAGGGAAGTATTTAACTAGGTAAGTTTGAGGCAGGTATTTTTGCCATAAAAACCTTCCGTGGACAAACAAATATTCAAACAAATAAGTGTTTTAGTCTTGAATACATTTTTTTCTTTAAAACATATACTTGCTGACTTTATAGGATGTAGACTACATCTTGTAATGTGACTGTGATGTGTGTGTCCACAATACAAATTCAGTAACAAAAGTATCAAAAGAAAATAGAGAACACTTAGTTAATCCGTGTGTTTCTGTGTTTTTGTGCACCTAAGTCTTTTTCAGTTTATGTGTGCATTTCTGCACCTATCATTATGTATTATATGTGTGTGTTAATGTAAATATTATCTATATATAGGCCCAGTATATGTGGCATCTTGTGCTCTGTGAGAGAGTAAGGTCATACTTTCCTTCAGGGATGAGTGCGTGTTTGTATGAGAGTGTGTGTCTGTTTGTGTGTGTGTGTGTGTGTGTGTGTGTGTGTGTGTGTATGAGACTGTGCATGGGTATATATATGTGTACATGCACACCCATGTAACATATGAGATGATGCATCATAAGTTAGAGCCTGATGTAGGTCAGTTCTTGTGCCTCACTGCAGCCTCCTTCCCTCCACATACATCATACATGTTGTAGTCTGGCATGTGTGTGTGAGAGAGAGCTACTGTGCACACCAACAGCGTGTGTGTGCATGCCTGTGGTCATCCCTCAGTGTGTAAGTGACATTGGCCTTGGAACTATTATCTGTATGCCATTGGGCAGAGAAAGGGAGGCTGGTGTCAGGTGGGGT
Source organism: Euthynnus affinis (assembly GCA_029490765.1). NCBI lineage: Eukaryota > Metazoa > Chordata > Actinopteri > Scombriformes > Scombridae > Euthynnus > Euthynnus affinis. The sequence goes on from CM055854.1 coordinate 17,168,486, forward strand.
TCCCATTCATGTCATCAGAGGTGTCAGACTGTCGGCTGTGCCTCTGGCCAGCATCACTCAGCACACACACCCTTGCTGTTTGTGTGGTGTGTTTGTGTGTGTGTGTGTGTGTGTTTGTTTGTGTGTCTGCGTGTGTTTTCCTTATATGTGCAGCAGTTGATTTATGTGATCTCATGTTGTTTCTCTTCCAGGGAGCTGGGCAGGAGGTCTGACTGAAGTCTAATGACTGTCACATGCTATTACATACACACATACACATATACTCACACACAAACACACAATGCTTCCTGACAGGTGCTCCAGGCTCTGATGTATTGATCTCAGCAGGAATGTCCACAGCTTGTGTTAGCTGGCCAGACCTGGCTGACTCACACTATACTCACAATAGAATAGAGTAAACACACACACAAACTCTGCACCCTAAATAAATCAGAACTCTCAGAAAAACCAGGAAAAGGCTACGATCATTGGAATATTTGGTGATCATACAATCATGAAATGAGCATAAACACATGTAGAACATCCATTGTAGGGTAAGAAAAAGTCATTTCCACTCTTCCCTCCATATTTGTCTTTTATTCTAATTTTATTATCTTGTACCATATCTATTTCTATTTATTTTTGTCTACTTTTTTTTCTACTTTTCACCTTTCTCTCTCCCTCTCCACATGCTTCTCTCCTTCACCATCCCTCTCCTAATGCCTGTATCGATGAGTTGGAGCATCAGTGGAAGTGTATGGACGATTGCCCTCTGATTGATTTCTGTCATACAGCCTCTCAGCACTGGGAGGCTGTTCGCTGGAGATAAATGATGTTGGCACAACAAAAACAAATAACCCTCTTCTATCTATCACTCCTCTCTGTCAGTTTTTTTTTTCTGGCTCCCTCTTCAACTCTGCTGTCTGCATCTGCACTCTGCATCTTCCTGCTCCTGTGTTTCACTCCTTTCCCCTTCTCTTCCTGTCTCTTTCTTAGTCTCCTCCATTCTCTTCCATTATTACTAAGATTGAAGTTTCAGTCTGTCTCTCTCTTCATAAGTCATTTTTCCATTACTTTTTTTTTCATTTATCCTCTTTCTCTAACTTTCTGCTCATCTTATTTGCCTAATTTTGGCAAGTCAACAGCCCTGATTGAAAGTTTTGTGTGTCTGATTCCTGCATGGCTCCACGATCTTTTTAATGCAGCAGTTCATTTCAGTGTGACAGTTGAATTAGACAACAGATCAGATCATTCATTAATTCTGGATATAATGCAAATTAATTTGGGGATTTTACACTATGGTCAAAAACACAAAGCACATCCCTAAATGAAGAAGAAAAAATGAAGAAAAGTTCACTGAATTGAAAGAGTTCTAACTGAGTAATTTCAACATCTGTTTTGACAGAGATTATCATCTGTAGTCCTCCTCAACTCAAAAAGTTTCACTGTGCAGAATGATATGTGTGAAGAGTTTGACATTAGAAGGCTGTTTGCAGATTCATCTGTTAAATGTGGAAAGTTCATCTGTACTCATTGAAAATATGATTGGCCTACAAGCATGATTTGTGACATCACAGCTAGATTTGATGCCAATCCTCGTCCAATATTCAATTTCCATAAGTGTGATGTGGAAACGTGAAGCCTCCAGCGCACATATACTAAGAATGGAACCAAGAGACATCTTGTGTCCAGAAAGAACACTTCTGAAATGAAATAAATATTTGAATAGTCATAATATATACATTTTTGAATGAGTGAGAAGAATTAGATTTCATTTTAAGGATGTTAACATGGTATTTATATTTTTTCTGGAAAAACCATGCATATCAGACATACATTATTGTTCTAAGCAGAGTATTTCTGTATGTCTTGTGTGGAGGGGATCCACAACATTGAAATACTGAAGGAAATATGTGCACTCTTATGCACTGTAATATCAAGGTTGATGAAGTGCTGCAATAAACCTTTTTTGTGTGTCCATCTTCAGTCAACCTGCCTCATCTCATCTACTTCTATCTAATCACCAATTTATCTCAGCATTTTGCATAAAACCTTCAGATACATGGAGAGACTATGTCAGAACTTTGATGAAAGTTAATTTCACTTGGGGAAAAAAGTAAGATGCATTTGATGCCGTTTGAATGCAAATGGAAGAAGCATTAAAGACAGACAGAGGCTTTGTGAAACTTGGAGTAACTCGTAGGATTTTGAGATCATTTTAAAATTTGCAACCAATTATTGGCTATTAACATCAATATCCACTGTAGCTGTGAAAATGCTCAATGCAATGTTGTGTCACTGAACATTAGCCTTATGTACAGGATAAAGTATACTCAACAACAATCTAAAGTAGCACTGGAATATACAGTATAACTCTTTCATAACTGCATTTAATATGTAACTCAATCAGTCTCATTCATTGTCTATCAGGCTGCAGAGTCTCCCCATGAGGGAGCTGTTCAGTCATTGGCAGCTTATTTCGATACATGCTATGCAACTTTTCTGATACAGATGTAAAAGTAGGTTAAACCTACAAATGAAGACTGACAATGTCGACACCTATAGACAATGAAAGTAAAAGCTGCTGTTTTAACACTTGCCCCACCTTTAGGCAATGAGTGTTTCAGCTGTAGCTTGTTTGCTTGTTTGTTTGTTTGCTAGTAGTTACTTATGTTTCTTTCTTGGTGTATCCTTTGGAGGTTTCACATAACACTTGTACCACCTATTTGCAAAAATAAAATAAATTGTAGATTTAACATCAGCATGTCACACTGTCCTGTGGACATTAAATACTTAAATATAAACACAATTCAGATGTGGCTGAACACCAAATATTCCCCTCCTGATCAGCCCACTTCGTTCTGACTTCTGGCGGTTGCACATGCTAAAAAGTAGTACAATTTCACTTCTTTTACTATTCTTTACCTGAAATATTAACATCTCAAGTACATTTAATAGACCAAATCGGATATGAAATACCCAAGTAGACAACATGAACAGTCCATGGAACAATGTCCTTAGCAACAAAGGGCATTTGTGGGCATGTGTGAGTAATCTGAAGTCATCATGAGGAGGAAGTAGCAGTAACAATGCAAACCATGTTTAAAATAAAACATAATTCAACATCATAATTAAAAGTAAATGATAGAAAATCACCAAAAGCAAAGTTATGTCCCCTTTAAATACCCATGTTTACCTAACCTGCAAGGAGTCCTGTCGTTCTCACACTTCTGGATGCATTATATATATAACACGGTATGCCCTTTGTTTCTTTCCCTCTTCACATCCCTGTCCACTGGATGAGAAACCCTGGATTACACTATTGTACATTAGGTCTTTGTAAAAGGGTGCAATAACAACATAATGCCACAAGGATAAAATGTAAGCCACAAGCCTTTCTGTGTAAGCCACAATGTCTGCAGTGCTTAAGCCTCAAATTGTTCACTGTGTTTTACAATCTGGTGACTTTGATTGGATACTTTACTGCTGTACTTTCACAATTCAAAAATGAATTAGAAATGGATCTCACCCCTCATATGCTATCACTACAATCCCAAGGAAAGTTCACATTCAGTGTTCAGTCTGCCATAGCAAAAACAAAGTGAGAGAGAGAGAAAGAAAGAGTTTGTTCCTGCCTTGAGCATCAGACCAATGTGTAGCACCATAGAGAATCAATCAAAAAAGAGAGAAAATGAGACACTGGCTGTACTCTGAGTGATTTTCTGGGCATATGAGTCTATTTTCTGGTTCAGAGCTGATATTGCTGCTTTAAAATGGATTTTATTTTAGTTCTAAAACTCAGACAACTTTGGGTTCACAAAGTCTTCTTTTCATCATTAACAGTGCAGCTCCCAGTGCTGGAGCACAACCTGATGCCATCTCAGGTTAAATGTAATAACAATGTGATAATGTGTTTATCCCTACAAGGAGATTCTATTTTTTTTTCACATGCCCTCGTCCGTAGAGAGGTCGAAAGAACAGCAATTAATGTTGGCAGTGATTCAGCGTCTTGCCCAAGGACACTTCAGTGTGACCGATGCTGGTCAAGTCAGGACTCTGAACCTGTAGGAACCTGCTTTACATCTCAGCTGTCTGGTTTTTAGCTGTGAGAAGAAGCTTGTTGGTCAGATATTGATTAAACTGTCCTTGGCACTGGGAATGAATTCTGGACAAAGACATCAGCTGTCCAATAAAAATTCAGCATATTCAGAATGCAAGAGGTGTCTATTTCTAAGCAGATTGTTGGTTCGAGCAATATTGGCATTGTTGGCATAATAAATAATAAGAATGAAGCATTTCTTCTCCCTTCCTTCCCTTCTCTCTCTATTCTTCACCAATCTTTTTTCTTGATGCAGCATGATTAGTTCCTCACAAGACAGCATGAAATGATGTGTTTGACTGTTTAGCTTTTTAAACCAGTCACTTCTTTTATGCCAGCATTTTCTCACCCCTGTATTTAAGGACCGTATGTCTCAGTGAGTGTTTCTGCACTCAAGGTTGTTTTGTTTTGTGTTGATGCTGAGTGAAAATGCCTCTCTTCCCTACAAGCAGGTGTTACATTTCCCTTCAGAGAGTGACACTACGCAATGACAGCAGTTTCCATTTCTAGCAGCACATTTCTCTCCCGATCTTGCTCCTACTACCTCTCATTCTTTCTGTTTATTGATTTCCTTCACTCTTCCTCCCCCTATAGTTTAGGGGCTGTACTGTAAATCTAAGTGTGTCTATACTAATGTCATGGTAAGCTGACACAGTATACAAGAGGTACTTCGGAAAATTGGCACAACATCCAAAGACATATGTGGTACTGGCTTTTATTCTCATTTAATTTTGAATAGATAGAGGAGATGGAGAACAGAACAAAACATAAAAAAGAATGAAAAATACATATAGAGAAAGAATTGGTTGACAAGATGTTCGGGATGGTTTTAACATGAAGAAAAATGACCACTTAAAGGTGCAGTGTGTAGAATTTAGTGGTATCTAGCAGAATGGACTGGGGAGAAATGAAATAGAATATTCATAAGCAAGTTTTAATTACTGTATAATCACCTGAAACTAGGAATTGTTGTGTTTTCATTACCTTTTAGCCCTTTGTATCTACATAGGGAGAGGGTCCTCTTCCACGGAGGCCACCATGTTGCACCACCATGTTTCTACAGTAGCCCAGAACAGACAAACCAAACACTGGGGGTGTTAGAGAGGGCATTTAATCTTTTTTGTGAATTTGCAGTCGCCATAGGTTCTCCTATACATTGGGAAGGGGAGGGTGAAGGGAAGGGTATTCAGTTTGTTGCAATCTGCAACCTCACCACTAGATGTCACTAAATCCCACACACTGGTCCTTTAATATCTGACATAGACCAGCAATGTCCTGTCCTCACATGCACTAAAACTAATTGTAACAATGGGGACTTGTGAAGTTTGAAACACTTCAGAGTAGCTGTGCTGATGCAGGCTCAGTGAAACTTTCTTTTTGAAGGCCAATCCTACTGATTACTAATCAAGCTTGCTCTCCAAATGTTCAAAAAGTTTCCATTTTAGAGTTTTTTCTTCACCAGCCTCTGTTAACATTCATTAATAATACTTGTGCAAATCATCGCTTGCAAACCACCATACCCAGACTGCTCTCATTAACATTCATCGTGATGCAAATTAATGGCCTTTTTCTGAGAAACCGCCAACTCTGGTCTGTCTCACTCGGCTCACACTGAACGCCAGGCCATCAGTGCTTTACACTGTTACTGTTTATATTCACCACTTTCCTTTAATTACCCTGCGTATTAATACATGTTAGAGGAGAAAAATTCAAAGTATAGCATTTCTAAAATGTCACAAGAGTTTGACATACATGTTATTATGGCACGATACATGGTTATTGTATTGTGTATTACTTCTACATTACTTTCTTGGCTATATTTGGGTCAGTTAGCTTGTATCCAGGTCTTTTTAACAGCCATTCATCAATCCACTCATAATACTTTTAAAGTCAGGCGTCCTGTCTGTCGAACATCCCAGTTACAGTTTGGTTTAATTTACAGAGGTTCAATCATATGGAACACAATGTTATCCTCATGGATTATCTTTGTAAACTGCCCACTAGTAACTAATAATTTTATTTCTTTTACTTTAATAACTTTGTGTTCTTGTATAATGTCTGCTATTGTGTGCAATCTTAAATTTTATTCTTTACCATCCTTTTAATTTTTTTACTTATTTTTTTTAATTGAGTAAGGTATGCATTGGAGAGTGCCCTGATTAAGCCCCTTTGAGGGTTTTTTCAGCTAAACAACGTGTCAATCAATCCTACAGCTACTACTTCTCCAATACTACTTATGCTTTGCACGATGCATTGATTATTCATCCATCTATCCATCTCTTCTTCCAACTCTATCCATCTATATATGTACAGTACAATACATGTGTACCTGTTTTTATTTACCTATGTTTGGGACACACATCAATAATACATAAAAAAGTGTGTAAAAGATAGTAAATATTGAAATAGCATTGATGCAGAAGGCAAAAATAGAATGTGAAAAAAGTGAAAAAAGAAGTAACCGCAGCAGCAGTTTATATGCAGATGGAAAATTCAATTAAACAGCTTGGTATTGCCAGTTTCTTATGCTTATTTCAAATATTCACATGAGAATGTGACTCTTGTCCACTACAGGTTAATATGGGTGATTAATGGGTGCCTATGACCAGGTGATTCTTTACAGTGAGAAAAAACAGAATGGCTTTTGATCAGAAAGCAACCAGCGAGCAGCCGGAAATGTTGGCCCCATCCAGCCAGTGGTAGAGGAAAATACAGACCGACCACACATATAGCAGAGCACTGTAATATCAATCAATAAAACAACTAAACTCAATCAAGAAGAAGTGTTGAAAGGATTTCAGGGAACAGAATGAAACTGAAATCTGATCAACGTCCTCTGGAAAAAAAAAAATTGACTTCTTTGGTGTTTTTTTGTGTTTAAAATGAAAAGACAAAACAGTGAGGCTCATGAGCTTACACAGAGGGAACATTTGTCCAAAGTGTTATGTATATTGACATGTTTGTGGTAATAAAAGTGCACACTGGATATTGCTACTGACAAACAGAAATGCCCTGGCAGAGCATCCAGTGATGAATTATCTGCAGATGATGTCAGCACAAACAAACAAGGCTGTAATCGGCAAACAATTGCACAACCATTATCACTGCCCAGCAGAGCACTCACCAGCTACTATCTCTGTCCCTTCTCTGTCACACACGTTCACTCATGATCCATCTGTTACACATACACACAAGGTTGAAAAGGTTACTTTCTAAATGTAATTGCTTACAGATTACTGAGTGTCTCAGAATGACTGTAGTAATCCTGTCACTATGCTGACTCGGTGATGATTTCAGTTGTACCATATCTAGATAACTATCTTAGGTTAAAAGACCCTTTATTTTACTTTACATAACTCTGCTATTATCATCAGTTGCAAGAATGGTCAGCCATTTTTCATAATTTAAAGATGACATTATTAATTCTTTTTTTCATGATTAGCAAGTGTCTCTCATTTTCTCCTCTTTTCCTTTTCCCTCTGGTCACTATCAGTATCATTTTCACTTAGTTTCTGTCCATTTGTTTCATCCATTCTCAATCAGTCTTCTGTCTTTGTCTCTCCAATCTGTCATCTGACCCCTTTTACCCCTTACCTCTTACATAATGGACTGCCTTTACAGACTTTTCTCTCTCTGACTTCTTTATTTCTTTCTTGAGTCTCAGTTTCACTTCTTTTTCTCAACATATTTTACTCTTGCCTCTCTCGATGGAAACTCATGATGGTGCTTAAATAGCATTTCTGCTGTGATGCTACCTGGCAGTAAGGGTTATGAGTGTCCCTTACACATAGGACCCTCTTTTGCCTGCAAGCCATCCTGAATTTTTTGATGTTTGGAATCAACAGTGCAGTAAATGTTCAACAACAAGACTATCTGACAGGTGTACCTTTTCTGTCATTCTTTAGACATTTTCATCCACAAGACTACCACTGGCTGCTGCTGTTTTTGTTTATTGGCATCCTTGGGAGGCTAAAGACACTTTGATGCATGAAAATCCAGGGAGGCTGGCACTTTTCAGAGCAGAAATGATGATACCATGTTCAGTTAATTATGTCACACATCTTGTCCGTTGTGATGTACTGTAAGCGATACTCTCAATGGTGTTTGCATGAGTGACTGCATGACAGAACTGTTTGTAACTACAAGGGGATGTAATAAAGTGGTCACTTGGTGTATTAATTAAAAAAGCATTTTCACTTCAATTTATGACTCAACAAGATCAGTTACTTATAGCTACTGAAAAGTTTTGTGGAGATAATAGATAATGATAAAGGGTCATGTTTTTTATGCTTTGTTTCATCCGAGCAATCTAACAGGTCTAACAGTCTAAGTGGTAAGTTTGTCTGAAGTCTCAAAAAGTTTTCTCTTTATTTCTCTATGTTGCATACGGCAAAAGGCATTACTTAAGAATATGACACATGTTTACTGCTATGTTCCATTTTGGCAGGTATGGCTCTACAAGAGTTCATGAATAGTCAACCACAGCCTCATGTGACCACTTGAATTTAACAAGTCATGGGACTGGCACTGATTTCACCTGAGGAGTCCCTAGCCAGACATCTGAATTGTTTGTGCAGCGAATGTGTTGTCCAGTTTGTGCATGACTGAGGCAACTGTGAGGAGTGGTAGACTGTCAGGAACAATTTAGCCTGACACCTATCAAATATAACAGATACAGAAAATAATCAGTACAGAAAACAAACTGCAAAGATAGTTGCACTGACAGATGAAAGGAGAGTTTAAAACAAACATGAGTGATTCTGATATTCTGACTCAATCTGTGCAGATGTCCAGGATGGACAGTTGGACAGATGAAAGGACTGAATAAAAACTGGAGGAATCAAAAGATTAAGAAAGGCTGTTGTCGGCTCTGAAAGATATACAGACTGAAAGGCGTCTGATCAATACAACCTTATCATAGTGTTAAATCCTCTCACGTCCTGGCAGGACTCTCTGTACTTGGCCTCTTTATCTCTGATTCCATTATGCTCTCTTTTTCACTTGATCTGTTTTACTCTTTTTAAGCGGGTGACTAAATGGTTCAGAAATGTTTTTCTTTATTGAGAGGAGAAGCTGAGAGAGGAAACAGATGTGATGGGCTCTTGGGGAGATTTGGTCTGAGGCCAGCAAGGATAATTTTCAATTTAAGCATTTAGACAGGGTTTTCCTACTACACCATCTTTTAGTATTATGAATCTCTCTCTTTTAAGCATTTTCTCTATGCAGGTGGCTGTCAGAGTGCATGCTTATGAGCGTTGAACATCTCGTCCCCATGAACTCTGTGAAAACAAAACACTACGTGAACTTGAGAATTGATTTTCTCTCTTTACACTCCACTCCAAGCATCTACTCCATGCTAAGTGCCTCAGTCTGGAACATCATCTGTAAATGGCTCATCGCAGTTGACCCAATTCACCTGAAGTATTCCCAGCAGGGAGGATTTTCAGAAAACAGCACAGGACAGGATGTGCAAGAAAAAGCATGGTTGGTGAACCAAAAGGAACAAGAGATTTCCTGAGGGGAAGTGACATTCTTTAACATAACCTACTGTAAATCTCTACATGTTGTTGCTCTCTCTTTTTATATCTCTCTATTTGGCAGCTTCTTTCTCCTTCATTTTTTCATTTACTTTGCTGCTATCTATTTCTGCTTCCCCAGCAGTAATCCATTGTGTTGCCCATTTGCAGGCATTTTGTTAAAACTGGAGACATTATTTTTCTCTCTGTGTGGTCGCTCTGTTTTAAGCCACTTCTGATTCTCCTCTAGTGCCACTCATGAGGAGAATACAGACAAATGGGAACAAAATGAGGGAAAAATGAAAAAGGAACAGCTTGCACACACAAAATCTACATCATGCATTTGGCTCAAAGCTGTCTATGTGTGAGTATTAGCATGCCTATCTGGGCAGTTTCTCAGTTTGTGCAAATGTGTGTATGCGAACAAATCAGTGTTCAACATTATTTCAAACATCATCTGAGTATATAGGCCAAATCTGATGGTGTTAATGCCAATGCGGACAATGACAAAGCTGGACTGCTGGTAACCAACCATGGCAGTTCAAAGGCGGTGCAGCCTTGAAGGCATCAGCTTTGAAATAGAGTTGGAACAGGAGTAGTTTTGGAGAACCACAAGCTCTGGACAGCTTCCCAGGGGCCTCATTAGGGACTATGTGTGATTGGTAGATGGAGGAAGTGGGGCGCAGCTACCAATGCATAGACACAATACAAAATCACTCACTTCTGCACGTGAACACACACACATATGCAGTCTCTCTCTCTATTGCCCACATGCATTCATACATGCAGACATATAGCAGGGGGGCGAAAGAAAGCCTTAGAGCTTGACAGAGCGCAAAAGTAATTGGCAGTTAAGTGATGTGTCAGGACTGCTGTGTACACCAGGCATCATGCAAATGGCAGAAACACGTTTAGACAGATGGAAAGAAAAAAAATGGTAGTGTTACTTGAAATTTCTTTACTGCAAATGCCAAAGGAGCTAATTGAAACCTCAGTGTTTAGTGTGCTATGCTGTTATTTTGCCATTTTAGTTAATTAATTTCATGTGTTTTTGGTGTGTGTGTGTGTTTGTGTGTGTTGGATCATTAGCTACAACAGCTTTGGCTCATTCTGATTTCTTGAGCGTCTCCAGAGTTGATCTCACGCTGAGTGTCATTAAGCCACTCGTCTTTTCACACAGCTGGTGAGGATGAGTGTGTACATCTCAACGTGCATGTGTGTGTGTCTGTGCATATTCCTGAGCGGTATCTGTGTTTGTGTATATATACTGGGAGCAGGATGTGTTCCGACACCCTACATTTAGTTCCTCTACAGCTCACTGACATAGCTCCATATGGTATCTCTCAGTTTCTACCTCATACACCCATCACAATGTGTGATTGATGCTTTTTTAATAGGCAGGCCCCCAAACATACACATCCTTATAAGATACACACACACACACACACACACACACACATACCACACATGCATACAGGAAAGGCAACTTATTAATGATGCAGTGAAAAAGCTAAATGTCCCCCAAAAGGTAACCATTTACATTAAGGCTTGGTGATTCAAAAAAGAGACAATGCATACCGTAAGACTGTCGATATGTTTCACAGCTGGTGAGGAAGTCAAGTACGTAAGCAAATACCTGCTTTCCTACATACTGTGAAAAAGTACTTTTGATATATGATAAGGAGTTCTGTTGGCTCAGCAAGCTGAGGCATTAGTGTACAGTACCATTTGCTCACTATGTCAAAGTTTAAATCCAACCCACATAATCATCTGCTCTCCCTTGCATATAATCCCTGTCACTCTTCACTTTCAGCCATACTAACTAAAAGACAGATAAAAATGTCAACTGTAATTCTATTTAATATACTCTAAATCGAGACACTTACCATGGTTAAATATATATTTTTACACATTGTATTTCAATTATCCTGGGGATTTGAACATGCAAAGATACAAAATACAGATGTAATTTTTGAGTTGATATGTTGGACTGCAGAATAATATGTGTTCCAAGATAATGCCAATAATCTCATGATTATTGGCACTGGTAAAAACACAAACATTATTTTATATACTATTAAATATCTGATTGTTGGGTAAATTACCAGTTCTTCTCAAATTGTAATTGGAATACTATGTATTTTTTTTATCTTATATTATAACAGATTTGAAGTGAAATAATTTGAATTTGAAATGAAAACCATTAAATTAAAAATGAAAACCCTACAGTATCCAAGTCCAAAAACACAGTAAATCATAATTACAACACATATGATAGAATAATGTAAACTGCCATTTTGTAAGGGGTTAGGGTGGCTGAAGATGTCGTTTATCCTCAGGCAATTAATTGATCTAGCTGTACTCTACATAGTCACATGTTGAAAACCTTTTACCTGAGCTTCTGCAACTGAGGAAAAAGAAACACAAAGGTATCAGTGCCCCCAAGCTGCTTGAGTAGCTTCCAATCATGTTGCATTAAATCAGGCCTGCAGTGTAAAAAGACACATGCACTGTATATAAAAATGCATGCCAATGCACCAGATACTTCTGGCACACACACACACACACACACACAGTTAAGCCTATTTGTCACTTTCCTTCAGATAAACCCCTACTGTTTAATAACAGTTTCCTGTAATGAGCCCAGAAGGCACAGTAGGAGGGTCTATATTATTCTTTTCCCCACCAAGAGTAAAAACACTTATAGTATAGATTATCAGCAGCAGCCATATTCTAATGGAAACACAGAAAAACAGCTTTTATTGCTACTTAGCGCCATTATCAAGAAGATGTTTAGACTTAATCGCTAAAGGTATCTTTGCTTAGTGCCTTAGAGTAAAGCTGTTATTTACTTTCACTCTGTTATTCTAACCATATCTAACCATATCACAAACATCTAAAGTGTGTAGTGCTTAAATAAATATAAGTGCTTTAAAGGTGACCTGAGTTAGTTAAAAGGGTGCAAACGGCTGAGTATATGTTCACAAATGCACACATATACACATAAACATATACACATACATTCCCACATACATACATTACACATACATTCCCTAATGTTTACATATTATGTAAACATTAGCGAATTGATGAATAATGAATAATTGTCCCTACAGCCATTTCATGTCTTTCTATGTATGTCAGAGAGAAAGTTGAAGCTTGCTAGGGTTGATCAGAAATTGCAGTGTGGATGTTGATTACAACAGGCAGGTGTTTGTGAGCATTTTTGCATGTGTGCTTGAAGGATTTCACGTGCCAGATGTCAGCACCATTTAGCAACACTTGTGACTCAGCAGGACAACACAAGAATAGAAAATCACTCCCGTCTTTCTCTTAGCTCTTAACATTATGTTGCTTTTGGTGTTTCGATTTATTGGCCTCGATTCCAAACAACCCCTCCACTTGGTAGTCATCCAGCTGTCCATGTGAGATATACTACACACCTAATATTCTAATTGGTAGGTAGTCTTGGCCATTACCTGACCAATGGCAGGGTGAATCGATAAAAAGCACAATGCTAAATAATGTGTCCTGCTGATTCTCTCTCTTTCTCTATATCTCTCCATCTGTTTCTCAGTCTCTGCCCATTTTGCTCTCTCTATCACCAATTCTGTTTAAATTCACGGTATCCAAGGCAACAACCATTCAATTTCAACACAGTGGTGAAATAAACATGCCTTTAATTTGTCTTTATTACTGCCCTGTTGTTATTTTCTTCATCCTCTTTCCATATTTCATACTTCATGAGGTATGGTGAGCAAGGTTTGCAAAATGTCTCTCCATGCTCCATCAGCTTAGAGGTAATCAATGGAAACCTGGTTCTCAATCAATGCCGCTAATTTACCCCCACCAGCCCCCACCAGTCTCAAATGATGCATTATTCACTGTGTGTCACTGTGTGACATACTGTGGCCTGTTTGATGAACAGTCCTTTAATGGACTTTGATGACAGATCTAAATGGGGGCAGCATCATGCTGGAGAAATAGAGAGGAGATTGAAAGAAAGGGGAGGGGGGTCAGATGGCACATGCCCATTTAGCAAAATTATGATGGTTCTATTATTTTATAAGCATATGGAGAGAGAGATAAATTGACAAAAAAAGAGAGAAAAAGAAAGAGAAGAAATTAAAATGTCTGTGCTCATTTTATCGTTTCATCCCTCTTCCTCTTCAAGTAAATGAGCACCATCATCATTGACATCATCGACATCATCAGATAGTTTAACAGCATTCATTTAAAGGCAAATACAAAAAACACTCATGGGCAGCATCTAACTGTAGATTAACATTTAACTGTCTCTCTTTGCAATGTGGCACTTTACACACAACATTTGAATAAAGGCACCTTCATTCCAAGCTGGGTGAATAGAATGCACTACTTGGACTATTGTCACGTCTGAGCTTCTTGAATATGTGCATGCATACAGAGCAGAAAATGAATAAATTCCCCTGAAGAGAATTATGTAGGGTTGGAAATCTTATTTGAAGCCTGCAGTGAGCAGTCCCACCAGATTATTCTCTTAAGCAGAGCCAGAAAATGGTGACAATCAGTGATTTCTAGCATAGAGTAGAACTTCATAAAGCTCTGTCATGGTCGACCAAATACCAGTAAACAAAAAAAAAAGAAAAAAAAGATGATGGATGTTCTCATTCATGGCAGAAAATGAAAAACACACACATAAGTTCACACAGAGAAAAAAGAGGGATGAACGTGGAGGAGACATTCATAAAGTTTATAAAATGTTTTTATCCTAAGTGGTCAAAAGAGGTTATTGTCAACAGATCTGACATCTTGTGATTTGTGCTTTGTGGTCCACAACATAACTTAAAGAAAAACAGATCCAACAGATGAAAATAATAATATACCATTTAGCTACTTTCATTCAAATTCAATCCTGAAAACTTCAAGTGTGAGAAATTACATGAAAATAAGGAATTTTGTATTTCCACCTCCTATTCACTAAACATGATATTTTGTCAGTCAGTCTCATGGTATGAAACAACAACTAACCCTTCTTTACAGATTGAGAAAACGGCTCAGGGTAAAAATGCAAAATTGCAGTATATGATTCCTTGCTGAACAGAATGTGGATGACTGATAAATAATCAGATTTCTACAGAACGATAGGTAATGCCTTTCTAACAGCCAGTATTACATTTGAACTATGCATAATACTTATACAAGCTAAGAATAGTAGCTCCTTTATTTGGAACAGGCCGCTGAAACTCCTGCTTGTATGTTGTCTTCTAATTAGGACATTTTCTGAGTTTCAGCCTGGTGATCTGTGAATATTCCTGAAAAGCTGTTATTGTTCTCCAGACCAATTAAAAAATAGCGTACAAAACGGCCTTGAAGGGCCCCTTAGGTAGTCTCGCCTTGTGCTCGACAGGCTCCTTGTCAAAACATGTCTGGCAAAGCAGAAGATATTTACATATTGAGCAATTAACAGATATCATTATGCTGATACTGAGCCAGTACTTCTATATTAAGTGTGTAGGATGGGGGGGTTAATCACAGCAGCTGGATCAGCCTAGACTCATTCTGTAGCACTTGTAACCTACAAAAGCCCTTACTCCATTTTCAAAGCAATGTCATTTTTAGACAGAGATACACAGGGAGATTTTTGTGGGAGATATTTTATTAGAATCGGAGTTGAGGACATGCTGATGGAATGTGATGTATAGTCATTAAAGCTTATGTTAATGTAGCTCTAATCACCTTGTCAAAACTTGTGGATAAATGTTGAGCTGGGTTGTGACATGTGCATTATGTATCCCTGCTTTGTCCATTTGGAACTCAACACTATTTTATTGTCCATATTTTGTTGTTTATTAACACTTCGATTATATTTTCTATGATGCTCACTCTGCCTACCAGGTGTGTATAACATTATATGGCAATATATAATGTTACTTTTTATATTTTGTTCTTTATTTTTAGCTTAAAACATTAACATTTTCTGCATTCTACTTCAAAGAAATAATTCCGCATGTCTTTCAGAAAGTGAGATCACAATACTGATACTATCTGGGCATGAAATAGTTACAAAAGAAACATGCCTATCAGCATCTCTAAAACTCACATTGTATTTTGCTTTTTCAACTCATACAGAAAGAGAAATGTCAATGTTTTTATGGGGAGTTACATGCTGAAGCTATTTCTTGGAGAACAAACTGACTGCAGCCTCCTGAGTCTTCTTGTCACGGTGAGGTTGCCGGTTTGGTACCAATACCAAAGCCTGTGCTCCCAACTGTAACTGAACCTACAATATAACTGGCGATGCTGCACAGACGTCCTGTGTGGAAGAATAAACTCTTGTTTGCCAATAAATAGCTCCAAGCTATTGTCCTCCTACAACAATCTAAAACTTTACACTACAGATTTAGTTTCCTGTATTCCAAAATATTCTAATTTGGGATTTGTGGAGTGTTTTCAATGCTTTGTCAGTAATAGCATCTGTAGCATGATTCCAGAAAGCCCTAATCTATACAAGGTATTAGAGAAAGGGATTTGAGTGTCACAATGTAGAATAGGGAAACAGGCAGGGATGCCGTCTACACAGAGCCAGGCCTTCCAGGCTGATGGATGAAATGGCTTACAGAGGACACAACCACTGTGACATTGATGGACAGTCTGATATTGCCTCCCTAATCTTGCCTCCACTCAGTCTCACACACACATACACATACATTTCGCTGTATCCCTCTCACTTCTCCTTCTCTCTCTTTCTAGTGTTTTCTCAGTTCTGTCCTGACTCACACTTTTTTGTCTCTGCTGTCTCTCATTCCTCTTTTTTCTCACTTGCTCATCTCTGCCATGTCCTTATGGGGTCTTATGTTGTCTCAGTTCTTTGTTTTTGGACTGTTCTAGACCTCTATCTCACTCTCTTGATCTGCCGCTTCAATTCTGCTGCTGCTCCCTCTGTCCTTGTTTGCAAATTTTATGTGAAAGAGATGATGGAAAGTCAGTAGCCATCAAACTAACAGTTGAACATTGTTTACATAAACATACACATATAGAAAAGAACCATACTTTTCCTTTAGTGACATCACAATAATAATTAAGTCCACCCAGTCATTTGTCTATACTAAAAATAATCGTGTCTCACCTGTCTGCCTTTCAGTCTATCTCCATTTGCTTGTTTATCTATTAGCCAGTATTTTTGGCATTATTCGTACTGCAGAGGAGAGTGCTCCAACTGATTTATTTTTTTCAAATTGCCGCATTACAAATCCAACCTGGGATAAATGGTTTTACAGTATGTGGTATATAATCTCACAATGAGGTGCTGTACAAGACATTTTCCTATCCATTTTTAAGTTTTGTATTGAAGCTGCACTAATCATTAGTTTATCCTTATGCGATTTGGGGTAGTGTCTAAATGGTAACCCTAGATTTGCAAATTCTCATGAAATAACAAACTTGCAAAAAATGAACTTTGCGGACTTTGCTTCAGAATACCGCTGTTTACTTCCTGCGTCCACATCATTCTTCTCATACGAAGGCATATGTGCTTCAAACTCAGCAAGACGAAAATATTTTGAAGCTGCCCCTGGTATATCTGCCATTGCTAGCGTGTGCAGAGTCAAGTACTGCTGTGCTGAATCAAATGCATATGTGCGAGAGATTCGCAAATCTAGGATTACCATCTAGACACAACTGTAATTTGGTAATGATTTCCTTCCTGATGAATACTGATGATTTCCTTCCTAGCAAGCATAGCAGAGCATTTAGCAACTAAAGAGCCAGATATTCTTTCTCAGGTGTAGGGAGAGAACATGACAGGGCTTAAAGAAAAAGGACTCCAAATGAATGTTAAAGTTGCTTCATGTCAGCTGGATGTGTCAACTGTTTTAAAAGACAGCTGTGATTGTATAGCTTGTTTGCCACTCCGATTTGGTGAAAAAATAAAATTGTTTAATGCAGCTTTGAGCAAGTGTAGTCCTCAAAAGAAAACAGTGATGCATGTCAGCAGAGAAGAGGACACCACAAGAATACAAAAAAATGCCTATACATGAAATTCTCGTTTGTAGCCTATATACAGCAGATCATGGAATGCTATCTGGGCTTCCCATTTGCTACCTTTAATAATTACTGCAATGTGTTTCCTTCTTCTTCTTTACTTGCCTCTTCATATTAGATATGGAATGCATCATAGAATAAAAACAAACAGTCTCACAAAAACATCAGCAGTGAGCTTGAGTCTGAATTTAGCTCAAATGTCTGCAAGCTGCATGTAGCCTTTGTCTGTCTCTGCTGTGAAGCACCTTGTCTGCTCTGACTTCCTATGTATTGCCTGTCTACCAGTGTGTCTCTCTGCCAACCGATTAACCTGTGTGCTCTCACTGTCACTTGTCTCTCCTCATGCTGGGAGTGGAAAATAACTCGCTCAAAGAAAAAACAAATCACTTCATTATGTGAAAGAATAAAATGAATGTAGCAAAACTTAAACATTTTCACAGTTTTCCTATTCTCTTCTGTCTATGTCACTCTCTCTGCCACCTACATAAGTTATATAAAAATATACAGTATCTTTCCTACCCTTTGTTGTTTTTTTTTTGTTTTTTTTGGTTTCTTTGTTTTGTTTTTTCCATGGTGATGCTTTCGTGTCTGCTTTTTGTTCTCCTTTTTACCTGTGACCTCATTCACTCTGTGACCTGGTTGTGTAGATAATGGGAGTATTCCACCCAGCATGGATTGGAGAAGTGGAAAATAGCACTGCACTCTCATACGACCTGGCTACAGCCTGCTGCTTGATTACAGCAATCAATTGAGAGAGAGAGACAGAGAAAGAGGAGAGAGAGCGTGTGTCCATGTTTACATGTGGGGAATTGTGGGTCAGACAAAGCAGAACAGACAATCATAGAGGACCCTCAAACACACTCCACTCTACACTAGTGCTCATCTGAGGAACACGTGGGACGAATATCAAAGAGAACACTGCTTTCTCCTCAGGGGGAGACAAAAAAACAATAAGAACACATTATATCCCTTCTGGACCACAGTTTGTTTCCCTGACTCTCTTTTCTGCTTTGTCTAAGGTCAGTCAGCGTAGGTGGTTTTGGTTTGATGTTAATATGCTCCAGTGCTCTCTGTCGACATATCATTGGTTCCCAGTGATGCATTACAGCCCCAATCCAATAGCAGCTTGAATATGGAACATGGGTCAGATAAACCATTCGGGAATTGAAATCACATCCAGAATTGTCAGGCTATGGTTGTGATCTGTTGTAGTGTACTGTGTGTGTTCTTTTAGGAGAATGCATGAATAAATGAATGACTGATGTAAGTCATATCCGCCTCTCACATCTCTGCATCAACTGTTGCCACAGTCCAGTTAACAGGGCTGCATATTAATTTGGATATTACACAACACTTTCTTCAAAGGCTATCCTTAGATATCTTCCCGGCCAGACAGAAATAAACCAGCAGACTCATTTGAAATGCACTGATTTGACCAAATGGCTTTGTGAAGCATAATGATGCAACCTAAGTTTCAGAGGTAAGATGAGTTACATGAGTCTATTAGTCTGTCTGGAAGCAGTACCAGAATCAGAATGGCTTGATAATGATCTCAGGGACAGAGAGATTGATCCAGTCTTCTCATCACTGAAATGAGAGACTATAAGACAGACCAAACATTCTGATTGGGTTCCCTGAAGAACTGCCAGCAGATGTCGGACAATTTCTCCTACTGAACATTACAGACATTTTTAATGTCCCAACAGAGGCTTTTAAAATGTAGGGCCCACCAAATTAAACGACAAGCCCTTACATAATTTCTGAAAATTGTCAGAAAGAAATCAAACAAGC
The DNA here is from genome assembly GCA_029490765.1 of Euthynnus affinis. NCBI lineage: Eukaryota > Metazoa > Chordata > Actinopteri > Scombriformes > Scombridae > Euthynnus > Euthynnus affinis. The sequence continues at coordinate 17,187,893 of CM055854.1, forward strand.
TGGAGATTATTTAAATAACTCAGCACTGTTGTGTATATTGTCATAAATACTTTGCCTACAATTAACCCAAAATAGTTGTTGCTGTTCTGCACATTAGCCCATTTTTTTAACTAACCTAAGAAGCCCCATCACACATGCAACTAACATTTTACAGCAGACATACTGTAAGTGGTAAGTATCAGTGTAAGGCTAATGGTCCATACACATTTTGTTAAATGTTACATAAAAACATTAACTTACATTTGTGTGAAAACTATTTATCTATAGAAAATAGCATGAGTTAACGCCTGTTTCCCCTTTGAATAACTTTTTCATGTGTTTCCCATAGGTTAGGTGATGGTTGGGTGTCGCATTTCCAACTGGTTGGGGCTAGAGAGTGGTAAGATTGGCTAAAGGTACATAGGAGAAAGAAGAATCAAAATAACAAACAAGAAGTAAAATATATGATATTGTACTGTATATATACTTGTAAGTTGTAAAAGTTAGGGTGTACTTATATTCATATAAGTGTCACACCTAAACGAGGCAAGGTATGGCAACTATTTTGAATTAAATAGGCTTTTTAAATAGCCTTGTTATGTGATATTTGACAAAAAAAAAAAAAATCTCATACCAGGGAATGAATACAAATCCAGAGAGAATGGATTACGTCTGATGATTGCACCCCCAGAGCACAAATACAACACAAACTGGGATGTTTGAGCTGCTTTGCAGAATGCTCACAGGGCACAGGGAACATGCCCTTCTGGACATTTCTGGTATGTAGATGATGTGTGTGTGTTTTCTCTGTTTCATTTTCTAATTACATAGCAGAAACAGCTGCCAGGCAGTCGCACACTAGAGAGATTAAGGTACAGCATCTCAAGCATACAGTTCATATCGTGCTGTAACAATGCTTTTCTTTGCACTAATAAAAATATCAATTCAGCATTCCAAAACATGATAATCATTTACCAATCTATAATTCTGATTAACTAAAGATGTTTGCTGTCCTAAATCTTCATCATCAAAGTTGTTACTTATATTTCCAGTAATAAATACATGGAATGTAACAAATCAGTCACTAATACATTTTGATACATTATGAGTTACCTATCAATAATACTACATTTTATTAAACTCTAAGGTTTATGGTCAATTCACCAAGACTGATTTCTTTTTGCACCAGTTGCCTTTCACTACACACATGCAGTAACTTGTGTTACTACTCCAAGATTATTTACTTGAGTTTTGAAGCTATACATTTCATCTATGGAGAAATACTTTTTTTCACAATTCTTACTGAAAGAAACATACAGTATCATATGACATAATAAAATAATTGATTCCCTCACTTAGGCAATGATTTGCATCAACCCGTACAGCAAACACTGCGTATTATGTTGTGCCTCTTGTGGTCATGACTATATGTTGCATTCCCCTTATTTATTATTATGCTTTGTTTATTTGCAATGCAATTTCAATTCAAGATCAAAGACAGGTCCAAAGTGCTCACTTCAGAGACAGATAAAGGTAATGTGGCAGCTTTCTATTTTATCTCTCATAATGACTGCCTTTATATTGAGTATCAACAAAAGTATGTGGCCTTCATCTCCCTCTATTCATTGTTATAGCTTCTACATCACCCTCACCTTAGCTACCTTTGAACTATCTAGATGTTCATATCGGTCTTATTTGCATAAGTGCTTTGCAAACACTCTCGTAACATGCACAATTGATGCATCTTCCCAACGGAAGCAAATAGAAGTATAATATATTAGTACTTCAAATATATTTATGTGAAACAAAAACAGTATTGTGTACCTGATTGGGTTGATTGCTTTCACAAAGACACAAAGCATTTTGTGTTCCATAATACCATCACTCATCCTGCACAGTTGTATCTCATTTTAAACTTCATGGAGAAAAATTCTCCTTGCAGAATAATCAATTTTAACCCAGACAGGTGTATAATGTGATGTTTTGTTCTTATCTGCACCTCATTTTACTCAATCACACTTCTTATTACGCTTCTCATACCGTTCTCAACACTCTCTATATTGTTTATTTTACTATCTTGACTGTCTTACCTGTACTGTCTACCCTTTCCTCACTTCATACTGCATAATATTAATCACTTCTTCATATTTACCATGTGCATGTTTATCACTCCACTCCATTTACAACTTTGCCTAGCTTTACATTGTGCAGCACAGCTTTTTGTCACCTCCACATTTCGTCTGCTCAGGCAACAACCAAGAATGACATGCAGGAGCTGTTAGAGAATATTCAAAATTTCCATAGGCAAAGAGTTCTTTGTTGCCTTTTTCTAAGACCTGCATTCAAAGAATTTTACACCTGCCACAAAAGTTGCCTCAATGAAGACAAGGAACTCTTCCACCCTCCTCTTTGTCTTTGAACTTGTATAAGCATCGGTTAGAGGAACATTTTTCTTTAACCATAGATTAATTATTTTGTGTGTTGCAGTAAGATATAAAGAAATAATATTGTGCAAAAGTTAAAATCATTCCTAGCAGCTTGGTATTAAATATATATGGATAGAACACTTTGTAGTTACATTGAAAAAATCTGAACAGCTGTTTAGAGTAACAAGTATTTGTTTAAACTTAATCCAAACCAGTCAAAAAGCCACTGAAAGAAATCCAATTGCATGTAAGAAAGTAAGATTTATTCACTAAAATTTAATGCACAAGTAACATGCTGACAGACATTTTAAAAAGTGAACAAAAAGCCCCCCTCTTCTCTCCTTATCTTAACCTTCATTCCTTCCTCTACTCCATCTCTTCATCCTATCTTCTATACTTCCCCATTCCTACTCCTCTCCATCACTCTATGAAAGCCTATGCATCACCTATTCTCGATTCCTCAGTACTGCAATGGATTATTTATTCAGAGGGAACCCCATAAATCATGTCACCCTGACCAGCATGTGTTACTGAAAGAGCAAGAGACAAATATGAATGCATGTGTGTGTTTAGAGAGAATTTGCTCTCTCTAGAAAATTGTAACATTGTGGCTTTCAGCTACAGTACTAAGCTAACCTATTCTGTTGAAAAGGCCGGACATTAAAGTTTTATGGTTTGTACTACATATTGATAAAAGCAGGTTGATGTACAGAGCATATGAAGTATTATAACATAGTAATTAGTGCATAGGTGTACTGGAATGCATATAAAAGTTAAAGTATTTAAACTAAATAACGATTAGGAATTACTATAACAAAGTGGGAGATGGAAAAGGTAGGAGAAGAAATATAATCTTTTACTCAGGATTTGTTCAGCCAAAAAGCAAGCTGAGAAATAAAAGTTGCATTAGATAATATCGATCAACAGTGCAGGTTCTCTTCATAATTCAAGGACTTTGGTTACCAGAAGTGTGGATCAAAAGCAAACTACACACAGCATGCTCATGTTTACCACCATGACTCTGTGATTGCTTCGTATGAAATGGAGGGGCAAGGATTAACTTTGAATATTATACCCTACACCTGATTATGCAAATAGGGTGAATCTATGGTAAAGTTTTTTTTTTGCTGTTATCACTTCCTGATTGAGATTTAAAACGTGTATATATTTTTATACGAACACTGTCAATGGTAGCTTTATAGGCTAAAACTGTATAAAACTGCATTAAACTATATAAAACTTTTCTTGAAATGGCTGTGACAATTTGAAAATGTTTATGCCTCTGGAGAGTGCTTTTTTAAACTTTGGAGTAAGCACACTAAAGATGTCAAACAGTGAGCCCGGTGACAGTTGTCGGTTGATGACAGTGCAGCTCCATCTGATTGGTGTCATGCACTCTGGGATTTTTGTCATTGCAGTGGAAGTGTCACTGCAGCTATAGATAGTTTAGCAGAATGGAGATAACTCTGAGCCCTCCCTCCTCACCTGTCTGCACAGACACAGATGGCAAAACAGACTAAGAGAGAAAGAGAGATGTAGAGAGAGTGAGAAAAGGAAAAAGAGCATAAGGACACAAGATAAGGTGGCTGTCTTTCAAAATGAACTAAAGATTAAAAGAGATAGGCAGGAAGAGAGATGGAAAAGGGAGTGACTTAGAGAGCCAAATGAGAACATGGCCATATATATATAATTGCAGCCATTACCATCATTAGTCTTGTACTCAGATTCACTTGGCTCACATTCTGCCCGCACTCTTGCCAGCCTGCACAATGCCCCTAAAATAGCCCTGTGTTTTAAATTATGCATGGTGATAGAAATAGACAAATTGCAGCAGGACAATTGCCTTCCCTGTCACTGGCATATTGCTGCTTTATAAAGGTGGAAAACAACAAAAAAGACATAAGGAACAAACATTATATCAAAACAAAAATTCAATTAAAAAAATCACATTTTGGGCCATTAAAAGATCCTCATCAGAATGCATAAAATGCGGATATGCTCTACAGTATACATTCTTGATTTATTACAAGTGGAGGAGGTCAAGACTCCCCTCCTGGTTGGACGGGCTCTGGGAAATGGAGTAAAAAATGAATCTATGCATTAGAGTGGTTACATTTGTCTGAATGATATGATAAATGTAGGGGTGTTTGATATACCACATCTTGCAAGTACTATTTACATGTTTGATGGTTGTGTTTTTTTTCTTATGTACAACCTCATTAACACAGAAAATTATACCTCTACATGTAATTTTCTGTTATTTTCTAAATGACTTCAAATCAAAAAACACATGATTGACATTTTATATAATTCTACAGAGCTGAGTGGACTGCGGGTTTGGGCGATAATCATCTGTGTGTTCATCACTACAAGTGACACCTTTAACATTTAAATGTATATAATTATTTGAACCATTATTAAGATAACCAGAGCAGCTTTAAGATTTTGAACAAAAAGCTCAGTGTGTGGTCATTACTAAGATCTTCATATTGCTTTGGAATCTAGTCCTTAATTCCTATTGTACTTAAACTAGTTAAACAAGTTATTATAAGTTATTATATTTATAGTTAATCTTTTTACTTAAAGAATAGGTGAGAATTGGGCTCGGTAGTCTGACAATGTCTGACAAGAAAATGTCAATGTATTAACTCTACATATCTCACTATCACAGTCATGTCTCAAGGGATAAATAGAGAAAGGGGAGAAAGACTTAAAATCAAACTAATCAGTAATCAGCCACACTGAAACACAATTTAGTTCCAATAAGGGAATATAGTATTAAGTAAGCAGGTTTCATGCTTTTATGTGTACAGTAGATGCATCAGCTGGATCTCATTATAATAATCTCTTGTAACAGTAAAGCCAACCTTTAACTGCAAGATCTATTTCATTTTTTGTAAATAACATAGATACAATGTAGGACATCTATAACATCTCTCTAGCTACAGTTTACCACAAACACATACAGAAATTTCATGAAGGAGACAGGGCTTAACGTTCACCGTGTCTGGAATAATCCTGTAAAATAAGGCTAGTAGGGAGCTGGAATTACTAAACTGAAATCTTAGAATGTTGTTTACCACTCAGCATGGTGTATGTTGTGTACTGTTGCGTATGGCTCACAATGTTTTCTTTGCTGGGCTTGAAAACTGAGTTTCCCCTGGGACTATGTGAACATTTTTCATCTTGCATCGTGTAAGCTTGTCGTATTCAGGCCTTTGCAGCTCTGTTTGTCACAAAGTATTTTGATGTAAATGAGGAGTTTGGAGGCAAGTTAGGCAACAAGATGGACCAAGATTATACTTCGTATGCACTAATTTAAATCCCCTCCAGACATGTTTTAAGATGTGTATAAAACTCTCTACTTTAAAAAATAATTTGTGTCTGATATAATTTTTTCCACAAAAAAGTTCAATCACCACATTAAAATCCTTAAAATTACATCTACTCCTTCTCCCTCATGAAAAATTCTAGAATAGATGAATATGCAAATAGTTTTAATTTCAAATGTTTAATCGCTTAATACAAGATGTCCCCCACTTCACTGAGAAGTCCACTGTCAGGGTATGTGGACTGAATGGTTTTAAGTTTCCATGTCATACTTGAGTGAATTAAATACTGGATTACAACTGGCTCTGAAATAGTTGTGATGTCACAAATCCTGCTAATAGGCCCACCCATTAAACTTGGATTTTCAAGTGAGCACAGAGGAATGTTCCTCCTTCAGTAAGTGAATGTGAAAACAGCCTTCTAGTGTCAAACTCTGCACATACATCATTCTGCACAGTGAAGCTTAAACACCCAACATTAGGAACACAGGTAGGCAGTCTTAGCTCATTATTCTTTAAGGCCCCCCTACCGATGAGTCCACTCTGTTCTGTTTGGCCAACATGCCAAGGGGCTGCAGTATCAGAGTCGTGTTAAGTTACCCCTGATGCAAACCCATCATTTCCTGCTTTACTGCTTCATATTAAAAGATTTTAAATTACTGAAGAATTTAGCAGAAATTAAATTTGTTCCTCAGTGAGGAACACGTTGCATGGCAGTGCTTCGTCAGCGGCACTAAAAAAATGGTTGACACCACAACATACAGAGATATTTGGAGCCTTTTGTTCAGATCAGCGGATCAGTTAGAAATAATGCAGGGAGGAATAGTACAAGCAGAAACAGGCACAGTGACAATGTTTGATGAAGAGCTGCAGACAACCAGTGCACCTCAACAGGTAAACTTATTTTACTTTGCCGTGCTGAGTGATGGAAAAACACTCACAGTGTGCTAGCTTGACTGGAGTCATGGCAAGGCATGACTACCCCAAAACAATGGGAAAATAATGTTAATGCTGTAATGTTAGCACAGCAAAGCAGTGAACTCAAGCACCGTGCACAGAGCAGATGAATATGTAAAGAAATCCGTCATGAGGCGACATTGGCTCGGGCTGAAAGTAGAAAATAAAAGTTGGCAACAGAGCATTCAGAGCAGTATGAAGCCAGTGCTTTTTGTTCACAAAGATTACTTCTACATACGATTTCCTCATTATTTGACACTTTGGTTTAATATGAACATTGACACTTTAACATTGTATATATGATTGAAAATAAGGAAAAGCATAATAGGCCCCCTTTAAATAAAATGAAGGACATTATTAATTGGTAAAGAGCTTCTTGGCACTTGCTCCACCTCCCCCAGTGTCTCAGTAACTTGTTCAGTGGGCTTTTCAAAAAAGAGCAGCCTGTGTATGGTTTTGTTTATATTGTGTTTTTATTGCCCCAGCCTGTGCTGTTACAGAAGAGTGCCTTTCAAAGAGTGCTCATTAGGAATGCAAATAATGTTAGGTTCACTTGAGCAGCTACACAGAGGCCTGAGAGCAGGAGAAGAGGAGTGAGAGAGAAGAAGATGAAAAAAAGGTTTTCATATTCATTTGAAACAGAATGTATGAGGCAGAGAGAGAAAGGAGGCAGCGAGTGAAGAAAAGAAAATGTAGAAACGGAGGTTGAAAGACAGGATCAGACTAATGAGAGAGAAACGAGGAAATGGGGAAAGATGGAAAAGAGAAAGACAGGGATAGAGATCCCCACACCGACTTAAACACACCACTGAAACTGTTTATCTACAGGGGAGAGTAGTTTAGAGGCAGAGCACAGATACAGCATTATGTTTGTGGAGATACAGTGGTACTAGTTTAAATCGCTCAAGGTATTCTGATGTACTGTGTATTCATGTCTTTGCTCAGTCGTCATTTCTGTGATTTGAGCCACAATGCACTTCTTTGTGGTGCAGTATTTTCTCCACAGGGGCTGATAGAATAGGGGGATGTATTCCTACATTCTTCTGGTCACACACTATTTTATGATGATTATATCATTGCCTATTAGTGCTGCTGCACTATTCAATCCCCACATAGTGGGCTCCACACATTTTCTACACCCACAAAAGCATTAGCTGTTGGTGGCTATCTCATTTATCAGTGGCATGTTTGTCATCTTGCCACATCAGCCACTCAACCAGATCACACTGGCTGTAGCACAATTTTGTAGCAATTTGGGTACCAAGGGTATGATTACAGTCGTCTGTTTTTCCTTTTGTAGGTAATGGTATAGTTACATAACATTTCTGCATACTGTGTAATTAGAGCCATTCTGCAGAAATGTATTTCTACTGTAATACATTTATTTGTGATTTCAACTAATAAAAATATCATTCTCCCTGGCCTCTGGTAACAAATGTATCTATAAGAACAATCACAGTCTTCATCAGGACACTCAGATGTCGGAAATATGGTTGAAATGGAATGGAAATGAATGGACCTTGAATTATGTTGTTTCTTTTGTCAGCAATGAACATTAAAGCTCAAGATTCACTTTGTTTCTCAGTTGAAAATCTGAATCACCTGCCTGAGTCTAAGCTGGTTGATTTCCATAATAAGAATGTTTTCTATGAGGCAACATTTATGTCAGTTTATTAAAAGGATTAGCATCTATGGTTTCTCAGGCCTGTTGTATCTGCTAAATGAACACTTTTCTTGCTTTAGAACAACATTGTTTTGCCAAACAATCAATCAATCACAGAGCTGCTACTCTTCAGTTACCATATAGGGAACTCAATGGGTAATATGTACTGCCAGTTGTCTGTGAATCAATAAATTACCTACCTCTCACATCTTTTTGCAACAAGGCTACATTGCTGCAAAGTATTTTCTAACTGAACTGCAGTTGCCAACATATCACCAGCCTTAACTCACTGCATTTTTAACTGGATATCAGAGGAAAGCTGCTGGATTGATTTACAGCACAGACGGCCCTGTTGTATTCGCCATTTTCAGAATTTCTCACAAAGACAGATGGTGGAATGAGTAATAGGTTAATGTTAAAACCACTTCCAGCATGTTTACCTTTGATAAGTAAAACAAACAAACAAAAAGAAAAAACCTTTTGAGCAAAAATCATCTTTAGTTGTATATATAAAGGGAAAATGTCTTAATTCTAGGAAATACCTACAGATTGCTTTCAACAATGGTGGAATCCTTTGATGACTGAAACACTTTCATTCACTCAACTGTCAGTCAAATGAGAACAAACAATTATAAACTGTGCATTTGTTAAATTGGTTAAAAGGAAAATAATGTTAATAATAATTGTTTTTTTTTTTCATTAGAATATATTGACTTCCAAAGACCTGTTTTGATAATTATGCCTCTACTCAAATACAGGGCAAAGAGGACCTCCCTCCATGAGTGAGTCTGTGTGTGTGTGTGTGTGTGTGTGTGTCTGTGTGTGCACCTTACAGGCTTACAGTAGGTCATTTATCAGAAAGTAGTCAAGGCCCAGATCAATGATGAGTACATTTAGGAAACAGAATAAGCTATTCCTTCACCGGGCTTCAACATGAAAATTGATTCTCGTGAGGCAACTACTGCTGGTTATAATGATGTTTTCACCGCTATAAAGAAGTACAGGGTATGTGTGTGTGTGTGTGTGATAGATCAGTGTGAGAGAGGACATCGACTGGCTGCATAAGACTGAGTAAACCTGTCACTGTAATCTTGTCTCCCCTGAGTCATTTTCTTGCTCTCCTCTCAACAGCCCTGCCGAGAGCCAGGCCCTGAGCTCATCTCTACCCCTGGCACACCTGGGGTAAGGCCACAGACACAGCTTTCACTGCTGGTACAACATCCTCCTTGACCCCAATATGCTGCCCTCAAGAAGCTATCAGCAGACCTGTGGAAGCGAGGTTGCAGTGATAATGGTAAGTGTTTAGATGTCACAGCTGCAAGTTTGCTGGGGGTAACTCCTTGAGCCATGCAGCTCTTTTACTACAGGTGTGTCTCCCTCTGTCTTTCTAAGTTTCTCACTATTTGCCCTGGTATAGTTCAGTCCTTGTTCCCTTTTTTTTTCTTCCCAGCTCCCTTCCTTGATATTGCTTCATTTGTTTCTTTCACCTTCCCTTTGTTCCTTCCTTTTCTCCCAGAATTGACGCATTTTACTCCTTACCAATGACTTACCAATGAGAGAGACAGAATCTTAGGTGTTATTTTAGGAGGCACTTGACCTTCTTCATTTCCTGTTTTCGGAGGATGCAATTAGTGAGGAGAGGAATGAAACAACAACTAAACGTATCAAGAACACCATTCAACCAGCTGCCACCGCACAGCTAGATATCAGTGTTTATATAATTGGAATAGTGCTCCTTTGTAATTGGCTTGCTTTTTCTCAGAATATTACAGGGAAATGGGAAAACTGACTAAAATACAAAGGGAAAGTAAAAAGACTGTTTATAGTAATTATCTTTGTGTGTAATGCACAGTGGCACACAAACAGATTCAATTCATTCAAATGCTTATGCATGTATGTTTATGTGCACACAAAAACACACAGTCCAGTCCAGTGTTTGGATGTTCATAGCATACAATAAGTGTTTGCAAATTTTATATTACTTACAACATAGAAACAGACATAAATGGATCAAAGACCAGTAGAAAGTTTGTGTAGAAATAAACACCTGACATTCTGGCCCTGTGTTGTACCAGACACCTCAGCTCACCTCCAGTGCTTCATCCCTGCTCTCCATAGATGAAAGGAGCCGCTGACTCCTTTGGCATGCATGACTGCATGACTGCCTCATCATCAATGACAAGTCTCTTTATCAATGGCTTTGCTCCATGGACAGTAGGAGATGGGGAGCTGGAAAAAAAGGAGTGGGGATTGTGCCTTTGCAGAGAGATCCAGACAAACACATAGAAGAAGAGGGAGAGAAAGAGCACTGAGTGTGTCTGACATTTCTTGTGCTGGTATATTGCTATATGAGGAGGCCTAGGGGGAGTTAAATTGAAGAAGTCTCCCCTCCTCCTCCATGCACCCACACTAAGATTTGTTTGGGGCATCTTTGCACTGACTTGCCTGGACCAATAAAGCATGCAGGGAGGTGAAGACCTGTCGTACAGTGGTTCACGGAGTGAGCAAACGAGACAGAGAAACAATGCAAGACAGCGAGCTAGAAAGAGAGAGGGTGAGACGTAATGAGACAAAGAGGCAGCACAAGTGATGGCAGGAGGGGTCAAAGCGGCTTGTCATGATGAAGCACACATCGTGTGTCGCTGCAGGGGGCAGTACCAGGGCTGTAAAATTTGCATGCCTGCTATTGGTAGACACTGAATGGTGTAGGGGAAAAGCCTAAAAAGGAGTTTGGGCAGTGTAATGCCCCACAGTGGAATACAGTCCTGTTATGTAAGAAGTGGTGCTGTTTTTCAACCACTGCAGAAGCATAGATGTTTTTGGGGTTTTTTTTGTTTTGTTTTGCTTTTGTTTGTTTGTTGTTCGTGTGTTTGTTTTTTGGAATGTGTCCTTCGATTCTTTCACTCTCACAATTTTAAAATCCTGTCCACAATTACCAATTTGCACCACTGCGTACTTCATCAATATAATCTACAGTAAGTGAGATGCCTTGTGTTAGTAACATGCCACCTTTATATTACAGAAAAATGTTTAAAAACATAAAATAGTTCTGCAGCATGTAGAATTGCACTTCAGTGAACACGAGGGACCCATGTGAGACACAGAGAGAAAAAAAAAGAATGGTTGATATAGTAGAGGATGAAATATCCTAACTCTCAAGCTGTCAAGCTGTTAAAAAATGGATCCTATATTTCCCACAATGCAACTCAAAAGCATCTCTATATCAAACCATTGCTCTAAGTAAATGCTTTCAAAATTCACATCCATGCTTTCTGTTGTTAATTTGTAGTATCCAGGCCCAAACTCATATCACTTTGTTGACCTACTTATTATTTTCTCAGACTTCATAAGGCTTTTCACAGATCCACAAAAAACAATATTCAAACTTTAGAAACCAGACAAATTTTCAGTCATAGTCAGCTTGTTTCACTGATTTTTGTGTGGCCCATCCACCAATAACCATACAAGTGTATGCTGCTGTATCTGCATCTAAATGTACAAGCTGATTAAAGAGGAGATGCCAAACAGGAGAAGGACTTTTGTGCCTCACCTAGACCATAAAAGCTGAACAACAAATATTAGGACTGAGAGCCTTGTTGTAACATGACCACACTCATCAAAGGTTTCAGTTTACAGCCCAAATTGAATAAATATATAACTGCCTGGAAGCCAGACTCTTGAAGACACAACAGGGCTCTTATGATACGCCAACTGACAACAAGCAAACTAAATGTAAGATCCGATGACAAAAGAATGTATGCTTACAACCCTTATGCAAAACAGTCTTTGATTGCTTTGTGTCTTTGTGTCTGTTGATGCTTTGCTGCTGTTTCAACTCAGCAAACTGCTGACAGTGACCGATGTGAATGGCATGAACTTGCCCTGATTTTTAAACCCTTGCCTCTATAGTTAACACCCTCTATTCTCTTCATTTCTACCCCCCTCCCTTGCTGCCGATATATGTGTTGTATCAGCAGAGTAAATATGCTGGCAGTGATTGAGAGTTTAAAGGTCATCTACAGTCTTTGCAGAAGCAGGGTGGGGATGGGCAACTGAGGGCTAAATGTCATTCTCAGTCTTGGCAGTGTAGCCAGTGCATAGCCAGAGGGGAGGTCACAAGGTCTGATGAAAACAAATCCATCACTTTGGTGCCCGGGTAACAGGCCAGAGAGCTGAAGGCCTACAGGGGTGCAGGAGAGCTTTAGGTTATGGAAGTAGAAGAAGAGATGGACAGGAATGAAAGGAGGTTGTGTGTGTGTGTGTGTGTGTGTGTGTGTGTGTTTGTGAGGTGATGGGATAATGCAAAAGCAAGAATGAGCTGGCTGGAGAAGACGGCAGATGAGGGATATTTAGAGAGAGGATGAAGAGGGATAGAGATTATCACACACAGCCAGGCCAACCTCATATATCTGTGATCAGAGTTCTCCATGATTCACATTCTGGGATAAAAGAAAAACCATTACCAAAAACGCTTTGCAAAACTATTCAAACACACATCACACATTGCTATAGTTGGCAAATACATACACACACACACACACACACACACACACACATATATATATATATATATATATATATATATATATATATATATATATATATATATATATGTGTGTGTGTGTGTGTGTCTGTCAGAGATCAAAGAGTATGGCACGCATTCAAACAAACATTCATTCATTTTTCAAATGAATGGTTCGTGTCTCAGCCTGGGGTCTTTTTTAAATGCACTGCAAAGCTTGGGTCTGTCTCATGAACCAAAATCTGAGTGGTTTGCAACCCACAATTTATTGCTGCCAAGAGGTTTGGCGACATTGCTTTTATCACAGAAAAAAATGACTCAAGCCAGTGCAAAACGATTCTGCCAGAGATTATGTGTGGAGCAGGACTGTTAAGATGTTCTTGAGCATGACACTAAACTCTTACAATTCCTGAGATTGTGATTTGTAGCCAAGTAGAGAATTTGTACATGCGGGTAGCTTCAACAAGCTGCATCTCCACAGCTTGTGTAGAATACCTTGAGCTCTGACCTTACTGGAGGGCTGCTGGTGACAGGAGAATTTTGCAGTGACATCAAGGTATCACATTGTCATCATTAAAGGAATATGACTCTCTCTGCATATTGTTGGATAAAGGAGAAATGCTTTAATGGGGATGTATCATTAATTTCCAAGTCTATATATTTTGGGGCTTTACTTGTACATCTTTGCATGATTTACCTTTTTAAAAAACTCCTTATTTACTGCCCCTCATGCAGCACCTCAGTTCAGCCTCTGTCTTAAAAAGGCTGCCTTGGCTCCTGTCTCTTTAAGCCCCCCTGCTGATAAGCCCACTCTGTTTTTATTGGTCAGCTCCTGGAAGCTGCTTCTCTTTTCCCTGTTTTTTTCTCGTTACTCAAAATGGAAATTTCTCACATGTTCCAGCCTGAATCCAATCTGAAATATGAGAGTGGACAACACGAGTAAGCTATGGAACTACCTTAGCAACAACCTTAACAACAAAGGCTTTCAATGGATAGCCATATGTGAGCATACGCAAACAATTTCATGTCATCACAACGAGGAAGTAGAGGTAACATTGCAAACACAGCATTCAGAGCATGCTGCAGCCCTGGCATTTTTACATAGTGAGTGTTTTGGACCATGTTCAACATAGGCATCTGAAATTATAACACTATAAAAATGACAGAAAATCACAAAAACAATAATATGTCCCCTTTGTTTATGAAATGTGTCTCTCAACAACAAATGGAGGATAAGAATGTTGCATAGCACAAACAGTATATAAGATGCATTCGATGCTGTTAGACAGGGCAGTGAAAAACAATGTTTCTTACCTCACCATTAGGGAGTTTTACACCAGGATATTTGGCAGAATAGACAAACAAAAATGCATTTTATCCTATTAAAAAACAGAGAACAGCCTACACAGTCTGATCTTGGATGTAAGCCTACACTTTCAAACACACCCACCACCAAAATCCTTAGTCACCCTAGAGGGAAAAAAACAGCTTTATTCTGATATCTGATTGGAGAAGAGTGCTGACTCCATCAAGTCCTAGGAAGTTTAGCCAGACAGTGTAATTGCTAATCGTTCAAGCTTGAGACACACCTAACAAGGCGTGCCGGGCCCCTCGTCTTGAGTACACGCCATTCTCTATGGCTCTCTGGCTATAGTGAAAGTGATAGGCTGTCCCCTGAGACCAGAATAATGTACATCTTGCTGCAGCTTCTAATGGACTAATGGGGTGAGTGAGGAAAAGAATGGAGAGCAGCCTCCACTCTGACTGGTGCAGATAAAGGAAAGCCCAGAGAAACAGAGGTAGTGGTGAGAAAGAAGATGAAAGTGAGGGGGTGAACATTTGAGAAAGAGAGAAATGGACAGAGAGAGAAAGACAATGTGAGCCAGATGAAGTGACAAGGGCAAAAAATTGAAAGATTCGGAGGGAAAAATGAACCGAGATGCACAGCAGTATTAGAGACAATATAGTAGTAGTAAGAGAGTGAGAGGGATAGGAGAAGAAGGGAAAGAGATAGAAAGGCAAACCGTAATTACAAAGATAGAAAGGCGAGCCGTAATTATAAAGATAGAAAGTGGGTGAGGCAGACTCAGAAAAAGAGAGACGGTGAAAGGAACTGAGATAGGGTGTTGGCGGAGAGAGAAACTGTTAAAGCGCTAAGAGGTTGAGCGGAAAAGCAATTTAGAGCTCTAATCAGATTGCTATTGAATGTGCAGGAATTAGACTTTGGCCCCGAAGCCGTCTTGGCTACAACCAGACACACTCAGCATCCAACACCCAAGTACAGTTGGATCTGTGTCAGCCAGACAACAAGGGAGCTCAGAACACCCCAGAAATCAGTCTCAAGTGTGTGCATATTGTGTATGCATATACGTGTATGCAAGCAGGTGAATTATAGGGAAAGGGTTCAGGATTGTCAGGCAAATTCCTGTCATTTCTGTGTGCATGCTTGTGTGCCTTGTGTTTTTGTATTTGTGTGTGTGTGTGGTTTGAGATGAGAAGGCTGTTGGGGAGATTAGCGGATTATATAAATGAGTTTAGCCTATTTGTAATGCTTGTGTTGAAGAAGAGATAAGACGCTAGTTGTAGAGTGCATTGTTCTTAAATGTGCAGGAAACAGATACAGCAACACAGAATTCAATTTATTTGTCGTTCAATGTTATTAATATTACAAAGGGGAGTCCTGTATGGTATGTATTTTTGCGAAAGATGACATGAAAGCTATAGCAATGAATGAAAAGCAGACATTGATATATTATCCATTTTGTTATTATGCAGCTCATTATACACAGTTGATGTAAGAGAATGATAAATAAAGTAAGCTGACTTTTTTGGCTTTATATAGTAAGAAATATTTGTATATATCCTGTACCAGTAGCCGTCAGTGAATTTATTTTTGCTGTGCCCTGTACTGGCTCTGTGTTTTCCCTGGCCACAAAATTTCTTGGCTGACGACTCCTCCCCTCATGTCCTATCTGTCTGAACCCCAGCCCAGGATGGGCTGCTCAGCAATAGGAATTATTTTCGACACAATTCACTGTCAGGGCAAATGGGTGCAGTGGGCTGAACTTGAGCATCATGGATGATGGAGAAGGAGAAAGGATAGTGAGGAGAAAGAGACAGAGTGGGGAAGATGCACAAAGAAAGATACACAGTGAGAATGATGGGATAATAGAGAACTGGAGAAGGGGTTGCACAACTGATGGTTAGACGAGGAGAGAAAACAAACAGACACTAAGAAAAAAATCAACAAAAGAAAGGAGTGGCAGTGGAGAGGAGGATAGGGAGATGGAAAGCAAAAGAAAAAAAATAACAGAAGTGGGAAGCCAAATGACAAATAACCACAAGTGAGTTTGCAGCTTTGTTGATTCTTGTTAGCAGTATCCACTTGTTATTCGTAAATCAATGAAGGCAGTTGGAGATGCAACCTCTTAGTTACACTACTGAGCATACATACTGAGCATTCAATAGACTGGTCTTACTTTCTTTCCACACATTCTTTTATGCTACAATGCAGATACTTTATTATATTATATGGGTATCTTTGAGTGTGTGTGTGTGTGTGTGTGTGTGTGTGTGTAACAGTGGAGGAGTGGATGGTGTGGAATGAAGAGGCGGTGTGGCATTTCTCAGCGTGAGAGTGAATGTGGAAACAGAAATATTTCCAAGTGATGAGACCTACAGTAGATTCTCTCTTTTTCTTTCTCTTCTTCCATCCGCATGTAACCTGATTACTTTGATGTGCATGAGAGTCCCAGGAAAAACTTCAGCTCCTTCCAAAGGCCCCAAACTGGGGAAGAGACATTTGAAGAGAGAAGGCAAACTTGCCTAATGGTGTGTGGGTGGGTAGAAAGCACAGATCCTGTCTATAAAAGTGAAATGATTTTTATTCTGTAATATAAACACAGTGAAATCCATGATGCAATTGCTAATCTGAAATGTATTTTTATTTAAGGTTCAGACTGTTCAGATGTAACAGTAAAAGCCTCATAATATGCTGTATATGTGTGTATGTATGCTCATACCCAACCCCCACCCTGGCCCACACAAACACATCTTTCACACAAAAAGACTAGGTTTGAATGTTTAGACACTATGAAGAGAAACAGCATTTGAATGTTTCAGCACCACAGAGAGACGGTTTGAATATTTCAGCACCATGGAGAGAGACAGAGACAGAGATAAAGAAGCTGTGCCCCAATTCCAAACTACAAAGTGATTTCAAATGGGTTTTAGAGTATGCAGTGCATTCACACTGGTAAACAATGATGATGTGATATCAGTG
The DNA here is from genome assembly GCA_029490765.1 of Euthynnus affinis. Taxonomy (NCBI): domain Eukaryota; kingdom Metazoa; phylum Chordata; class Actinopteri; order Scombriformes; family Scombridae; genus Euthynnus; species Euthynnus affinis. The sequence goes on from CM055854.1 coordinate 17,205,051, forward strand.
ATGTCATCAATGACATAACCTACTCCTCCAGCAGGCTCTAATGAGTGAAAAAGTCTGAAAGCAGCACACACAAAAACATGTTTTTGAATGATTTCACAAAACATAGCATTATGAATTAGTTTTTTTGCAACAAGTTTGTAAAATCTCAAAAAGTAGTGACTCTCGACATTGTTTGCAACTCTTTCCTATTACTTTCTGGTGAGACAAGTTTGAATTTTCCAGAATATGCACAGTATACTCCGACCAAAATATCATATTATAGATATCCTCCAACTGTTTAATGTGGTGCCATAACTGGGAAAGAAATAGCACATCAGTGTAGAAAATTAATAAGAAGGTGGAAACATAGTTCTTTCAGCATTAGACCCTCCAGCAAAGCAAGTGACGTCTCAGTGTTTATGTAAACTAACAGTCCAGTTATGCAGTGTAGTTCAGTTGGTATTTGGACAGCAACACATACTGTATGTGATTCTAATGCTGTTCACTCAAACATCAGCAAACACCTTTGAAGCCGCAAGTTAGCATCCTACTTTATAATTGTCTCATTTCAAATCAAATGCTCTGGAGTACAAGAAATGTGCCACTATCAAAATACTTACAGATTTCTGCAGCATCTTCGGCGTACAAATCTACATAGTATTTCAAGAAATGTCAATGATTAAAATGAACCAGTTACACAAATAGTCTTAGCAGCATTAGATATGTCTGTACTCTCAGATGTGTGGTCTTATAAACAATTATGACACAACACTCATCTGCCTCATCCCAGATGGAGATGAGTCTGCATACAGACAGGAGGTTGAACAGGTGGCCCTGTGGTGTGGTTGCAACAACCTGGAGCTGAACACACTCAAAACGGTGGAAATGACAATGGAATCCCCCACCACCACCGCCATGGTCAACATCACTGTGTCAGCCCTGGAAGCCTTCAGGTTACAATCTCCCAGGACCTGAAGTGGGAGTCCAAGATTGACACAGTCATCAAATAGGCCCAGCTGAGGATGTACTTCCTTCACCAGCTCAGGAAATACAACCTGCCTCAGGAGCTGCTAATCCAGTTTTATACTGCAGTCATTGAGTTTGTTCTCTGCACATCCATCACCGTCTGGTTTGGGTCAGCCACCAAATAGGACAGGAACAGACTGCAATGGACAGTCAAGTCTGTCAAAAGATTATTGGTGCTGACCTGCCCACCATCCACGATCTGCACACCTCCACAGTCAGGCAGGAAAAATCACTGCATGCCCCTCACACCCCGGTCATACTGCAACTACTCACCTCTGGTAGGCGCTACAGAACACTGTTTACCAAAAACAGACATGGTAACAGTTTCTTCCCACTCGCTGTCACACTTATGAACAGTTAACTCACTGTGGCACTGTGCATGGAACACTAGTAACTTGTCACTTTTTTATCATTTAATATTTATCTCAGCACTCTTTGCATTCTTTGCTTCTTTGCAGTATTTGTATCCTGTTTACGGTCCACAGAAACAGTCTCACCTGTAATTAGTCATTCCTATGGTATATTTCTGAAGACTGTTGTGTTGTTAGATTATGTAAGTACATTAAAGCCACTAAACCGGAGTCAAATTCCTTGTATGCGTAAACATACTTGCCCAATAACGATGATTCTAATTACCATATCAGTATCTAAAGTCTACCAAAACAATAGATGTTATTCACTCATCAAATGAAGCAATGAAGCATCATGGTCTTTATGGAAGCATCTGTCTGAGTGTTTTCTGTTATGACTCAGACATAAATAAATAAGGCGGATAGTAACAATCACTCTGTAGACGCATCCACTCCAGTTGGTTGGTTTCTAAATCTTTTCTTTACAGTGAATTAGTGGAGTCTCCAAATTTATCCCTCTGAAGTACACATGAGTTATTAAATTAAATTTCAGGTTCATACCAGCTCACGTCTAAGTTCATTAAGAGGCTAATCCTGCACAGGGAACAAATTGAGATGGTTGCCCCTATAGGAAATGAATGCATTCTCCTTCTGTTTCCTTAATTCCTTCCTTTACTGTCATCATCCTGTCCCCTTTGACTTAGTGGGCTGCTGGAGGCAAAATCTCAGAGAGCACTGAACTGTCACTGAAGAATGCTCTACATAATCTGCATCCCTGTCAATCAAAATGAGATTCTAGGTCCTTGTAAAACACACCGGTAACTCACCTTGGCAACTCACCACTGCAATTCCTATATCTACTTTACTACACATCAGAGGCTGATATTGTATTTATATTCCACTACTTTCATCTGATAGGCAGGATATCAGTCCCACTCTGTGATTGTTTCAACAGTGCTATTCCTCAAGACATGGCTCACATGAAAATGTGTTGTCTCCACCACTCTGTTGACTCAAGCAAATTCTTGCAAAGCACAAAGGCAGGATATAAACTCATTAATCTACATTCTAATCTAGCAAATATTGAATTTCAAAAGTTTCTTCTGTACATAAAGTTTGAAGCAAATTCCAAGACATGCTATATATCATAATAAGCCTCAAAGACTCAGACAGTCTTTCAAGTTCAAGTCTTTGAAGTTCCATAATTCCAAGTTTTGTTATAAATGAGAGTAGAAACAAAAAGCTCTATTGCTGTCTGAGTGAAAGTGGAGGTGACATGGTCTTGGACTGCAGGATATAATCTAATTAATGTGGGGTTGACATGCCAATAAACAGCATAAAGAACATTTACAAACCCTGCTCATTCAACTTTACTTATACAGCTTTTGTTTGTTTTTTGTTTGACAAAAATACAGTTTGTCTTTTTGTATCAGTAGATGATCATTAGATGATTCCAGACAAAGAAAAAAATACTTAATGAAGTTTAATTCTAATTTTCACTGTTGTTCAAGTTTTTTTTTTTTTTTTCAATAGGTCGCTTGTCCCATTCAACCTTTTCCTTGTTAATCAAAATGACACCCACCCAGTTGGCACTGATCATTTGTTTTACTTGATGGTGTAGCCTAAAGGTTAGAAGGATGGTTACACTGAAGGTGCCCTTGAGCAAGGTTCATAGAGTAGCTTCCATTTATTTTGCTGCTCAGTAGTGAGTTGTTGTTCTGCAAAACTAGCTAAGGTTATTCTATGAATATGAAGTGTGTTGCTGTAAAGATCATGCTTGAGGAGGAAAATGAAGATTAATTTCCTGGATAAATGAAGGCCAGTTGATTATAAAGGGATGCTCACTCATCACTGTTCTCATGAGAGAATCCACCCTCTAGTCACAAAGGCTATCAGTTGCATTTAGCTTAAAAGAAATTAAAACTCACTCTCTGTCTTTGTGCCTCTCTCTTGTTGAGAGCAGTCGCTAATTAATTAATAGCATGTGACTGTAAAATCGCTTCCACCCAGAGTTCTCTATTATGTGCAATAGCTGTAGCTATTATATTTTCTTTGGTATTGTCAGAGAAATGATTAAGCATTAGCAACATTTTTTATGTATTATATTTCTTTTAATATAAAATTAATATTTAGAGCTTTCATATTATGTATTATGATAAGCACTTGTGTGTTTGTCCACACGTGTATGTGTGAAACAACATATATGTACTGTATATATAATTGTCATTTTGTTCAGTAAAGGTACAACTAAACTGCTAATAACTCATTTTTGGCCACATGGGAACAGCACACCAAGCTTAAAACACACTATTGATATATTATCAACTCATAAAGTTGATATGGCGAAGGTGCTGTTTATATCCTTTTGCTGCTAAATGTTCCACTATGTTCACCAACTAGTCACTAACTTTGTCTCTCTGCCATTTGCAGTGTACTGTGTACAGATTTATCAGAGCTTTTTACAGATAGGAAATATTGTATCATATAGTACAGTTCAGTTAACATATACCACTAATTGCAGTTGCTCACATCTTTAAGCACATCTTTCTTTGTTCTTTTACCTGCCTATTTCTGTCAGTCCCTGCACCCAGAATGGTGTAGTGGGGCTTCTCCATCAAGGGAGCTGCCAATTTTGTTTTGTTTTTTTGGCCTTTTCTCTTGCAAAATTATCCACTAAGCTGTGAGTTGTATGACATGGTGGCAGGAGTCATATTCCTTTGTCTTGAATTAAGCCTGATAGATATTTATATGATCACTGATTAGTGTAAGGGGTCTGACATCCACTAGGGGCAACAGTCTGCCATTTATCCTCCAATGGAATGGCTGACTTCAGGTCTTTTTGAAAGGAAAGGGAAGGAAAGGAAAGGAAAGGAAAGGAAAGGAAAGGAAAGGGCTTGAGCTGCTGTAAGACATTTTTAGTTTTTCCTTTTTTCACAGTGCTCTGTTGGAAACAGCCTCATCTTTTTTTTCTATCCTTTGCCAAGTCTTGCTAAAAGGTCTCTTAAGAGCACTCTAGGATGATAAAGTAATTGCACAAAATGTCTCAAATCTCTTGGAACTATACATTGCACTCTGAGCTAACATGATGAGACAAGCAGCTGTTTTAATAGCTCATATAATCACTTGCATGTGAAGAAATATGTTGACACGTGGAAATATATGAGAGCTGTCTGAATGCATAACAGGTTTCCATTTTACCCTTAACAATTTACTGATATCTGTATGTTTTAGGATGCAGCACTGCACTGTTGCTACAGAACTATCCAATCCAATATGCACTCTTAGTCCAATACCTGTCTCTGCCTCTAAATCTCTTTCCCTCTTCTTGCCTTACAATCGATTACACAAAACCGCAGGTCAACATGGGTCACTGAATTAACGAGAGCAGAACAGGCTTTCAGATTAATAATGAAGGATTTGGCACAATTAGGAGGGCGGTAATGTGTTTTTATGAAAAAGACATTTTGCATTTTACCAAAATGCTTTATTCAACTAGTACATTAATATGCATTTTGTTAAAAAGAAATGCAAGTGTCCAACATAAATATGACATTAAAACATTCAAGAGCTCTGGATACCCTTCTTGGTTATATATAAGAATATATTGTTATCAAATTAGAAACACAGTATTACTGCTAAGATGACATTCTCAACAAATATAAGGGTTTCTATATTTACTTTATTGGTATTTAGAATGTTTCACAGTGGTTGAAAGGCATCAGGAGTCTTCCTTACACTTGATTTATCAACTTTCAGCATGAATTTTTCAGCATTAACCTCCTGCAACAGATGTTCAAATTGGGCCTAGGAATTTGTTTACCTTTTGGGTTTGGAGCTAATTTCCTGTATCATTTATCAGATGTTGTTTATTTTTACATTTGTTTAAATTTTCCTATCAAAGTGGGGGGCAGTTTAAAATGTAATTGTGTAATGAAAATAAAACTGATATAAAAAAAAATATCAAATCTATGTAAAAACTGCCATTATTAACATTTAGAGGATGAAAATACAAAATAAGGAAAAATTCTAAAACACTCAAACTCTCTCTAACAGGGCTGCTACTTATGCTCGAGGCCATCTCCTCTCTGTTCATTTCAATTCTTGGCCCCAAGCTGGGTGCTGCAAAATCAGGATGAAACATCCGTACTATACATCTCTTTCACTGAATGCTATGAAGCTAGCAGTCCCCAGAGCATGCTGAGACACACATAAATTGAATTCAATAGAGAATTCCATTTGGGACCAGACATTTCCTGGAGCCATCAACACTGGTATCATAATGTACAAAAGCCACACAGTATGTTTCAGCCAGAACAATCACCACTTCAAAGGCCCCCACCCTGAAAGCAACTGTGAAAAATCATTTTCAGGCAAACCTCAAGGTCATGTCTTTCTGAGAGGTTCTACACTGAAGAGTTTCTTTTGGATGCTTTCAAACTGACTTTAAATGAACACTGGTGAAAACAAGGAACATAGTTTGCTCTTTTCATCTTTTCTTTTCACGTTGTCACATCTGGTGTACCCTCTGATGATACGAAGCACATATTTTACATTTCCAAGTGGCCTTTGAGGGCAGTGCACTAATGAGGTTGTAACTTCCAAACTTGGCGACTCTCATCTGTAAATCTAGAAGTCTCAGATGAGATGTCAAAGATGTAAAGGTTGTGTCTCTCTGGTATTAGTTGCCAGTTTCCAAAAACTCTCTGGATTGCATACAAGTCATTGCTGGTCTTCAATGAGTTTGTGTCTAGTTGCTGAATGTAGTTTTTTTTTTTTTGGTAACACTTGACAGTCATGTAAAATATATGGAGACATCCTGATAAATACCCATAATATGTGTGTGTACAGTATGTGTGCCATTTCCACTGCCAGTACGAGCTGTGGAGTGGCAGAGGCTCCAGAGGCACTGCCAGCCAATAGCTTCCCTGTCAGAGTGCTGCCTTATCTGATGATCCATGAGTGCAGTGAAAGCCAGCCCGTGGAGTGGAAATATCACTTGATAATACCAGATCAGATCCCCTCTTTCATAACACACAACCTTGCAATTTATAGTGCATATAATGCTGGGGATGTATTGTGGACACTTTCAGGTGAGACAGAGATTATATAGGTTGGCTTGGATGGATGTTTGTGTGAGCTGGAAAGAAAAAAAAGGATGTAAGTGAATGAATACTGCTCTCATAAATGCCCCAATGGAGTAGCTTAGATACACATAGAATGACAGCAGGTCAAATGGACTATACAGTTAGCACTTACAACCACTTCAAAAATATAATATATAATATATCAATTTTAGAAATCTGTACCATTTTGAACTGATATTTCTTAGTTATTTCTCAAACATAACATTAGACTTTTGTCAAACTACTGCATTTAACAATTTTTACCACTAGCCAACAAATGGCTAGTATACAGCTGTGTGCTAGTGCTTTTATCCAAAATGCTTTATACCTATTCACAAATACACCAAGGGCAGTGTACCAAGGACATTTCAACATGTTGACAGAAGTAGCTGGCATTTGAACTGCCAACCCTGTGATTAGTGGAGAACCCGCTGTACCTCCATAGCTACAGGCACCCTGTGGTAAAGACTGCAAAACCAATAAATCACAGAACAAGAGCCATTGTGTTCCACTGGGGCATGTTGGTGGCCTGGTGATTATCACAACACCCCCTTTGTTTGCGCATCATTCCTGCTCTCTCTCCCTCCATTGCCTATCACCTCTCTACTGTTCATTTTAGAATAAGGCATAAAAATACTCTGGAAGACATATGTACAATACTCCTAATTAACAGCTGACAATGGCCAACTTCCCAGTGGAGTCTTCTTTCTGGCTACCTGACAAACACCTGATGAACCAAATCTTAACAACAATATCTTAGCACCCTCCATTTAAGACTGTAATGGTGGTGAGTGAGTTTCTTTGCTCAGAATTATAGTGGTTGGGAAGTGTCCATACAGTGTATTTGCAGAGAGGGTAAAAACATTAACCAGAAGTGGCTAAAAGCTAAAAAGACTGCTGCAGAGTTGGATGTTAGCTTCCAGTGTGATTAGCAGTATTAGCAACCATTTCATATTAGAAGTCATACTGAAATATAGAATTCAATTTTGCTTTTTCTCCTGTAAGTAATCATAGAATGTGCCAGTTGCTACTAGAAGAGACTCCAGGAAGTTTCTATAATCTCTGCAAAGAAATAGTTGCGTAGGCTATACAAGCCCCTCATAAAACAGCAAATCGTGTTGCTTTTTGTACGGATAGACAAGATGTAACGTGTTAATTTGTGAGATTTAGAGATGCTGGTAGGTGGATTTTGTTACCACTGAAAAGAGCCAGGCTAGCTGTTTCCCCATCTTTCCTGCCAAAAAGCTAGGTTAGCTGGCTGCTGGTGGCAGCTTCTTACTTAGCGTACTGACGTGGGTGGTTTCAATCTTCTCTAAACTCTCAGCAAGTAAGCATAAGCATGTTTTGTAAAAGGGTGGAACTGTCCTGTGTAGAAAATCAACTGACTAACTTCTAAATAAATGAAAGTGAGTGATAGTGTGGCAAGTAGGCTTTTTCTACCATAGTGAAAGATATTATCCATTGCCATGATAAAATACAGTATGTATCCATAGATGTGAAACCCAATGAGTATCTGCAACCAGTCATTTTCAAAGTCGTTCTCAACTAAATACAAAACAAAGTCACCATATCCTGCCGCAGAGGCCCCCAGCACATTGCTTCCCCAAAATGAAGTTGTACTGACTTGCATTCATCACACCATAACCAAGTTGATCACAGGAAGTCCTCAGCTCAGTGTGAATACACAAAGTCATCAATTCAGCTGGCTGGTAGCTGCACGCAGTATATGAGAGGCATCCATTCACATTAGCACCCCATCCACTCATACCACATCAGTCAAAATCTCTCTGGGCTACCCCATATTGATAATGGATTCCTGTGTTGCTGTAAGCATTAGGCTGTGTGAGTGTGTGTTCCCAACTGTCCTGTCTCATTTTTTGGATGTCTGGATGGTAAAGTGTTTTGATTTCAATATCTGGATGTCACTTTGACTCCTCCTGCGGTCATTCATGTTTGACTCACATGAATACACACAAGTACAATTGCTTACAGAAACATGAACTAGAAATACAGTAAATACAAACAGACAGGCCTGAAATATGACTGACACAATCTCCAGTCAGTTATTTAGTGTATGCTACAGACAGACACACACACATACACAGGCTGACAATTTCATCCTAAGATTGAAGGTTACAGTAGGAAGCATTTCTAGCTGTGTTAGCAAAGTACGGGAATGAATCATGGCCACAAAGACAGAATGGAATAAAAACATCACAGAAAGTGAAAAAACCCAAAGTCCTGCACTCGCATTCAAAAACGACAAAAGCAATAACAGAATAAAATCCACAGAGCAAACCAACAAAAATCTACATGTTCACTTTCATGCCAGGGACTTTGCTCCAAAGCAGTCAGTGTTTTTAATATAATCTGAGTTGAGATGTGTCTGCACCCTTGACCATAAGTCAAGTGCAAAGGACCCCACCACAGTGCTGTAGCTTGTGGCAGATTCTGTTCAGCTAAGTGGAGATTCTTCTTTGTAGAAGAATTAGTTCTGCTGGTTTTATCAGGTAGTTTGAAATAGTCAGCATGAATCAAAAATCACTGATCACAAGGTTTAAGGTATAATGATGAAAAGAAAAAAAGGCTAATCTATATCTCCTCAAAATGAAGTTATTGGAGCTATATGTCTACTGCGGGAGGTGTGACTGGCGAAATTTGGCTGCTTGTGTTTTCTCCTTAATGTTTCAGATACAGTGGAGATTGATGATAGTGAAAATACCAAGCAAGTAAAAGAAAGGCTCATTAATCTTCTCCTCTTCAGGAATACTAAACATATTTGTGGCCATTTCATTTTTTCAGTTACTTCAGGGTACAGACCATGATACAGCTTGATAACGTACAACAAATCCTCCAAGTGATGGATTAAATTCAACACCGAACAATAAAACAATTACTATGCCAGAGGTATTCATGGTGGGACCACTACATCACAGCTGGGTTCGGTCACAAGTACACCAGACAACACCTGACCACATCCAGATGTTGGATGTGGAGATTCAAAAGACCTTTCAACCCATAAAGCCCAGTGCAGCCACTTTTTATGTCTCCCTCCAAATGTAGTTTGTAGTTAAGTATTTGGGAGGTCAGATATTATCATTATTATTATTATTTATCAGCGAAGCCGGATGAATCCCATCAGTTAACTAAACTCAAAGCATGCCTTAAGGACATGAAGACGTGGATGACCTTTATTGTGCTTGGCCCTAAACACCTTAGAAACACATTATTCATCTTTGATCAGGATGTCATTCAACTCTCGCATAAAATAAATTTCAAGGACTGCCTTTTTTCACCTACGCAATATAGCAAAAATTAGGCACATCCTGTCTCAAAAAGAAGTTCTCCACGCATTTGTTACTTCTAGATTAGATTACTGCAAATCCTTATCATCAGACTGCCCTAACAAGTCTCTAAGACTCTCCAGCTGGTCCAGAATGCAGCTACACATGTACTGACAAAAACTATGAAGAGAGATCATATTCTCCCATTTTAGCTTCACTGCAGTGACTTCCTGTAAAATCCAGAATATAATTTTAAATCCTTCTCCTCACATACAAAGCCCTTAATGGTCCTTTTTGATAAAGATTATAGTTAGAGCCAACCAGGCTTGCCTTGGACCGGCCCTTAGTTATGTTGCTGTAGGCCTAGACTACTGAGGGACTTCTCATGATGCACTGAGCTCCTCTCTCCTCCTCCTCTCCATCTGTACACATTCATGTCCTTTTAATGCATGTTACTAACTTGGCTTCTTCCCCAGAGTTTTTGTGCTTTCTCATCTCACAGGATGAGGGACTTGGTTATTGACGTCAGGGACCATGGTGGTGTGGTCCTGTGGGTGTCCTGCCTTAACACCATGCCTGCTGTTATTGTTGGTAGTCATATTTCTATTATTATTATTGGTGTTATTAATATTATTGTTGTTATGCTTCTCTGTCTCCCCCCCCCCCCCCCCCCTTCCTTCTCTCTTAACCCAACCAGTCAAGGCAGATGGCCACCTACGTAGAGTCCAGTTCTGCTTGAGGTTTCTTCCTGATAAAGGAGAGTTTTTCTTTGCTGCAGTTGTCAAGTGCTTGCTCATGGGGGAATATCGGGTCTCTGTAAATTAAAGACTATGGTCTACACCTGCTCTATGTGAAAAGTGCCCTGAGATAACTTTTGTTATGATTTGGCACTATATAAATAAAGCTGAATTAAAATTGAATTGAATAGATATCCTACAGGAGCTCAGAACTGAATCACTGCTCCTTTGCAACCACCCTCTTTTATTCTTGTTTTTCACTGTGTTTTCACATAGGCAGGATATACACTTGCTTTTGGATGATGAGAGCTCAGCAATCACACTAAACTAATACCAGTTTTGCAGTGTAAAGTGTCTTCGGGTGCAAATAAGCTAAAATACAATAAATTAAACTTTAACAGTCACCAGAGGAACCTGAGAAATTGTTTAAACTGTGACCTTTTTTCCCCAACTTTTCCCTTTTCACACTTGGGCAGTGGTGCCTCCTAATTGAGTGTAGAATACACCTAACAAGGCACCCAGTCTCACTTACAAATGGCTCACAGTCCCACTCATCCTTCTTGTGCTGACCTTTAGAGGTTTATTTTACGGTCTCGTGGATGACTGAAATGTACGGTCGGTTAGGCTGAGTATTTATGTTATATAGGTTTAATATAAGAGGAGCAAATGGCCAAGAAGTGCATCTCCTGTGCAACTCTCTTTCCACTGCACTTACTTTCTGTGAGTCTCTCTGCCTCTCCTTGGCAGAGATAACAATGTAAAAGATATGAAGATCTAGTCAAGAAACAACTGAAACAATGAAGCCAATAATGTGGACTGAGAGAGTAGAAAAAAAAACTAAAACAGAATGGAATGAAAAGAACAAGCAGGACTGTTGTTTTTGGCTGCTGTTGATTTTATTCCTCAGGCGCTTGGAGAGAAACAGAGATAGAGAAACCCATCAAATAAAGAGAAACAAGAAGACAAGAGCATTGAAAGCAGTTGTGACAATCCTCACATAAAATGAGAGCCAAATCACAACAAACCCCAGTTTTTGCAGGAAGAAAAGGGCTGAGAGGCAGATACAGGAAGAGGGACAGCTAGGAAGAGACAAAGGCCCAGAGCAGAGAAAACAACATCGACCAAACACTCTACTCTAGCTGTCAGTGTGAGACAGACAGGGAGGGGAAGAGAGGCATAGAGGAGGGTTAATACAAGAAATGGCTATAGAGTGAGACAAAGGCTCAGAGCAGTAAGAGCAGTGAAAGCAATAAAAAAAAACATCTGCTGGCAGCTGCAGCACTGGCAGCTATACCACTCTGTGCGCTCCAGGTGAGATGTTTGAAGTCAGCGAAACACCAGTCAAAAATTCTTTACGGAAGGCAGGGGGCTGAGCTCTCGGCACAACACCTTGATGCTTTCAGCGCTCCAGAGAAAACTGTAAAATATCTGATCTGCACAACTGGCAGAAAATCAACCGCTCAGAGCAGCAGCAGATATAGAACACGAAGGTGAGACCCAAGAAATAAAACACAAAAACAGAAAAAAACATGCTTGTGGCATACATATTTGACGCCCACTTGTAGATTTCAATCCAAATCATACTTGTATGTTGCCAGTGCCAAATCTAAGCATCTATTTGTATTTTTTAAACCTGTGTGATATCCATGATGGATTTGTTCACACTCAGCTGTCTCCACAGCCCATAGCTTTTAGAATGGTAAGAAATTTGCAAGGCCAACAAACATAGAGATACTGATACCACCAATAAGCTGTGCCCTGTTCTACTTATCCTAGTGTGTGTGTGTGTGTGTGTGTGAGCAATGAGAGGAAGAAACATTATTTTCTTCCACCTTGATTTCCCTGATCTTCTTTCTGCCTCCTCTTTTAAATGTGCACTCTCTCATAGAACATAATATGCCATTTGGTGTCATATATTACATGCTTTATGCTGGATACTTTATTAACAAATGCCCAGAGGCCCCATGTGGTGTAGCTAACAGCATAGCATTGTGATTCTCCAAGTCTCACAGCAGGAACACAAAACACCTGATCAGTAAAATGAGCTGGGAATCAAAAGTCAAACAAGGAAAGCCCTCTAATGCCCTTGAGGAGTCAAGGTATTAACAGATGAGCCAAAAAAAACTTTGAAAAGATTTTGAGTTCCAAAGCAAACTCTCCTCTGCAAACACACCCTGAATATTTATTCTGAATCTTCAGTTTTGGCTCATTGGCTGACTAACTCAATATGCATATTTTTCTTTGACTTTGTCTGTTTTTGGGCCTATTTTTGGTTTGTTTGCCTGCACAATCTGGCATATCTTTCCAACCGTACAATCTTTTACTGGGAAAAAAAAACAAAGCATATCTAATAGTATATTAATGAGGGAAATATAACTGAAGGGATACTGCAAAAAATGGAAAAGAAGTGAAGTGGGGAAGAAAAGACCTTCTCAAAAGGTTGAGTGATGTCTGGGGGATTGAAGGCAAAGTGACATTTGTTATTGGGTGTCGCATGAAACGAGGAGAGTGAGATCTGAAAAGGCCAGTGTCCTCTATTCCACCTCACACACACAGTCAAAAACATCCACGTGTAACACACACTGTCCTAATCAAGATGAATGAGATTTGCTCTTCGATGAGGACATGCCATTATATTATGAGACAACTACATTATTGCTCTGATCTCACCGTTTTAACAGCTTGAAGTGCAGTGTGTGTGTGTGTGTGTGTGTGTGTGTGTGTGTGTGTGTGTATGGGTGGATGTGCTTGTATGTATGTGCATGAAAGAGAGAACTTTAATGATTAAAGGGGATTGGTGCACTCAAATGTCAGCCTGTAACAGCCTTAATTGGCTAAATGAGGTGATGGATGTTGATAATTGTCTTGCTCCATTTGCTTGTTTCTCATCCCAGCACACGTAAGCTTTCATAGACAAATGAGACCTACCACACTCCAGAGATCAGCTCTATAGGCTTTCAATGTATAGTGTGGACAGAGCCTGCATGCAGACACAAATCCACAGATTGGAAAACTGCAGATTGGTTGTGCTGCCATAGACAGACACACACTTCTTACTAATCCCTCTAATGCTTTGACCAGGTTAATCTTGTAGTAAACAATGTGTCTCTAGGCTAGACTGTGCTGTCTGATCTAATCTGTATAATGTGTGTGAGTGTGTACATATGTGTATTTGTGCATATGTGCTGTTTGTGTGTTTACGCCTGGATGCATTTGCTCTTGTCCTGCAAAAGCAACTTACCAACAGACCTCCTGTCTGCAGACCATAATCACACAGTAAACACAGGTTTCTCAGCCAGCAAATCATTATCAACACACAGTTAATACAGGCTTGTGTGTTTAGGACACCATTATACAGGTAGTATGTGTACATAGGACCCCAGGTAGCAACCCATTACTTAAGCAAACAAACAGCTCTGTGTGGCTGCCACAGACTGCGCAGTCCTCAGTGAACACAACTCAATAATTCATTACTCAGTGAATAGTAAACAGCAGTGCAGGGTAGATGGGATGATAGCTGATGCTCTCACTTTCTATAAATCACCATCGCTATGAGACAGAAAACACAGTCATTAACCACAAACTCTTCAAATCCACTGGATGTTTGATTAAACACAACCTGATGACACCACCCAATCTGAGGCTGTAGTTTCCTCCTGTATATGTCTCATTCCCTAACCAAAGAGACAGTGAGTTATCTTTCATTCTTTTGTTTTGTACTCCAATTTGGACCATTCAATTAATTGAATTCAGTGTGTACTAGAAATGATAACTCTGAAATTCTTTTGTTTTATATTGTCATGATGAGAAAGACTGTTATGTGATGTGTTCATAGGTTCATTTTCCAAAATATTCAGGTTTTTTGTACAACCTACTCCCCATGATATATCCTGCATATCATTCTCTTACAAAGTTCTTTACCTTTGTAAGAGATTTAATGGCAGACATAACTTTTTAGATTTAATACATTTTTAAAGATTAAGTTAAGTAGCACTGTTGCTTTTTATTTAATATTTGAACTACTATTCAGATGCCTTTGCCAACACAATATGGAGAAAACTAGTGAGCTGTTCTGAAAGGAAAATAATGACACCAAGCCATTGTGAGAAGTAATGGGTGGAGGCATTTGGGATTCAGCATCACAGATGGAAAAATCAAGATAAGGCTAAGGCTGTTTGCTGACTTGTAAAATGGAGGCACCACGAATGAATGGCACAATATCAACCCTACAATCTAGTTCTGGGACTGCCTTTGCATCCTTTGCATTAAGTATAAAACAAGTACACTATGTAGGTAATATGTTAGTTCTAATTTGTTCAAATTTAGGATGATTTTGAGGATGGATGGTCTGGCCTGCAATCTGGGGCAATCAGGCTACAGCCTGCTGCATGTCAGCCTGTGCTTGTGGCTGTTGCTAAATTACATGTTCTAAGGAAAAAAAGGGGGGGGTGAATGGTTTCAGGTGAGATCAGTGATCTTGCTCTGATTTATTTGCTTGGTAAATCCCATTCAGTCTGAAAGCAAAGGAAACAGATTAAAACAGAAACTTTTTGCCACAAGGTGTTTTGAGGTTCAGCTCAGCAATAGAACAGTGTTCCTGATGTGCTGGGTGCACTTAGTGTTTATCACTTTGCCATCTATACAGAAAAATTCAACAGAATCCATTTCATCCATCAAAGTAAAAATCGGTATCCCACTTCTCCCTGCTTTACATTAACAGGCAGAAGTGATTCAACAAGCAACACTGTGAATATATCTACAAACGTAAGTGAGCAGTCTGATCTATAGTCTCTCTAATCATCTCAGTCATTTTTTATCGGTGAGTTTTTATAAGTTAACTTCCAAATGCATGTGTATGAGGAGGGGAGCATGTGTGTGCATGCATGGCATGCTTATGCTTATGCTGTGTGTGTTTTAATGGACAAGGAGCTTCATAGCCACTTAGGAATGAAATGGTGTTGACAGCATGCTCTAGCAAGCAGCTGAGTACTCTGAAATGACACCAAGGTATTACAAATGAGACACAGTATTGGAATTAGGAATAATCCTCTGCAGTAGCATAACTTAACTGTAGCCTAACAGGTACATGCTGAAGACTATTTTATACAACATACCATCCTTTGTGACTATCAGAAGTTGTTAGATAGTGTAATTAATTGGTTAAGGCATTGTAATTGTGACAGTGTGAGATCAATTATTTGTCACATCCCTCCAAACTCTACCTCCAGTTTTTTTCATTTTCTTTCCTCTGTGGCTTTTCAATATAGGCAAAAAGAAATTTATGACTTGCACTATTGAGGGCTGCACATCAATCAGTGTGCTCCAGTCTTTTCTCATCTTGAAATGCATGACTTTGTATGACCTTTATTTGTATTCCGTCTTGTGTCAATTATGAAAACAAATGCATTTGAAGCACACTGTCGCTGCACTATGAATAAGTAAAAGGAACTGATATTACTATATATTTTCATGACACACCAAGTCACAGGCTTTTAGCACAAGTTACCATTGGTGGTTTCAGTAATTTCCTCTGGAGTTGCTACATTAGTGCCTCTAGCTTTCTTAATGGACATAAAGACTTTATTACCACTTACAAATCAAATGCCACTGACATTCTGCAATAGGAAGCTATGAAGCACTGTAGAATGAAATTACAGTGGTATGACCATATGCTAGATCAAGCTGTGGACCACTGCTGTGTGAGTGACAATGTGTGATTCTAATGAGGCACTGTGGAATTAGAAATGATTCAAAACACGACCAAACTGTGAAGTTTCATCATGAAGTTTAAGTACTAATGGTCTGAGTATTGACCAACTGTTTCATCAGTCACACCATTTTCAGAGTGAAGAAGATGAATTAAGGGGCAGACGGAGGTAAATGAGAAGCAGAGCTAACTGAGGTGAGAACAGGAATAAACCGCCGCAGTGAAGCAAAGACTCGTCCACCCCACCCACGTACAAATTAACTCCCAAAAAGGTTTATACTGTGTCTGCACAGGAGGTGCAGCGTGAGCAGCACGCTAGAGCAGCAGCTTGTGCTCCATCACTGAGTATAGGTCAGCAGGGCTCAGAGCGCAACACACAATCACTGTAATAAAGTGTGTAGACTTGAAGTGTAAAATACTTGAGGTTTTGTGTTGTGCTATATTTTGTGTCTCATTCACTTGAATGAGAAAATATGTACAAATTTTTGATGGTACTGTATATATTTTAAAGAGCAACCTAACATCAGCTAAAAATCCATTTTTTTCTGATATCCAGTGTTTTGTTGTTGTTGCTGCTTTTTTGCTGCATTGATGCAAAAGTGTACTCCAGGGTGTGTCAGTACTTTCAACCAGAGATGGCAGTGAAAGACTGTCTATCAACCTTTCTATTCAGAAAGGATTTTTTCATCTTAACTCTTACCATTATTATTTTTCTTATGTTGTGTGTTTTATGTTAATACTGTAACACTTTAAGTTTCACTATGAATGTGCCACAAATTAAATGTATTATTATTATGATTTATTATTATTATTATCAGCCCGGTGTCATTCTTTAAGGGGTGGGAGTTGCTTGTACCCCACAAGCACACATGCCACTTATGGGTACATATCATCAGCTAGTTAGACGTTAGTTAGTAGTTAGACACAGTGATGCTTTGAGCTAAATGCTAATGTCAGCACGCTCACAATTGCAATGCTAATTTGTTGATGTAAAGCATAAAGTTTACCAAGTTCACCACCTTAGTTTTACATTGGCTAATTAACTCTATACACATAGTACAGCTGAACCAGGACAAATTAGCACTGGACAAATTAAAATTTTGAGAAAATGATGGCTCGAGATGAAAAGTCAGGAGAACACTAGCACCGAACTCAACAAGACTCAGGACCAGGAATATCTTGTCCATAAAAAAATTCATGGCAATCCATCTAAATAGTTGTGGAGATACTTCATTCGGGACCAAAGGTTGGCCGATTGTCCCACAGACCAATCAACAGACCTACATTGCCATCTGTTTAGCCATACCACTAGCATGGCTAAAAATATCAATAAGACATTAGAACATATAAAATATAGCTTTACTGTGGTCACTCATTTGAAAACAAAAGTTAGTTCAAATAGGCAGTCATAGATTTCTGACCACAAGGGGTCAGAAAGACACCACTACATATATGAAAGTAAACTTAACTACTTTTCTGCGAAGGCCAAGCACAACACAAATACCAAAGAATATTGCAAAAAGAGTTGCCAGTGGAAAAAAAACAATATCTTTTTTTTTGACAATGAAGATGTATGTCTATGTAAGTCTATCTGCTCTACACAAGAATCTCCAGTGCCTCATCCAGTAAAAGGAAGTTGGTGCAAGAGAGATTTTAGTTTGAGCCAGTAAAGATTTGGAATCATGTTCTTATGAAATGAGGTAAAACTCCAACAAATAAGTTGTTTAAATGAGTCCTCAGACATTACTGTATTTCAGAACAGCACTGCAATCAGACATTGGAACTTTAAATATCCTTTATTCATTATTCCTTGAACTGGTTGTTGGTCCCCATTTGCAGTAGACCTTCTATTTGAGAAAGTTTAACAAATCACAGCAGGAATTAATCTGAACTGTGACCTGTACTCCCACAGTGGAAACAGCCGTTGTTATGATTAGACGATGCAAATACCGATGTGATAGGAATTCCTAGCATCCTTTATATTATGTTTCCAGCCAATCTGGCCTTGCACATAGCGGGGCTATTACGGCATTGATGCATTGCAGCAGCCAGCCGGTGGGCTGAGCAAGTGAAGAGGCTCTCCAGCTGCAGTTTCTGTCATTATGGCAACGCTCCACACCTCGTCGCACCGCAGAGCACTTATTCCAACACAACAGGGGAAAAGCATCAGCATTATATCAACTGTGCCTACCACCGCAGAGAGAATAGAGTGTCAAGAGTCACAGAGGAGGAGAAAATGGGCTGATAGACGTGTGAGGAGAGGAGGGAGTCACTAAGGGCTTAAGGGAGCTTGTTGTTGACTCTCCAGTGTTCACTCTCTGTGTTTTCTTTCTTTCTCTCTCTCTCTTTCTCTCTCTCTCTCTCTCTCCTTCTGAGAGCTCCGTAGTTCCCCATATCCTCCAGAGGCTAGGGATTATGGGAATCTACACTACTACGTAATCTTTCAGTGGAGAAGGTCAAGGGGAGGCTAGACTAACTAGAAAGCCTATCTTCTTTCCATATGACCCACTTGCCCTTTATCCATTCTTTCTTTTATACTGTCCTCCCCTCACTTTCCTGTAACCCCACCGGCACCTCCCACTGTGGCCTCTTACGCAAAATCAGACAAACAGTGATATAAATGCAAGTTTATGTGTTGTTTCAGGATTTAGTTTTCTCTGAGACCTGCTTTCTTCTATACTGAAGTTTATTTTCTATCAAATTGAAAAGGTGAGTAAACTCTATTTCAAAAATAAAAATTGAGTTCATTTTCTGTTTACCCTTAACCACATCCAATATTCCCAGTGTAAAGCAGTTTTTTATCGTTTTGATGAGGAAGGGAAAGGGTCATCTGTGCTTTTATTTTTTTCACAGCTCTCTATTCCCACCTCAGTCAAAAAGTATTTTCCTTGCCTACAGCCTCTACAAAATGCTGCAGCTTCAGATCTTAATGGAAAAAGGGGCAAGCTTGCATCAGTTTTATCTAGCTATATTAGCTTTCCAAAGCAGCATATCATTATGAAAGGAAGTAAAAAGAAGCAAAAAGTATATATTTGTAAATTCAGTATATGGTATGCAGATCCTTTTAGATTTCTTTTACATACTTGGGACTCTAAGGTACACACTGTAACTGCAGCTAGAAGGTTTGAAACTGCCAGGTTGCTTGCACTGTCAGAACAGTTAAGAGAGCTAAATCTGTCATCTTTTTCCAAATTCTCATTTTTTTTAAGCCTTCCTTCAACTTAAATAAGTTGAAATGGCTCGTTAGTGGTGTCGCTTTTATTGCATTTGCTTTTGATTTTATGTATTTTTTTGGACTCCTTCCCAAAGCAATTTAAAGTGTGTTTTGAATACTGCTACTGTACATAAGTAAAGATAAACAAAAGTAATTGTAGTTGTAGTAAAAAGAACAATGTTAATGTTTCTGTAGCAGAAGTGGTGCTCTTAACAATCTAGTACTTGGATTGACATCCCAAGTACTACTGGTAGTAGGAAAATAAATGGTTGCACTAGTTATAGTAAAAGTACTTGTGACAGTGAAACAGTGGTAGTTATAGCAGTAGTAACATCAGTAGTCATGGAAACTGAAGCTTTAGTATGAAGAGTAACATATTTTTCTCTCCTTTTGTACATCAAACAGTCCCCCCCCCCCCCCCCCCCTTCCTCTCTTTCCATTTTATCTCAGTCTGAATAATGCAGAGTTGAGGTGTGTGGTGGTGAACTCCCCCGTGGAGCTGTGGCCAGGGTAGCAGCTGTCCCTATCAAGACTCTCCTCAGAGCTGTCATGGCCTGTCTGCTCCACGGCTAATCACTTCCTACAGGCCTGCAGCATGGGACCGCCGCTGCTAATGTCATCAGCAACTGGGCCGGGAGAAGCTTGCCGGATGAGCGTGATGTAGTTTCATACACTGATGAGTGTGTGTGTCTGTGTGTGTGTGTGTCTGTGTGTCTGTGGATGGGTGTGTGTTGGTGGAGTGCAGGTGTGTTTAGCTAGCGGCTCAATGGGTGTGCAAATGCCTCAAGTAGTGCAATATGGGTCACGCATAAACTCACACACACACACACGTACACCATAACCATTAACATAACCCCTTCCTTCCCACCTGCCAAAACACATTTGCTACACAAGGAGTTACTCATCCGTGTGTAACAAGCTAATGGCAAAGTGTGTCACACACCAGCACACATGGTCATATAAAAGTGGCCATTTGTAATGACAGACTCCTCACTCCAGCATTTTTGAGTTGAGTCAAAAATAAAAGCCTGGGGAGAACCATCCTGAGCCAAAAAAATCTGATTTTCCAGGATGTTGTGTTGTTCGATGGTTCTATTGTGGTCAGCTCTGTAAGGCCCTGCAGTGAATACCACTGAACCAACTGTCAACAGAGATGATTAATTATCAGTCACTCTAGCCATGCAACAAATTGGTAAATACATTTGCCTTCTGGGGTTTCAGCAGCATTTGAATAACAGAAAAGAAATTGATAGGTATAATCACAGAGTGGAGAATTCAGAGAGAGATAACAAGCAAAAGGAGGATTGAAAGAGATAAAGGAGGTTTAGGCTTCTGGCAAAGAAAAAAATAAAGCTTGTGGATAATGGAAAAGTTATTACAATCAAATTGGGAACAAAAAGTGAATGACTGAGAGTCCTAGTTGCCTTAAAAGCTACTGCCATTGTGGCCTTAAGCACAGCAGTTTACCTTAAACACATCAGGCTCACTTATGGAGGCTCCATGGAGTGATTGTGTTAAATACAAGGCCAGTACAGCAAGAGGCAGATAAAATACCTAAAATGTAAAATGAGCAGCCAGAGATGAAGGTAAATAAACAATCATGGAGATGGACAAGCGGACAGAAATAGATATGAATAAGAAGTGAGACAGGAGGCGTGACAGTGCAGTGAGGCATGTAAAGGCAACTGGTGCCGCACCACGCTACTCCTTGCCCCTGCGGCACACAGGGCAAAATGAAGCTGGGGAGAGGGAAGGCGGGAACTGAGACAAGAAAGAAAAGCCGGGTATGATTGACTTCAGCAAAATGAGAAGACATGAAAGGAGAAGAGGAAGAAAAAAGGCAAGGAAGGCAAGGAAGAGGGAGGATGGGGAAAGGGGAAAGATGAGCGTGACAAGCAGATAAACAAGAGACTGCCAGTGACTACATTTAATCTGCTGGGTGACTGCAGCACTTAACTATCTCTCTGCATACATAAATGTATGCTTACCTGTGTGTATGTGTGTCTTTGTATGCACATCTGCCTATTTAATTACGTCTAGTTCACTGCATTTGTGTGCGTGCTTTTGCTTCTGTGTAAGAGGGTGGGAGGGGTGTGTCGATGCATATAGGCTTTTTTTTGCCTGTGTGTGTGTTGAGGCTTAGACTCAGTAAATCTGCCACTGCCCTGTGCCCTCGCCTTTGAGTGTTGAGTATGTGCCCTCTAACAAGCTGAACATTTGTCAACAAAGCTAGTGAGCAGTTGTTGTTTGTCAGTAAGCAAGAAGAGGTCTGCAGAGGCATTCCACAGACACACTGCCAGATATTGCATAAGTAAGGTGTGTGTGCATCTGTGTGTTAGTGTGTGTGTCAACAGCCCCCACTACCACTCAATTTGGCTTGTTAGTGCTACTTCTGGGGGTTATGAGAGCCAAGAGCTATCTAGTCATTGTAGCTGCTCCATAAATGCAGAGCTCATTTAGTCCAGACCCAGCCCAGCAAATAATGCCTGTGGTTTTTAATCGTTTTTGCTCTCTGACCATGTGATCATTTGACCTATGTGATTTATGGAGCTGACTGGTTTTCCCTAAGGAAGTAATGTACACACAGCTCAGTTGTTTCTAACTAGCAGCCCAGGCCCTCATCCCAGTCATGACAAGGAAATCTTGGAACAAGATGAATAAAAATTATTTTGAGAATGTGAAGAATTTCATGGATAATGCTTCAATGTCATAAATACAACTTGGGCTTTCTTTGAGTCACATGACAGAATAGAAATTTGCCTTCTAAGGATGGTGGCAGACATCCAGTTATGTTGTGGTGCTGATAAGTCACAGTAACTTGGCTCATCGCTAACTTGAAAAAACACTTAAAGGACCAGTGTTTAAGATTTAGTGGCATCTACAGGGGAGGTTGCAGATTGCAATGAACTGAATAGCCCTACCTTCACCCTCCTCTTCCAAGCATGTAGGAGAATCTATGGTGGCTGTGAAACTCATAAAAAACATGAAAGGTCCTCTCTAGAGCCAGTGTTTGGTTTGTCCATTCTGGGCTATTGTAGAAACACAGTGGTGTAATATGGCAGCCTCTGTGGAAGAGGACCCGCTCCCAATACAGATATAAAGGGCTCATTCTAAGGTAACAAAAAGACAACAATTCTTATGATATAACTGATATAACTGATATAACTACCCTCCAACAAAAGATTGAACAGCTGGAGGGAATGATGGAGATATTAAGCAATAAAATCCAAGACCAGGAAGATCGAGGAAGATACTCTAACTTGAGACTAGTTGGCCTCCCTGCAACTTTTTGGAAAAATGGTCTCCTAAGGTACTGAGTGATACTCTCACCTCCACCCCAGTCATCAAACAAGCACATCAGATAGCTAAAGCTGGTCCTCAGTGCTCAGAACGATTGTCATGAAATTTCTGAACTATAAAGGCTGGGATAAGACACTGAAAGCAGCCAGAAGACAGAAGGAAGTGTGGATGAAAATCAATGAGTCAGCTTCTTTCCAGATCTATCAGCTGAAACCAGCCAGTGTCAATGACAATTTGGTGGGGTTGCTGAGGGAGAAAACTACCTCCAAAGGATCCAAACTATTTTATGAAGATCCCCACGATCTACTGTCTCTTCTTACTCCATCTCAAGTAAATATAAGGTATGTCTGAAAATCACTATGGTGATAGAACGAGGACTTAAGTTTGAGATGATCTGCAAGTAGCAAGTAACACTCCTTTTTTTCCCCATTTATTACACGGTCATCTTTATTATGTGAACTCTCACAGTGGACATTTAATGTAATGACTTCAGTTTTAAACAGAGAGGCATAACCAAATTAGATCTTGGAGACATTTTTCTTTGGCACTCTTTCTCTGTGTGATTACTGTAACAAACTTACTATGATGTATGGTAACAAAAGAAGCTGATGTGAACCTCTTTTTTCCCTTTTAATTTACTGCAGGTCAAGCTTGCAGTCAATCAGTCTTCAATATGTTAGTGAGCCTATAAAACAATTTGTCAGTACCCAAATCACGTTGCTCCTCACAGTGTGGATCAAACGTTCTGCATAACCAAAGTTAATTACTCTTTATGTTTTTTACTTACACTTCATTTGTGAAAGTGCATAAGGGTTTCTTGGGAGGAGTTAAGATCCTAATGTACAACCTGGAAAACAGATAGCACTACTATGTTTGGATCATCCTGTACCCATAATCTAAAAGTTGTTTTATAACCTCATGCTTAATGGATCAGAGTTTAAAATATCTTGCTGGAACACAAGGAGACTGAACAAATTGGTAAAGCTTAAAGAGATACTGAAAAGGACTAAGCAAATGAACACAGGAGACACACCAGGTACAAAAGAACATTAACAGGGTTGATAAAAGGTGGCCAGGACAAGTTCATTCTGCTTTCTATACTTCTCATGTCAGGGGGGTCATGATGTTAATTCATGAATCGATCCCTTTCAGTTGAAAAACAAATACATAGGGAGGTACATTATATTTAATGGTACCCTAGTATCTACCCAGGTCAATTTGATATGTATATATGCTCCTAATGGTGATGATCCCTCCTTTTATCAAAACCTTCTCTCCTTATCATCCTACCCTGGTCAATATATAATTGGTGGTAATTTCAACTGTTTGTTGGACCCAATACATGATCGCTCTGGTGGCATCGACACTTCCCACTAACAAACAACAGAGACTATTCAAAAATACATGGTTGATTTAAATTTAACTGATATCTTAACCATTACAAAAAAAGACTATTTGTGCTTCTCAAATGCTCTAGATTTTATTACTTCTTAATCTCTAATGGTTTAAGATCAAATTTTGAGAAATGCTCATATTTTAGTATGTTGCTGTCGGACCTTGCGCCAATCTCATTAACGGTGCAAGTATCTAACATGATTTCCTCACCACCTAGATTTTGTTCTCAATCTAGATGGCTCCAGTACCCTAATTTTGTGAAATGTCTTGATGGAAAAATAGATGAATATTTCTCTCTAAACACAAAACAAACCAGCGCTTCAATAAAATGGGAGGCATTCAAGACATATATAAGGATATAATGAGCTATACTGAATACAAATCCAAAGTTTATTATGCACAGCTGGACATTCTTGAACAAAAAGTTGTGGAGTTAGAACAACAAACTTTATCACAGTGATATCACAGAAAAACAAGAAGAGCCTCTCCTATTGATATTCCAATACAATGAGCTAACTACAAATTAAATAGCTTCCAATCTGTTGTAGTTAAAGCAATCATATTATGACCAGCAAGAAAAAGTAGGAAAGCTGTTAGCATGGAGAATTAAAAAGATACAAACAAATAGAGCTATTAACTCCATTAAATTAGAAGATTGGTGAAAAAAATGTGTTGATCCAGTTGAAATAAACACTGCTTTTACAAAATATTATGAATAACCACACAGTTCAGAAAAAACAAATTTAATTTTGGACCAACTTCAATTCCCAACCTTAACTGAGGAGGATAAAACTAATCTTGATAAATATGTATGTATTCAAGAACTAGTGGATGCATTCAAGAGTAGGAATAGTGGAAAGGCACCCAGGCCTGATGGCCTACCCATAGAAAAATATATAAGAGGTTCTCAGGAAAATTGTTGCCACACCTCCTTGAAATGTTTAATGAATCCTATGAAGAAGTAATATTACCTTATTCCTTAAGGTCTGCAATAATTTCTCTTCTGTTAAAACCAGGCAAATCTCCCTCAGAGAGAGCATTGTATCGTCCTTTTCTTTAATGTCATGTTACACCAAAATACTTTGTAAGGCCCCAGCTAGGCAGATAGAAACAATCATTCCCCACCTGATCGCTACCAATCATACTTGATTTGTGCAGGGTAGACAAGCATTTCATAACACGTGTAGGCTGTTGAATGTTTTATATGCTAAACAAAATGCCAAAGACCATGAAATCCTGTCCTTCAACACCAAAAGGGCTGACAGGATTAAATGGAGATACCTATTTGATCTCTAAAAAGATTTGGATTTGGGGAATGATATCTCACATTGATCAAATTGATTGATATTGAGCCAATAGAAGAAATTACAACAAACAACCAAATTTCAAAGCCTTTTAATCTTTGTAGATCCACAGACCAAGGCTGTTCTGTGCCCCGTTTATTATTTTTGTTTGAAGGATATTCAGAGACCTAAATCTAGTGAATGGATTAGAGAGATGTATTGCAGTCTAGCATTAGAAAAATTGACTTACATAGGAAAGTTGAGGATTTTTATAAGATGTGGACACCTTTCTCACATTTAATGAATGACCTGACTGTGTAGAATCCTGTAATTGGACAAGGATTGATGCTACCACCATCATCCCAAGATAGCTTGCAATTTGTACCACAGCTAGAGTAACATGGCTGTGAATAGGGACAGAGGGAGAGAGAGTACTGAATTATATAGAGAGATTTTTATTAATTAATTGTAATGTTTCTATAAATTTTGATGTATGTATATATGTATGCATGTATGTGCAGTTTTTTTTGTTTTGTTTTGTTGTTGTTTTTTTGTTTAAACTTGTTTAATTTTTTATTTGTGTATATAATTACATTTATTTTGTTTCTTTTAATATGTGTATGGATGTTTTTCTGTCTATGTTAAATTTCTCTTTTTACAGAGAATGTTGTGTTATTGGGTGTGAGAGGGAGAGTTTTTATGAATGTTTGTTCTGTTTATTCAAGATGAACAAAAAGTCAAAAAAACATAGTATTGAAAAAAAGGATGTTTGCATATGGGCCCATAATGGTTTTTACTTGCCAAACATCTGTAGGATTGGGAAGTGATACAGCAAAGCCAATGGTATTATGAACTTGGTTAGATGTCCATCTTTTTGAACTGAAAAATTTCCAGTGAATATGAAAGTGTCCACCATTTAATTATAGTTGCCAAAACTTGCAAAACCTGTAATCTGTCATCAAAATTTAATTGCAAATGAGGATAGAATAGGAATTTAGGACAAACATGGCAACTGTTTAGTATGGTTGTTGTGCTGAGTTGACATTTGATAGTGTGTGACCATAATGGATGCTACAAATAATAACATGCATACAGTATTCAAATGCCACATCTAGTACTAAACTCTTGACAAAAACTGAAAGATTTCAGTGTTTCAGTAAGTCAGTACAAACAAGTCAACGTCACAACTATTTTGAGGAAAAATAAACTCTACCTTAAGTCATAGTGCCTATGAGAAAAGAGACTCTTTATCTGTGTTGAATATCATAATAGTTGCCTTGACACATTGATCTCAGTATCATTGGCAGCCTCACCAGTTCTATGTGTAGCAACAGTCAGCATACTCTGCATTGTTGTCTCTCTCTTATGTAACAAAACTTGGGGGTTTAACACAGATCTCTACATACAGTATTTATTGAGGTTGTTTAAGTTTAGTAGCTATGAGACTCATATTTATGTCAAAAACATTGTCCTGTTGTATTTGCTATTCATGAAAACCATTGTGTAACTGTTCAATTAGTTGTCATAGAGCCATGTGTTTGCTACACACATACATTTCATAAGAAAAAAAGCAAAGAGCATGCAGCTATTGGAGAACCAGAGGGGTATGACAGTATATCTGCACAGTTTAATAAGTGTCATTCATTCATTATGAAGCACAAAAAAATTGAATTCATTCTGTTGGAGGTTTTTCTCTTTAGTTGTTTGTTTGTTTTGTCTCAATAGAGAATAATTTGGAGGTCTCCATATAGGTTACACCAATCAAATTCCCTAAATGTAGTTGCATATTCTTTATTTTTCTTTAAATTCTTCATTTTTCACAGTATTCCTTTTCTTGGTCATCTCAACTATCACTACTGCTACTCATTCAGGAGGTTATTCCAGGGAGAGCTTTGTCTTACAGTTTTCCTAATAGCACCTAAGTAGTTTATGAGGCACTAATAACTTCAGCACAATCTCAATATCACTTACAGTACACTTGATCTCTTCTATGGCATCTTTATTGCAGCAGTTTGTGATAAATTATGAAATGTCACATCAGAGAATATGGATTATTTAGTTTTATCATAAAATCTTACATGAACCAGTGTAAAAGTTATGATGACCTCTTCTTCACTCTCACTCCTCTTTTACCTGATCTTGCCAGACTCCAACCAGTTAGTGAGTAGCAGAGATGGAGAAATGGAAGGAACGCAACAGAAAAGGCCAGAAGGAAATGCAAGAAGTTGAAAGGATGGGATGGATGAAAGCAGAGAAGAGGTGGAGTAGAAAACTGAGCTATGATGAGAAACGGCAAGCACTGACAAATCATCGCTCTGACGTTTGCTGTGGCTGAGATAGGAGTGGAATTATAAAAATCTGGTTAAATTTAATGAAATATAAACTAGCCTGAAAGAGTGCACTGAATGCTGCAACATGCTGTAATAGGGTTTAACACACTGAGATCAAAACTTGAGCTGATCTGTCAGTTATGTTTTTTGCTGCTAGGGTTGCATCGTTTTCCAGGGAGAGATACTGTAACAACACCTTGGCTTAAGCCCAATTACCAGGAGTGATCCCTAATTGGTTTTGTTCCACAGGGTTCAGAGCATGTACGTTTGACTCTAGGTCTGTGCCTGTATTTTAATCAGATGATGCAGGCTAATCTCTATGTCTGTCATGGAAATATACTATCCATGGGGTTTTTATAAATCCTTTTTGACCCTGTCTAACCCAAAATGTCAGGAACACTTACTACACTGTAAGTCATAGAAACAGGTAGACACAGCTCTAATTACACAGTCTGTAGTAGTCACCACACTGAAGTGTTTAGTACACCCACATCATTCAAAAGAGAGGTTGTCCTTTGCCAAAAAAGGCCCATCCCATCCTGATACCCAAATGTCTCTTTCACGCGAGTGCGAGTAAATCAATTGCGCCTTCTAGCGGCGACGCCCGTTTACTGTATGTTTGTGCGTACGTGAATGTAGACCTGCTGTGGCACAAAAAAAAAAAAAAAAAAAGGTGTCACTTACGGTAAAAGACGTATTCTGTGTAGCTGGACCAGATCTTGTCCTCTGTGTGTTGGTTGACAAACGAGGCTGTGACTGACGAGTTACAGGCCACCATTTGGAAACCACACTCCGACAGCATGTCAAAAGCCCTCTCCAGGTGCTTGAACTTGAGGTAAAAGCGGGAGGTGTACCGATCCGGGGTCCTGTCCGGGTCCCGACTCTCGTTCAGGGTCTCCCCAAAAACTTCTTTGGCCAGGGCCACACGCCCACATATCAGTATCCGAGGTACCCTCCTGAATTTGGCGTCGGTCTGACTCTCACGGCCCATGGTGCACGACCCCCGGTACCCCACCGTGATGAAACCGCTCTTTCTATCCGCGGGGACGAGAGAGGGCGGTGGGCACTGCCGGTGGTCGCTACCCTGGGACCCGTCTTCATAGTCGCTGTGGAAGTAGTCGTCCGGGCTTTGCTTGATATCCTCGGGGGTCAGGAGCTTCACCAAGTCCGGTAGCTGGAAGTACTCCGCCTCTTTTCTGAGCCTCCCTTTCTCCGGGAAGTGGTCCGGGAGGACGACTTGCTTGTCTCGGAGGTAGTCCAACACATACCGGAATAAAAACCCGTCTCTGTCAATGAAATAGCGGCCCTTGGGGTCTCTCGCCAAGTCATTAGACGCGTCTTTTTTGGAAGAGAATAGCTTGCTTAGTAATGAACTCGGGGTGCTCACCAAAGTTGAGTGACGTGTGTAATAAACCTGTCCCCCTACGTTTAATTCAACAACATCTGGGAAACTGTTCTGAACTGACGCCTGCTCTTTGGGGTTAGTCCTACAGTTTCCACTCAGCGCCATCGTTTCCGTCATGAACAGCTTCAAATAGGCTACACACCTATTTCTACAGCAAGTCTCAGTAAAGAAAAAGAAAACGATGGATCAGTGTCAAAAGTTGCCTAAGCTTTGCCCTCGGTGATTCTGCGTTCACACAGGGTCTCCAACTTCATCCCACAATAATCTGAATGAGCAAGTCTCATCGATCCATGGCCCTTATCACCTACCAGTCTTTAGCAGTGATGTCTGGAAATGGGGGGAGATGGCAGTCCGGGGATCCCACTGTGAATGTTAAAATAAAAATTAAAAAAAAAATGCATACGACGAAAGAATTGGAGGAGAAAAGAATCACTGATGCGAGAGAGAAGAAATGTACACGGGCGCATCAAAGGCTTGCGTCAGTGGCTGTGGGACTCCCATCGCCCCTGGAAAAAGAGCATTACAGGGGAAACCGGTAGAGGCTATACGAAGTCTATTGCACCAAATGAAAAAGAAACTCTTGATGCCTCTGGGATTATTATCCAACAAGAAACCCGTCTACACAAAGAAGAAAATTACGCAGTAGAACTGGGGGGAAGGGGGGGGGGGGGACTCCACCAAAAACTTATATATAGTCCAAACTGAAAAAGATTTCGAGGTGCTCTTGTCACTTCTGTTTCCTCTTCAACTTCCTTTGAACACCAGCAGGTTTTTCCGGCGGCAGGAGGAGGCAGAATGTCTTTTTAGTGTCGAGAAACTTCGCAGAGATTGCACACGCAAGCGGGAGTCATGTAATGGTTTTGTCTGTAGCTTGTCACCGCAATATGTCGTCTGCTCTGGACTGAATTAAACTAAATCCCCATCCTCGAAAAGCATGTTGTATTTGCACTCCTCGAGTGGTGTTAAAAAATCTCAGTTCAGCTTTTCTTTCTTTCTTTTCAGAGCAGCGAAGAGGACCGAGTGGCTGCTGCTTTTACCGGGAGCTGTCCGCGGTACTGAAACGAGCATCTCAGCCCCTCCTCTCTTCTCACCCTCCCTCCCACCCTCTCCATCAGGGCAGGGTGGTGTCTTCACCCCCCCCCCCCCCCCCCCCCCCCCATACACACGCACACACACAACTACACACATACGCACAAGTTATCAAAGACGGCGATTCCAGGCTGCACACGCTGTTGGATGGGAAAAAAGTGTGTAAATTAACCCGAATCAGTCACAATCAGTGATCACACACATGGGTTTTGGTATAATAATTTATTCCCCCCACCCCACAGACACACACACACGCACACTAACACACACACACACACACACACACAAACACATACACACACACCAACACACAGCAGCAACTCAGTGCATAGTCATGTATTTGCATCCCGCAGCTTGAATCAATTTTCATGACATTTGGTTTAAACATAAAAATAGACGACCTGGCAATTTAAGGTTTACTTGTGCTGTTTTCTGTTTTATTTATTAATTTTATTTCAATTGGGAACACTTTCACAAATTAACATCTCTCGACGTAAAAGAATAAAAATTATAATGAATGGCTGTAACTGCCAGTGAGTGGTAACATCGGGTGAGATCGCTGTCCTATACTCTGTAAAATGTGTAACAGCGCCTCCTTCTGTTGGTATGGCGACATTCTCAAGATTTCCTCTTTCAGCACCATGGACAGATCCTCACACAGGAAAATGGAAGCATTAGTGCGCGGCAGCTGTTTCATTTGCCTGATTTACTTCTCATGCAGTCAGTGTGCGTGTATTGCATGTATGCAAGTCTTGCCTGCTGCCTTGTTCATTTGCATTCCAGATGGAGCAAAAGCTGTTAAGAAAAACATGAATTTTAATTTTTTGTTTGATTTTATAGCCTGTTTTTTAAAACCTAGAATCAATAAAATGCTAATTGAAGTCATGAGGTAAAAGTGAATGAATTTGACCGATTGGGTGTAGAATGCCATGCAAGGAATCAAAAACAAGAAAACCAGTGCAGTAATCAAATCAGTGCTTGTATTAAATACAAATACAGTGGGGGGAAATGTATAAAATATACATACACATACACATCTAGCACAGATCAAGTTCATACTAAAGCATACATACAGCTTTCTGCCTATAAGACATGTCCTTATTTGGTACTTAACACTAATTCCAACCATGTATTCAATGTGTATACAGTCACACAGAAGAACATACAAATTAAAGTACAGTAGCAGTCAAAAGTTTAGACACACCTTCCCATTCATTTGCATGAGAACGTGTGTCCAAACTTTTGACTGGTACTGTACATGCGTACTACAATTACCTGACTTTTCTATTTGGTGTTGATGGACACACTCACCCCAAAATGAGTGTGTGAGGCATATTTATGAAGTCAAGTCACAGAGTTGACATTGCAGGAAAAAAATGGGACAAGTGATTGAGTGATAAAAACAAAGTGAATAAAAAACATAAAAGGACGAGGAGGTGTACCTGGTAGGGACCAGAGCAGTCGCCCAGAAGTAGGCCACATCGGTAGCTTCATCATAAATACATCTAGCCACTACACTGCTCCCTGCTGTGCTGCTATTTAAAGACCAGATGATTGACCACCTGTAAGAAGTTAAATCTGTTTGGGTTGACACAATTCAGTTCAACTCAGTTTTTTCCCTATCCCCAAAGAGCACTTGGTTTAACAGCATAAAAGCTTGCAAAACACACAGCAGGGCTATCACCAAAGCACATGACAAATTCCTCCATGATCTCTGGTTTGTGCAGCATTTAAACTGTG
Source organism: Euthynnus affinis (assembly GCA_029490765.1). Classification (NCBI taxonomy): domain Eukaryota; kingdom Metazoa; phylum Chordata; class Actinopteri; order Scombriformes; family Scombridae; genus Euthynnus; species Euthynnus affinis. The sequence continues at coordinate 17,237,013 of CM055854.1, forward strand.
TGTGGAATCCACAGACTTTTATACCACATATTTCCATAAAATTGTGTATAAAAAAATTTTCAGCACAGCCTGAAACAAATCTTAGTCCACAATTGGTTGACAGAAGACTTCCAGAAAGGACAGTTTGGAAATTGAGTTTTCAGAATTCCCATTTATTCAGTCATCCCAGAGCTAACATGATAGATATATTTACATCCAACAGACTGTGACATTGTTTCTAATTCCGTGGTTTCTTTGCTGTTTTATATCTCAAAAAACTCATTTCAGTTTCATATTAGTCAATACAAAATATATGATGAAATATTTACTCCACAAGCACAGCAGCAACATTTATTATTTATCATTTTTTCCAAGAGACACACAAATATCAGAGAGGTTTATAATTTTACACTTGCAAAATGAATTCACTTCTTACACTCAAAGAAGAATCATGAACACTTCAGTTCCCTGATGATTAAAGGGGATTTTTGGGCAAGTCACAAATGGTTGAAATAAAGTGCATACTACTTCCAGTTCTATCTCTCATTACAGCCAGACTGAATGATGCCAGGTCTTAGATGGGAAATCTGCAAATACAGCAAGTAGACATTCAATGCATAAATTCAGTTGACTCAGAGAGGATCCATATTTACCAAAATGAGTTTCTATGTAAGCCACAGTTTTCTCTTAAATTTAAACATCTTAAACATTTTTTTAAAAAACTTGGTCAGCTAATGTGTATTTAATGTGAAAAAGTTTCAACAGGTGCCAACTCTGAATGCTAACTTTGAAAGCTGTAAGAAAAATAGAAAATTACATTGGAAATGAATCACAGACCAATAACAAAAAACTAATCAGAGGAGAGGAGAGGAGACTGCTGTAGGACAGTGTAAAGTGTCAGGTGGAATAAGGTATTAGGAGAAAGTGATTATAGGTGTAAAGGAAAAGACATTGCTGATGGCATTATGCCTATTTATTTTGAACTCATCAGTGCTGCCAATAGGGAGCCATCAAGTACAATGAGTCACTGTGTGATTAGATGGTTGTGAGGCAAGCTGTAAGGGTTGTATTTTTGTGTGTGTGATTTGCATAGATGCTTTAAGGGAGGTGGAGGGTGGCAATGGGAGGATCAGTCTATTTAGAGAAGGAAATGGAGGGAGAAAGAGAGATAACAAGGACCATAACATCACACATGGTAGTCATCTGTTATATCAGTATGTTGTTCATTCATATTTTTCCACACTCACTAACAGACTTTATGGGTAAAATCAAATCAATCACTGACTAGCACTTTTGTTGTTGTACTTATACTGCTAATTATACTGAATGTATTTCCACTTTAATTTACACTGATAATAATAAATTTGTATTAATTTTTTGAAAAATGTAAAACTGGCCAATTGGGAAACCCACACTTGAAAACAACAGCCCAAATGAAAACGACAGCAGAACACATACAGTATATAGTATATACAGTTTATGTTATGCCTAGTTTTGTGTGTATATAGTGTGAGATAAAGCAATCAAAATCTTGAGAACATAGTAAATATGAAAAAAATGTACGTGGTGGCCTAGAAAGTCCACCAGTTGCCAGTTCGATCCTCCAATGAAACTTCTACGAATAACTGAAAAAACTAACCCTAACCCTAACCCTAACCCTAAGAAAACAATAAGAATAAATCAAATAATTAAAACAATATTATGAATACATTAGAAAATCACTAAAGTTGCACATCTTTGCCTACCACATTATTTAAATCAGTGATATGTATTTTAAAGTGGATTTCTTTGTCAGTGAATCCTCTATGGGGTTGTTTTTCAGAGAGTCCAAATCTACCCCACATCTTCTTTTTAAGTCCATGAGAATTAATTTTGCTTTTAAAAAATATTAATTTGTTCATTCTGTTTTTGCATGAGACACAAATAGCCTTCTGATTCCCAGTCCCCATGAGATCATCATTAGCAGGCTGGTAGTTGGACTGAACTGCTGTCCTACTGAGCAGGTACACGGCAACACCCCCGGCTACTGATGGCATGAGTCATCAATCTCAAATGTTTCTTCAAAGACTGCTCGAAAAGGTTTTCAGCTTGATATCGAAGTCTTCTGCTGAACTCATAATCATTAAGGAATGTCTTGTCTCTGCAATATTGATCCTCAAACATAAACTCCATGAAGTCCTTGTGAGAATCAGCAACAAGTCCCAATGCCCCAGATTTAGTATCAAAACAAGATATTTTTAGTTGATTCCAGCAAAATAGGGCTTCTTACCACTTGCAGTCAGATCCCCTGACAGGAGCCAGTTGATTTTAGGAAGTAGATTCAGTTGGTACACTGTAATCATCATATCTCAAGTGATGGCATCAATATAATGATCTACAAACAGTTTCTATTAAGAAGTAATTTCCTCCAATGGCTCAACACACAATCTACATGCCACCAGATTGACAAATTGGGGACACATTTCTTGTGAATGTAGCTGTGTGATAGTCTCTTAACTACTGAGCTATAAAATTACAATATCTCTGGATTTCTGCCAATTTCAGTGGGTCAAAAAAATGAGTTCCTTCTTGTTTTATGTTGCCTTGCTGCTCTTCCCCTCAATCCCCTCCACTTCCACTCTGTGCACAGGCTGAGGCTGCCTTCCCAGCTAAACCAGGTCTACTGCTCTCCCTAGAGACAAGGCTATTTAACAGGAAGCCCACTAAATATTAAGAGCTTTGGCAGCCGGAGCAGAGCAGGGTGGTTAGGGAAAAGACAAGTGACTCCTGCAGCCAGGATAAGTAGAAAGCCTGCAAGACACCACAGAGGGCTGGGAAAGCTGAACGTCTCAGCTTGTCTTCTGTCCAGCAACACAGCAGCAGAGCTGTCATCCCACTCACTAACACTGACTCTGCAGGCGTCTGCAAGTGTGTGTGTGTGTGTGTGTGTGTGTGTGTGTGTGTGTGTGTATACTGGTGAAGGCATCAAGAAGAAAGGTGTATCCTTGGTGCCAAGTCTAAACAGAGCAGGGAAATGTGGATCCAACCAGCTGAGGCAGAAGTTACTCTTGTGTTTTTTTTGTTTGTTTTGTAATTCTCTATTTTATTCAATCATTTTTACAGGGTTGGAATGACTCTTTTCTCTTTCTTTACTTGGTGTAAATTGGTATGTGTAGCTCAAATGCAATTTCCATATTCTTTTGGAAACTCATTCCTTAATTTGAATGTAAGCTTTCAGGTTGTGCTTAATTATTTTTACTTTGTGTTTTCAATCGGATTCCTTTCTCAGCTACAGCTTCTTTTTAGACTCAGATAATCAATCTACATCACCTTGTTACTTGGCTTTATTGTGAAGAAGGCAAAATGTTTATGTGTGTATGGCTTCCTCTCCTTATCTACAGGCTACCCCTTATTGATACAGGTGTGTGTTTTCCTTCAGATTTTATAGTTACATGGATGATGTTACTTACTGGTAGACAAGTTTACTATAAACTAGCAAAAATACAACTGCTACTGTAATCGGGATATTGGTGTTGTGTGTGGGCACATGGTACTTGAGTCATGATGAGGAAGACACAAGAATCAAGAACTGAGACACACTCAGTATTTCATTTTCTGATGAGCAGCATGTGTGATTTTGCATTCATAGTTGGAATTTCCAGTTGCAGGCTACAAAGCTGGTCAAGACTGTTAACAACTGAGCTATACATAACATTGAACGTGATTGTGTGAAATGATTGTGATGCCTATGGCAGATGGATTGTGATGTGCTTGGGATGCAGCATTTATTGACAATTGCCTTCAAAAAGTACATTTCTTTTATTATAAGAACTGCCAGTAGATTGATCAGTTCACATTTTGAGGGCCACTATATCTGACTTACTCTTCCTTTCTGCATTATGCATTTAAAGTAAAAGGATAATTTAAAAGAGAATTGATCAAGCAGCAAAATTAATCTTTATTTCCTTGGTTACTTGGCGAGATTATGAATGTTCTTTGTCACTCTGTTACCATAGGAATTAGCCGTTTGCACTAACTCACTTGTATGCAACATCTTGGAGGTTTGATGTGTATCTTTCAGTAGCTGGCATTTGATTCAATTTGCATTATGTGGGACTCAGAAAGCAGTTGGCCAGGATCAAGTTGTGGGTGTAGTGGATGGATGGGAGGAGGTGGAGGATCAGACAGCTTCAAAGCGGAGGAAGAAATCTCAACAACAAAAAAAACATCCATTGAGGGAAACTGTGTGCGTAAGTGTATACTGACTCATCTTTCTATCTAGATTGCATCAGACGCAGATGAGCTGTGCTGAGCATGTACAGAGTAACCCTTCAGTCAGATCCAGGTCAGATCATATATACTCACTTCACATTAAAGAGACAAACTTTTGCCAAAAGGTGAAATGACTTTTGCAGTGTCTGGTGGGTTACAGCTTCGTAGCATGTCACATAAATAAGTAAATATTCAGACAACATGCTTTGATTTTAACAAAGCACTTTTAGATGCATTTACTATTATGAAGGTTAATTGAATTTAAAGAAATTCTTGTTATATAAATGCTTTGTGTTTGATCTGCTTGTGTTTTCTTAGCAATGACATTATTGAGGAGCACAGTTTTTCTGCAGACCAAGCTTGTCTTGTGCAAACGTAATGATGTTAACCTATAAAAAATATTGATGTGCTTTTAGAGTAGTTTTGAGTATCTCCCATTCAGCCTTAATTTGGGTATTAAAGCAATCTATGACTCTGCCTTTACTGGGGAAATTGAATGATCTCTGTCACAATTCAGAAATAACCTCAAATAACAATTAAAAAGAGTGAACTCTAGCCAGGGGAAAATATTTTATCCAATCATTTATTATTATTGAGTCATCATGTCAAAACAAACAAAAGAGATGAATTAGACAAACTTATTTTTGAATTAAGTGTCATTTTTCTTGATACATACGGTAATCTCCTTTCAAAATTGAAATTATAACTGCACTTTAAATAGGTTTTCTGATACATATCAGCAGCACCTCTTGTTTTAGGAGGAATAAAATCTTAGTGCTGAATACCTTGACACTTAGCAACTTAAGCAGGGATTTTTGGCAAGAAGAGAGTTAGCCTATATCTTAACCATTCTCTTCATCTCTGAGGCCACTCCTTGGCGGTACAGTACAGTGGAGTTCTCCAAGCCTAAAGGGATCTTGACCCTGTTGATTTGCCAAACCATGCAGATGAGATGTTGCTAAGCACCCGCTCTCCCTCTGCCAGTGGAAAGGCCATGTGGGAACTCAGTGGAACACTGTGGAGGGGTAGATAGCTGTGCTAGTTTACTGCCATAATCAGCTCTCCTGCGGTGTGCATTTCTTGTGTAGGAAAGTGTTATTGTGCATGAGTGTGAGTGTGAGTGGGAGTGTGAGTGTGCATGAGTGTGTGTGTGCGTGTGCATGTGTGTGTGTGTCACAAGCACAACATCTTTCACTCTCGCTCCCTCTCTCTCTGCCTCTAGTATTTTTTGGGGCTTTACTCCCTGGTTCTTGGGATTAAGGGGTGGTTTCCACAGGTCCTCAATGTGTGACAAATCTCTTGATGGGGCCAAATCTCCAAATGTCCTTTGAACTGTAAAACCCCTTTAAAGGTGTAGTATCCAATTTTCCTCTTCAACTAATACCATCAGCAATTCTCTGTAAACACTTTAAAGGATGTTCAGTATATGATTAATGCTGCAAATGTGTTGCTGAATTACCTGAAAATGTTAAATATATAATATATCTAGTATGAATTCTCAAAGAATTTATGTGCAAAACTCTCCAGACTGTCTTTCTGTCACAGTGAGATACAATACTGTTTGAAGCTGAAAATGAATAATTTGTGTCAGCATGAAGTGGATGAGACAGATAGCGAGTCTGATCATCTTGAAGATGTATAATTGAACATGTGGTAGGTCTCTGTTTGCTCTTGCCATCAGTGATTTCATCAGGAAAGCAGGACATCCAGTGGGGCATCACCCCATTTATATATATAGTGAGAGTCAACAGGAATTACAAGTCTTGGCTATGCTCACAGCTTCATTTGCAGTTTAAAGTAGACCTCATGATGCCAAGAGTTACACAGGGAGGCAAGATGACATGGCAAGGTACTACTGCTAGCTGCATCAGCTACAGTTAAAACAACAAAAAGCCTGGAAAAGACTGAAATCAAAGACACACAAACTGTTATCGTCACACAGTCTGGCTTGTTCATCAAGAAAGTGAATCATATAACAGACCTGGAAACTTTATAGATCACCTACCTCTACAGTCACTCCAGGCAACCGCTCAGATGACAAAACAAACCCAACCAAAAGGGAAAAAAACAGACTCTGCCACAGACACGGACAATCTGCTCACAACTGAAATTGAGGTCAGTGTTTTCCAATCCATTAACCAAAAACTTGACCTGCTCGTTATACTTCACCCCGAATTAATAGAAATGCAGTCTAGTCTGATTTTGCCCACAACCAGATCGAACATGTCCAAAGAAAACTCCCTCCAAACCACAGTGGAAATCTTCACTAAACAAATTGACATCCTGACAAACGAAAAAAAGCACATTAAAGAAACCATGCTGGACATTCAGACATGGAGTATGCGTCACAACTTGATATTCACATATGACAACCCAGAAGCTCTGCTCAAAACTCTCAGTTCAAACTTTCCTCAGACACTGCAGAACAACTTAACCTTCCATTGCATTCACTGATGTGGTAACTGCACCAATAGATCCAATCCATCCCTATGTGTTTTCCCACATGCACCCTCCCTCTGCTCCTCCCAATTCTATACTATGTTCATCCTTCCCTGTTGTTTTTTTGTTTTGTTTTGTTTTGTTTTGTTTGCTTGTGTGTTTGTTCTGTTTTCTGTATCTCTTTGTCTTGTTGTACCTACCCAGATATCTACCATATTTACATATACATATTCATGCAAAAACATAAGTCATATACTCACCATGCACACACACACACACACACACACACACACACACACACACACACACACACACACACACACACACACACTGCATTATAATGCTACATACTTCAAGGAGTAACTAAAAACATTATTTTTTTGTAATTTTTCTCTTTTCTATGCAACCCATAACTTTTATTTCATGGAATGTTCATGACATTTGCTCACAGGCAAAAAGAATGAGTCATAAATCATCTACTCAAATTGAAAGCGGACATATGCCTACTACAAGAAACTCACCTAAATAATTCAGAACGACAAATCCTAACAGGCCCATAATAAAATCTTATTTATTCAGTTACCTACAAAGAGATGTCTCCATTCTGATCCATAAGAAGAATACACTTTACTCGCAATAACTCACTATTAGACCCAGAAGGAAGATATGTTATAATTGGTGCCTCAATCAATAATAAAACATTTACAAACATGAACCTGTATGGCATCAACAATAATGATCCTTCATTCTATCACACATTTTTCTCGCAAATAACCAACTACACCTCTAATTCAATCATCATAATTGGAGGTGATTTCAACCCTGTAATCATTCCATCAATAGACAGATCATTGCAGTAAGGAAAATCAAAATTTTCTCAACAGAAATTAATGAGTACATGGATGACCTCGGTCTTTGAGATAGCTAGAGGCTTAAAGACTTAACTGCAAGCGAATACTTTTCTCCCTAACATCAGTAAGTTTCATGAATTGACAATTTTTTTCCTATCCAGCAATTCTATCACTCAAAATATTCTAGACACCAAAATCAGCCCAATCATAATTAAAGATCATGCACCTGTAACTCTAACCCGGATGATTGAATCATCTATTACATCCCGCCCTACATGGCGCTTTAATATTTCAATACTCAAAGATGCTCAGTTTGACAGCATAATCAGGGAGTGGGCATCATTTTTAGAAATGAACGACTTTCCAGATACCTCTCTAATACTGCTATGGGAAACAAGTAAGGCAGTAATTGAAGGGAGAATTTTTTCATACTCCTCTCATAAGAATGAACAGATAACTATGCAAACAACTCCACAGAACACGGTTAGAATGAATTACAAACCCTCAAATTTCAACTAAATTATATACTGACAATCTAGATTTTCTAGAGCAATGTATGTAATGTATGTTTTTTTTATTTTTCCCTTTCTTCTCCCTTTTGCTCTCTCTCTCCTCTATATCCCTCACAGAGAAAACCCACCCAACAACACAAACGCACACAAACACACTTACAGTCATGCATATTACAAGAAGAAAATCTAAGCTGTTTTTCTTGTTATTGCTGCAGCTTTTTTGCTTTTTTTCTCCTTTTGTTTTTGTTTATTCGAGTCTAGTTCACCCTCTTGTCTTGTGCTATGTCATGTGTCTTCATGTTGATCACTTGTATTGCACTATAAAAAATACAAAAATAAATAAAATACACCTCACCCACTGAGTTGCTGTATAAAAGAATCAATTATTTGACATATTCTTGACACACAGTTAAAGGACAACCCCCCTAAATATTGTGATAATCTTTTTTTTTCCAGGTTCTACACTTATGGGCTTATTTCCTTGTTTTATATGTTTCCTGTTGATAATAAATGGTAAGTAAACCTTGTGTCAGTCCCACAGAATCATCTTGTTATTTGTGCTCATGTTCAGAAGGCTGTACAGGAAGAAATCCATCACCAAGGACAGATTGCAAAACTTCTCCATTGACAATAGCTTTAATAATGCAACAATGCAATGGAGCCTCACAACACTGCACATCTGGTGACAAAGACACACAGCTATCATTTTCTCCCAACTGATGTAAGGTTAAGGGAAGAAAACAATACTGAGGGTAAAAAAAAATCATACCTGTTCTCAAAGGACTGTCAAATGTCATTCTGGGAAATATATGATAAGGTAGAAATAAAGGATGCAGGTTGAGTAAACTGGAAAGTTCTACAACAAAAACAAAATAAATTGCAGCACTTCATCATAACTTCTGAAACTTCTGAAATGCATTTAACATCATACACTGATGATAGAGAGTGAAATCGCGCAAGAGAATCTGAGGAAAGGTTTTCTATTATCGAGGGGTCAGACTGATAACGGAAGTTGGCAATTCCACTGGAGTCCCAAAAGAAATCTTGGACCCACTTATACCTCTATCATATCATTTGTTTCAATTAGACAGGAAAATACACTCAGTAATAAGAGCGAAATATTGCAGATGGTGAGGTTACAATTAGAGTGATGATATTGGCCCTTTACCAGCCTGGATATTGATTGTATATTTGAGTGCATACAAATGTGATCTTAATAATTATATTTATATTAATAGCACACTCATAGACGTACTTTTGTATTTCACAGCTTTATTGAAATTTCTATCATTACAAGAAAAAATATGAATAACACTGAAACCTTGTGAAAATTGTTAGTTTAATTATGTTACATATCACCACAAAATATTGCCTAGCTCTCTGTCCAAACACATTGATCTTGGCATGAACCTTGATATCAAAATCAATCTCAATTGATCTGTGCATCAGCAACTTAAGAACTTGAATAATATGGAATTATAATTGTAAGATATTGATACTGTATTATGGAAATGCTATAAACAACAACCTCAAGATGCAGCCATATGTAAAAAATATTGAATTTCCTTCATTTGGTCTGCAATAACAAAATACCACACTGTTAACTCACTGGGCTAAGACTAATTTATGTCTAAACCCTTTAAAGAAAACTTTAGAAGCGAAACTTGGCACAGGTGCTATAAGGGTAGGATGGAAGAAGAAGAACCAAGGCTATTATGGATATTCCATAACTGACCTGAGCCACAAAATGTCAGTCTGTGCTTTTGTCTTCTCAAAGAGGAGATAAAGGCATGGCTGTTTGATAACCACGAGCCTCACAGGCGAACCAAGGCCAGAATGCAGGCCATCACCAGACGGCACAAGACAAAAACCCGAGATACAAATTGAGGGCAGATTTATGATTTGGAACTGTATGGAGATTATTCCCTATCTTTATTCAAGAGCGTAGTATATAAATTCGAGAGCAAACTTTATTGATTTTACGTTCAAATTTTGTAATTTGTCCCTCAAAACCCTCCCCTCGCACTCAGATTTGCTCCGCTTGTGCTCAAACTGTGTGCTCGCACTCGGATACAATGTTGCTCGCGCTCAAACTTCAACTCCTCGCACTCAGGTTTCTTCTGCTCACGGATTTCTCCTCTGCGCGCTCGGATTTTTTTGTGTGGCAACAAGCATAGCAACCACCCTGTCAGAATCATCCAATCAATAGAAGGCCCATTTTGGGTTGACCAATGAAATGGAGCCTGCCTCCTTGCGGACGCGCTCGCTTTTGTTTTAGAGTGTCCCGCACGGGCGGATACCGGGTTCACCCACTCCCGCTCTACTGGCAACGGTAGTTGTTGTAGTTGTTAACTGTAGTTCATTTTGAAGAGTTACTTCATATTTTGGTTTAGTTATAAAACCACGTCACCATCCAGCCAACGTGGACCGTCAAAGTCAAGGATCTCAAGTAAGTTTTTTTATGCTGCTATTACTTCCTTCAGATACATCCATGATAATATGATTAGCTTTAGCTAGTGTTTAGCTGTGAGCGCTGCTGCTATTTAAAAAACGCAATTGGTGTAACATGTCGTGTGTGTATGTTAAAATTGTTTTCATTAGGTAAACAAATGGTTTGGTTGCGGGTATCGGTGTCTGCGGTCCGCACATATTGTCTGTGGTCACCATACCTAGCCTGTCAACTAGCTAACTAGCCAGCTAACGGTTAACCTTCCGAGTAAAACGCACAATTACAAATCAGGATGCATTATCTAACATACCTGTTAGGACTCATGTAACGTTACTTAAGAGATAATATCTTAAACTCAAGGCGTCAGTGTGAAGTTTGAAAATTAATGTATATGACGTTAACGTTATGCAGAAACACTTGAGACACATAACGTTACTAATTACGATCGGCGTTGGGCTGAAACGTTAACACATAACGTTATGCCTGCATTTCAGTAGGAATTGTGAAAAGTAGGTCAACGTTAGCTTTAATCGACATTTTTAAATTCATGATTTGTATATAAAATAATAAAACGAACAGCTCCGTTGTTTACTGAATTTTAATGAGTGTTGAAGCACAAAACAGCTGTTTACACATTCGTTGTTTCCTATTTGGCTCGTTTTACTTTTTGTTTACATTTTCTTTCCCGTTATGATTTCAATGTGCATGCGTCACCAGCCTCAGCAAGACATTTGAACCTGAATCAACTTATGGAGAAACTCAACCTGTAACGCTGTATAACCCTGACATGAGGGAAGACAAATACATTTCTCTTCATTTGATAACGTTAAAAGTAAAGTTAGGCTTTGCTGACGGACTCATTATGGGAAAGAGCGAGCAGTGATGGAGTGAAACCCGGTAAATTATAACACAGAACGTCCTATAGTCAAATCGTGTGTCTCAGAAGTTATTATGACATGAAAAAATTATACATTTGACTGTCACATGAAAAATAATTTTTAAGTGTAGTATGTAAAAGGAGTCTGTGAAGTTTGTAACACATATATTACTTTGAATATTTATTTGTCTGTGTATAGTTTTCCTCTAGGTGACCCAGACAGACTGGACCTGTGGATACTCAACATGAGAAGACAGATCTGGGCTCCAACCAAGACATCCCCGTCTGTGCAGTGAACACTTTATTGGAAATATAGTGGTGATCTACACTTTTAACAAAACATGATAGTTAATAGTTATTAATGGCATCGTAATGTTTCATTTATGTCTTAACATTTACCCAAGTTTGCATTTATCTTAGCAGAATGTTAAAAAATGAAAAGCTGATGTTATGTGCTGGTTTTGAGTGTTTCTTAAACACAAATAAAGAAAATTCAATGAGAAACTATACTCCTTTTGTGAAAAAAACAGAGTTATCTGCACACTGAATAGTTTTAAGCCCCATAGGAGCTATCATTTATTTGTGACGTTGTCAAAGAAGAAGGGGAGAAGGCCTTTCCACTGCAGCCCACCCCAGCCAAACCAGGAGACACGGACACCCAGTAGGCTGATGTTGCTTCCCAGGGTCTCTGCAGCTCTCTGGGAACCATGCCGGACATAGCATAACCCTAATGATCCACACCGTGCCTATGAAAGTGAAATGAACATAATAAATGCTTCAGATAATGGAAAAACAAAGTTAACTATAAAGGGAGAACCAATTATTTTTGTTGACAATACCATTATGTCACATCTGTAGGACAACAGGGAGCAACACCTCAAAGCATTTGGCTTTCCTTTTGTCCTGTGAAGACTGAAATATTAGCTGTCTAAAGCATAGACTGTATAAAAAAGTCAAGTAGCCAAAACTGGTAACGTACTAGTTCTGCTTTGTGTAGCAGGTGTGCCTTAGTCAGTTGTTTACTGAGTTACTGAAAGAACATATTGTAATTAGTATACCACTACCTTTCTTTCGCATTTTCTACATTTATTTATCATCTTATAGATAATAATGTAGCACTGCGCTGTTGATAACAGTAACGTTAACGTTACACGAAAATTTCAGTCCTCTGCAGACTTTTATCAGTGTCAAAATCATAAATATGCGCGCTGCTTACAGTAGCGGGGTGGACAACATTACAAGGCTATAATCTTTAATGTCAACTGGTTTGCACACTGAGTCCAAGTACGAACTCGAATTTCTTGTTTAATATCACTAAAACATTCATGGTAAGGAAGAACACTAACAGCTAACGTTAACTGTTACCGCTAAATGTTAAACATCAAATGTGACTCAACTTATTAACATTATCTTATTCAAAGTATAAACAAGTGACATCCACATAAACGATTCATGACTAAACTTAGGCGAAAATCTAAATTCAGGTTAATTGATTTGCTTCAAATTATTTGTTAAATATGTATTAAATAAACGTTACGCTGATTCATTGTAAAACTGGCCAAATCACGGCAAGTCTCGACAAAATCAATTAACGTTATTTATATCTTTATACAGTCTATGGTATTAATTCATGGGTGCACATGAAATGAATATAGTCGAGGTCCAAGTCAGGATGGCTGAACCCATATTGCATCTTGCTTTGTAATCTCTCCGAGATGTGACGTCTAAGCAGGTTTTGAAGGGAAAACAGGCAATACATATGGGTTCATTTCATGTTATACAATTAATCTTTTTTTTTTAAAAAAATCATTGTGCATTTCTCTGAAGTAAATATAGTAAGTTCAACTGATTTCATTGTAAATATGCAGGTATGGAAATAAACATTATTTGAAATCCTTCTAATAGGGCAGAGTTTGACAGCAAGGGTAAACACCATTTGTTTACCTAATGAAAACAATTTTAACATACACACACGACATGTTACACCAGTTGCGTTTTTAAATAGCAGCAGCGCTCACAGCTAAACACTAGCTAAAGCTAATCATATTATCATGGATGTATCTGAAGGAAGTAATAGCAGCATAAAAAAAACTTACTTGAGATCCTTGACTTTGACGGTCCATGTTGGCTGGATGGTGACGTGGTTTTATAACTAAACCAAAATATGAAGTAACTCTTCAAAATGAACTACAGTTAACAACTACAACAACTACCGTTGCCAGTAGAGCGGGAGTGGGTGAACCCGGTACCCGCCGTGCGGGACACTCTAAAACAAAAGCGAGCGCGTCCGCAAGGAGGCAGGCTCCATTTCATTGGTCAACCCAAAATGGGTCTTCTATTGATTGGATGATTCTGACAGGGTGGTTGCTATGCTTGTTGCCACACAAAAAAATCCGAGCGCGCAGAGGAGAAATCCGTGAGCAGAAACTTGGCGAGCGCGCAGAATTAACCTGAGTGCGAGGAGTTGAAGTTTGAGCGCGAGCAACATTGTATCCGAGTGCGAGCACACAGTTTGAGTACAAGCGGAGCAAATCTGAGCGCAAGCAGAGACTTTTTGAGTGCGAGGGGAGGGTTTTGAGGGACAAATTACAAAATTTGAACGTAAAATCAATAAAGTTTGCTCTCGAATTTATACACTACGCTCTTGAATAAAGATAGGGAATAATCTCCATAGAACTGATGACCCAATTTCTCTGATTTGTTTAAAGGCTGGTCTTGGACTCTCAGGACTCAGACAGGTTGGGACCACCGTCCAAACCAGGACAAGTTTTCTCAAGTTGTCTCCCTTGGCAAGGTTTCATTAAAGCATTCCCAGAATTTTCAGCAAACTCTTCTTTTGGTTTTTCTTCTTCAAACTGAAAACTGCCAACATCAGCTCAGAAAAATCCACAACAAAGGCTATGCTACTGTTTATAATATAAGACTTATTGTAGAAGCCTCTAAATCTGTTTTGACAGGTAGAACACTCGTGGGTCGACTGATGCCGTCCTGGATGCCAACCAGAGGTAGGTTGGAAAAGGATGGCAAAACCCCACAGTACACTACATCATAGAGCACCAGTTTTGTGTCAGGGCTTACCTACCATAAAGGTACATTTCCTTTAAACAATTGTATTTGTATATGTTGCACATTTCGTCTATTTTGAGTAATTCCTCCTTTCCAGCACAAATTCCTTAAAATTACAGGTTAATCAAATCAAATATTTCTTTCCAGGGAAGGGAAAAGCAAACCATGTTCATTTTAAAGAACAAGTTGCCTGATTGCAGTCCAAAATAGTTACAGTTACATACTATAAAAATAGTTATTAAATCCTAATATTATATTTTTGTCCTGTTAAAATATTCTGGTATTACAGATATCATCACTATATGTCAGATGTATTTTCATTCATTTTTTCAGATGCCTTTAAATCCTGAGTGGGTTGAAATCTCATTCTGGTACAAAAAAATTTCACAAACTCTTCAGCAGCTGATTGTTATTTTAGTGCTGGTGTATCTCACTCACATAGTGAGGAAAGCTGCTCCAGATGCCTACTAATTTATGATCTGTGCAGCAGTCATATCAGTTTGATGGAAGAAAATTGAATTAGATGTATTAAAATAATGTAATCTTGTAAATGTTCTGATGAAATGTCCACAGCCGTGACTGCTAGATTTAGAGCTGTGTGTGTGTGTGTGTGTGTGTGTGTGTGTGTGTGTGTGTGTGTGTGTGTTTGTGCTTTGAGTTCATGCACATGTTCATACATAGGGCATGTGGAAAAAGGAGCAAAAAATATCTCCCATCTACATATTTTTTATGTTCAGAAGAACATAAAATAACATAGTTTGATCCCTTGCTCTCTCCTCTCTCCTTGATCTGGGAGAGGCGGGGAGAGAAATCTTAATTGGGGGTACAGTAGGTGGCTGGAGACGAGGGGTTGCTACAGTAGAGGAAATTCAGTAGTTTTAATCCACTCATCCACCCAGGCAGTGACAGCAGGATTACAGCAGAGTCTTTATAAAAGAAGGCAATTATGACAGCATATGGCAATACACTGCCCTAAATTCAATTACCCTCTTTGGCACTTTTCAATTTTCTTCCATTAAGTGGATTAAGAAGAAAGACATGTTCTTTAAGTTTAGAAATGATTAAAAGTCCAAAGAATGATGAGAGGCAACTGAGGGGAGATGATTCATTTATTCTTATGATTAGTCATGGGTGTTTGCTTCAGGAATTCATGTTTGGTGCATCAAATTGATTTCATTCATCATGAAGCAGACGCATGATCCATGTAAGGCATGTAAAGCTGACAGAATGACATTTTGTTAATTAAATTTTTGTTTTGTTTTCTCACTCATCACGACTTTTTATGTGTTGTGAGTTAAATTTACCTGTCCTTCAGCATAAGAAGAACCATCTTAAACTAAAGATTAAACTAAGAGATTTCATGTAAAGGCTGACAATGGGAAACAAAATGTAGCAGATGGTCACAAAGTTTCCTGGCAAGAAAATGTCTTCCGAACTCATGCAACCTTGCTGAGGCAACTGCTTTGTGCAGCATTGCCCAAAAGGTTGTTCTGTGTATTTTCGCCTTGAGACCCATAATTCAATCAGAGTTTCTCTGTCAAAGACGGGAGAGGCTCCTCTGAATAATGACAAAGTTTTCCTTCATGCATTTCCCCCCACTGTATTATTCCTCCTATTTCTCATTCTGTAAAATGTCCTGTAACTCCAGGCTATGAGCAGAGCCAAGCCTGTGTAATTTAGTTCCTTTTTCACACTGCAACCATTAATCTGTGGCTAAAATTCAAGCATTTTATTGTTACGGAAACCAGAGATGTTTTTGTGTCAGCACTGACACAGAAATGATCCAGTTTAATTCAATCCTAAGTAAGATTGTTGTTGTTACATACGTTATAGAAAGACATTGGTTAACGTGAATTTCCTAGTACAAAATAGTAGAGGTGATCATGCTATATTTACCTTCTACCATTGTCATTTTAATTCATATATATTTGCTGTTCCTGTTGTCTATTTCTATTGTATTAAAAATTGACCTTCACAATAGAAGAATGAAAGACTGGACTGGCAGAGAGACAAAACAATCTTTCTCTTTGTCTTACTGTTCCTCATTTATACTCCTCCATTCATTACAGGTCAAACACCCATCTGTGATGCTCTCTCTGCCTCTCATTCCCTCCCATCACGATTTCCTCTCAGCAGAGGTCATCAGCCCATTATTTTACATTATCTGTCATCATCAAAGAGGATGAATCTGTCTGCAGAATTTGGTAGCACTGCAGTTCTCCTGTACAGGCAGAGTGATTGATCTGCTTCTCTGCCTCCTGATGAAAGAGACTACCTTTGTTCTTGCCGTGAGCTCCACGGTTGTCCTGCTAAATCATCTTCTACCTTCTGTCTCTATTTGTTACCATTAGACCCAGGATTTCTCAAACTATTGGTCAGGACCCAGTAGGGTCTCAGACTAACCTGCAGTGGGCAAAAAGCCAATAGTATGAGATGTCTTACTATATATCTCTTTCAGCATGCTTTTTTCAAGTATTGTATATTTGTTTATTAATCATAGTTATAATTCAACTGAATATTTATAATAAAGACTTTGTTTCTGTACACAGTATTGAGTGACCTTTTAGTGCATTGTCGGTATTTTAGGTCAATTTTGTATGCATTAAAAGCCTATTCATTTGATCCATGATCCTATAAAATATAGCCTATAGTCTATTATAATGTTTATGTTCTTTTCCATAGTTGTACCAATCATTAACACTAGAAAGTCAAGCACTTCGATCGTTTTTTTTACCTTTATCTTCTTCCATGTCTTCCAACTTAGTGGAAAAAAAACAGAATTTCAAAATCAGGACAGATCCAATTCAAGGGCCTGCATGAGGATTTCTCAGAATTTTCGGTTGCATTTTCATGAAAACATTAGCTTTGACAAGTACAAATCGTGGTCTTTTCTAGTTTTGTACATTCTTGTACTATTGAGTACACCAGCCTGCCGTTGCTGCTCCCGTAATTGGTGACTATCATGTATTTTATCTATAATGTAATGTCATCAATCGTCTGTAGAAGGCGCCGCAATTTCTGCAAAGGGCACTTTGTTATTGTCCCTAACGGCTTCCGTCGGCAACGGATCATCCCGGAAGATTTACCTTTTCGTCTGACACGTAGCAGCCGCAACCGAGTTGGCAGGGCTCTGACTAGATTTGTCAAACATTACAGGTAAGCGTTTGCAGGAGCGGTGCTTTTATAATTCGCCAATAATAAGTGTGTATGAAAACTTAAATGAACATTTAAAGCCACCGCCCGACACGCAAACCAGCTCTCCGCAACTATTGTAGCTAACATTAGCTAACCAACTAACGTTAGCAGCTGAGTTAACGGTACATTAGCCACCCAAAGATTAGCCTCTTTTCCTGTATTTCTGTCAAGATTATTCTTTAGGAGGTGGTGATTCCCTGATAGTTTGATAGTTGATACAGTCAACTTAAGACTACCATTAATAACAGACTTACCGCACACCATTTTTATACTGGTTTTGTGTAGGGAACTGACTGCGTGAGTGCTACCTTGGCTTACAGCTGTCTTAAAACTAAAACGTACGCAGGTAAGTTAAAGTTAACGTTATTAGAAATAAAGAAGTTAGTTACTAATCGAAATATATGTATCGATGGATATTCAAATAGTGACTGCGACTTCTGTCACGTTGCGTTAATTAAGCTACTAAATTGGCACAGGCCAATAAGTTTACCAGTTAAATGTACCTATTTGATGCATTTATGAACGACTCCTAATGTTTCACGTGTTTTTGATTGTCGGTAGAGATGTCAGTTATCGCTAAAAGAGGAGGTCTTGAGCTCCACGTCGTTGTTTACTCCATCACCGTTCACATTTTCTCTGTGCTGCCACACATTAAGTTGACTGAAAGGCTGATTTTTGATGAGAAAACCACACACAAAACACAGATGTTTCACATTAGTCAAACATGTTTGGATATATTTTAGTCTGCTCATGCACTCACTGAGCATTTTAGTATGTACACCTGTGCAGTTTAACGCAACGCAATCTAATACAACCGCTCTGCCATAAATTCTATTTGTATGAAGCTTATACATATTAGTTTGTCAGAAAGGTGATAACTCTATGTTTTATTACTGTAGTCGTAGTGGGTGGTGGTGGTGTACTGGAGTGCATTATATTTAAAAGTGTTTTAGGAACACTTTTCCATATGATTCAAAAGGAGAATTTATGGCAGAGCTGTTGTATTGGATTGTGTCCAATGGCACTGAAGACATTAAAATTTCACAGTGACACCCCTTTAAAACAGGCAATATGATCAACTATGTGACAGGGGATGAACAAGGCTTGCAGATGGTGTGTAAAGTATATAATGTATGGCTATTGAGACTTTAGGATTTAAAGTATATACCTCACCATAGCCTGAAAATTAGTATTCTAGCTGACAAGTTGTATTCCTGTTCCCAGAGTGAGAGATGTCGGGGTTTGACAACTTCAACACAGACTTTTACCAGTCCAGCTACAGTGTAGATGACCAAAGCCAGGCTGGCTATGGCTACAGCAACACTGACAATGCCCACAAGTAAGTGAAGAGAGCCTTACTTACCTGATTGCCATTAGCTGTTGACACTTCCAGAAGCAGTATTATTACTAATTAATTAATGTGCCATGCCTAACATTTAATTGTCTGAACGTACACCTTATTTGACATCTTTTAGGTGTATATTTGAAAATTACATTTCACTGTGTGCTGTGGTCATGTGACAAATATACAAATGTGAGAAAGTCACTTAATGACCTTTCAGTTAAAGAGCCCCGTTGAGCATCGTTATTATGTATTTCCCAGACAATATGGTCAGTATGACTACTCCCAGCCCATGGGATACCCTTCCCCAGGGATGATGCAGCCCCAGCAGCCATACACAGGACAAATCTTCCAGCCCACACAGACCTACACGCCATCCCCATCACAATCCATGTATGGTAGCAGCTTTGATGATGAGCCACCACTGCTAGAAGGTAGGTGAACTACAATCTGGAAGCTATGCCCTATCTCTTTATAGGGCTCCATTCTTGCTTTTTTTATTATCTCATTTGAGAGTGCAGGAATACAGCAAAGGAAGTGACTATTACTGAAATTATTAGTCGGTTGTTTATCTTTATTTGAACTCTGGCAACTTCCTGTAAAGTGTAGAAATAATCAGTTCATGAAAGTAATATATAGTTGCACAGTTTATCAAGTTTGGCTGAAAGTTGCAAGTTACCTTTACAAGAGCACCAACTGAATTCCTAAAATGTTTAGTGTTCATATTGAAATCGGTCTGCATTATCACTCGTAGGACATGGACTTAACATCTATTCTTAAGAGGCAAAATTAAAGTTTGTAATTTGCCTGTCGAGATACAGAGAATCTCATAGCTGAAAGAATACAAAAAACTGATGGATCAAAGGCTGGCTACCTGGATGGACATCATCACATCTGATTATTACAGACATACACAGCCTCATAAACAACTCTTTATCATTCACAATAGCCCTAGTGCTGATTAATAATCACGATTAACAGTGATTGCTGCCTGAGCTCTGCTCCCTGCAATAGTTTGCAGGGTGCAGAGCATAAGGTTGTGGACTTGATATTTGGATCGAGCCATCCAAGATTCCATTCAGGGTAGTTACATCTCCAGTTTCTCGCACTTTGAGAAATTGATGTCGGATTTTTTATCAAACTAGATTCTCTAAGTTTAATCCATCTGAGAAGGCATTGCAGGCTCTGGGTCAGTCCCCATTTCTCACTTGCTGTGTCTTGTCCATTTGTGTACTTTTATATGCTGTGATATAGCTAGAATGATATGGCGTTAGCTATATTTCATCAACAGAGTGACAGTGACTGTGGTAAATGCATTGAGACTGAGAAAATGAAAATGTTTATGATCGCTCCAACCTAACACCTCAAAGCTATTCTCAGAAGAAATCACACTTCTATCATAGGGAATGTTTTCCTTTAAGTCTATATTCTTGAGCAAAGCTCTGACAGAAAAGAATATTCCTGTGAGAGAGGTTTATATAACAAACCAGTGCACATAAGCAGTAAGTTCCAATACAACTACTCTGTACTTATTTTTTGTAATTTTTTCCTACTTATTTGTTTTATCCTAGTTTTAGCATCCAAAATACCTGATATATGTTCTCCCTGTTCTGTCTTAGAATTAGGAATCAACTTTGACCACATCTGGCAGAAGACTCTGACGGTGCTCCATCCGATGAAGGCAGCAGACGGCAGCATCATGAACGAGACAGACCTGGCTGGCCCCATGGTCTTCTGTTTGGCATTTGGAGCAACACTACTCTTGGTGAATCATTTGATTAATATTGGTGAACAATAATTCACATGAAATTGAATTAGTAAAAACAAACAGATATTCTACAGCTTATGCTACAAATGCATATATATCTGTACACCAACAGCTGTACAGCTATCATCAAGAAGGTGTGTGCATATACATATCTGACTGTCTTTTTTTATTATTATTATTATCTTTCACAGTCAGGTAAGATCCAGTTTGGCTATGTGTACGGTATCAGTGCAATTGGCTGCCTCGGCATGTACTGCCTTCTCAACCTAATGAGTATGACGGGCGTCTCCTTCGGCTGTGTGGCTAGCGTGCTGGGATACTGCCTCCTCCCCATGATCCTCCTATCGAGCTTTGGAGTCCTTCTCTCTTTACAGTGAGTACACAGGAAAGTAGTATAGTTTATGGATGTTAATATAACGTTTAATTAAGTCTATAGACCACAGAATAAATTATCCAAATAGGGTTTTATCGTATTGGTGTCGTGAGACCTCTAAATGATTGTTGGTTGCTTAATAACTTATAACAGCTAAATTTATATTTTCCCATTTTTGTAACTTTTGTTCAGTGTTTGACTGGAGCTTCACAAATAACTGTACATTTTAAAAATGCTATAAGTATTGCTTTCCTACAAGTAGCTTTTAAAATAATCAAAGCTAACTTCCTGCTTTCTTCTCATCCGCTATAGGGGCATGATTGGAATTATACTAACAGCAGCAATCATTGGCTGGTGCAGTTTCTCAGCCTCAAAGATCTTCATCTCAGCTTTGGCCATGGATGGGCAGCAGCTGTTGGTTGCTTACCCCTGCGCTCTGCTATATGGAGTCTTTGCACTCATCTCTGTCTTCTAAAGAAATCATTGCATAACAGTTTAAAGTAACAGCTCCACAGTTTCTGTAATTTCATTCTAATTAGTGTCAGTATAACTAGTGTGATTATTGGCACTTTTATTACAAAAATGGGAGCTTCAGTCTAAAACGGAACCAAGGTTTTTTTGTTTTCTTTTTCTTTTATAAGCCTCCACCTCTCACCACATTCCAACTTGACCATCTGCAAGCTGGAGCATCTCACTCAGGTGTTCTCACCACCTTCGCTCCCTTCATGTATCTTAAAGGAGAGGACTGTCAAATAAACCTGGTGAAAAAAATAACTCTTATGGACCATTTTGAGCCTTTAAACTGCTTAGTACAGTCCTATGATTTTAAGGACTTGAAGGGGACAGAAGTGAGAAAGTAAGACCCAATGGAAGGGCGAGGAGACAACTGAATTTGGACACGGACAGGAAAAGGTTCTCAATTTCTGAGAGGAACCAATAACTAACCTTCAGCAAACCCTGCAGCCCAGTGTGGAACCAGTAGGAAACGCCATGTATCATGATTTTTGCAAAAGCTGTTGTTAGCCATTTGTGGCCCACACTCATAGATTGTACAGCTGCAAGACTAAGGGAAACACCAACTTTCCTTCCACGCAAGACTACAGTAGCTCATTCTACTTCTTCGCCCAGAAAGGATGAATGAAAATTTGGGGATGGGGGCTCCTCCTCCTCCTCATTATCTTCTTTTTCTCCAGGACTGAGGAGCCATGAATACCACCATTTGCTTATCACTGTAAAAAAAAAAAACCCAGCTGCACCGCTTTATCTTTTCATGTAATGTTTTATTATATTCTCTTGAGATTCATTTGAGTTTTGATGCCTTTCAAGAAGACAAAAGTACAGTTTGCACAAAAGCATTGTTCTAATTTTCAAAACCAAACAAATTAGATAATGAAAATTGATATTTTTAGAGATACTTTGTGTCTAGGTACAGACGTGTCTCTATAGGATGTTGCTTTAGTTTGCATCCCTTAAATTTCTTAAGTCTTTATTTTAGAGTCCACTCACTTTGTATGCTTTGATGTGTTATCTGTTGTTCATGTCTTCTCATGCACATTAAAGTTGTCTTTGAAGGTTATCAGCCTTGTGATATTAAACAATATGTTGTAGAGTCGAGTACAAGTGGTTTAACGTCTATTAATGAGAGCCTGGATTTTATTTGGCCTTTGGACCAATAGCTGTTTGGTGTGCAGCAGAAGAAAGGTGTGTACTGGGAGAAGTGGGTGCTTGATACAGGGTGACAGTTTTCAACAAACTGGAGAGATTTTACCACTGCTGGTTGGTAGATCAAAGGAAATAATCTACATGAGTTGATCCACACCCTTGTCATTTTTATTGCTGTGTTGATCTGGAAGACCATCACAGTTTAGAAAAGGGTCATCAGGTGCTTATAGAGGCTCTCTACCATTCCTGTGTGTTTAGAATGGATCGGTTAGTGGGCTGTGGCTGTTATTGATGTGTTGCTTGTTTGTCAGTAAAAACATCACGTTCTTTACTGCCTGGCACACAATACAGGATCCACAAGCATACAAAATACTGTAACTTGACAACACAGATTGCAGAATTCAGCAATCTGTCATGGTGTAAATATGATACAACACGGTTACATAAAATTTCTGCCAGTTTTATTTGCTCATGTTTTGGCATTTGAACATGACACTGGAAGATCAGCTTTTAAACCAAATCCATGAAGAAAACTTAATGGTATTTCTGAAAATCACTGGTCACATTTCTGCTGATAGCAATTTTGTAGATGTTTTTGATGTTGTCATCTTAATCTGCCAAAAGGTAACTTGTTAATGTTGAGATCTGTCTGTGTGCCTAAGCAAAGTGGCAGAAGAAACCACAAGCTCTAACATTGTCCATTGGGGTGTTGAGGAGATTGCTCATTTTACAGTAAAGCCACATTGATTGACTTCCTTATTCCTGGTTTGAGGTAAACCTTTTAAAATGCAGGAACTCACCTAATCTAATGAGAAGGTTGACAAGAAGAAATATGAAATTTATGGTTAGAGCACAATCTTCCTTTTTTTTTCTCCCTTCTGGGCTTTCTTTGCACTAACATACACAACACACACACACAGGGGGGCTCCTTAAATGGATGACAACCCACTTAGGAAGAATGAATAATTCAAAAATGAAAATGGAGTGCTTCCTACAAACTCAACATCAAGGAGGTACTTTGCATTTCAAGCAAACTCAACAGGAGCGATCTGTGCTCCCAGGCCCTCCCTCATATGACCAAGTGTTTATACATATATGCATCTTATGTATGTATAATCTGTTTTATATATCAATTTAAATAGAAAGAAAAATCAACCTGTATTTTAGTGTCATCATTATTTTTCATAGATGCAAGTGTCCGGTGTCACACTTGGGGATTTATATGTGTCTCTCTAAATAAAACATTGCTTGTGTATGTTATGAATTGCTTTTCCATCTCATGTTATACGCACACACTGTGGTGAGTGTCTCGACTACTTCAAATTATTCTGCAGTTCTTCGTCTTTTCAGCTCTGGGGATCTCAGAAACAGTTAAAGACATTCTGGGTATGATGGAAGTGAGCAGGATGTTGACATTGACACACTCTTCGTGTGTTCAGTATCTGCTTTCAACAAGTTTTCAGAGCTGGTTGGGTTTGAAAATCTTGCAGTTACAAATATCTTGCAGTCCCAAATTTAAAAATCACTTGTTTGATCAACCATTTGTTTATGAGACTTTTTTAATGTGAGTTGATGATGTTTAGTATGACAAAAGCACACATTTTGGATGAAAACAGGTTGCATATAAATATGATATTCCATGCAAGGATCAGAGAGAAAGAAAAACATTGTGGTTTACACAGGTCTACTCAGTTATGTTTTATGTTGCATATAATTGCTTCTCAAATAATAAGATACCACATACAAGCAGCAAACTGGTTTGACAGACAGTTAAATGATCTGTGTAAATACACAGATTGTGATCTGAAAAATGAGAGTTCAACAAGGTGAACTCTGCAGTGAGGATCACTGTTCACTACAATGCAAACTACAATTATACAAAAAGTCTCACTGTGTGTTAAGAAATATCCTATCATTGGTGAAGACTTAAGCTATAGAAAAAGTTCCTGTAGTGCAATGAGCACAAAATGATTTAGTGACACAGTAATTGGATGTGTGGACAGTTGATTTAAACACTGCTTAGCTAACATACATGTTTTCAGTCAAGTTCTTGATGTATTCAAAATTATATTGGACTATTTTTCATGAAAAACTGATTTCGCCTATGCAAATACCATATTACAGAAATCCTTGTGCACAGAGAAGTTTAGTGCTTCATCTGTGAACAATAAAGTCTAAGTTAAAGGCTGAAGGTGACAGCCTGAAAATATGACCGTCAGTAGAGAATGTTTATTATTCATTTACCCACATATTGCTCTATTTTAGTATTTTATTGCTTTATGGGGCCAATATGGTCACAGAATTTGCTGAATGTGCTGCTATTTGCTGGGCTTTACCAGCGGCAAGACGTCTCGTCCACAATATTTTGACAATATTACCACTGAAACTGTTGGGTTATTTATGTTCTGTTGAACTGGATTTAGTGAAGGGTAGCAGTACACATTTGTCATTTATGACAGGTAATGGGTCAATGATTCTGTAGTTGTGTTCATAACACGGATTCAAAAAAGCAAAGATAGATGCAATAATAGAAGCCTGAAGCCAGAAAAGTTAGTATAACCTCAGACTAATTAACTGAGGTGTTCATTCCTTTTCCTAAATGGAATATTTGCTGTACCTAAAGTTTGGAAACCTTGATTTGAGTCAGATTAAAACAACAAAATCAGCACCAATACAGAAAGAGAGTTGTATCTTCCTGTTTTTCCATCACCCCGAAACATTTACACCGACGCTCCTCTAGATGACGATATTGAGTTACATACTGTCTCTCCTCTTGGCTGACATTTCCCCTTGAGTAATGACTGCATCCCAACTTCTTTTTCAAAACTCCCTTGCAGTCATTATCTGGGAAATTTATGGCTTTCTCTGGACCAGATCAGCATCTGCAAGGATCAGCCGAACCCACCCAGCTCAATACGCAGACTCTTTTATTGGTTGTTTGTTTACACATTTGTTTGGCTTTTTGTTTGGTTGCTTAGTTTGTAGGGTAACTGCTCATCTTACATAACGTAGTGTAACATGCCATTTATTTGAGTGCCTGTACTGTCCTGAATGTACACACTGTACTATTTTAAAATGGGTGGGCCCCTGAGAAATCCTTAACAGTCCCTAATTTTGTCCCTGTGAATACGTTCTGCAAGACTATTACTGTTACTAAATTTAAATGATTTGGGATAGAGCATTTAAGTGAGATGAATGGGGAAAATTGCAATGCAAGAAACCGTTACTGCTGGATGGTATAAAATACTATAATTTTAAGACATGGAAAGAAACTAATTAATATTAGTCATTGCTGGAATATACTGAATATTATTTCTCATATCAGTAATGCCCCTCCTGCTAGCACTGCCCCTACTAAGTACTACTAATTATAAAAATCCTCATCATCACCTACAAGCTGTCTTAAAGAAAGAACAGACTAGTTGACTGGTCTGCTCATCTCTGGGGAATGAGGGCCACCGTACCATTATGTTATCTAATGGGAGATAATCTCACCTCCATCTGGCTGGCCTGAGCCACAGTCTGTTCTTCCCAGCTAGCTGGCCCAGCTGACTGGTGAGTAGCAGCTAATGCTGAATCCGACTCCAGTTAGAAAGAATTACATGGAATGAGACAAGCTGTAGGGATGGATCCAGAGAGAAGGGAAACAGACGGTAGTTGTATTACACACCAAATAGAAAAAACACGGAAATATGAAACAAGACAATAGGCCTCATTCACAAACAGTGCATACACATAAATCTTTGCTTTTAACTGTGTGTACGAATGTTTTAAATACAAGTCAGGATTCATCAATATGTTGAATTTGCTCTTACTCTGCAAACAAATTTAGAACTGCCTTAGACCATGCACACATGCAAATTATAAATGTCCCACAGTCTCAAAAAATTATATTGTTGATATTTATTCAATGTAAACAGTATATTAAAACTACAGTTATTTTAAAAAATGATTGGGTCTAAATGTACAACATTTAAAAGTGTAATGCACAATTTATTTACTAGTTATAAATGAATAGCTTAGACATTGTAATCCATAAATCATAATCATAAATGTAATGATAATATTAATATATTAAAATTGTCTATTCCAACTTTCAGATTACAGTAGTTTATACAGTAGTTTATATATAGGAATTTCCACTGGAATGTGACACCAATGAATTTCCCCATCAGAATTGGCTGTGATATATGCTGCTGGTTAACCAGCAACCTGTTCAGTGTTCCTCACAGTCTGACAGTTCAGTAGTGGCACAAGGAGGGGCCTTCTGCTTTTGGTACATCATGGCCTGTTGTGAAACACAATGTGCACCTGGCACAGCAGTACAGATTTACTAAGATCACTTCCACAGATCTACACATTTACCAACTCTTTATTTTGTTACAGATGTACTGCGTGGTGGTGGTGGTATGCAGGCTGTGTACAGGATTCACAGTTGTGCTCTAAATGGTTATGCCAATGACATGTTTACCAGCCAAATCTGCCTTTTCTGGCTTCTACTTCTGAAACTATTGTTTGTATTTCACTAGCAGTAAAGTTCTAAATTTTTACCACCACAATTGCATAAAATTATGTTGACACAATTACTGTGTCAGAAAATATATTCTATAATGAGTCATGAATTTTCCCTGGTAACTTTTGCTCTCTGAAAACCGGCACTTTCTGGTGTGACCTTGTATGGAAGCTCCAAAACCACCACATCTGTTAGGAGACAGACCAATCATCTTGAGTTGCATGGGCCAGCCCGTCCCCTTTTATAAGCACCTGTGGTGTTGCACCCATTATTCTTAAGCATATTTCTCCCATGTGACCTACATATGCAAATAGTTTAGGAGATGAGGCACACTCCCAAATTGCATGCTCCAAAGCCCATAATACCTCAATCCAGAAGGGTTCACACCACAAGCCCTCCCAATGGGCTAGCACACAGTTAGCATGAACCCACACTCGGGACTCAGTGCACTAGTGAAGGCACTGTCATGCCCAGGCAGTAAAACCAAATAAATGTGTGGGGATACCAAACTAGCAGTGGCACAGATGTTACTCAAAGAAATGCCCCTGAATAGGGCCCAAGGGGTGGCCATACCCTTACCATTTGACTGAGAAAATGTTGTATCGCCAGACATAGAGATCCCACATCCTTAACAACCCTTGAGGAATGACAGAAATTACTGGACCATCCGCCTTGTCAGGCAGAGGCAGGCTCGTAATGGGTTTCCCCAGCGAAACAGAGTGAGGTGCTTGTGAAATTTCTCTCTTGTGACAGAAAAGAAACAAAATGCATTTTGAGGCTCAAATACTCTATTTGCTGAGTGGGAAACAAGACACCCCTTGTGCGATTGACACTGAAGCCCAAACTGGAGAGGCTTCCTAATAGTGCATGGGTGTCTCTCTCCGCTTCCTTCCTGCTGAGAGCTCAGAGGAGAAAATCGTCCAGCACTGAGACCCATGGACCACATAGGAGTCAGAGCTGCCTCTACACCCTTACTGAAGACTGCAAGAAGAAACATAAGTCCAAAGTTGAACATAACAAAACTCCCTTCTTCTGAATGAGGAAATACTGGGAGTAGAAGCCCAGATTAATATCTTCCTCTGGCACAATTCGAATCGCCCCTCAGCTTAAGAGAGAAGAAATTTCACTCTACTAAGCCTTTGCAGATTCCCCTGTGGCCTTCGAAAACACCACACCATTGAAACTTGGTGGTTTCCCTGCAAACTGAAGCCTGTAACCCCTGGCAATGGTTGCAAACACCCAAGGGTGAACTGTGCATGCACACCATTCTTCCACTTTGAGAGCCAGGGAACCCAGGAGCTTGAAGCTCAAAACTGTAGCAGCTGTACTTTCTTGTGGTGACAGTCTGCCTTACACTTTCTGGTCTTCTCTTTTCTGAATTATAAATTGCGCCCTCAGCTTTATGCCTGCTGCAACAATGGCTTCTTTAATGAAAAAACAAGTAAAGTGCTTTGTGTGAGCTTTGTACGACACATTCCCTCTTGCCTCTGAACTGACACTCTAGGGGGCTGAGGGGGGATAAATTAACTGAGGAGCAATGGGGGAACTTGTGCTTCTCCACGACTGTGAACAAGATGAATATGGCAGCCCATTACACAACGCTGACTGGGACATTGGTGTAGTTCTTCTCCTCTTCTCCTTTTGGGTGAAGAGGAAATAGTCAGCACCCTTTCACCGCAATAGCTGCAAAGCCTGGGCAGGTTGGTAGTGGTGGGCAAGGTGTTGTCTTGTGAGAAAGACAGCGATTGATCCTGCTTCTTCCTCAGGTCACTAGCTTGCTGCATAGAGGTAAAGCCTCCCCAAATAAGTTCTTAGCCCGTGATGGGTCGAATGGGGACTCAACTTTCCATGAAGCAGCAACCACAGCCTCCTATACACTGTTCAAAGAGGTGTTTTGTCTTCCCTCACTGTAAATCTCACGTTTGAGAAGGGCCCACAATTCTTCAATACAATTCATATCAGGTGAGGAGCAGCGCCAGGTCATTATTCGGTCATCAAGTGGAGGCCTTTGCTGGCTAGCTTAGCAGTGAAGTACTTGGATATATGTGATTTAGCATTGTCCTGCATAAAGATCATGGGCAGCCCAGACTAGTACCCCTCCTCCACCTCACTGGTGCCTGACTCATTAGTGATCCAGCCCTGGGCCAATCCATCTGGTCCTTCAAGAGTCTCCCTCATTTCATCTGTCCATAAAACCTTTGAAAAATCTGTCTTCAGGTATTTCTTGGTACAGTCCTGACAACTCAACTTGTGAATCATAGTCAGTGGTGGTCGTGTTTCAGTCTTCTTTACCTCGCCCATATCTCTGAGCAATTGACACCTTGTACTTCTGGACAATCCAGGTAGGTTGCAGTTCTGGAATATGGTGGCACTAGAGGATAATGGGTTCCTGATAGCTTCATGTTTAATCTGTCTTATCTTTTGCAATTTGCACCTTTTCTTCTCCATTAGTTTTTTGCAACCTTGTTGACTATTTGCAACAAAAGGTTTTGATTGTCTGGGGGTCATGCCTCAATAGTTTTCAATAGTTAAGTTAGCTTTCCCATAGCATTCCCTGTTGCTAATATGTTAGCCTCGAGTCACACATTTCAAGCCACTATTTCTAAGCAATTTTCTTTATTATTTTATTTTTATTATCGTTTAAAGACCTTATTATTCTTTTTCTTTATCATCTTATTATATCTCTGTAGTGATTTGCGGCTGTGGGCAGAGCAGTTCCCATACCAGACCATGATGCAGCCCGTCAGCAGTAGAAGTTTGTGAGGATGCTGGCATTCATGCCAAACTTCCTCAGTCTCCTCAGAAAATGGAGCTGCTGACTAGCTTTCTTGACCATGAAGCTGAACTCTCTGGGAACTTGCTTTGTTTACCAACTGTGTTTGCTAAACACCAGTAGGTTCAGCAAGCTGTGGCTGGGGAGCAACACTGTGTCTGGGGAGCAATGCACTGTGGCTGGGGAGCAGTGGGGAGCAATGTGCTGTGGTTTTGTTGTGAAATATGTGGTGGCTGACGGAGGAGGTTAGCAGTCTCAACCCCACAAAAAACAAAGGTACTATAGCCAGAAATGGTGATAGCGGGCATGTTACCTACCAGCCAACCTGGTGGGTAAGAGAGCTGGAGAGCTAATATCTGCACAGTGTTTCTAGTTGGATAAGTTAGCACAGTTTTTGTTGTGGTGGCTGCCAGTCATTTGTTCAGAAGCGTACAATAATGTCACAGCCGTTGGATTTTAGAGGAAAAAAACAACCATAGTCCTTAAAATCGGTTCATAAAAATCAGTCCACAAGCTGTTATAGGCAAGCAATAAACTCAGGGAAGGTCTCATTTTTTAAGTTGCATTACCTGTTCACTCACTGCCAACAAAAATTACTAATACATGCGAATTACCTCAAACTTCTTACATATAGCACTTTTAATATATCAAATTTCTTATATATATATAAACATATCAAGTTTTAATTAAAGTAGAATTCCATTTTACTACTTCTAATCATGATTTAATAGTACTATATAACAGAATAAAGATTCAACTTTTCATTTTTTCTTTTCCAAGGGAAACACCAGCCACAGAAGTAAATGATATGTTTTGTGTTTTGCTTGCAAGAACAGTGCTTTCTTTGGCATAAAGAGAAGAGCAACTAGTTGGTTAGCATGAGCAGCATTTGCCTCCATGGATAAAATTCATCACTAAAAATGAAAGGCTACAGCAGTCACAGTTTTGAGATGTACAGCTGAACAGTTTCTTTAATTAATCAATTAATGAAATGCACCACTGGCCCTTTGTGCAGATTTTGAAATATTTGTAGGCTATCTTTTCAACTCCCAGTTATAGTATCAGAAACCCATGACACCATAATAATTTTAACAATGCTATAATCACATAAACATATGCACAAAGGGACTTGAACTAAAAACACTAGTCATAAGAAGCAACACATACACTGAAATATTCACTCTCTCTCTCTCTGGTCCCTTCACAGGCTAACATCATCTCCACTATTCTCTAAAAAGTGCTATGATTTGTTTTCGTTATTTTGTTAAAAGGTAAGAAGGTGTGTTTTCAAATGGTAGACAACAGCAGCTGAAGCTGGATAGGATAACAGATGTGGCCTGTGTACGCGATGCGCTCCAAAAAGCCTCACAGCAATGAGCCTGATTAGGATGTTATCTTCACTGAGGGAGCAGACGAGCGACAGGTGGAAATGTAACGATTGGTATTCAGCAACGCAGTGGCGCCTTTTAATGCATCTGCAAAGCCAACAGCACATGAATATTCACTGAGCAACTGTTAGCACAGCACTGAGTGTGATTTGCATCTGCACTTCATTAGGCTAATTGTCCCCCCTCATTGCACTGCGGACTCTTCTAACAGTTGATTCAGAACTCAATGAACTAACGCAAACACTGCAAGGGACGATCAGCAGAGTCTAACTGAGGGGACCTGAGTGGTGTGTGTGTGTGTGTGTGTGTGTGTGTGTGTGTGTATGTGTGTGTGTGTGTTTGCATGTATATGTGTAGAAGTACATGAATGCAAGCTCATGTGTATTCATGGGTAGATGTGTATAATGTGTGTGCATGCACTGCTGTACAAGCATTAAAATATACGTATAAACTAAACATGTAAGACGATACAAAAAGAAACCCAGGCACAAATAGCACATATATACAGTGCTCAAAGTAGGCTGTTACTCACCAGTACACAGTACCAGTACTTTTACATTTTACTCTGTGGTGCACCATGACTTTTTCTTGCACACTGGCACTTCTCACAAGCTGCTGGTATTCTCTGAAGTGTAGCATCTACACAATGATATATGCATCTATCGATAGTCTGCATGTTAAGCATTTAGGATACATCGGTAAATTGTAGTGTCTGCTGATAGTCTGCATGTGAGGCATTTAGGGGACATCTGTAAATTGTACCTACAGAAAATAACCTGGGTTACACTCTCCCCCTAAAGTGCTTGAGTCACTGCATGCACATTGGTCACATGATGTGCCACCCACCACTGCAAGTCAATTCTCAAACTGTGGGAAACACTGAATCAGCATGTCCCAAACAGGCACATCTTGACTTTTTAAATATACTTTATTAAGTTTTTCACAGGAAAAATACATAAAGGTAAAGAGAACAGTTTCAATATAATACATAATTAACAATTACAGTAATAACACAATCATCAATCTTCATCAACATAATACATCATCAGCAATAATAAATACAGAGCATAATTTATGGGCATTGCACTTGTGTGAATAAGGGGAGTACTGGCACTTTTTTTTCAACTTCAAGAACTGCATATATAACTCATCAAAGCTATTAAACATGTGTACATGTAAAACAGACACATGCACAAATGTACACAAGCATGTGCAGACACACAAGAAGGATCTATATTAAGCACAGGAATTATGTCAGCTGAGCTACATAGTGCCACTAATTGTATGTAGCCTAGCCTGCTTTCAACTATCTATGGCTGCACTCTACACTTATTTTCACCTTGGGAAGTTTGAGAACAAAAAACTCAATATGTGAAATGTGACAAAGGTCACTGTAACATTTCTGACTGAAGACATTTCTTTTCTTCATCTATTTTCTCTGTAAATTAACACATCACAGTCCTGAACAAAGTCAGACCGAAAATTGGATATTGTCTCGAGGCCATTTTCACAGTAGTGTTACATGTCACAGCTGGAAAAACAGGGGTGTAACTAAA
This sequence comes from Euthynnus affinis, assembly GCA_029490765.1. Lineage (NCBI taxonomy): Eukaryota > Metazoa > Chordata > Actinopteri > Scombriformes > Scombridae > Euthynnus > Euthynnus affinis. The sequence continues at coordinate 17,270,007 of CM055854.1, forward strand.
GACATTAATTGCTCCATTAATGTAGGTGTTTCAGCATAATGGTATTGTGCACACTGACTCACATTTACAGTAAAATGAAATGGAGCCATCTTTAATGTTATTAGTTTCAGTAGAAATGTGCCTCTCCTGCTATGACAAGTTAAAATGTCTGTTGTGAAGTCAGACACAATCAGACAGGATTCCACAACACAACAGCACAACACTTTAATGATCATTCTTTATACATGATGGTAGAGTTTGACCAATCAAGCCACACCATCAATGGGGTAAAACATGGGCATGAAAAATAAAACAATTATTTGACAACTATATAAGAATTCTTTCTTATATAGTTGTCAAATAATTGTTTTATTTTTTATTTTGTTTTATGTGGCAGGTAGCATAAACTTTATTGTTTATTTATTCATTTATTTTTAAAGAAATCTTAAATTTATTCTGGAGAAATAATGCACTGTAACTAGTCAAGTAAATTCATGGAAGACATCATTGCACAGCTTTGAAGTCATTTAGGCTTTCACCTTGACACATTTTCAGGTGCTCATTCTCCACACTGTCTGAAGGAGAAATAAAAATGTACGAGAATTCACTCCTGAGACACAGGAATACTTTTTGAAAGAAACATACTTTCTCTTTCAACTCTTTGTGCCGCTGGGATCTACTCCAGTCTAGGAGAGAGAGAAGAGATACTTCACTTTTTAAAACAATAGCCTGGCCAACATCTACATGCTGTGTGTTTACATAATGTGTGTCTTTGAGTTTGTGTCTGTGGAAGCGCTCTTCTCCCCACTAAATAAGGTTTTCAGTGTGGTAAAGGAAAAGAGAGGGAAGAATTATCACAGGCTCACAAATAGACTTTGAATGGATCATATTCCTTAGACTGACATAAAACCCAAACAAAGAAAGATAAACTAGATCACCTGATACTGAATAAGCAGCATCTGGTGGATGACAAAGGAATACTGTAAGCACACTATTACATAATAATTTGTATAATAGAGCTTTCACATATATAATGGTAAGTAATGCTAAATAACAATAATTCTCCCTTCATTTAAGACCTATTGTGAGTATTTTCTGTTAAACCTCTTATTAATCTGCCTGAATGCCTTATATTATTAGAGCAGCTACAGAGACTGGAAACCCATCTGGTCTTGCTGGGGGCATTTTATTCAATTCGCATGACATAAGCACAATAATTCAGATCATCAGCTTACCACAGCAAGCAGCAACTCAGCTGACGTCACTCCACATTTGTGCTTTCATTAGAGGAAATGTGACTCATCATATATAATCCATTCCTGTGTTTTCCCCTAACTTTTGCTCAGATGTTTATGGTACCTAAGTGAGAGGTAGAAAGATAGGATCTTTCTGCACAGCAATGGATTGAAGGAAATGAGTCAGAATGACCTGCAAAATGCACAGTACTGAATTAAAATGATGACTTATTCAAGGTACAACATTCTTTTTAAACTAAATTAATTTCATTTTATCCCCTTTCAAGAAACAAGGTCAGCACTGCACATAGAAATGCACCTGACTCTGTGAATAGTAGACATAAAGGACCTAACTACACTCATCCATATTTTAAGTTTATAAGCTACAAATGTGGGCATTATTTATGCCTGTCTTTTTTTTTCTTGCAGTACTTGACATAGTAAAATATAAAGTTACTTAATCGTCTTGCCTATTCATTTATTAATGAAAGCCATTGCGCCCTATTTATAGACAAGGTTGTGTTTCTCTGTAAATTATGTAATAACCCCATACCATTACAGCTGAATGATCAAAATCTCAGATATGTGCAGAGAGAGAATGAATGGACTAAATATGTCTGGTGCACACCAGTGCATTGGATCCACTGGTAACTCATGTTACATGTTCTGGAAGCAGTTGTCACATGCTTTAATATCTTTTGAACATGCAATGTGTCATAACATATATAGTGGTTATTATCTTAGTGTTAGTCAGTCAGTCTTTTTTTACATTGTAGTATGACCCTGAGTGTATATCAACAACTTATATAATAGGGTAATATGAATGAGGTCTGCCCTGGCTTGTAATACAGTATAGTACATTGCATTACAGTATATAGTACATTGCATTCATGACCTTCAGACATTGTATTCTTCACCTTAATACACTATGTAAGCATACATATTTCATGTTGCTCTGCAGTGACTAGAAAGTGCAGAACTCTTTTGATTCTCTAGTTGAATGTCCTTTGCCCCAATGGGTAAAATAAACAAAATTTTTACAGTAATTCTGTTTTCTTCTACTTTTATGTCACAGCCTGCCCATCATAAAGTAGCAGCCAGCTCTGTTCTATACTGCTCAGTGGGGTAAGGATAACATCATGATTATTTCAGGAGTCATCAACTCACTAGTTAAAAGTAGCACATGCGATGACAGGAGCAGTAGTTTGAACTACTCCCTCTCCTCTCCAGGGACCTGGAAGTAATTGGCAGGATGCTGGAAAACTGTAAAAGGATCCATGGACCTTGTTGCAACTCAAACTAAAGAGCTCAAGCAGAAGAAAAGAAATTCTGACTGGGCCTTGTATAGCTAGTGCATACTTTCAGCTCTTGAAGGGAATTAATGATTTCTCTTCTTCCTGGTGTATTCCAGGGATTTATATAATTTTTTTAAAATATTAGAATTTATAATGGAAAGTCTATGGCAGGAATGTTTGAAAGTATATTTCTATTATGGCGTATTAAAAACATGGTACTAATAGCACCACCATGTGGTCGGTCATTATGTGTTTTACATTTTGGCTAATAGCTCATGAGCCGTGACGCGTAGCAAAACAGTATTAGCACAATGTGTTTCTTGGATGAAGCTGATTTGACTGATATAGGCCACACCCATTTGCATCTGGAGAATTTTTCTGTAATTTTGGTATTTGGTAAACACATTCTTTGCTTCTGTTGACACATATTTCATCTAATCTTCACTAAACTTGGTAATGCCATATTTAGATGACCCTGAATAAAACTTGTGAGTTTGTTTTTGGGTATCAATTACCCAAAAATTAGTAATCGGTTACCAAACTTTTGAAGGCGTGACCTGGTGTACTTTACGAGTCAAAACTCTTCAATGCTAATCCGATTGCAATCAAATTTGGTAATGTTGTACATACAGCCACACTACACAAGTGTGCAACATTTGATACTATTCTACCCACAGGGGGTGCTACTGTAATGTTATGACATGATATTTCTCCCATTCTGTTGTCTTTATAAGATGAAACGTGGTAGACAAGTTTTCCATGACAATGTGTATGACACATTGAGGCATGGCACCTATAGCCTCACTTGTGGCAACATCTAACAACTACTTATTAACTGCCATATTTCTTAGATATAATATTCAACAGTAACAAAATTAAGCAAAGTTGTACAGATGAACAAGTCTGTAGCATTTGATACAATTTCACCTGTAGGTGGTGCTACAAGATTTTTAAAAATTTTCAGCAATGCTTTGAGATTTATTTCTGCTGTAAGCATTCACATGCATTTTCCACAGAAAATGCTTTTTGTAGTTATTTATAAAATGGCCAGTGACAAACATAATTCTGGGTTTGACACACTGGAGTGAGACACGAATTAGGCAAAGATAAGCTGGAGAGAGAAAGGAAAGAAGACACAAGAAAAAACTGTATGCGGAAAAAAGGCAAAAAATTTGAAAACGAGAAATATGAAAAAATCACAACAAGGTAAACCATTGCTGCAGGGTCCAGCTTTCTGTCGATGTGCCACATCACTGCTGTATTTTGTATTTTCATATCATGCGCTGCAAAAAGATTTCCTGCCCGTCACCTTGGCTGGCACCGGAGGTTCATTTGGGGCAAACAGGGAAAAGGAGAGAGGAAGTACAATCTGATCTGCTGTAACCCCATTTTGTCATTCAGCCTGATAATACAGTTGTACATGTGTTTTTTTTGTTGTTGTTTTTAAAGCCTTATCTTATTAGTCTTTGCACTGGGGTCCTAAGTCCAGACACCCTATACAGATAGGCCCCTTTAACACCTGTCATTAAAATGTGTCTAATGTCCAGATAGTTGCAGATATGATATAACTCAGTATCTTAAAATCACTGGTTGCATCCCATTTGAATCTTTTTTTTCTTAAATCCTGGAAACCTCATAGTGAGATGTACAGTAAATTGCTAGCGTTAGCCATTTGGTAAGGGTGTTAGGTATTCAAATATAACAACCAATCAAAGAATGTCCTGTGTGGCTCAGCAGATACTACACAATAAATAGGGAGTTTCCAGATTGTAGTGGAAACCACCGACTGTGCCAAGCAGTCAGCATTCGCCAGACTACTGGGAACTTCATTTCAAATGAACGAGTGGAATCAACTGACTTGATTTAAGTTTTCTGATGAGTTTGTTTCCACATAGTTAGTAATCGGTATGTAAAGTTGTATAAGACATTTGAGAATATGAATTTAGAAAGGAAAATTTATATGCACACAGAGATCCATTCTGTATGTGTGTTTGACTGCTTTGATAAAGATGTGTGAAGACTCAGCAGTTAGCTCAATAATACAAATAAAAAGTTCCTTATTTAGCTAAATGCACTGCTCTCACCACATAGTGAGTTATTATTCTCTCTTCATTCCACTTGACCTGAGAGAAACTGTGTAAGGTCACCAATTAATGTGGAGGCAGGGCTGAATAAATCCCTTGGTGAGTGATATAATGTACTACAATACAAACTAATTTTTACACTTTGTGCAGCAGGTTACATGCTTGTCAGAGTCTTGGCAAGTAATGTCCTAACAGTTTGTTATCTAACATGGACACAACCAACACAGGTTACTAATTTGTCAAATAGTATTGTTAATCATAAATGTAATATGGCAGGGGCTTTTTAGGAAACAGAAAATAGAACAACACAGTCAAATACTTATCCAATCATAAAATAAAGAAAACATAGTCAAATACTTATCAGAGTATAATGAGATAGTATCTATAACAGCTCACTAAGGTCAGTCCTTCTATTTTGATCATTTTCAAAATAATACTTGTACTTACAAATAATATTTCAATAAGTAATAATTTATACCTCTATCTTGAAGGGAAAATGTGTCTATCTACAGTAGCTACCTCACAAATGGTCTGAAACTGATTAGCAACTCATGTAGCTAAACATAAAAAACATTACCCATTATAAATTAAGATGTAGATACACCTTGAAAATGTTTTGTAACTCAGAGATATAACTACATACAGTAAAGCATGAATATATTATTATAGGGCTGTCCTACTAACTGCATATACTTCCCACCCAAATACACCCAAAAACACATTATACAGACTGGCACTACAGGAACATTAGCTTGAGAAAATATTTCAGGCATAATATATTAGGAGAAAAACATAAAATGATTACTACAACAGTTGTAGTTATTCTTCATCAGCAAGTTAAGGCTCCACATGCACAGTGAAGTGTTTAATCCCACATCTGGCTGCTGATGGCCTCAAAGTGAGTGGTTTTAGCTCATTTGCTTGACACAACAGTATTTGACAAAAGGGGTGGGCTTATAGTCTGTCATCGTTGTCAGAGCAGCATCTATGACGCTGCCACATGCTTCTGGGATTGCCCTCCTGGAATTGTAGTTCCACTGTCTTTGTTCTTTTTTTCCTCATTTACTGCTCTTCTTACATTGTGGGCTGCAGTGCATGTATTTATGGCATCATGGCTGGTTCTGGTAATCCATGGTTTCTGGCTGTGGAATGATTTAACTGTAGTTTTAGATATAGTTGCTTCTGTTGTTTCACAAATTCAATCCACCACAGACTCAGTGAATCCATTGATGTCATCAGTGACATGGTGGTCTCTTGGAATGTGCTCCAGATTGCGTCATGTAGTGCAGACTGAAGGGCAGCCTCTGATTGGCCTAACCATTTCTTGACTTCTCACATCACTGGGCGCACGGGTCGTAGTTTGTTTACATTCTTAGACCACAGCAAAATGGCTGTATGGTCACTCTTCCTGAATGCAGGTAGCAATTCCACTCTGTAGCTAAATGGCAATCATTTGACTGTTTCTCTTTCTCATCATTATCATTGTCACTGCCATTGCTCTCTCCTCACAGTACTGTACAGGCAGTGCCTCTCTGTCCTCAGCCATGCATGCATGATGCACAGCTTAATAGCAAATTAGATCATTGTGCTCTGATTAGTAGGACACTAATCACACAGAGCAGAGAACTACTGCCTCTCTAAGAGCAAATTAAGCTATTGCATGTGTCATGGTACCAGGGAGATGGACAGTAGGCCACACGGTGTACTGGCACTGCATCAGCAGACTTTAGGTAAAAGGTCTCAGATCTTTCACTACTGATAAACTTTTACTGTCCTTTTGCATTGTACTATTTCATTAAAATTAATGGAGGGAAGCTCTGGTGGTTGTAGCATATATCCAATGCATCTTTTACGATAAGCCAGACTATTTAAGACATGAACACCCTGCCCAGTCCTTTACAGTTTGATTATATCACTTCAGGAAGGCTTTGGGGAGTAAATAGTTGTGTCTGTGTTCTGCAACTCTGTTTGTCATATTAACTGTCAGATTCAAATGTTTTTGAAGTGACGTAAAGCAAAGTTCTGCTGTAGACAGTTCGGAACCACAGTGATAAAAGGTTTATTCTTGGCTGAGAGGCCCCGGGCCACTGCCTCACTTCACCGAATTAACTTGAATATTAGTGTTTTCCTGACATGCATATTGTGAATCAATGTCTTGGCCCTGTTCAGTTAGTGATTTTGTTGATTTGTTTGGCAATCGCTATGGGAAATTATAGTTGCTACTGGTTGTGTTATTTTTTTGGTTCCAGATGTACTATCTACCTACATGCTGCATTTACATCAGTATTCATTTATTTTAACAGCTGTTTTGTCTTGGTTGTTCTCTTGGGTGACATGTCCCTTCGCCCTGAAGATTATGATCATGTTAGATTGTTTATAAATGGCTCCAAAGACCAATAGCTTCACTAGTTTGTTGTGCTACATATCACAGCCTCTTGACTTTGTACTACATTCTTAATTTGTCAAAGAACTTCAGTAGTGAGAGAGAGATTTGTTTACAATAAATATAGCAAATTGCCATTCATATCCTTTAAAATTGATTTCTCCTTTGGTTGTTGCCATTGTTTAGCCTTTATCAGAGGGTAATGTTGTGTATTGGTGATACAATACACAACATTACCCTCAGTGATGTAAACCTGCACACAATACATTCATACGCTTTAATTATTCCACTATACTTTTCCCTTCATAGGAAAATGCTATATAATGTCTTTTATCCCATTCACATTCCATCATTATCTTTTCAACACAATTGCATGAGAATTCAAAAGAAGGCACTGTCTCTTCCAAGACATGATCATATGATGTAAATATGAGAAAATGAATATGTCACCCCTTATTCACTGGGTGCATATTCTCTGCCATTGCTGGAGGTGCTTTGTTGGGGAATGACCACTTGACAGTTGGTGTTCAACCCATCCATAGTACATTTCACATAACAGTTGGAGTTAGGCTCTGTATTTAATGTGTTCAAAAGGGAAATTTATTGTTATCATTTCCAAATCTCTTGTGTGTGTATATTTGCAGTGTGTGGGAAGGTCAGAGCTCAGATGCCACACATCAACTTTATTCATCAAATATTTGGATTAAGCACTACAATATCTTCTCTGTCCACTGAACACTCAGATTAAAAGCATTCATCCTTCTATCTTAGGGCAAATTGTGCAAAGCATCCTTCATAATAGCTGTGTCCAACCTGGAGTAGCATGGGAACATTCTCTCTGGCTGCATCCTAATGACAGATTTAAACACCATGGGTCTAATTGATGCTAACTGACGCATCTAATTGCTCCTCCTAGATAAACAAGCTTCTCATTAGTGCAACAATTAGCCAGGTAATGAAACCCTTGTTTTTGGATGACTTCTCAATGTCATAAATGATAAAAGGCAAGGGACAGATCAAGATATAATACTTAGGAAGCAGGCACATCTCTGAACAAAGGGCACATACGGAAAATATAACTCTATAAGGGACTTTGATTTGTAAAGGAGGGTTCCATTAGCTTACATGTGGGGTCTGGTGCACCTCCAGAAGTCTTCATCAATCACTCTTAATTCCATCTTAAAGAAGATTTCAATTAAACATACTCAGCTTTGCTGGGTTGTCAATAGTTCTTTCTGTAACACAGTCCACAGACATATCAGGAACATGTTTTGTGTGTTTGCTTTTTGCCGTATATGAGTTATTATGTTAACTGTATATTTTTCTGATGCCTACTTATATAAATCACATCATTCCATTAACTGATCATCATTAATGTAATTTATCATTAAGGTGGGCATTCACATTGTGTACTGTGTGTTTGTAGAAGTTACATGTTTTATATATAAATTCTGCCCATTGAATTTGCAAAAAAGTAATTTCTGCTTGTTGGCTAACACAAAGCTTTATGCTGTATTTTAACATTCAAAAAAGAAAAGAACTGAGTGGATGGATGAATGGAGTATGACAGCTGTTTAATTTGTGTTAATGTTTTTATTTCTCTGTCTTCTTAGCAGAAATATATTTCAGTTCGACTAGCCCAGATGACTGATCACTGGTCTTTCTTTTTGACAGACACTGATTTTAGTTGGACTCTTTTGTCTCTACACACTCAGTTCATTGACAAGTAGGTTAGAAAATGAAGACTCAGCATAGAGATGACACCACAGAGAAATGTGTGACATGTTATCAATGAGAGACAACTACAATCTGGATTGACCTGAACCTTTGTTTCTATCCATTCAGCTTTATAGCTTTCAGCTTTATAGCCATCCAGCTTTTTTCATGTTCACTTTCATATTGCCTCTTGATTATCACCACAGAGCACTAACATCACAGTGCACATACTGTTCTCTGTTAACTGCAGCACTGCATTGTTCTCAGAAACAGCAGTAAAACAAACAGAAAATATATTATATATATATTTAGAGGAAGTATAACATTTCAAATACAATTTAAAAGATGTTATTTGGATGTTATTTCTGGATGCCCATTAAGATATACTGTTGTGACTAGAGGTGGAAGCAATGTAGTCTCATTGCAAGGATTTTTATTCATTTATTGAAATTAACTGAAACTATGATTCTTGAATTCTACTTTACATGTATTCTACTTGCATGTGTAATGTACAAACACAGCCAAATGTGTTTTCCACATATTATAAGCCCATAAAAGGTATGGCTACATAAAAAAGACTTATGATATATATATATATGGTGTGTACAGAGTCTGCACACACCTTTACATTCAGTCTGTGCTACAGACTGAATGTGAATCCAGTTTTAGTGGCAGCATGATTGCAAAATTGAAAATGATTTCACTTGAGCAATAGATTTTCATTTAATTCAAGACATGAGTCAAACTCTTTAATGTATGGAAACAAGACGCAGGGTCTGGAGGAAAATAATGGAATTAACTGGAGTTCTGGATATGTTTTGTGAGGTTTAACTGTCAATAAACAAACAGGCATACTCCATAGAGTTTACAGCTAATGTCTTTGCAGTTAGTATATTGGATATTTGGAGTGAGTGAACAAAAAAAAAAATCCAGTGGCCAAATTTGCACAAACAGTATGAGAAATTCAAAATGAGAATTCTCTTTCCAGTCAGAGCAGACATTGACACACATAGAAAGACAAAAACTGAACACAGAAAAAAAACAGAATAAAACAACAGTAATATTTTGCGAAAAAAGTCAAACACAGATTTTATAAGGGTTCACAACAAAGTCAGAATGTAAGAACAGCATGTGGTTATTTCATTTAATCCACAGCGTCAGATGAAAAGAATGTGTGAGTGGTGGAGTATGAGAAACAGTTTGATCAATGATGGACATTATGGTGCAAAGTTTCTGTTGGGGAGGGTTTGCCACTCTGTGACTCATCACATCACATCACCATCATCCCAGAATACCATTTTCCCATTTGGGTGTGTGCATGTGTGGCTCTGCCTATATTTGTGTGACCACTACTACCGACAACAACCCCTCCCTTTAGTGTGAATCTCACTCAGTCTTTTATGACTAATATATGAGAAGTGCACATTTATAATGCAACAGATAGCATGAAAGGAGAGGAGAGGAAAATCATGACAAACATAGAACAATAGAAATAAAAACATACATAATTATGTTAAGATGTTTTAGCAAATCATAATGCTTTCAGTTATTTTTTCCTAGAATCCCAAGAACTGATTGATGTTGTTATCATTGAAAAGTTTGGTTGCACTTTGAAATTGCTTTATTTGAGTTCATGAAGCTGCATACACATCAGTAATCACTTAAGTGTTTTTGACGACCACTGCCATGAAAATATAATTACAGAAATGATGCAAGAAGGTGAGTTTATTTAATGAACATAAAAGGACTGATGTGTCCTTCTATTTCTCAAGGTTTTTATTTCCAACTTTTAAATAAACGGCTGAGATTAAGGCTGACTAAGCAATATATGAATCAGAGTTAATTTCCCCCTTATTGAAGCAGTATGCTGCATGTGAAATCACTTTTCATTGTATCCTCCATTTGCACTGAACTCTTTCAGCTGCCTCTCATAATCTTAGCATTACATGTAATGAGGAATGTAATGTATGGTCAGAAAAAGGACAGCAACTACCAGTACAAAACACAATAGCAATTACAAATTAATATTATTTCATAGTGCTGTCTGTAATGATTACATTAATTTCATCTAACCCTCAATTTTTTTAATGTAAAAGCTGATCTCAATTTCTCAGAGCCCCATGTGACATTTTCAAAGTACTTCTCTTGTTTGACCACCATTTCACAACTTAAAGTGGTGTGAACTGATTTTGGGGCCCCTTGTGAGCAATAGAAAAACTGTAAACACAACACTGACATATTTTCACCACATGACATTGATTGAATATGTTAGCAAGTAGTATTTACACATCCAGCAAACATGGAGCAACATTAACATTCATTTGGAGCAATTTATCTGGCCACCTAATGGATTTAAGTCCAACGTTCAATTTCCTTTTAGCTTTGCTTTGCTCTTCACCAACTTCTGAGGGAAATATCTGGCTCATTAGCTGCTAAATGCTCCACTATGCTCCCAAGCTAGTTGCTAATATAATATAATATCTGTCTGTCATTTGGAGCTTGTCAGATATTATCAGAGGGGCACTTATCAGAGCTTTTTCATTGAAAACAGTGGTCTGTTGCTGTTGGAAATGAGGTGGTGAGAGTGAACCAAACAGTAAAAACAAAGCAGTCAGCTAAAAGATGGTAAAATGCTCTGTAGAACTATGGGAAACTTTACCAACACAAGCAACCTCTTAACACTGCACATAGTTATTTATATATTTATAAACAGAGATAAGTAGAAAATTCTCATATAATACTGCTGACCATAGATTACAATTATATCATAGAAAATAGTGTCCAAACGGAGTGTAGGTAGGTTAACTTTCAAGAATATCTGCGTATGCCAAAAAACAACAGACACTGGACAGTCCACTCAAAAGTTCCTGGTAGGAATAATGAAAAAAACATTTTTTTCAGTGTTTGCTAATACTGAGTCAACTCCCTTGCACACAAACCTCTACCTCTCACTGAAAGGTTTTTTTTTTTCTTTTTTTTTTTTTTTTTGGCGCCTGTGAAGCTGTAGGCCACATTTGGCAGAAAGGATTTCAAGATTCAGAGAGCAGAGATGAGCATGTCTGGCAGAATGTAGTCCTCTCACATCCTTTGGTTGGAAAAAAGCTGTGATCTGTTCCTCTGTGTCATTTCATTGTGAAATCTGTGAAACCTAAGGTTGGTGTTTTCTAAAACAACATCTGCCAGCTTTTCAGATAACATGCTGTTGCTTCTAACCGGTCTAACTGGAAACATTTTAGTGTACAAGGATGGCGGTTTATTACCGGAATGCTGATGCAGTTTCATGATTTGAATTTGTAAGCCATGCTAAAACATCATGAAGGTTAAAGCATGGCCTGTCTGTGCATGTGTGTGTAGCAGTTTTACTGTGTGAGCATGTGTGTGTGTGTGTGTGCGTGTGTGTGTGTGTGTGTGTGTGTGTGTGTGAACACAACCCTACACTAAGCTGTGTCCTCAGCACTTAGTATATACCAACCACTTAGCACATGATAGGTCAACCCCGAAAGGTCACAACACAGCATGTATCCATGGTGACAGCTTTGCCAGTAGAAAAGGGAGCTAGCTGCAAACTGAACTAAATCAGCACACAAATCTATATGCAGCCAAAAAAAACAAATATATACATACACACACCGCAGTGAGGAGGGAAGGTTGTAGTAAGCGAAAGGGAGAGAAGGAGAATGAGTGGGAAGAAGGGAAGATAAATGGGGGAAAGGTGATTTAAATTAAAGACCCTGCTTGGATTCTCTATTCATTGTTCACTTTAATCCTCACTATGCTACATCGATCAGTGGAAACTGCAGAATTGTTTGCTTCGTATACATGTTTTGTTTTTGTTTTTTGTTTTTTTTAAAGACATTGGTAATTGAAAATACACCCCAGCTGGCACACAACGTCTTTAGACGTTGATGTTTGGCTGGGTTTAGGTTAATGTTGGGACTATCTTATCTAATGTCTCTTGCCAACGTCAAATTGACGAGGAATACTAATGACAGTTGCCATTGATATTTTGTTGGTTTTAAGTTGTGGTTCTAAGTAACCATAATCCAACATCTTGCAAACGTCCCATGTGAACATCATATTGATGTAGAATACTAACATTTAGTTGAGAGGTATGGTGACCAAAACCCAACATCTGTTAAACATCAAAGTATTAACCACATGACATGAAATTCTAACATCATTAGATGTTGATGTTGTTTTAAGTTGTGATGTTAATAACTAAAATCCAACATCTTACAAACATCTCATGCCAACGTCATTTAGACGTAGAATACTGACATTTAGTCAAGATGTATGGTGACCAAAACCCAACGTCTTCTAAACGTCATAATTTTAACATCCACACAACTTTTCTAGCCCTGTTTGCTAACTGCTCAAATGAAAAAAGCCTCATCACAAAATATCACTCCGCCATTCATTAGAACTACAGATTGTGACGTTGCGCTAACAACAACAGTCACTCCTCCCCGGTAGACGACTGGTGGTTGATTTGGATTGCAAAAATATGTGAATGTGGCAATCTTCTTTTTTTCTGTTGTCATTTTCAGCCGTAACTATAGGCCTAACATTTGAAGATTTATAGTTATACACTGTGGTCCGACCTGATGTTTCTGCTGGCTTTATTTTCTGTACTGTGTTGCTTTGGTTTTTTTTGGTGGGGGGTGGGGGGTCTGCGGTGGAAACCCGGAGTTTTGAGTTGTCTTTCTTTAATGTTTGTGAAACTGGATTGAACTGAACTGATTAAAGGTTATGGGGAAAACAAAACGGACCCTGTACCAAGTGGATTGAGACTGCTGGACGTGCTACACACGCACCTACTCACACATATAACTTACACAAAACCCAAACCTGTCTTCACTCTTCATCGTTACCTGGCACCCCTATACACAGCCAAACTTAGCCATTTTCTCCTCCGTTGAGAGTTTATCTCAGCTCCCACTCCGGCATTCTCTATCAGCTGTGCTGGTGCTACGGTGCTACTAGCTTAAAAACGTCCATAACGAGATTGTGCTAGCAAAGTGGTTTTGTGTTTATATGTGAGGTATTTATTCCATTTGGGAAATGCTGCAATCTCCACAAAGCATTAGCTGAAGTTGGCTGGCTGAGTCAACAGGGACTAGAAAGCATCTCTGTTGCTAGGTTGTTACTGAGGATTGGTCTACTTGCTGGAGTAGTAAACTAGGCTTCATTACATAGGATTCTACTGGCGTGAGTGATTGTTTTCCAGGTATTAGTCACTCCATGTATTTCCATGGAAACAGAGATAACGCAAACAAAAACTTTTTTTTTTTAGAGCGAACTGCCTCACAATATGAATACATTTTGTATATATCTTTTATTTTGTTGGTAAATGTTGTATAATCGCAATATTACACTTGAGGGTGTACTATACCTTAATGTTGGCACTTCGGTGACGCTTACTCTTGTGTAATATCGCTTAATTCAGTGGGGTGTACAATGTGGAAGCAAACCCGGAAGCTAGAAACTTTTTAGGCGGATGTACCAGCTGAGTGATTCTTATTGGACTGATTGGATGCCATTTTCGATTTGATATCCAGCTCTTAATATACGCCCATGACATTTCTTTTTCCTGCTTTTCTCAGTGTACTTCCTGTTAAGAGAGTATGGGAGGATGGGAAAGTAGCAGTAGAAAAGATGCGTGCATAATAGTACATACCCACTTCTTTTCTCATAACTTGCTCTCCTTTCATGCACCACACCAGCGGGGCATAATCACTGAAAACTGTGCTTTTTTGGGAACAGAATTCATTTTTTATTCATATTTGTCCACTAGGTGATAGTGTTGACAGTGAGGTTGAATTTGATGAAGAGGATGTCCATGGAAATTCTAACAGCAATGAAGGTTAGTTTCCTAACAGTGAGACTACTTGTCATGAGAGTATTGGATATAAAAACAGCAACAAAGAATTAACAAATAACTTGTCTTTGTTTTTAAAAAAAGATCACATTGCATCAATTAAGAAATAAGACATTATTAACAGAGTTAGAACTTCCTGATGCTCCAAGGAAGCTTGACACAGGGTGATGACAAATGAGGTCATGGCGTATTTCAACATGAAGGGGGTAAGGGCAAGCTTGCCTTCACAAAGCTCCATCTCTTTGCTGTTGTCACAGGCAAAAAAAAACATATCCTCAGTGTTGGTAGTGTCTATTTCGGTGGTTTAGTGAAAACCAGTAACCACATAGCACAGTGAACAACCTGGCGGCTACCCACAAGTAATGTCAGGTTTTCAGTGCACTGTTTTTTATTTTCTAGTGAAACATGCTGGATGGATGTCTTTTATATTCTTTTGTGTCTTTAAAACAAAGAACTGCTGGCATTCACATTTTTCTGCCAGAATGTAGCCAGCTGCTAACTGTTTGTGAACAGCAAGTTCAAACCTCTTTAACTTTACATGCAAGAATGTGTTAAATGTACATGCCCCCAAAGAATACCTGCAACTTAATTTTTTTATTGCTTAGTAGCCTATCTTATCCTATATTCCCTGTAGATTTACATTTTCAAATATTTCTTGCAGAGAGTGTCCAGAAGACTACAGAGGAAATGGAGGCAACCGTTGCAGCGGCTGTTGCCTTCTGCTTGAAGTATGCCCCAGTTGGCGGAGGTGGCAGAAAAACACAGTCTTAAAAGGACTTAAATGAAAGACTTTACTGAAGTTTAAAGTCTTTAAATGTATTTCATAGCTGGGGTTGGAGTTCATTGACAATTTTGTTAATTTTGTGAATTTAATTTCATTTTTTTCATTTTGAAAATTATGTGAATTCATTGTTCAGGCTTTTGTGAATCAACTTCTTAAAATGAGGTAAGGTAAACTTCTTCAAACATGCTCCAATAAAAGGTTATTTTGATAACCTGTTGCATGGCTTTGTCATTTATCCAGTAAAGCCACCAAAAAATCCACTGTCACTGAGATTTTAAAGTTGAATTTTTCTACTGACATTGGATCTTGACATCTGTCCAACCTTGATATGACATCCATGTTTCTCAGTATGTTTATTTTTAATTTACAACAAAAATGTGGCCCTCTTAAAAGTTTAATGTCATGCCAACAAAATCCATACTAACCAAATTTCAACATCTGTCTTTAAAGTTAGAATTTAACTGGTAATGTTGGGTTGTTGTGGATATTAAACTAAAGTTCAATGTCTGTCCAACAGAAGATGTTGACATCCACCCAACGTTGGGTTATGACGTCAACCTGATTTTCATTAAAATTCAACGTCTGTCCAACGCACAAGGGTACAATACTATGGATTACTGTAAGTGAAGGCAATAGTGTTTAGACACACACACATTTATCATATATTATATATTTTATAGTTAGCAGAGGTCACACAAGATATTTCATAATAAACTATGTATTTTCAACTACACACAGGCTCTCCTCACCATCAAACCAGAAAATACATAAAATAGTGCACCTGCATCCAAGAGAACACTTTCTAACAAATTTTTTCCCTTACTTAACATTTTTTTGAGGTAGATGTTTTGAAAGGATCATCTTATTTTAGATGCAGTGGCTGTGAAACCTCTATAATCCCTTTACATTGAACCGAGGATTTGTTACCTGATCCTGGTTCTCTTTCTTTCTCTCTTGCATAAAAGAAGAAAGAGTGGGATCTCTCTCTCTCTCTCTCTCTCTCTCTCTCTCTCTCTCTCTCTCTCTCTCTCTCTCTCTCTCTCTCTCTCTCTTCTCTCTGTCTCTCTCTTTCTCTCTCTCTCTCTCCCTCTCTCTCTCTCTAACTCTCTCTCCCTCCTTCCCTCTCTCCCTTCCCTCTCTCCCTCCCTCTCTCTCTCTCTCTCTCTGTCTCTCTTTCTGTCTGATCGCCAGGTGAGTGAGTGAGTCACCCTGTTAAACAGAACATCTGTGTGCCATATATCAGCTGTGAAAACAACAGCTGGCTAATCCCTAAAAACAACATTAGCAAAGATCCTTAATTAGGGTTGCACAAATAAGACAGATCATCAGAATAAAATTATTGTGATATGATGATCAAAGTATTATATTCAGACACATTCATTTATTGATGGAAATATTTTCTTAACGGAAAACTGTAATAATTAAACAACATCTCAGCTGAATGTTTATGGCCCATTTCTGTGCTGATGTGTCAGAAAACTAATCATTGATTACTACACATTACATTTGATCCATTTTGTGTTGCATAATGCCAGTTTGTTTACCAGCAGAGAATCTAATTAGCCAATACACTGGTGGCCATTCCCAGATCCATTGTCCTTATTTGATTCAAAATAAATAATAAATCACTTAATTTCACAATATCAATAGAATATTTCATTGAATGAGAGTTGTAAAATGTGGACAACATGATTTAGTATGATTAAATGATATGAAAGCCAATAAAACAAATCAAATTATCACATCATTATTTCAGATTTTTCCTTTTATTTACAGACTGGATACATTACATACATGATACATACACAAATGACGTACAAAAATTGCAGAACAACATATGTTCACAAAAGTAAACAAAGGAATATGAGGAAGAGGGGGAAACATCAATACTTAATACAGCTATTTGTTGTTTGGTTGTTTGTTTTGTTTTATAACAAAAGGAAGTTGATAGTCTTGTTGTAGCTCATCATATTATACACCATTACACAAAGTCTGGTATGGAGTATAGTACAAATATGATCTTATTGTATCCCACAATCCCTCTAGGCCCAGATCAAGGTGACGTAGTGTGTAAACTCTATAAACTCCTCCAATCAACTGCTCAAGCTAAAACAAGTTGGAGTTCTTATCTTCCAATCCATAACAATTTCCTGTTTAGCAACAAGACAGCCCAGTGTTACAAATAGATAACCCATGTATTTTGTCTCCTAGTATACACACTATAGGACATTTAGGAACGTATCAGCCTGGAGGATCTCTTTGAGGGCATTTGTTATCATGCATCCCAATCTTTTAAGTCATACATTTTGAGATACTAAAATATATGTTATAATAGTGAAGTGGGCACCCACCAGGTCTGCATTTGGCCTGAGAGTTTCCAGTGAACAGTAATTATAACCAACTGTTGACACATCAAACACATAATTTGCTTGGGGTTAGCATGCTGCTGGTATGCCAAAACTCAACCGTTACTTTCATTTTCATGTCGTGCTTTGGTAATGCATAAACTGTGCAGCCTGTTCAGACTGTAAGTGATATGATATTAAAGGCTGTAAACCTGACTCTGTTCAGGCAGGCAAAAAATAGAAGTACATTAACGGTCTGTGGATGTTGAAGAAAATGGATAGAAGCAACAACAGTGACATGAATTTAAAAATATTTCACTTTCAATCGATGATTAATTTACACCAATTTCACAACTATTTTTCTTAGATAATGTTTTTTTTGGATTTCCAGCACACCTTATGAGTCATGGGATTTTTGGCCAGTTAATTCTGCACTTGCCAGTGATGGATGAATGAATAACAGTGAATAACAATACTACTAAGTGGGCACTGCACATGTAAAACTCTCATTGCTAGAACTTATAAAACATGTTCTGTCTCAGTTTTCCTTTCAGAAAGTCTGGTCCAAATAGGTCAAGACAACAACTAAAAAAGTATAAAGTTACAGAAACTTTACAATAAGGTAGAAATTCAAAGAGGGTTAGGGTGACATCGAGTTTCACTGCTTTATTCATTGCTGATTATGTGGAGCTATACGCTACAAGCTACAAGGTTAAATAACCAGTCTGAACAACATTTACACCCCAGTACTCCCAGTTTACACAGGCTATTTTAACCTGGCAACCCTGTCATAATTGAAAGTGAACATTTAAGACCTAATTTACACTTTTATGTGTCACTTGGCTCCTCTTCCTTTCTAATATGCACACAAAATACTTTGTATTGGCTTAGGATGAACAAACTGCCAAAAGCACTGACTGCAAACATGTATCAGAATCAGAAACAGGTTTATTGCCAAGTAGGTTTGCACATACAAGGAATTTACCTTGGTTTCGTGGTGCATAACAGTCAAAGAATACACAAAATATAATTGTAAATAATATTAAAAAAAAGAAATTTACAATAAAAAAATATGTAAAATGTATTCTAAGTGAAAAGAGCTGTTTAAAGTTTTAAATTGAAAATTGAAGAGAATGAAGTGAAATGTACCAAATATTGACCAGTAATGTGCAAATGTTCATAGTGTGAACAGTATATACATTATGCAAGTAATGTAATGTAACACACCATTTTAGATCAAATGTTAGATCATGTTAACATTTTTAACATTTTTTGATCATTTATTGACTAATTGTCTTAGCCCTGAATATAGGTAATACACTTATAATAGCATGCCAGACTGTGGTAATATTAAAATTTCTCCTCACTTTCAGCAGCAGTTCAGAGAAATGTTTGAAAACCATATGTATGAAAATGTTTTTCATATGAACTAAACAAATATGATGAAGTCACAAATCTTTTTTTTCAGGGAGCGTGCATGTTGAACATCTTAATGTTCTATAAATTGGAAATGCCAATTAATAATTGTCAGATATGAATTTTAGAGCCTTTTTACATTTTTTTGTATATTTCTGTTTTACTAGAGAGTTCACAGTGAAATGAAAAGAAAAAAGAAAGACAGACAGACATAAGAATGTGAAAGAAATACAACAAAGGCTCCAAGATCATTAAAATTCTATATTATTAGAGGCTGATACAGGCTGGTTGGCTTGGCCTGATTCTGTTGGAGCAAGTACAGACAAGCATATAGAGTCCATGTTAATGACTGTACAATAATCATTAAGGTTGATAGGTTCTTTTTGCCCAATACCATTCAGTAGGTAAAAAGTTCCATGACAGAAAAATGTACAACACTACCAAATTAACAAGGTTCCTTTATACTATTACATGTCTTATTTGCACTTGACTTGAATAACACAAAATCATTTTAAGTAATCAGAACATATAAATTAATAGAGCCCAAATGATACATCAAAGGCGTCAACTCTCAATTTCACTTCACCACTTTTTTTGAAACAGTCCGTAGTCAACACGACTGTTTTGAATGTACAAGAGCAGCAGTGACGGTTTACTGCTTTTCCCCTCCGGATGTTATAACATTTGAGTTAGCATACCAGACTCATTCTTATCTTTTATATACCTGCTCACGCATTCATTTGTGTGTCTTTGTGTGTGTGTGTGTGTGTGTGTGTGTGTGTGTGTGTGTGTGTGTGATTGTTGAGTTTGAAAATTATTGAGCTAGAGGTAGGTGAGAACTGTTAAGTGTGCTGTAGTGCAAGTACTGAGTTGTTGGTTGATTTAGGCTGCCTGAATTTGTTGTTCAGAACATAAAGTACACACGTACATACTGTACAAACTTACACAATAACAAGTGGCATCTCCACTCTAACATCAGATATCCAGAAGTCCCAATTGGGTTTTCTGTTCTTGAAACAGAGTAAGAAGAACAGTTTGTTGTAATCTTGGATTTAATATAACCCTTAAAAAGCTGTCTTCATGTACTGTGTTGAAACATTCATCACTGAGTTTTTTTTACTGAGAATACAATACATTTCTCTTCTTTGTAATTAGCTGTTACTGACGTCATGCAACTGCCAGGTGACATGTAGGGCGCACAGATCGAAACCCAGTTTTTCTTCCTCCTCGTTCTGCTTTTGAACTATCTGTCTCTTGTCTTTTTGGCTGTACAGTACAGAATACCAGTGCATTCAACAGTTTGCTCTCAAGGAATGTAAACAGCAACTCCACCTCAGCTAACCTTATTCCCTCATTGTGGTAAACTCACTGTGTACTGATGCAACACTTGATGAGCAAGTTTACCACTCTTATCTGTTTTATGTTTTGATATTAGGAGATCGTCTACACATAACATATACACGCCTATCTTAAACAGTTATCATAATAATAATAATTTTAGATATTGTTGTGTCTTTTAAATGCCACTTACAGACATACAGTGTGTAAACCCTGTATGTCTGTAAGTGGCAACCCTGATGTACAGTATGGTGTTTATTTGTACACTCTTATGATTCTAATTGCCACTCACAATTTTATAATTTGAATCTTTGCAACTCTCTGATTTCTCACAAAACGTATTTTGCTTCCCACAAGTCCTTTTTGCATATGCAGAAAGAACTATGTGTTCTCAGCATGAATACACTGTGGGTCAAGATTTTCTGCATTTGCTCACTAACACAACTTTGAGTAAGTCAGAAGCACAAAAGTGGTGAGTAAGAACATCTTATATTCTCTGATGAGTGCCCATTTTTTTATCATTAGGGCTGAGTTTTATACCAGCACACTGCTGAATGCAGGCCATGGAAAGAAAACCTGTTCGCTCTGCAGTCAATTTATTGTCAGATAATTGGTGTTTGTGAGGCTGATCTCTTCTAAAACCCTCTTTTGCTGCTAATAGATCATATTGCCTTGTCAACTATTGAATCCAAAGGTCACTGTGGTCAGTTGACTTGAAGGTTAGCTTCATGCCTTGCTCTCTATGCAAAGCAGATACTGATACTGAAGATCTAAATCTGTTCCTTGCTTTTCAGGCAGGGAGCTTTTACACATTACAAGTAGATCTGTGTCGCCTGGTGCACTGTGACATTTCTACCACTGTGGGGGAGATAGCGAGGGTGTGAGCATAAACACAAATTAATGAGTGGGAAGGAACAAAGTCAGGTTGTTGAAAAATTGTGAAACAGTAAGCAGAAGTTAGTTAGGCAGCAACTCTGCTTAATGATCAATAACTCAGCAATGGAGTGGATAAGGACTTAACAGCCATTCAGTTGGACCCTAAACAAGTCCATAGAAGATGATAAGGAGCACACATGTTATGTGAAGTCGGGCTACATAATAAGCAGCATAACATATATGAAAAGAAGTTTTCCCTTTAAAGCTGACTTAAGCTCTTCATGTACTATAATAGTGCAGGCATTGTGACATTCGAGAGCTTGTATGTCATTAACCAGAGTCCAAACTAGTTTTTGACTAGCTCTTAATGGAATATGGTATTTTAAACTGCTGTGTAGACAGTTCTGTGCCTGATGGATGGCTTTTAAATCATCTGATTTGGGTTCAATAACATCCAAGAAAGTGCAGTTCAAAAAAAAAAAAAAGAAAAAAACCCAATAATTAAAAAAAAAACATACTAAATAAATAATATACTAATACTAAATACATAATATTAAAAATCTGAATTTATAGTTTATGAGTGACACAGTACCAGTACTATTGCAAACTTATCTCCTCTTGTTTTGATTGTTTTAACCTCTTATTGTCATATTTTAATGGTTTGGCAACTGTACAGCTTCACATACACTATTCCAGTTCTTTCTTCTTTATATTTCCTTTCAGTACATTTAAAACTTCATTTTTTGACCCTTTTAGCCAAAATTAAAACATTTTATGCTGTGATTTCTCATAAATTCCTAGTCTTCAGATGCTGACCAAAAGCTGTTAACTGTTCCATGATGCAACACAAAGAGGGTCGTGTTATTACTTTACTCCTCCTCAGTATCAGGTCTTATCAGGCCTAAAAACTGGCATTTTAAAAACTCTATTTTTACATTATTCTAACTTTGCATTCATTATACTGGTTTATGTGGCATTTTATTACATTGTATTTTATGTGTACTTGTAAAGCACTTGGTTAACTGTATTTTCCTCTTTTTTCCCCTTTTTCCCCACTTTTGACTGAAGCAGGAATACAAACAAAAGTGAGAAGTGACTTTTCCCACATTGCTATCGCTATACAGTCCAGTAAGCTGTACAATAATGGCACAAACAAATTATTGTGAAATAATTGAAACTGTGTTCTCTCTCAGACATGTGTGTTTGGAACTGATCCTTTTCTCAAATTAACAAACAAAATGATGCTGCCTAAACATTTAAAGCAACACTTACCTTGTACCTTGTATGCAGACTTCCTGTCATACAGTAGAGATGTTTGACTATATAGAAACTACAATACAGTATGCACTCTGATGTAAAACAAAATCCTCTGAATACATAAGCAAACAAAAAAAGATTCTTTACACATGTAAATGTCACTCTTTAATCCACAAGTCAGTGTTTGGATGAACGTGCATATAAGGACATCTTTGTGCAACCCCAAGCTTCTATAAAACACAATTTCATTGACACCATTTATTATGTTTATATTGATCTCTGTTAGCTTTTAAGTGCTTTATCATGTCTATTTCAAAGCCTGGTAAATTGTTTTCCAGGTTCATTTTTAAATCCAACATGGATTTAAAAACCAAAATATTTTGTTTCCAGTAGAAATAACAACTCAGTACATGGATCAGTTATAATAAGGCCTTGATTATATTCAAGTCAAATGAGTTCCTGACATTTTGTGTCAAGGTTCAAGTCTTAGGTGACACCCTGACTGTGGTCAACTGTTTGCACACACAAACACATGCTCACAGACCCGTATGTCACACACAGCAATACCTTGTTTGTAGTCTGTCCAGAAATACTTCCTAGCTATGTCATTTTCATCACCCCTCTTTTAGATAGTTACTCATTGTCCAACTCAGTGTTGCCTCTGTCTCAGGAAGAAATACCAAAGGGTGTGAACTGCCGGTTCACCCTGAAAAAGAAATCCTTCCTTCCTTTCTGTGCTTCCCTTCTTAAAAGAAATGTTTCCTTCCTTACTGTGCTTCCTCCTCCAAGTCTGATGTAACGCAACTGTGTTAGGTGAGTGCTGCTCTGTGATTGTTACTACAAATCCCTTTGTGAGAGAATCTTTTTAAGTAATATAAAGAGATGGATGATGAGAAAAGTCCACTTACATTATTGAATGAATTTTAGTTGATACAAGTGTACTGTGGGACCAGAATCATTTATGGTAATATAATTTATCAGGTCAATCAGTAACCTTACTGTCATACTTGGTTGCTTTTTTTGACTTTCTTTGATCTGAACCTTCAGCTGCAATTTCACCTTTGTTGTACTGTAATATTTAGCTTCTGTGGGTGCAGACATTTTAAGGAACAATTCAAAAACTGCAGGACACATCCTTTGATAATCTAAACAATGTGCAAAACACAATATAAAACTTCATTTATATAGCTGTCCACAAAACCAAACTCAAATACTAAACTAAATACAGAACTGAATGTTAACTGAACCTTATTTTTGGACAAATATCCAACACAACTGCTGAGAAAATCACTGTACCATTGTAGGTAATGACAGGTCAGCCTAATGAACAACAAAGCATTCATTTGTGCACAAATAATGAAAAGGGGTGTTGAGGGAGAAACTCAATTCAGTCACTGAAAGAAATTAATGTAGTCACTGAAAATGATATTATTGTTCATTAAACAGAAGCCCGCCTTTCTTCACAACAATAACCATAAGAATACAGCAGCAGCCACAATAATACTATATATAGTTATTATGATTATCATAATAATTATTATTCATTTTATTCAAAAGTGACATTGTATGTAGAGAAAAGATGGTTTGAGCCTCAATAAAAAGAGACTGCTGGTCCCTGCTTCCCAATTACAACTCAGGGCTTGTGAACAAAAGGTCTGTGGCCTCACAAATAGTTTGTTTATTGGACAGAGTTTGGCAAGAGGTCAGTCTACGAGGTTAGAGATTTTGGCAGAGGGAGGACTAATAACAAATCTGATTTCAGCCTCTAACATGACGGATGTCAGCGCTATTTTACTCAATTTACCTTCATTGGCATTAACACCAGTTGATCAAAGAGTTTGGAAATGTGACCCTTTGGATTACATCCAGGGCAGAGCACACTGGTGGCTGACGGCGCCAACCATGAGCTGCAGTGTCCCTGGTTCATGTAGGCCGAGGACATTTGTTGGTTCAAGTCAACTTTATTTACACAGCTAAATCACAAATTTGTCTCAAAGGGCATGTCTCTCTACTCTATTTTTTGTTAACTCTCTATTAAAGGCATAAAATGTACAAAAATACTTGGAATTGGAAATAATTGTTAAACAACTTAAACATGTTTACTTAAAAGACCACTAAATCACAAATCAACCCATTTTCCCTCTAGCATGCAGATACTTGTGATTTAATTTGCAGAGAAACTGAAATACCCATTGCTGATTCTTACACTGCTACAATAGAGTTGATAGAATGTTTTTTCTCATTATGGGTGCTCAAAGCATTATACTGTCACTTCTGAAAAACAAAACAACAGAGATAATGTTGTGACAATGTCCACAGACCTTGCTGTCAATAGATTTCACTTTACATGAAATCGTTCACAATAAAACATGTTAAAGGTGAGATTTGAGAATATTCCAGACTAAATGGGACATTGCTTCTGGATCGTATTGCTTTTTCTTTTTTTTTTTTTAGTATACAAACTAAATTCCATTCACCTCCATTGTGTTTTTTGTGGATTGGTGGCAGAAATCTCAGAGACAGATTAAAGCGAAAGGTTGCAACATCTCCATGACTACACTGGGTTAAAAAAGGAAAAACTATGTTTGTGATGGGAATGAAATAACCATTTAAAATGCCTTTTACCTTTAATTTAGACAGATAATTATAAAAGCACATTGGCAGCAAAAAGTGTTTTTCTGTGTTTTTCTCTCTCTCCCTCTATATGTGTGTGTGTGTGTGTGTGTGTGTGTGTGTGTTCAACATATACCTCTGCTTGGGTCCAGTGATTCATGAGGTGAATCCTTTTTTTCAAAAGTCAAAAACATTTTAAAAACAAACTTTTTGCTCATCCAAACTGTGGGCTTCAGAGACATCAACCTATTAGCTAGCAACACATGTGAGTGTGCATCATTTAATAAATATTCACATGTAGTTGTCTCTAGAGCAGCACATGCACTGAAACTAGTGTAACCTACTATGCATACGGAGCAAAGTGTATTACACAACCACAGTAACATACTTCTCTGCGAATTCCCAGTTGCACATACATGCACATGGAGCACCACATGTCCAGAGTGTTTTTATTGGTAAATAGGATCACCCATTGTTACCCAGCATTAAAAACTCACAGTGTTCCCTGTGATGTTTTGAGAACAGTGTGGTTTTCTCAGGCCCTGGGGAGCTCCTGCCTCTCTCCAGCCACGCTAGCTCTTAATGAGACGTCCGCATGCACAGGACACGCTCTGCTCCTTCTAATCGAATGACTTGCATGGAGGGCCACACCTGCCCTCCCCCTTCCCTCCTCCTCCATTCCTTCCCCCCCTCGCTCTGCCCCTTTTCCCTTTTCCTCCTGTCTTCTCCTGGCTGTTGGTTTGCATCTGACTATCCTTGTTTCTTTTCTTGCAGATGGAACAGCATGAGCGTCTGCGCCTGTCTGCACAGCCTGGACTGTCCACTTTCCTTCCTCCCTCTCTTCTCTTCCTCTCCTTCTTTACCCTGAGCTGACTCTGCTCGGCACATAATTCAAATTACTCTTTGCTCTAGTCTGCCTAAAGTGCCATCAAGAAAATGAATTTCTAACGAAATACTTTGTCTGGTGGAAGTGAGTAGCAGAATTGTATAATAGTGGTTCTAGTCACAGAGAGGTCACTCATCAGTTTGTGTAGTACTCAAGTAGGCCCAAGAAAATGCATTAAAATGATTAGAACTTTTTTTTTTTTGAACGGCTCTAAAATATCATATGTATATATATCAATTGACAGAAAATAAAATAAAATATAATTTTTTAAGTCATTTATCAAACAGAAATACAAACATTTGTAGGTTTCAGTACCTCATATACACATACAGTACAGTATATAGATGACAGTCAATCATAGCCTCTTCCTAAATGAAGATCTAGAAGTATATGTTGTGCTCAAATCTCTAGTTCAATCTTTTTGATTGATTTGCTTCAGGTTGCCTATCGAGTTAAACTGTGTTAGTATTTGATAAGAGTCTGGTTATCATGATTTCTTTGTATTTGTCAACTTGTTTTGTCATACAGTTTCATTGTATTATGCATGCTCACTGGATTGCTGACCTATTTATGTATTAAGAAATCTGGTTTCCCTCGGATGTAGTGTTGTGTTGTTTCTGCATATTTCGTTTTCTGTTTATGCTGCACATTGTAGTGAGAATTAACCCCTTTTCCTGAAGTGGTTGTTATTGTTTTCTGATGTTTTTGTTAATGTTTTAATTATATTTTGTTCTTGTTTAGTTTTTTTTAATATTATTTATACACAATTAGGTTTACTTTTTTTTTTTTTTTTTTTTAGATAAGGGGACTTATAAGTGTTTTTTTTTTCTCTCTCACACACTGTCCCTTTTCTTGTGGGTGGTTGATTGCTTGCTCCTTTGGATTATTTATTTATTCTGGGAGCTGGTTTTGGATACTTTGACTCATCACTTACTCTCCTATATACGCCTGTTTGAATACAGATGTGCAAAGATCTCTTTTCCTGTATGACAGCCCACATTATTATACCCACAGTGAACAGAAGTTCTCCTGCAGCGGCACATCTAGCATATTTTTTGCACATTTTAGTGGATTTTAGTGTTGAATTGCCTAAGGTAAATTAGACCTCGGCCAAACAACCCTTTCAAGATGCCAGTTTTCTTTACAGTGCATTGGTCTTAACACACTGGCATGAAGTAAAACACATTGTTTACTCCTCCAGTCTTTACTGATGAGGCAGGTAAACATTGAAGGGGGGGTTCATCCAAAGTGTCTCCAACAAAATGAGGGAGAGTTTGTTTTATAATTTTAAAGTTTGGATTGTACTCCACACTCTCCTTACTTATCTCCTGATGAACTGGAGGCTCTGATCTACACATCAAATCTCATCCAACAACACAAATCTTGTCAGACAGAGGCCCCTCAGGCAATAATCTTAGTTTATTGCTAATCTATGTGGGGGGCTAACTATGTTGGAATCAAGTTTCTCCCTTTATACTAAGTTTTCAGAGTGCAACTGGCTGCCAGCCTGTCCTTTGACCTCCTCTCTGCTGTAGCTGAAGGCGCTGTGCCATGCTTGAGCTCTAAATTTCAACCCTGCTTTGTTGAGCTGGCCTGAGGAGTGATTAATGTCCTTGATCTGAAAGCGCTGCAGGCAGTTTTGTTTGGAGGTTGTTCTCTCTAAAGTTTGCATAAAAAATAAAGTGATGTATTTTAACTGACTGTTGTTCTAGTCTGGCTTCCTCTTGTCGTCAACAGCTCCCTACAGCAAATGCCTCATGTCTGTGGGAGCAAATCATTGCAATAATCATTTAAATCATATCACAACTGAGTACCAAATTTTGAAACTGAATCATTACTGAATACTTAATGTTGAAATTTAAATAACGCTGAATTTATTACACAGGGATGACTTTGAAAACTAGCTTTCTGAATTTACGTGGTCTGAATGTCTGTCAAAAACGTCATTTCCAGTTTACTTAATATGTATCTTAGGGTTCTAAAATTCAAATAGAAACGAATGCGCTTAACATCCAAAAGCTACATTCAAGTTGCTCTATTTCGGTTATATCAATTCAGATATCAAATTTCAAGTCAAAAACTTAATATCTTACAATATGGGATACCAAGGAAAAGCAATCGATTCAGAGTGGAATCGATTTGAACTCTGGTTTATCGGGTTATATCAATCACAACGTGAAAATCAGACCACACAATTAAGAAAGATGCTTTTCAGAGTCATACAATTCAGTGTAATAAATACAGCGTTTCAACATTAAGCATTCAGTAGTGATTGCAGTTTGGTATTCAGTCGCTGATATAATTCAAATTATTACGGCAATGATTTGCATACTTGTCTCTCAATGTCTCAGTATGATTCTCTGTTGCTGCAGGCGAACTAACTGTCATTGGGGTATTTTTTTTCTCCTACTGTAGTAAAAACTCTGCATGAATGCTATAATACAAGCTATCAAAACACAGATTTATTTCTTCCATTTACAAGCTTGTGTGCCTGACCTCAGATGATTGACCAAAACCAATTTAATTGTGAGGAGATTTTGATTTCAGTTCATTGCAGTTTATTTCTTATAGTTAATTTCATAGCTGAGGAGAAAACAGCGGTCAGTATGACATTCCAGTAGCCTAATCATGATTACATGCTCATGTGCTCAGAATCTAACTTGACCTCAAAAAGGACCCCAAACGGGACTTTGTGAACTCAAAACCTGAAATGACTTCGTGTTAAACATGCTTGGTTTGACGGTAGAATAGACTGTAGCAGAGCTGAGTGCAGGTTTAAAACAATCAATCCCGCCATGTGTGAAGGTTAGCAGTGGCCGACGAAGACACGTTTTGACAGATTCCCCAGAAGACAGAGTTTCTGTGTGGAAAGGGGCGTTCACCGGCAAGTGTCAAACTAACAGCTATGTCAAGCTTACACAGAAACCAAGAGAGACAGGAAGCTTACAAATACTGCCTTAAAATAAAAGCAAAATTACCCGCTTGGGCAACATACATAAATAAAAAGTTAAATTGTGCAATGTGTTTTGCGCAAACTGGTCATACATTTATATGATTCAAAGGCGCTCTGAATGATCATTTCCCAGTATGTAGGCTAGTCATATAACGTTCATAATAGCAGTGGCGATGAGAAATGTCTCGCGTAGCTGAAAGGACGAGGCGGAAGCACTGCACCTATTCAATTCAGCTTGACGCCGCTCAACTAACTGTCCGCCCTGCCCTGCCTGACTTCGCAGTTGAGTGAGCCAGAGCACC
The DNA here is from genome assembly GCA_029490765.1 of Euthynnus affinis. Classification (NCBI taxonomy): domain Eukaryota; kingdom Metazoa; phylum Chordata; class Actinopteri; order Scombriformes; family Scombridae; genus Euthynnus; species Euthynnus affinis. The sequence continues at coordinate 17,299,347 of CM055854.1, forward strand.
ACGGTTGTATTATATAACTTTAATGTACTCACGGATTTAATGGCGCAACAGCAGAATTTTGCGCTTTAGACGTGTCTGTCCATTGCGGATTTACACCGAAATCGCGAGCAAGTGACGGATCAATCACTTTCCCCCCTACCGGCGACGAGCGTTAAAAGTTATCGACAGATCGGCGCACACGGTGGATCTCGCCAGCTCCAGCTAGGTCAGCGACGTTGTTGACTTAAGTTGCAAAATAGTTGATATTGCGGAGGATGTTTTCGTGCCATACGGAGAGAGAAGCAGCAACAAACCCCGTTGACATCTCACCACGCAACGTAACCGCGCTGAAGGCTTTTTATTTGAGAGCTTGACTGTGTGGACGTTGCGTTATTTCATTTTTTCCAAGTCGGTGTGACGGGCGATGACCTAAGCGGTGCAGCACTTCTTATTTACAGGTAAGGACTACTCTGTGATGGAGCCACTTGTCTTCTCATCATGTCGCTGTGATATTATGAGAGGGAAAAAAACGAAGAAAAAAAAAAAAAAAACATCAACTGGTTGTTCCCAAGAGGTAGGCCGATAATGAACGTCACCCTTTTTGGTGCGTTGTAGGCGCAGTGACAGTCCCGCACCCTGTCACCACCAGCGCCCGCAGGAACCGTCAAATTTTTGTGCAACAAAGAGAAAATGTTGCACAAACTTCGACGGAACGGCTGTGCTTATCAGGCTCTCCGGCTGTAGGCGTGTGATCAGTGCAATTTCCCAGCACAGCCAACAGGTTGCACTAATGCTGTAATGTTGTGTTGTGCTGAAAAGTAGGCTACAGTACAGCAAGTCAGGAAACCCCGAACTTTTTCAATTTAGGCATGTCAAGGACCTTCATTACCGCCTCTGAAATTCATTACATTAACAACCTCAGTGTGAGAAGACTGCTGTATTGATTGCATTAAAGAGTCGTCTATGGAGGGAAAGTCAAACCTAATTTTTTTTTTTAATTTTCCAACCAGGGATTGAGATTAAGGTGAAACCATGCTTCATTTCTGAAGAGTAAACAGGACTCCACAAATCATTGGATCTCACTTTGAGCAGCACAGTGCAGCAGTGGAGGCGCAGAGGAAGTGCTGTAAACTTCTGTCCATATGGCACCGTACAATTTATATATGGAGTAATGTATTTTTGGCACAATGTTCCGTCCGCTGCTTCGGTTTAAAGCTAAAAACACAGCGCCGATCGGACCACTTGCCAATGTATCTCATCGCCATGAGCTGCAACGCGTTATTTTAAGGTAATATTATTTTATGTGATATTTCGAATGACAGATGAAGTTCAATATACTCTGAGCGATGCAAGTGTGCGCGAATTTGTGTAATGTATCCAGTTGCACTGACTTTAAAACTGCAAAAGTGTCGCAAGTTACAGCTTGCATTTCTGCCCCTCCAGATATGGCAATATCGCCGTTAATGATCTACAGATAGGAGTGAGCTGCAGGACTCTAACATGCAGAGCGGTTACCATTGCAGAGTTTGCAGCCACATGATTTTTTTTTTTTTTTTTTAATTTTATTTCACTTAAAGTCGTTTTTCAGGGTTTTAAATAGAGTTTTAGCTGAATTGTTAATTTGTATTCTCTTGCAAAATGGAGATAGATACTGAATGCTACAAATGCCTTGAGGCCCATAGTGGGTTAATCTCCTTCGACAGATGTATGTTGTTCTACACATGCTTGTCTGTAATGTGGGACTGTCAGTAGCTCTGCCTGAAACGAAAGTTATGCCCAGGCATGCCTGTCACTTCTTAACTCTCTGAGTTGAGAGGAGGGCATAGTTCAAAGAAAAAACATGAACATCACACTCATGTGTTATGTAATGGCTGAAATCTGCTTTCTTTTTTCTGTACTGATGTAGGTCATCCTGGTTTGTGCCATTTGTGCCTCTGCCATGTTGCTCCAGTCTGGTTGTGAGAGGAGGAGATGGCCTGTTTGATACAGCTGCTGTCATTTCTTGAAAAATAAAAATAAATATTTAAAAGAGCAGCGTAGGCAGAGGGCTGCACAGTAGTAGACTGGAGCCTTGCACTGACAATGTTTTTAAAATGCGCCACAACACATTGTTAATGCAGATGTTGTCTACTACTGTGAAAGATCAGTATTAACTTTCTATTTTTTTTCTGGACTAGACTGCATACCGTATACAGCATCAACTCTGTTTTTATAGCTTAACCTTGGTCTCTTCTCTCCCTCACTCTGTGTGTGTGTTTTTGCCCTCTTTAAATCATCCTCACTGTCCTATCAGGAGAAAAAAATGGATCAAGGTGGACTGAAGCGCAACGGTAATCAAGACGACAGCCTGACATTTGGGGAGACAGGAGTCGGAGTATGCAGAGATACAGGTGACACAGCTGGCTCACTCCTCCAGTCTGCGATGCACCTGCCCAGCTCTGGATCTCTGCCCACACTGGCCCCAAATGGACAGGGTGGAACCAAAGACCAGGGCCAGCTTGGAGGCCTCTTTGAGTCCCCTCACCATCATGTCCTGTGCAAAGGGTCAGACTTGAAGGAGGGTAAACTTGTCAGAATGCAGAAATCACAACAACAACAGCAGGATATTGGTGTTTTCAGTATGGAGGAGAACTTGCCATTGTTGAGCCAGAATATTTCCGATTTAGATAGGACGTCCACCTCTGTCATTAATACCTCTGACACCTCCATCCTGGGCAACCTCCCTCTGCCTGACCTTTTTTCCCAGCACATCAAGCAGGAGGGGAATTTTCCTCTGGATAAGGACTTAGGAGCTTACAGCGGACACACAGGTGCTGGTCCGTGTGATTTGGATAGCAGTCGCCTAATGGAGGACAGCGAGATTTGGCAAGACCTGGACCTTCCTAGTTCGTTGCCAGAAATCAGTGATTTTGAATTGGATTCAGAAGTGGCACACTTGGATAACATCCTGCATGACAGCAGCGCTGGTCCTGTCAGCGGCTTGCTAAAGGAGACAAAGCCTCTCATTGGTAACGAAGGAAACTGTACCAATGTGAACGGCACAGACAAGCAGCAACACCCCGTACACCATCATCATCACCAGCAGCATCAGCAACATCACCTCTTACAGCACCAGCAACAGCAGCTTCACCATCAACATCAGCAGCCCTCAACACTTCTCTCCAGCGTTATGATCAAGGAGGAGAAGGATCCTGACAATTCTTTTATTCACATCCGCACTCCTGGTGTGGTCAAACAGGAGAAGCAAGAAAACGCTGTTTTCTGCCAGTCACAGTGTTTCCAAGGTGGCATGAGCTCTCTCCACGGAGGGGGGCCTATGCCCTCACCTATGGCCATTGGCGGAGGGGCTGGCTACCACTACAGAGCCAACCCGCCCTCCACAGTGGGCCTACAAGACCAGAAACCTTTTGGCATGTACTCAAACCTGCCTCCGGTGGGGGAGAGCTGGGTCAGGGGGAGCAGGTATGGAGAGGCTTCTGGGATACAGAGGGGCGAAGATGGGCTCCCCTCCGCTGCAGCCCTAGCAAGTTTTTCTGTCAACTTCTCCAGGTAGGTCTCATGGAATTATTTTATTCCTGCTCTGTTTATTTTTTTTGTCTCTGTGGCGGATTTGGTATTTGCTTTCATTCATGGTATGCTTGATTTTTGTGTGCTAGGAAGCCATTTGCTCTGCTTTTAAAATGTTAAAAATACGTAAAAACTTCAGTGCAAAGGAAAGAGGAGTTGAAGATGATTGGTTGTGTACTTAGCAGTGATGTGTTTTTGAGAGTACAAATCTAGACTCATCTTTGCTGCCTTGTCTAAAATGAGGGTGTCATATCTTTCTGTCAGATATTCAGATCAGCAGCCATTAACAGTGTGGCGTTAGACTTATGGAAACCAATAGGGGACTTTATTAAAATGATAATGTAAACTTGAAAATGAAAAAAAAAATCCACAATAGCTTTATAATTTTCCACATATGTATGTATTATTTGATTAAAAATGAAAATGGAAAAGCTGTTTCACATTTAATTTTCAAAGTCATACCCCACTGTACAGTGGACAACATTCGAATGTTAACTCAAATTTGAAAATTAAAATGCAATGTAAACAATGTAATCTGATTTTCAACTTATGTGAGCAATATTTAAGTCACAATTTAAATTAGTAAATAATTTTACAACAATTTGAAAAGGAAAGTGACATTTAACATTTCATTGCATTTCACCAACACTTTCAGTTTCCAGTTCACAGTATCATTTTTAATCAAGTCCCCTATTGGAAACCTCTATATAGCAACTTGTTTGTTGATCAGTGCAATCAGTGTACATTTTAACAGTCAAACTCTATGAACAGGCCAGCGTAACTTTGGTCTTTCACAAAATTTAGGCAAGGAATGATGATTTTAAAAAACCTTGCAATTTGTGACAGAGTCACAAATTGATTTGAACATAAAGACGGTCTGGAGAAACTACAGAATTTTATTTTCTCCTCAATTTTTTCTTTCTTTTTTTCCTTTTTGCTTTTAACTTCTGCACTGTGGCTCCAGAACACACAAAATAACATCTGTTCTGGACATTGTCGATGCTACTGAAATTAAATCAAATTCAGAGTGATGTATCAGGGCACTTAATTTCCCCACAGGACATCTTGAGTGTGCATTTGGGAGATGAAGCTTTTAAGCCTGAGTCTTCCAGTGTGATTCTAGCACAACAGAAACATCACTTTAATAAGCCAAAAAAGGGGTACTCAGCTGTTATGTGTTTGTGTGGGACATTTTTCTTTTTTTTTGAGGGAAGCGCTAGCACCCTGGGGTGGAGGGCATCTGGCTCTTATCACCTCGACTAGGGAAACTCAGCAGGACACACATTCCTCCAATTCATCCACATCACATCATTTTAGGAATGCCAGGAGAAATGAAAACTAGCAATAAATTCGCAGGATTATTGTCAGAGGAGGCAGATATGAGAAAAGGTGATGAGTCAGTTGAATAGTTGCCAGGTTACAAGGTGGGAAAAGAGATAGTGTTGATAAAAGAAGTGAGGATCTTTAGTTGTGCTCAATTGAGATGTTAAATACTAATCTAAGGAGATAGTTAAGCAGTTAATAAGTTAAATATGTAACTTAACAGCTTTGGTTATTCCATAACCTTAGGCAGTTTTTTTTACTGATTTTGGTTTCTCTGAATGGAAAACTAGTATTATTTTGGCAAAATTGTGAAATTGTTCTCGTACATAGTAACTCATGATTTGTCAACGCCCTGCCTTCTGCTGTTTTTCCAAAATTGTACTGCAAAAAAAAAGTGCTTGTCATAAAGATCACAGAGTTACGTAAATGTGTCATCCCACAGGAAGTGATTCATTTAGAAAATATGATATGTGCATTTCAGAGGATGCAATATGATCATATTTAATGCGAGAGAAATGAGTCCTGTGAGAAAGTGGTGTACGTGCTGCGCAGTGAGAATGAAAAGCGTCTGGTGGGCACGCCTCACTTTAAGCTTGGAAGTACTAGCTGACAGCTCAATTGGCTGAGAGTGGAACGCTGAAAGAGAGAGAAATTTATTTACTCTTTTATGAGAGTCTTAGTGAATATAGCTTGAATGGGTAGATCACATGATGGCATTATGTGAGTCACTACTGTCCTGAAAGAGGCATTGAGGTCTGCTTTGTAAACAAGTCCAAGATGAACATGGTATGGGTGTCAGCTACTGTTATCTCACTGCTGTCAGACTGATATGCTCCCAGGTTGTTTTGCTGTTAACCATTTTAAACTGTGGACAAGTCTCTTTGACATGGTTCATACAGTATGTGCAAACCTTGATCTTCTCTAGTCATTGTCATTTCAAGTCTTACACATAATATGTACATATACATATAGCCTGATAAACTGTAATAGATGTTATTGCTACGACAAACACGGATGACAAAGCTTATTAAAAATTAAAAATAGCAGATTAATATGCTGCTATTTCAAACAAGTGTTCTTTTATTTTACTTTTCTGGTTAAGCCAACACAGTCAACAAGTGCCAATAACCTTTACCACAGTGCTTTTGTACCCGAGCTACTTCCTGGTATCTTGATGCCCATTGCATCAGCATGGTGTGTGTTTTCATACTATGCTGATCACATGCCGGGCACTCTGCAAGGCCTGAACACTGCTGTGTAAAAAGCCTTACTAAAAAACACTAGACGTTAAGGTCAATCAATTTGTAATGTAATGTTATGATGGCTGCAGCTAATGATCGTTTTTGTTAAATCTGCAGATTATTTTCTCGATTAATCAACAAATCATTTGGTCTATAAAATGTCAGAAAATAGTGAAAAATGTCCTTTACAAATGTACTCAGTTTACTCTCATATAAAATGAAGAGAAGCACACAATCCTCACGGTTGGAACGAGAGAATGTTTGGCAATAGTATTTTAACAACTAAGCTCTACTTGTTAATAATTTTGTCTGTATCATTCAGTTGTAGACTTACAGATTTACTAATTGTAGACCTTGGACACTGGGCATTATTGTAGTACAGATAAATACTTGTACAGAAGCCATACACAATATAATACAATATAACATGACACAAAAAAATGACAAAAATGTACACAGTATCATAACGACGTGACGTTTATACATTATAAACTGGAAAAGGTAGTATTTCTTTGCAGTGTTGTACTAGAATGCATTATAATATATATATTGAGTATATCTGTATACTAAGTACGGATGGAAACAGAAAAATGACTGGTCACCTATTGATCACATGAGTTCACATAGCAACCTTCTCCGTGTACTGTACTGTATATCATCGAGCCCACCTAGCTCTTCTATCGCAATTTTCAGCACACTTAGAAAACAATTTGGCCCAATCATGTTGCTTGGCTCAAACCTCTTGTTATGTAACTGATAATCACATAGACAAATGTTGTTGCTTCATGCCTGGGGTTAAATGAGGCCCTTCAAACATTATTTAAAATTCCTTGAACAGCATGATACTCGTTTCATTAAGTAGATATTCAGTTTTTTACTTATACTTTACTCTACATGCAGGAGGTAACATTTATAACTACACACTACATTGCTTTCTGTATACTACACCTGTTAATTTATTCATCTTTTTGTTGCTGAATTTAAAATCTGAGTCATGCTGACAGTAGAAAGGGTTGAAAAACTCTCGTGCTATGCTGGGTGCATCACACCTCTTCCTAACATACAGCGAGCGGGCGAACTCTAGCAGATGGATTGCAAAAAATTGTATATATATATTATGAGCAATGTTGCAATGCAAAGAGGCAATGAGTTTTTTTGGGGGGCTCCACTTCTCTTCTCCCTCTTTCTATATAGCCAGAGGCTCCCCATTTTCCTTCTAAACCTCATCCTTTTTGACGATATCCTTATAAAACGGATCCTGTGGATCACACAAGATGTGCCGCTTCTCAACTTCGTCAATTAGTCTCTCTTCATCCATGTTGACTGCTGACTGGAGAGGAACGGAAATGTCAAGGAAGTCCGCGTCGATTTTGACCAGTGAATATGGTTAGAGGTGGAGTAAGTGGGTGAAACAAGCAACATGTCACTTAGTCTTTTTGCTGACACACGGAGCAGATTAGGACATCTTCATTGGGAAAAACTGAAACAATCTGATGTTCGCTCGCTCGCATCACATCTAGTTAGGAAGAGGTGTCAGTGTGTGCCAGAGCAGAGCCGCAGATGGCAAGACAGCGTGTATGTATGTGTGTGTGTGTGTGTGTGTGTGTGTGTGTGTGTGTGTGTGTGTGAGTACACATAGAGAGGCTGAGAGGCCACGTGTACAGATCTGCTCTGGTGTGCTGCTGGTGTTGCCTCTCTCCTTAGACTGTCACTCAGTCTCTTTTTTTCTTTTCACCTAGTCACCCGTGATGGGCCCCTCAGAGTCATGTAAAAGCTGAACACACAGAGTTATGTGAATGATTTTTGCTGACACTTCATGAAGTAGTTGTAAGATAATGTTCTGCTATACCGGGATTTGCTGATGCTTCATGGTAATGATGTTGTGTTTAAATGGACCTCATGCTCCTTCAAAAACATTTCAGAACATGTCAACTTTGTAGTTATTTACACTGCCTTTTACTATCTGGAATTTACTCCAAATGTTTGTGGTCATTCAAGTGCAATGGGCACTTTTTCATTTAGAGCCTAACCTAACACTGGTAGGAGTTAAGAGATAGTTCTGTAGTGCTCAGCATGCATGCAAGATATTTATTCCAAAGTGGAATATTTACTATTTAGAAACAAACATGAAGAGGAACAACTTGACTATTATTTTTAGCTGCAACCAACAGTTTTTAGAGGCTGAGCACAGTGCAAGCTGCATCTGGCCTTCCTCCTGGATGGAAGCCACAGAATACAATGCAGATCTCACCCCAAAGTAGACAGTCTATTCACACTTTTGGAGACTGCTCCAAGGGGCCAGCACAAGGGAGAAGTTATGCAGCAGAAATGTAAACCGTGCTGGTGGGGAGTGTTCCATAAATGAGGATTAGTGAGTTAATGATTATGGTGATGTATAGGATGATGATGATTATTATAATTGCATCTTAGCTACACTTGGCTTGATGCATTACAGTTGCATTTTTGTCGCTTGTGAAAACTGTAGATAATGGAGCTATCATCTTCTTACTGAGAATCAAGACTGTGTTAGAGGGTTTTGTTTCAAGTTGTGGAGACAAATTTATAGGAGTCAAAACACCCTGAAGCAAAATCAGGTAGCTGAATTGAATCAAATCATAATCTGTCACTTATGTGAGCATTTGTTAACACATTAATGCCTTGTAAAAAGTGAGCCGACACACTGGAGCTGGGTGATTCAATATGTTAACTGTTAATTGACGTTCAGTAGAATCAAATTGTGATTATCATATCATAGTATAATTTTACAAAATGCTATTCTCTAAATGAATGTCTGCTTTAGCCATGTTCTTGCATATCTTGTATCAAACTACATGGAATTGTACGTTTTACAGTAAGTGTCCTCGATAGTCATTTCACAACAGGTAGATAACACAAACTGAAGCCAAACTAGGTCAGACTTATGTTTGTTGATTCAATTTCCTGGATTTGTAATCTCTAAGATTATGCCAACCTCAATCCACATTGTTTGTTTGAGTTTCTGCATAATAGGCTTACAGATAACCTTTGCTGTATGCAAGGCTACATTTCACAGCTCTTTACCTTTCACTGCATCTTATTTTTAATTACCACTTAGTAGTTAACAGCATTAGGCCTAAAGGTCTTACATGTTCATGTAGGACACAAACTTATGTGTTACATGCTGCTGTTACGTGTACAGAAATGTTGTGTGGTGCCCTGTATTATTCTGTATAATGGACTTCTTAGATGGCCCCTAAATGTGATTTTCAAACACTCTAACTTTGGCATCATTGTTGAAGATCAAGCTTTTTTAATGCATGTAGCCAAACACAAAGTAGATATGCCAGTTCTGATCATCAGCCAAGATGTTTTCACCAACAAGATGCTACCCCACCCCCACATATAGAGCCCTACTGTACCGAGTCTTTGAAGTAGGTTTCAGTCGGGGTCACTGTAGTGCAAAGTGCGAAAGGAGGCCTAGGCCTCTTAGCAGCCAAGCTGTTTCTTTTTTAAGGCTGTTTTGGTGGCTGCTGCCTTGTTTATGCTGGTGTTGAGTGTCGTGTGCATATCCAAGGCCTAATGTAACAGGACACATGATGGATTTAACCTCTTTTTGTTCAGGGAAGAAGAAAGAAATAGATAGGAAAACAAAGTAAAAGATACTTTTATCTGTTCGTTTTTTATTCATGTGCAAAAAAAAAATAATTCAGAAATAGATACGAATTTTTTGTATTGTTTCTAGAGCAGCAACATCAGTGTTTACAGTAGCAAAGTCACTATATAAACTCAATAAAATATCTCCCAGAAAATGTAAAATCTAAATAAAAACATATGGGCGGTGGATGAGATCGGCTTTTTAATCCAAAAGGTTTTTATTGCACTTTAAAAAATGATCGTAGTTGTTGTCAATTGAATAAAATACATGCCATGATTTATTTCTTTTCGCCATGGCCTCTCTGCTTTGCTGTCCGCTGTGTGTGAGTGTGTGTGTGTGTGTGTGTGTGTTTTGGAGGAGCTCAGCCTTGCCCCTGTGTGAACCACCAACACACAGAACAGAGGGGAGGAAGCCAAGAGACACAATGCTGCATGTGCGACCTCAAATTGCACCAAAACCCTATTTGTCTTTAAATACTGATAAAAGAATGCACTATAAAAATCCCACCAGTTCTTCAAAATGTAGAACAGGCTCTAATTCAAATCTGGGTTTCAGGGGGGCATCCCCAAAATGTTTTCAGAAAGGTTTTGAATCAACTCCGTTGAATTCTGAAGCTGCGGTTTGTGGTGTTACAGAACAATTGTTTTGTTGCTCGATAGGAATTTATTGTACAGTAACTGTGTAGGTGCTCAACTGTGCTGTCACTTCAGAGTTCAAATCTTTTTTTCATGTTGTGTTTCTGTGTTTTTTTTTTTTAATCCAACTTTATCAGTCTTTGTAAATCATGCTTAGGCCTACAAAGAATATTTTTGTCATATCAGTCATAATGTAAGGACTAATATCATATTAGTTTGTGAAATTTCTATTTTAAACTTATAGAGGGGAGTTTGACAGTGGATGGAGTTCGGTTGTCATAAAGGGACCTAATTATGGAACTTTGGTCAAGTAATAACAGATGGTTGTACTACACGTGTTATCATCCATGCTGATTTGAAAAGCCACATTCAAAACTGCTGTAACGTAAACTGATTTTGTGCAATATTGTTCCTCTTTTAGACCAAAGTGAGAAAACCATCTGTAAAGCTTCCTGTTATGCCAGCATTATTTTTATGAATGGCATATTGCTCAGTGGTCTCTGAATATCTAATATGTTTTCTTTTTGCCTCTGTAAAGCAGTTAGAGCTCATTTGCTTATTTATTATTTAAATTCTTCATGGTTTCCATAGACTCATTTGCTGTATGTGATTGATAAATATTACACCCACACACTGTGTATTATGAAACACAAACACACACACACACACTCATAAATGCCTCATTGCATATCATGTGATGGCTGCATATGGTCTATGAAGCTATAGTTAGCATTTCTTGGTGTAAGCTACCAATTCTGAGAAGAGAGTACAAGATCCTTATTGGATAACCTCAGTAGGATTCTTTCTAAGCCCATCCATGTCTAATGAATTATGCGATGGTGATCGGCACTTGGCTTTAAAGTTCCTCTGAGTACATATCTGCGGGTATGTCATAAATACCCCTGCTCTCAATGGCTTACTCAGCTTGCAACAATTGGACAAGAAAGTGACAGCATAAAGCAGATAATTGGGCTTGTTTGTGATGGCAGCAGTCTATTTCTTTTCTCACTAATGCCTCCTCAGTGACATTCACAAGAAAAATTCTGTGAGTAAACTGTGCATGGATACGTCAGGAGAGAGCATAAATATAGCATAAATATAGCTCCAACTGAACTGACTCACTCTACTCTTAAAACAGAGGATTGAGGTTGTTATATTTGGCAACAGCTCCATCAGGAAACAGGAAGTGTGGAGTCTAGTGGCTATAGTGGCTCAGGCCGCTGTGCCTTTGGCCAGTTTTGCCAAAGTGCCATTATCGACCAAAAAGGAAATTATTATTAGTATTGTTATTATACACATTGGTTTTATTATTATGTGGGTAATTTGCTCTGAAGATATGGCTGATTTGCATGTTAATCTGAAATTACAACAGTATGGTATGACTGGTTCTCATTAATCACTTAATTAGCAGAGATTGCACCACCACATGGCAGCTATATTTTTCTTTTGTGTTAGTTTTCCTTCAGTGGTAAAGTTTATTGTTGAAGCAGTGTGACACTGCACCAAATGGTGCCCAGACAGGAGTGCTTTGCAGAAAGAAACAAAAAGACTCAAAATCAATTGTAAGTTTGCCGAAACTGATTGGTGATGGTGATAAGAACCAACACCGCCTGCACAAAATGTTCCCTACAGTTTGAACATACATTTAGATGGGCCACAACAAAGCTCCAGAACCATACAGAGGGATAAAATTATTATCCCGAAACAAAAAATCCCTTATTGGTTCTTTGATGACATGACTGTCCAACAAGTTGATCCAAAATCCAAGATCCAAAAAAAGTATAAACACTCTCTGATTAAACATATGGCTTGGCTATGTGATATAGCACCTGTTTTCCCCCGAAGATTAATGTTATCTCTCATAAAAGTGTAATTAATTTCTTTTCACGTCATCTGGTTATATCAAATAGGCAATAAACAAACATTGAATTATTAGAAAAATGCAGTGTAATCCTAATATATAATTAAAAGTCCCACTATGTCAGAGTCTCCTATACTTTTATTGTGAAAAAAATAGAGTGTAATCAAATCCAGAATACCGTATGTTGTGTAAATCAAAATATCGTATTTATTATCATCACACCACCTTGCTGTGTTTGAGCAGACTCAAGCACACAAATGATCATGAATTTTGCTTTTATGACGGGACAAATGGAAGATTCCTGCAGGAACACAAACTTTACAACAGGATTTTGTAAGTGCCTCGTTTCCTGTAAATTCTCTGATGTGTCATAGCTTGTTTTCTGATCGATGAATCAAGTTGGTGGAATTTCCTGCCTTCGCCGCTTCCCAGTGATAGTCTGCCACTGTAAAAACCCTTAGAGCTGTTGGGTGCTGTGCCATTCCATATTTTTCTGAAATCTTAACTGTCAACCTTTTTCTCTGCGTTTGCTAAGCTGTGAGATAGTTTGTTGCCCTGTTTCTGTCATGAAGCCTGTCTGCCTGAATGTGGGTCGTCGTCTGTTCTTGGCCCTGTCTGTCTCATCTTACACAGATGCGATCATCTTTAATCCCTCCTTCCCGACTCAGCATAGAGGGGAATGCCCTTAATCTGAAGAAGGAAGATGCATGTCTTTCTGTCCTTAAGTCTCTTTCCCTCTTTTTTCTCCTGAGCAAAAGTATAACTAATTTTGAGAGTAGTCTAACTTTAATACAAATCTGTACAAAAAGGGCTTTAAAGCAGAATATTTGTGAATTAAATCTGTAATATGTGATCCCCTTCTTTTCTAGAAACTAGAGTTAGGAGTTTTGCCTTAACCTGATCAGTGTCAGCAGGGTGGCAGAGTAGCCAGGGAGACTGTCTGCAGGAGGCCGCAGGTTCAGACCCCTCTGGTAGCAAGCATCCAATCTGTTGAAGTGTGAGCAACTTGATGAATTCCTCTAGCACCAGAGCTGCCATTTGTTTGATTTGTTGAGGGCCATTTCATTAAGGCTAATGTACAACATCACTGGAGATCCTTTATTTGAGATTTGTGTTTAAAAATTGCAGATTAGCCTTCCCAATAAAATGCAACAAATACCTCCTCATAGATCTCCAAAAACTTGAGCATGTGCAGATATGCACCCACGTAACAAACACACACATACACAGAAAAATACTCCATATGCATTTGCTGCCCTGTTGGATATGTCATAGGTTGTCACCAGACAACACAGAGGACCTTTTGCCGCAGGCCAGTCAATGATTTACCTGCCCCAAGGTTACTGTACATGTGGAAGCAAACATTTAACCCCCCACCCCACCGAAGCTGTTGTTCAGACTTATACCTTGTGTAATCTTACAATCCATGCCAGGTGGTTTGAGGAAAAACTTGATAATGGCCTCATTTTCCCTTGGTCAGAACACCATTAATGAGATTCAGTACAGGTCTAGCCTTTATAGTCCTAGGTGACCCACTTCTTCTTGTATGTTTGCTGAGCTACTGCTGTGAAATCAAGCTGCATCCAGATATTGTGGGGCAAATCAAGTTTAATACACTGCTATGATACGCTGTTAGCAGGGTCTGCTCAGCATTTCAACTGACTGGATCGGATATCAGAATTTTCAGTGTGGATGTCATTCATTATGTTACATAATGACTGTGCCAGACCTTTTATTTTCTGTAATCTACCAGTTTTTAAAGGAACATTCAAGAAGTGTTTTAAGGCTATCTCCTCTTAGCTGAACAGCAAGGGAAATGTAAAATTCTCTTAACCAGTGGTTTTGTTCAACTATACTGGAAAATCTAATCTTCTCTATCAGTACAGCTTGAATTTGTGATCAGCAAGGACTTGTTGTAAACCCAGTGAGCAGTTCAAAATATAACACTGGTTGTGATGGACATGAACATTTTGGTTTTCCTTCACTTTCAGTTTGGCTGCAGAGTAAACACTGGGAAGCACTTGAGATGTTGCGGTTTGCTGTGAAAGCACTTGCACAGAAATAACACATAGAATGGAAAAACCATGCCACAAAATCTAAAGGTCACAAAATGAAAAAGGTATATAACTTAAGTAAAATTAGGCTCATTCCATTTCATTTTATTTCATTGCGACTCTTAAAAGACGACGAAGTACAGAATGTTCCCTTGTAAAAGAGAGAATTTAAAATGTATATTCTCCTAGATGGTGCAACAGACCATGGATGCAGCAGCAGTGTTGGTTTGTGATGCACTACTGTATTTGTCTGGATGACTGGTGTGACTGTGGTCCAGCATGCATTGGAATTAACATTGGCAGGCGTCGACTGTGTTTCCTGACTAAGCAGCAAGCAGTTGGTTGACAGGGTGGGTGACTGTGTTTAACACTGATGGTTGTCTGTGCAGGACGCATGCGGTTAGCTCTAGGGGTATTTGTCTCTCTTCACCCTTTTCTCTCTCTCTGTCTGTTTTAATTTTCCCCTCATTCTCTTCCTCTTACCTCCAAAGTTTGGATCAGTTCAGTTTCAGCTGAGTCACATAAAAAATGGAAACTCACAATAATTGTAGAACTTGTATTCTAGCCACTCTCTTATATTGATGTAATAACCACAGAAAGATTCCCTTTTCCTTGAAGAATTTTTTGGCCCTTTTTGCTACTTAGATTTGTTCATTTGTCCGGGAATAATGACCCACCTCTCAACCATCATGCTGTCATTCTTTAAAATAGAAGCCCCTCTGTGTCTGGAGCTTGTCTATTTTCAGCACAGCTAGTGCTAAGGCCAAACTACTATTTTTAAAGGCGCTTTGGCTTGTGATAATGTGTCGCTTTGAGTTACAGTGAGCCAATTTTTGTCTCGCCAAAGCAATGTTGGAAATAGACCCGTGTGGTGGAAGAAGCAATTTGTCAGCCAGGTGATATTTATTGCTTATTTATTGACATAAGTTGGCCGTAACTCAAATTTGTGGGTAGTGGCTTTCAAAGCTTGTGCTTGTTTGTTTTTGGTATAGTTTGTCCATGATACTGCACACAGTGCATTTGAGGTCAGAGTTGTTTTTTTCTCATCAGAAAATGGTATTTGCTTGATTCATCAAGAAAAACGCCTTCCACACAGCAGGATTAACAATCATATACATTGTGAAGTTTTGAAAATGGTTTTGTGAGATCTGCCTTATTGTTATTTTGCCCCGGTCCAGCTTCTTTTCACTCACTCCAGACAAAATGTGAAAAGCCCATGTTGTGTCTGACACAGATCTGTTTTGTCTTTTTTAGAGCATCGTTTTGCCTGGAACAACAATGAACTTGAAGCTGATTTTAAAATTGCAATGTTTTATATTTTAAAAATGATGAATCATGGATTTGATAACAGTAAATTAATTTATGACAATTGTAATAAGTGATAATCAAGTCAAATGATTTGATTTGACTGTGTAACACTGTACATTTTAGGGTTGTTAGTGTGCTAAAACACAAATTTAAAATAGTTAACATGGTAAACATTATACCTGATTAACACCAGCATATTAGCATTGTCATAGCGAGCATGTTACCATTTAACTCTAGGCACTGCTGTGCTTGTTTATGGTTGCATAACAAAAATATATAAATAAATAAGATATGGCTCTAGTAATTTGTGGTTGGCATTTGTCATTATTTTTGACATTTTACAAGCTGAACATTTAATCTATAAACTGAACAATAATTCTTGTGTAATTAATTAATGATAATTGTTTGTTCCGGCCCTAGTTCGTAGACTGTAGCTCTAAATGTCACATTTGGCATTCTGCTGCAATTTGCAGGCAAAATATTTTAGGATTAGGGCCCCCTGTGCAAATTACATACCTGTAACCTCCTCTGCTCCTTTTTTTTAGTTCTATCCCTGTTTGTAACACGAATGATTAAAAAAAGTGTAGGGCTGTATAAGCAACACCCACCCACACACCTTACCCTCTTCCTTCTTCTCCAGACTCTCTCTTTCTTCTTTGATGTCTCCTTCCTAGACTGTTTTCTCTTTTTGCCTCTTCAGGTATCTCTGCACTTCATAACATTCATTTTCTCTGTCTCTCTGTTCAGCTCAGACGTTGCACTACAAATCCTCCATTGCTCAGAGCAGAGAATAGTTCCTATGTCCTTACTCACATCAGTTTACTTGTCTTCAGCGATGTGGTGGATTGAAAGGCAAACAGTGGTCACCACAAGTCAAAACAGCCCTGAAAACACAAGTTTGATGCACTATGGGAGAGCAGCAGGGACTATTTCATCCAGCAGTTGTACTTTGTTTCTGTCAAACATGCTGAACAGGTTCACTGATTGCAGCAATAAATCCCCTGCTTGACATTTACTGCAACAGTAAAGTTTGGACAATTTACTGTCCCACCCCCTTTGTTTCTGCCCTTAATTTCACATGATAAGGAAAAGAAAGCAGGCCTGTGTGAGGGAAAGTTATACTATAGAAGACTTTTAAGTAGGACATAACTAAAAATGGAATTTTTGGGTCAGGCACCTACAGTGAATTTGGCTCTAATAATAGCCTGATTTCCTTGCCAATATGTTATCATTTAGTTTGAAGCTGATATGAAAATTGTGCATCCCCACAGTTGTGCTCATACTGTACAAACATTTTGTAATGGTGAAGTAGGAGCTGTTAGGTGAGCAGTTTGAATGAAAGTAAATATATCCCAAGTGGCTTTTGAAATGGTCCAAGGTCACTGCAACTGGAAGAATCAGGCATCATCACAGTCATCACTCTTGTTGCTGTCAGTAACCAGTTCTAAACTCCACCTTGAATAGTGGCCTGTTTCTCAGCATGGTGATTCAAAATATTCATTACAGCACAGCAGCAGTGCCTTAACTCTCTCTCTCCTTCTTTTCCTCTTTCTGTCATTTCATATATTTTTCTTATTTGCTCTCTTGTTTTCTCTCTTTTGAGAGGGGTTTCCTGGTTTGGACTGCAGCCCAGCACTGCTCTGTGTTTTCAAACTCTGGCACAGTCTAGGCATCCAGCAGTTAGACTGGCACCAGTTACCTGGATATCCCTTTGCCGGTGACCCCAAAGGACCTCATTCACCTTGAGCTAGTTTAAAATGATGGCTATCATCTCATTGAAACTGAGAGTTACATGTTTTTTCAGATGTTATCACATTTCACTGCGAGTAGGCTGCATTACTTCCACTCAGGATCTTGATAATATGTCTCACTTTTTGATTCTTGTCCAGCAGCTGAATAGTAGCTTGGTGTTCATAAACCAGGCTATTTAGACAGAGCTGGGCATTAAATGTACTGTGTGGTCATATTGCTGTGCAGAAATAGCTTCCACAGTGTTAACGAGGGTAAAGATGTACTTGAACTTGGATGCTCAGAAGGCATTTTGCAGTTGTACCATGCATGCCAATATGTGCTGCAAAAGTGCACTGTGCCTGTTTGATTCTAATTCAAGCAGCACATCCTCTTACAGTGGAACCTAAGCTAACTGTTGCAGCAGCTTCCTGAACTTAAAGGCTTAGGTCTCCTCTCATCTCATGTTAAAGGTATTTTCCTTGTGGGCTTTCATGACAGGGCAACAACTGAGGCAAATATGTGTGGAAATGGGTACACATTAAAATATATAGATATGTGAAATTTATTCACCGTAACATATTTACTGAAAGCTCTTGTCACTGTAGGCTCTTTGATTCAGACTACTGAGACATGGCATCCTATCTTACTGTACTTACTGATTGGTTGGATCTGTTTGCTAAGAATTTGGTCATGGGCAATTTACAGATCCTCCATATCTGGTTTTTCATGTCCTTTGGCTTGGGCTTGGATGCCAGCCAACAGCTTTATGTAACAGCTTGGTTTGCTTACAGTCTTTCACAGCTGTATTCAAGCAGACTGTAGCAGTGCATTTTTGGAGGTCTGGCGTCGGCTTGTCATGCATACTTTGAATGAACCACACAAGGCCACAGTTTAGCTGCCAGGAGTTATGGGTGGGCCCCCTTAGTACAAAAAGCTACATAGATTATTGCAAATAAACGCTTAGTTGGATTATCCCAGTAAACATCCATCGCTTGCATTTCTAATGTATATTGGCTGTAAAGCTTGTGGTGAGTTATGTGCCTTAAGCACAGTAACCGCTGTATGCATGTCAGTGATTGACAGTTGAGAGTTTGTTTAATAGATAAGTTATTTGCAGAAGGCTCTTGTTGTGCAGGTGCTGGCTAAATAGCTAGAGGTTCACCTCAGTCTTAATGTGTGTGTGTGTGTGTCTGTGTGTGTGTGTGTCTGTGTGTTCGGGGGGTGCCAGCCAGGCACTTCGCTGTTCTCTGTTTAGGAGCAGCTGAAATTCACACTGAAATGAGAATAGCTGGTCAACCTTAAAGGTCAGCCCACCTTACATGATCGTCATGTTAGGCTAACCCATTGTCGATAACCTCAGGGCTATCCCCCTTCACTTTTCCAGCAGTTGGGGAAGCAACAGATGATACTTTTGTCTTGAGAAGCTGCAGCATTTATTAACTGACACATTGCACTGTACATTTACTGACAACATACTCCGCTTGCATTAACTGTCACTTTTCTGCCGCTCACTCAACCACACACTTGCTACGCACACACATTACCCACTGCCTGAATCAATAACACACAAGAAAGTATATTTTCCATTGTATAGATCATGTGGATTTGTCTGAGCTATGGATCATGGGACTTGTGTGGGAAGTTTCCACTCTCAAGATTGATGAACATTTTCACAGTGATCATGACAATCAAGTATATGCTGCTAAACAAAAACTATTTATTTGTTGGAAACCACTCTACTAATTCTGTTGCAGTGTAGTCAGGGATTTATTCAATTGCAGCAAGAGGAAGTAGCATCAGGAAACAAGTTATTTTGGATGGTGACTGTGATAGGTTGTTCTACTGCCTCATCTGCTATCAACCCTGTCTGTTCATCCTCTATAAAAATTAGAACAAGATCTTAACAGATGTGACATGGTCGAATGTCTTACTGGTTTCTTTAGTGACAGTTTCAATGCGCTATCATCTCAGGGATTAAATGTACATGGCATCAAATCCGGAAGATTGACTGAATAAATCTTATTGCACTTGTCAGACAGCTTTCCTGCATTGGAGGTAGGAATGTGCCGGTATCAAATTTAGTCACTATGACTATCGTTGGTAAAAATATCCTGGTATAAGATATTATTGCAGTACTTATCAAAGTTTCCTTGAATGCTAGTTTTAGTGCGAAAATATAGTTAAATAAACAAAACAAACTGCTAATGAAGGCAGCATCACTGCTCTGTGTTCAGGGTGGTATGGAATGTAATGGAAATGGTTGGTGGTATTACATTCATGGATTGATACATAATCCTTCACCATCACTGTGGTGTATATAGTAAAAACAGTATATGGGTACATCTCTAGGCAATAATAAAATGTAAGAAAACTACTGAAAAATGGATATATAATCATACATATATGGGACATACAGTGGTCACTTTTTTGCTGCCTGTTTTTTCTGGCTCCAATGGAGAGAAATTCTTCCTTGTTCCTTCTGTGACCGTCATCAGTCTGGGAGAAAAGGAGGAGGAGGAGGAGGAGGAGGAGGAGCCTGACAAGCTCTACTGTAAATGGGCTGTGATCCAGCTGGGCTAAAGTCTCTCTCTGTGTCTGTCTCTGTCTGCTGCTTTCTGCCTGATGCTTTCTCTCACTCTCTCTTCTTTCACATGCTTTCCCCAACTCATCCTTTCCAGCCCAATTTAACTCATTATTGGTCTATTTTCCCCTCCTTGTCATTTCAGTTTGTTTGCAGCTAGTATCACCTTCTCTGAAACTACTGTATCCGTTTTTATTAAACTTTGTTTTTTCTGTTCCCTCTGTGTCTGAAAGTTTGCCAACACCTACTGTGCTTTCATGTTGCTCGAGAGCCTGCTCTAACTTTGTTGTTATAAAGCTGCAGACCTGGGCTGCTCATGCTGAAATTCCTGACAAGCTTTCTGTTCACCACATTTAGGTCACCGATTTCTTGTCAGATCTTGCAAACACAAAGGAATTATGTTGCACATTTTCAGATGGTCAATCCCAAACAGTTTAAAGGGGAAAAAAAAGTTCAAAGAGGAGCCAAAAGAAAGAACCAGAGATCCCGGAGGAGCAGTCATTTGTCAACATTTATATTGAACTAACAGTGAATAATGTGGGAAGCAGTGAGTATTTTGGAAGACTGCTACTGTAGACCTGTGCAAAAATGAATTTGTGTTTTGACAGTTATTGTCTTCTCTAAGGCTGTAACAGATGATGATATTTACTTTTTTCAGGTAAATGATAATGCCTTTGATCTATAAAATGTAAGAAAAGAAAAATATCACAGTTCATCACAAATTCCCTGAGCTCAAGGTGACATCTTCAAATTGCTTGTTTGATCCAAAGATATTACATTTGATACAGTTGACCAGAGTGGGGCCTAAATTCCACAATCATACATCGTACATCGTGTTAACTCTCTACATCCTGCTGTGACTTGCTCAGACCTCCTCCTCAGCCTCCAAACTTTGTTCATCACCTTTCACACATAAAATGCAACTCAAAGACCTTCACAAAACATGAACATTAATCAGATCTCCTCAGCTGTGTTTCACTTTTTACAAGTTTGGATTTGGGCCAGCCCAGTTGCCACACGCTCACCTTTGTCTTTGCACATTATGTGAGTTTAACTCCTGCTGTGTCAGTCAGAGGGCTTATTCTAATGTTTGCTGTACCCTCTCCTCTGCATTTCCCTCTTCGCTGGTAGATCAGCCCTTTATACATTAATTACAGCTGACACTCTCTCTTTTCTCTTTATCTGTGCTCTGTTGCAGCTGTTTCGTCACTCTTTCCTCTCTCTCCCCCTCCCTCTTTCACTGAAATGGTAAATGGTGTTTGTCAGAATACATTAGCCGTCAGTCAGCTCTATTTGGAGCGATTTTAGCCAATAACATGTTATTACTGAGTAAAATTAGTTTGTTTCATCTTCTGAAAATCAAAAACAAGTTGTCAGTGAAAACT
This sequence comes from Euthynnus affinis, assembly GCA_029490765.1. Taxonomy (NCBI): domain Eukaryota; kingdom Metazoa; phylum Chordata; class Actinopteri; order Scombriformes; family Scombridae; genus Euthynnus; species Euthynnus affinis. Next base: position 17,320,646 of record CM055854.1, read on the forward strand.
GTTTACTTGGAACTAAACTGCCCTTCTGAGATTTTATGTGATGGATGTACATTTGAAGATCATTTTTGATATTTCAGCCTTTTCTTTTTGATCAAAATAAAGTCATCGTTAATGAAGATCCGGGTATATCATTAAATGTACTGTTCATATTACAAGCTTAACCCCTCAATATATGTAGTCAACATTTATGTATCCTGTCAAATTATCTTTGAGCAAAACACTGAATCACTGTCTGCTTACCCACGCAAATCCTTCCCTAAAACATCACACAGATAAATCACTGAAATATGGTGTAAAACCTAATCTGAGTGACACGGTCACAAGCTGGTGGCCAGGAGTCAGACATTATCAGGAAAGATTGTCATACTTACAGACTGCTGGATGTCTGCAGGCTGATGCTGATGTAAAACATAACACTGTGTGTGAGACAGCTTCACTGCACTTAGTCATGCTGTACTCTCAGTGCCGTTGCTATGGAGCTGAACTCAGGGGTCAAGTTATTCACTATTATCTTGAAATCTGTTGCATTTTGAGCTGAAATGAGCATTGAAATTGAAGATTGATTTTTTTTTTTTTTCTGAAGAGGGCTTTGGTGCAACTTGTGCAACCGGAATTAGTCATTCATCTCCATTATGAATGTGGACCTGCTAAAGCTCACTGGTAGGCCTTAAATATCCATCAGTGCTTGGGAGGCTTGATCCTATTCGGACTGCTGTTTGACAACATGTACAAAACGTTAAAGGTCAGTATAGTGTTATGAAGTGGAAGGAGCTCCTTGTTCCAGAAATATTGCCCAGTGTTAATACCCATTGCAAAGTGTGATGCTCAACACAGAACCAGGAGTCTCCTTGGTTATAGCAATACTATAAGTTTATGTTATGGCCATCAGTTTTGATTATTTCATCTTTGTTTCTGATAAATAATGTTTTTGGCATGTTTAATAGCTCTGTACAATACAGAGTAGTGACAGCGCTAATTCGCTGAATTTTGAAGTAGTAGTGAAATATGCTGTCTGTGTATCTTGTAACCATTTCACTAAATTGGAATTTGGAACACTACCGAGTTGTCAGTGTTGGAACAGTGCATACGCAGGCTCTGTGCCTGTGATAAACAAATCAACCTGGCTTCATACCTTTGATTTCCTTTTTGAGTAAGAACATTATTTGGCAGATTAATCTACTGGTAGATGTAAGAAGAGAGGTCTTATCTGTAGCCAGCCAGCTGTGAGAACAAGTAGGTAGGAGCTGCATTGGGGGAAACGTCTTGAATACTGTGAGAATTGGCAGACATTATTTTGACATTGATGATTATGATATCTGATATCGCTACATGTGGCGTGAAACATGAAAAATGGCAGCAGTGTACAGTATAAAAATCCTTGCTTTTCATATGCAAATTTTGTCAGTAGCAGAATTTCATTTCAGCAACATAATTCAGTTTTGAGGTAAAAAAAAAAAAAAGATAATTTTGCTTCATAATAATGTTATTTATATTCTAAGACACTTTGGGCTGCACTCTAGCATGATCTGTGTAAATGAATTATTGACTGTGAAACAGTTGACACACCCTTACCATGGAAACTGGTGGGAATGTAAAGATGACTGATGCTTGAAAGACATGTACATTGTACATACCATCACTTCTTTCACTGTAGTTTATGATCACTGTACTAAAATGTGGTCAATTTCGGACTCTGCACAGCTGTGATGGACAGGGTAATGGCTTTCTGTGAAAGCAGGTTTTTGACGAGGAGGTGAGATGACAACAACTTTCAATGACAATCAATCATTTTTATTCCACTCTCATCTTATTTTCATAATTACACTTCTCTTCAGACTGAGACTCGGTTTACGGTACTGTTGATATTGAAATGTCAAAAGGATACATTAAAAGAATGTGCTAACTAATTTGCATTTTCTCAGTAGCATGATCTTCACACCGCCATATCATCGAAGATGAGTCCTTATCAGTCAGCCACAGCACCCTCTAGTTTTTGCATATAAGCCTGATTCTGATGCTAATCTGAAATTATAGAAAAGGTTTGAGTTGTTCCTTTCTGACATGGTGCCACTAAGACAGATCATCTGGACACACTTTATGAAGGTGGTAGACAAACACTGTCTTTTGCAGCATTCAGTGCACTGTAAGGATCTTGTCTGGTTCCTTTTAAGCCTTCCACATATGGTTTACATTAGTTGTTTGTCCTTTAAACTGCTGTGTGGCTGCTTTGTGATCTATTTTTAATGCTATTTTCATCCCAGAAAATACAAAAAAAGGAATCTGACACAACACCCACTGGGGCTTACCAAGGTCACTAGACATCAGGAAGTAAAGTGCAGTTTGAAAAAGGACAAAGGATCTAAACTTTCATTCCACCTGTTATCCATTAAAGTACAGTCAAATGGAAAAAGACATTAAAAAAACGATAACTAAGCGCTTGTCAGTTCTCCAAACATTTCTCAGATAGGATGTGGTTGTGCAGTGGGGAGTGGGAGGTCTGTCCTTAAAAGATCTTTGCTTGGCTGTAGACATGTGTAGACTGGTCACTGTTCATAAGACCGGTACGCTTGTATTAATTCACCAGTGGTGAATTACTGTTCACTGCCTCTCTCTTGAGCTCACCTCTGATGCACTGCTTTGTGGAGTCTAGATGCTTTATTGTGGTTGTTCCATTAATGTTGAACCATGGTGAAAAATGCCACTTTTACCACTAATGGTTTTGTTTACCTCCATTAAATCAATGCTGTGAATGCTGTTTTCACTGGCTGTGGGCCGGCACAAGCAAATTTGTTGAGATTCAGTGTTGCTCACTTGGAGCTAATATTTCCTCTTTACATTATTTTTGAAGCTGCCTGTCAGAACACATTTGAAACTACTGGCTTCATTTATGGCAACATTTTTCTCCCTAACAATAATTCAAAAAATCCCTCATGTCATGTCCATCTTGTCTTTTTGGATGTGCATCAGTCTTTAGAAATCGAATATCAAACTAATCATGTTTTTCAGTTCCAACAAACATGTAGTGTAGAAGTATTGTCAGTGCTGTTGACAGAGGCAGAGATAATTCCCCCCCCTATATGTTGTGAGCTTGATATTGGTGATATATCTGAGTTTGTTTAGATTACAAAAAATAGGAGCAGGGCCAACTGAATCACTTCTCCAGAGCTCTTATCAAACTCTTTGTCCCTCACTGCTCTATTTGATATCAGTCAGTGAGTTCGTCTGAGTGAAAGTGAACATCTGGAGGATCCTTCAGTCCCTCGGGCAGGGCCAAAGATCAGCGCTGATGCTCATATTCCATTGGTCCTCATAAGATAACTGAAATGTTGAGGAGGGAGGGCACTTGAGTCTCCGTCAAGGCTACAGAGGTCGGAATCTGTCCCTCCCACAATCATGTCATATGTTTAGCTGTTCCTTTAGTGACAATGGTATGGTATACGTAATAAATGTAGATTATTTGCCGCATTGGAGGTGAGGCTCAGCAAATTGGAAGCACAGCTCTGCATCATAGAAACCCAATCGTTTCCTACTCCAACTCTTCCTCTTCCAACTCTTCCCCTGGCAGTTTCTGAGCAGCAGGGAAGCCAAGGTACCCGGGTGACTGAAGGAAGCACAGCCCTAAGCAGAAGCCCATGGTTCACCACCAACCAGTTAATGTTTCTAACAGGTTCTTCCCACTCAGCGACACACCCACTGGGAAACCAACTGTGATTATTGGCAGCTCTATTGTCACAAACATAAAGTTAGTGACACCAGTGACCATAGTCAAATATAGGAAAATGATTAGTCGGTGGTAACTACTCCCGATTACGTCAATTGGAGGTCACTGAAATGAATGTTGAGTCAGTGTGTACATATGTAAAGACAATGTCAAAGTCTGTTGTTTTCTATGAACCCCTGCCAAACCTGACCAGTGATTACATGTATAGCCTCATGTCATCATTCAACTGCTGGCTGTTTAGGTGGTGTCCGGGACAACGTGGGCTTTATAGATAATTGGCAGGTCTGATTAGGAGAGACGGCATACATCCCGCATTTTATGTAGCTACTCTCATATTTAGAAATCTGGCCGAGTTTATTAGTAGGCCAAAACCATGACAACCCAGAGTTGAGACCAGGAGGCAGAGCTGCAGTCCTACATGCTTCTCTAGGCTTCCATTACAGCAGTTACCTACCCAACCCCATAGAGATTGTATCTGCCCCCTGACCACTTAAAACCAATTAAATCAAATGTAAGAAGACTTATACATAAACACCCAATAGAAATTAACACCATCATTGCAATAGTACAACAAAATTGGAGAATTAAATGTGGACTCTTAAACATTAGATCTCTGTCATCTAAAACTGTGTTCATAAACAATCTAATATCAGATTATCATATTGATTTTGAGACCTGGCTGTGTCATGAAGAATATGTTAGCCTAAATGAATCCACTCCCCCCAGTCATATTAATACTCACATTCCTGGAGGCACCGGCCAAGGAGGTGGAGTTGGAGCTATTTTCAACTCAAGCCTATTAATCAACCCTAGACCTAAACTCAATCGTAACTCATTCGAAAGCCTTGTTCTCAGTCTTTCACACCCGACCTGGAAAACATTACAGCCAATTCTATTTGTTATAGTGTACCGTCCTCCTGGCCCGTACTCTGAATTTTTATCTGGAGTCTCAGAGTTTAGTCCTTTGTACAGATAAAGTAATTATAGTAGACTGCAAGTCTCTAAAGACTTTCCAGCTGATCCAGAAAGCTGCTGCACGAGCACTGAGAAAAACTAGAAAAAGAGATCATATTTCTTACATTTTAGCTTCTACACTGGCTCCCTGTAAAATCCAGAATACAATTTAAAATACTTTTCCTCACCTACAAAGCCCTTGATGGTCAGGCACCATCATAACTTTGAGAGCTCATAGTATTCTATTACCCCACTACAACACTGTGCTCCCAGAATGCAAGCTTACTTGTTGTTGGGAGGCAGAGCCTTCAGCTATCAGGCTCCTCTCTTGTGGAACCATCTTCCAATTTGGGTCCAGGAGGTAGACACCTCTCTAAGTGTAAGAGTAGACTTCAAACTATTCCTTTTTGATAAAGCTTATAGTTAGGGCCAGCCTGGGCATGCCTTGGACCAGGCCCTAGTTATGCTGCTATAGGCCTAGTCTGCTGGGGGACTTCCCATGATGCACCAAGCTCCTCTCTCCTCCTCTCCCTCTCCATCTGTACACATTCATGTCCCATTAATGTACGTTACTAACTTGGCATCTTCTCTCTCTCTCTCTCCTAGTTTTGTGCTTTCTTGTCCCTCTTCTCCTGTTGCTTTCTGCAAGTATTTCTGCCTCTTACCATTATTATTACTATACATGTCTATGTGGAACTTGTGCTATGCTCTTTCCTCCTCTCTCTGTCTGTCTGTCTGTCTCTCTCTCTCTCTCTCTCTCCCCCTCTCCTCCCTCTCCCTTCTCTTTTTCTTCCCAACCGGTTGAGACAGATGGCCGCCCACCTAGAGCCCGGTAGTGCTTGAGGTTCCTTCCCTTTAAAAGGGAGTTTTTCTTTGCCACTGCTGCAAAGTGCTTGCTCATGGGGGAATGTTGGGTCTCTGCAAATAATCTTGTAAAGAGTATGGTCTAGACCTACTCTGTATGAAAAGTGGTCTGAGATAAGTTCTGTTTTGATTTGGCGCTGTATTAGTAAAATTGAGTTGACTTAACTTGTTACAGTGGCCTCTGATTAATTTTGTTTTTTTCTCCTCTGTTTCCCATAATTGTCACTCACTTGTCTGTCTTGTCTTGTCTAATAACAGGCGTTGTTTATGAAATCTGAGTTGTGAAATCTGCAGAAAAAATGTGTGCAATCTTCAAATTTCTTTATGCTTTATCTTATCTTAGTGTCTCTTTTCACTCTCTCTCTGCTCTACTGTTTCCTCATAACCTATCTCATTTTTTTCCTCTGCTCTTGTGGAAATGTTTGGATCACACCACTCCTCTTTTCTGTTTTACCATATGATTTCATCTGAGGCAGTAATGGATAGGAGGCTTTATGAAGAGATATTTAGTGTACTTCTCTAGGTTAATGATTGGCCTCTTTGGTCGTACGTGTGTCTGTGTGCATGAGAGGGTGTGTCCTCTGTGTGTATTTGTGTGATAGAGGGAGAGAGGGCAACCTTATGTGCATTAAAACCAGGACAGCCAAATAAAAGTTGTGTTGTGCCCTTGTGGACTCAGGGTAAAAGTCTCGCCTTGCCTCTTTGATGTCCCCCACAGAAACAAGGCAAGAGGGTAAATTTACCAGCAGGGGCTGCAGGCAGCTGGGATCAAACTCAGAATACATAAAAATATAATATTATATATATATATATATATATATATATATATATATATATATATATATATATATATATATATATATACACACATATGTATATATATATATATGTATATGTATATATATATATATATATGTGTGTGTGTATATATATATATATATATATATATATATATATATATATATATATATATATATATATATATATATATGTGTGTGTGTGTGTATATATATGTATATATATATATATGTATATATATATGTATATATATATGTATATGTATATGTGTATATATATATATATATATATATATGTATATATATATATTGTTAAAAACAAACATTGCTGCAGTTTTCTAATAACTGATAAATATTTAACTTAGCTTATTTGTAATGCACCAGACTGTACTGTTCGCAGTACTCCTTGGGCTGGGGTGGAATCAAATCACATACACATGCATGCATTAATTTGCATGCCCTTTAGTCCAGGACAGTTTAAAGAATGTTAAGAGATGAGCAACCGCAGGTGTGTGTTGGTTCTTTTTTTTTCTAGGCCTGACCTTATCTTTCTCTGTTTCATCAGTGGTTTTATTTCTACCATGCCACTTTGCCTGCAAGCTGGATGAGCTGTACAGCACTGTTTTGTTTTGTCTCTGTTATTGTTCAACTGCTAAGCCACCCTGGCCTATAATACTGTCAGCTATAAATAAGTGTATTACAGATGAGATGAGGATTATTCATGAAGAGGCAGACTTGCCTGAATGAAGGTGAACTCAACAATGATTGTGTCAGTTTCTGGATTTTGCTTAAGGCAGTTTTCATTGTGTTCATGATACTGAAACTCATGATACTAAATTTTACATTTATTGTAATTCAATTCCTGCATATGCTATACTTAAAAAGTGCATTACTGATAGGGGTACACATATATGACTTTCTTTTTTACAAGGTAAAAAATGGACAACAGAATTTCATATTATAAATTCTAAAAATTGTATTTTTATTGATATTTTGAATTGAATCACAACATACCAAACACTGACCCTTCATGAAAGTGTTCAAGCAGATCTAAAAATTTCATATCTTACATAAATAAAACAATTTGTTTCTTAACATTAAATTTGTTTCTCGGATTCCATGTTGGGAATGTAAATGAAATGAGGAACACATTATGCTGTTTTTTTTACTTTGAGGCGTTGTCGCTTAGTATCTATTCAAACAAATCAACAACACATGTCTACACAGCCTGTGTAGATACCCATCAGTGGAAACACAAGATACAATGGATACATTAGCTGTAGTACTTTATTGTAGATTGAAGTTAACACACTGCAGAAGTTGTTTTTTTTTTTTTTTTTTTTTTTTTTTTTAAGATTTTAGGGTTCACTGACTTGCAAAAAGCAGTATCTATCTATGTGTCTACCTAAATATACCTAGATGTGCCCACAGAACTTGCAAGTACTCTAAAATCTTTCATGCCCATAATAAAACACACTGATGAAGCAAAAAGGCAGAAAGCAGTGCTTCCATATCAATGTGTGTTATCTCTGTTAAGCTATATTTGGTAACAGTGCAGCTGCTCTCATGAACAAACATGAACTATCAAGCCAGCTAAGTACTGTACTGTATACTGTATCTGAATATATTGTTTATAAATACAGTAAGCCCACACTTTAGAGTTGGCTTCAGAATTGCATTTCCATGTGCATTTTCCTGAATGGATAACCAATTAAGAGGAACATACAGTGGGAAGGAAGTAATTTTTCCAATCTACAGATGCACATAAATGCATCAATCAAGAAGACCTGTCAATCAATCTGCACTTTCAACTTTATTTCCCTGCTGACGTTTGATGGAAGGAAACTGCATAAAAACTTTTTTGCTCACATAAAAACTCTGGTTGTGTGTTGTGCTGTTTTCTGATTGTACAACTGCATCACTTTCCAACTCTAATTGTAAAATATAAATATAAAAAAATGTAAAATGTAATTGTAAATATCATTCCATGCACAAATTTAACACTTGCAGAATTTCTTGAGCTGGCTGTGCTAGCATTAACTGCTTCTGCAAATGACACTTCATTGTCATCACACGCTGCAGCAGCTTTATCATCTCAGACAGACCTCCTCCAGACAGGAAACTAGTTTGGCAAAGTGATTACATTTGACAATAGCACTATGTAAAGCTCCGCCATATTTACCGCTTACATGCACATAGATCAGCACCAGCAATGCAGATGGAAGAGCAAGAATCAATTGCATTATTAATAAAATGGAAAAGCATGTTCCTAAATGAATCACTGATTCTAGTAAATTTGGCGCCTGTTTCAGTTCAAAAGTAGTTTTAATATCCAACTTTGCAAAGTGCAACCACACTTTGCTGCCTGTCTCATGTGCTATCATTGCTCCCACTGTCTTTCAGCAGCATTTAGTTTGCATCTTCAAATTCATTAACCTTTTTGCAGACAGGAATGGTGGGCGTATGTAAATTTAATCCTCCATTAGTCAGTCTCAGCCATCACCGCTTGGCTCTACTAATGTCACTGCTGCTGCTGCTGCTGCTGCGGACATTTTCTTTGTATTCTTGCCTGCTAGCTCTGCCCTCTTGCATGTGTGACTTGTTTTCCACCATCACTCAGCCTGTTGGCAGCAGAGAACATAGTACTGACAACAGTAGCGTTTGGCTCAGTGGACCGATCGTCTTGAACGGCATACACCGGTCTGCAGATTGCCTCGCTGTAAAGTTGCTCAGTCAGTGTTTTAATGAAAGCGATCGTAAAGATAATCACTACAAGCTGTAGGCTATAGACCTGTCCACACCCTGATCCCAATGGAAATTCTAGGGATGTTACAACATTAAAGTACATAATTTCCGCAGAGATGCAGTACAGGGGGAAAAGATCAATTCAAAACTACCAGGCATTGGTAGAGGTCATAGCCGATTGTAATCATTGGTGGCTAGCGGGCAGTAATGTAATGCCAATTCAATGACAGGAGCCAATCACCACAGTTCACTTGATGCTAGCAGCCAGTAATGTTAGCTTGTGGTTGTCTTATTTCCTATTTCCTCAGGCACAAACACTTATTCTCATAAGATGTATCAGACTAGACCTCGGGGTTATACCGAGTACACGTATCAAGTTTCCGCCTCTACTGTATTTTGTGTATAGCAGACTGACATTCAACACTGTGGTCAGCCCAGGCTTCATTCTCTGTGTTGTGTGTTGAAAGCTTATGTGTTTTTAGTTCGGTAAATGTAGGTCAAATAGTGGAATGGCCATTTTTTTTCTTCCCACTCACCACAGCACAGCACTCCCTTTTTTCTTTACGTAGGCTCAATGGCAGATATCTAAGTGTTTATGAATTGCTCTCATTAATGCATTTGTTTGTTTCATGTGACTGTATGCATTGAAATCTCTAGAAACATTTTTTTGTTGTGCTTTGTGTTAACAGATTTATAAGTGCTTATTTATGAAAAGAGACTTTGAGCATAATCTCAAACTGTTTAACTTGAAATTTAACAGGTAAAATCAAACATTAGGCTGTTTATATCATTACAATTTACATGTTTATGGCCTTGATAAATATTTATGCCACTGTTGAAGGCTTTCTGTTATGTAACTTGGCTTACATGCTGCATGTCACTGCTACGCTTTGTTCACAGCTACAAAAAGGAAAGTGGCAATTAAAGCCAACAATTACACTGGCACACTTGCTCTTTTGAATATACCATTATGACAGTGTTACAGTGCAATATTAATAGCAATATATATTTATGGTAAGAAATCATGAATTGGTTAGAAAAGAAAGTGGAACTCTGGTCACTGGTCGGTCAACTTGCTTTGAGAAAAAGACGAAATTGAAAGAGACAGAGAAAGAGTGGGTGAAATTGGGAGAAAAGACTTCTTATGGGTAATTTGTGTGGGGGGCAAAACATTAAGGTGCTAAATGAAAGCTAATGACATAAGGGCACCAGGGGAAATGGGTGCTGTGTGCCCTCAGGCCATGGCCATCTATCTGATTTAAGACACACAATGTGTCAGCAGCAAATCAAATCTGCAGGGAGCAATTGAAGGTTCCCTGCATCACACACACACACACACACACACACACACACACACACACACACACACACACACACAAATTTCCTCATGCTGAGGTCAGGCTGCACACAAACACACACAGGCTTTATTACAGGTGTTAGAATCATCCTCTCCTCTCAGGTGGTGGATAAGGGTCCCCCCTAGGGCTGCACAATGTATCGTTTCAGCATTGACATCATAATGTGTACATGTGCAATAGTCACACTGCAGGGCATGCATCAAGTAAGGCAAATTAACTTAAACACATCATGCGACACATTTTTGCTGCTTGATACAAAATGAAAACTTGCAAGGTTCTCATTTTCTATGACTAATCTACAAGTACAAAGTCAACCTGATATTAGGTAATTTATTCTGATTTAGGGTTCTTGGATACAGTTTGATTAGTTCTCAATGTGCTCTCGTGAAGGGGTGCACTCCATCAATTTTCCACAACTTGAAAATGAGCGCTGCCAGTTTCGGGTGTTTGATAAACTGATGCCAGACCACATAGCCAACTTTTTGCTGTGCATGCAGAGTCACTCGACGTGGCCACTGTCACAGATAATGTCACCTGGATGCTGGAGGCAGGCGTTCAGGATAGCTAGATAGTTAGATGGCGAAAAGTGGACTTAGCTGCAGGAGATCACTATTTGCCTCCTGTTTCCAACCATGAGTGTGAGTCAGGACACTTTTTAAAAAACTGTTATGATTGTCATGGTTTTTACTATGGCCATGACAACGGAGCTTGAATAACTTTAAGGATGTAGAAACCATGTTTCAAGTGATCATTTCAACCCAAACCATGATCTTTCCCTAACCCTAACCAAGTGGTTTTGTGCCTAAACCTAACCAGACCTTAACCACAGAGCAACATAATTATTTTTTCAACAGTGATTTGTGTTAATACATGTAAATAGCACAACTGTGACAAACAAATCCATTTGTTAAGTTCATTAAGAAGCGTGTTGTTTTTTCCAAATACCGCTCCACCTGTTCTCTCTCTACTCATCCGTGCTCATATCTGGAGGGGTGGCAGAGGGCAGCAGAGGGTGGTAGAAGTAGAGGGGATTTTGTTTTGTTAGAAGAGGATAGACTTTTAATGCACCCAAAAGAAGAAAATTATGATTGTTAATTGTACATCTGTGCATGTATCTTGTGAAATTTCCTGTATTTTTTCATTTTGCAATATATATCACAGAAAAAAAGATATCACAATGTTGGCTTTTCCAATATCATACAGACCGAGTCTCCTGCCACTTTGCAGTGTGGTTGGGTGTGTCGGTAGACTCCCACCTCCTCTTATTAATCAGATGTTCAAAGATTAGCTGCAAATAATGCAGAGCATTTGTTTTAACCTCCATGCTATAGGAGGGCAAGTGGAGTTTGTTGCCTAAGTAGGCTTCAGAAAATGTTGGGTTTAACAAATGGAAAGTACGGTTTTAAATTTCTGCTAAAATAGTTTATCAGTTAACTTATTACCTTACTGTAGTCCTATCATATTGTTTTTAATAATCATGTCAAGATGAAATAACAGTACATCCTTGTTACTGCTTCACACATGCTATTGGCTGTTGGTGAGACTATTGTTTTTGCCATTTATATATTTATGGTGCCTTTTGATTGAATAATGGTTGATTGCAGTTAGGACTTGCAGCAAACAGTTTTTCTCATCATCAATTTTCTAAATGAATTGTTTGCTTCATAAAATGTCAGAAAATAGCAAAAATGCCCATCACAATTTCCCAAAGGCAAAGTGAATATATCCAAATGTCTCGTATTCCAAAAACCAAATATATTCAGTTCGATATCATAAAAGACAAAAAACAACAACAAAAAAAAATATTTGAGAAGCTGGAACCAAATGGCATTTTTACATAGAAAAAGTTTCATCGGTTTGATCAATTATCCAAATATCTGGAATTTTCAGTAAATAAGACATTTCTTTTCATTAAACTTCTGTTCAGTGAGCTCAGAAAATCACCTGCTCACAATAATCTTCTTTCAGTGCATCAAAAAGACTGACATGCACATTGGAAATGCAGTTGTAGTATTGTGGTGAAAGAAATAGATCACATAAATTGGGACAAATGTAAACACTCAGATATAATTGAATAGGACGGGCTAGCTTCAGCTTCAGAAAATACATGAGATGGAATCAGTTTGACAGAGTTGATAATGTATATTGTAGTTAAACTTCATGATAAACATTCTTGTATGGTGTTAAACAGGGATAAACATGGAAGATTGCGTCCTTGCCCTGCATTCTGCTCCCTGTGGTCTCCACCATGTTGCCCAATTTCCTGTAAAACTCCGCATTCCAATACAGCATAGCTACACTCCTGGGATTTAACATGCAACCTCATCTAGCCTAAACTGCACCCTTCTCCAAGAGGAGCAGCAGAAGTTTAACTGCGTTCAACTGCTCGGTTCTGTTGCGGACATTAGCTTACTGCACATCAAAGTTATAGAAAAAGGCCTCCACTGTCTGTTAATACATTTTCCAGTTGATTGTCTCTTTACTGTGCTCTGTTCTTTTCTGGGCTGATCTGCACTGCCTACACACACTCTTGTCTTGGCTCTCCGCATAACTGAAGCAGTTTGAGCCATGTAGAGAGGCAAGCTTCCTGCTGGAAAATGCTGTGTTAAGCTATGTATCTGAAATCAATATAACAATAATGAGTTTCTTTCACAATTAGAAGCACCGGTTAAATAATCACACTTACATTTATCACATTATAGTGCACAATAATATTAGATGAGATGTCGGAACAAACTTCTGATAATTTTCAAGTGTTCCTTATCATGTTTCATAACATTAAATACAATACACTTATCATCTGATTTGACAACATAATTATGTATCACAATATCAGTGTGCACAGTATTTCCTGATCATCACAACATGATTCCACTGAAAGAAAACTAACCGTGATATTGAATTATTGCCCAGCCCTGAGGCTCGGTCACTCATAGTTCTGCAACTTCATTTTCTCTTTGGTCTGTCTTTCCTCATGTCTGCTTCCAGAAAGAGGCACATGTTCGATATCTGGAGCAGTCTGTATGTCTGTTGTTGTTTTTTTTTTTGTATGTCAAGTTGCCCTCTTGCTCCTCATAATAGCAAATATAAATGGAAATTTAGAACTAAAAGGACATTCAACTTGATTTTTTTCATGCGTCTCTGTTATGTCAAATTACTGTGCAGTGCTTTGCATTATGTTCTATCTGTAGTATACTTTATGAGCACTATAGAGGCTCCTCATTAACACAAAGTGCATCTACACATTAGTTGTATTTACAGAGGAGAAATGTGTCTAGGCCTGATGAAAAGAAGGTGCCAGAATGACGGCGGTAACTGATTTGTTTCAGAATCTAAATTAAAAGTTCCCTGGTTCATTGCCAGTCACAGTGGAAATTACCGTTAATGAGATGTCATTGTGGCTGCTATGCTAATGATTCTTTATGAGCATCTGCCAATGTATTTTATAACACAGAAAGACAGTGAGAAAGAGACACAATAGAGAAAAGAAAAAGAAAAAGAAAAAAAACTGGGATGGCACAAATATCAACTGTCACTCCGTGCATCAGAGGAAGTCACAGTGCTTGGCTGAATTCTAAACTTGTTTTCCCTATTTGAGCTTACACTTCTCCTGCACGCTGACTCACTGCACTCGCTTTGGCCTTCATTTATCACACAGTAGCTCAAAAACACCCAGCAGGCAAAATACGCTGCCCAGGATGAAAAAGGTTGCTTTTCATTTCAGAATAATTCAGATTATAAGACTCAATTTTCAGTCTTGTTTTCTAAACAGTTCTGAGCAATCTCGGAGGAAATTGAAGCGAATTTAGTCAACCAACATGTGAATGCTGCTCCAACATTGTCAGTTGTTTTCTGATCTGCCAATGCTATGGTTAAGGTTTGGATATTTTTAGGCACAAAGTTGTTCAAGCTTGTGGAAATATAGGGGTCATGGGTTAAAAAAAAAAAAGGACATTGACTCTTTGTAGGGGACGATGCAAACAGTTGTCTTCGGTGCCCAAGTAACAGAATTGGTTGATTCATCCATCTAAACCAATCAAAGTTAATTTTTGGACCTGATTTAGATTTAGAAAATGTGTATTAGTTTTAGCCAAATTTCTGTCATTTGATTTTTGTTAGTCTAAGTCAACAAAAACTGAAGACATTTTTTGTTTAGTTTTCATCAGTGACACTTTCTAATTTTTGTAGTGCATTTTAAGTGTTTTTGTTTTCTAAGGATTTTGAGTCTACAGCTGTTTTGTTGCAGCTTCTTGTCTAATTCTCAGCAGATTATCAATGGATTTAGTCAATATATATGTTTCTTTCAAGATCAGGTAACATCAGATAATGTTACTGACAGAGACATGACTTTACTGAATGCAAGATGCTTCTTATAAACATATTATATTTGAGGGCGGTGGTGGATACTGTTTTACTCATCAGGACCTGAGTGCTACACTGTGGGATTCTGTAGAAGCATACAGGTTATTGAAATAGACTGGATTAAAACAGTGATTAGTTTGTTTGTCCTTTTGTATGTATTTACCATTATCATTTAGTATTTTTTTGACAAAAAAATAGTAGATTTTTTCAAGTGTTACTTTTTAGTTAGTTTTACTCTGTTACAATGCGCACAACACTGCGTTATAACAACATAAAACTTTGTCAGCTTTTGCATCTGCCAGGCAACAATAATAAATTGCATGGCAACAAGGTCCTAGTCAGTTAAGCGTAAACATAGCATTTGAACAAAATGAATGTGAATGTCTACTTCACAGAAGAAAAGAATTAATATGGATATTTCTGAACAACTGAAACTGCTCTAGTTAGGGGAGGAAAAAAAAAGAAAGAATAGCCTGACGCTATGAAATGATGATTGAAGTGACAGCATAGTGTAGGAGATGTAGACACTCAGATGGGAGGAAGGGTGGGTGGGTGAGTGGAGTTTAGCGGGAGAAAGAGAGAGGAGAGGGAGCCATCACACAATCACATGATGATTTCTGAAACAAGGCTAGCTTTATAACTGTGCTCCTCTCTAGCAACCAAAGGCTCCACTCAGTGATTCAAAGACCAAATCAACACACACATGCGCACACACACATGCAAGCTTCCTATTAGTGACACACACACACACACACACACAAAAAAAAAAACACCCTGATTGCTGTGTATGCTTGTCTCCGGGTAGGTGAGTTGGATAATCCCATGACTTGCCTGACCTCCTACATACTCCCTGCCAGTAGTGACACTCCATTGGCTGAGAGGCTGTGCAGGGGGGGCTGTCAGCCCCAGCAGCAGTAATACGAATATTATATAACCTTGGCAGATGAGGCGGGGTGAGGGGAAGAGGAAGGAGGAAGAGGGGAAATGAGCAATGAGAGAGAGAGAGTCTGTGAGAGAGACGGATGTGATGGAGGGAGAGGAAGTGAGAGTGGGGAAAGGCAGGAAGGGTAAAGTACAGTAAAACTGCAAAATTGCACAATAATGACTCAAAAGACGGAGAACAGATTTTTTTTTACACTTGCAATAGGGTTGTACAGAATTGCCAAATAATTATATTGTCTATATTCTATCATATTTCTGTTTTTTTTTTCTTAAAGAATTAAGATTTTGTTAAAGAATTTGTCATATTTGAATTTAGACCTCAACGTCTAAATGATACACACATTGATTTAGACAACATTTAGACCACACAACACTCCACTTTGTGTACATAGAGGGAAGGGAACACACTTCTTTCTTCTCTTGCATAAACGCTCTCTGCAACTTCCCAGGGGAAAATTCATAACGAAAAGAGGATGTAAAGCTCAGGGAAATGCACCCAGTACAGTTCATAAAATAATACGATCGCTATACTTCCTGTTACAACCCAGAACATTTCCCTTTAGAGAAAATGACCTTTACATAAAACCCATAAAACAATGGACAACATATTAACAACATGTAAGGACTGTGGGAAACATAACACTGGAGATGTTAACCTAAGTCTACATTTCAGCGCACAGAGATATACAATGCAACAACATTACTACATATTCAGTGTTTATTACACAGTATATAAATCACATGTGTTTTTTTATAATCCATGTCCATTGGGATACAAGTGCATCAGGAACCTGTTGGACTTTTCAATTTAATTTACAGACTGTACAATACAGAACTGAATGGAACAAAATATGAAGTCTTTGGGGTCTGTGTTTGTTAGTTTATTTGTATTTGTGTTGTATATTGTTGCTTTGATGGCATTTTAAAATGTATGGCTGTGTTTATAAATGCGTATGAATGTATGAGTGTATGTGTATAAAGATACATGTATAGTTTTTTATGATGTACATATTTTTTTATAATTTATAGATATATTTCTATTTTTATTCAAATAAATTCTGCTTCTATTCAGTTGTTAAGCTGTGAGCATAAATATAAATAAACTCAAACTCAAAGATAAGTATGCTTGAAATATACACTAAACAATCAACATTTTTAATTTCTACCATTTCAGGCTTTCTCAGTGTTTGCTGGAATAAAAAGAACCACAAATTATAGCTAGAATTTATAGACTGGCATCTGAACAACAGCTGCGTTTCTCATAAAAAATGTTGCAAGATGATGTAGCTAGAAATAGTTCCCAATTTAGAAGTTTATTTCAGCTGTAAGGCTTTTAAAGTAATACAAAATAAAAAGCAAGTTTGAAACCAGACTAATGCTTGCATTAGTTTACTCAAATGTTTACCATAGTGTTTTTGGCAAAGTCAGCCGGTTGCCATGTTTGTGTCCTGTATCAGCACTGTGAATGTTCTTCTATTCCACATTTTGCTGCTGAAACTGCTTCTCTCTCCCACCACCCATCTCATACTTTTTGCTCCCACACATTGGCCTAAAAAAGCTTTGATCCTAATGGAAAAACTATCCTCTCATCGGTTCCCACTGTAGTCACTGGTATATGATTCCCCAGTGATACAGCAGGCCAGCCCAGTTCAGACAGTCCCCCTCCATATATGTAGTCACCACTTGCCGTTTGTTTGTTGTGGCCTGTCATTACTGCTGATCTTTTTTTTCCACTGCCTTGTCATGTGATGTTATGTCATTAAGAGATTGTATAATACATTTATAAGTTGTGTATCTGTTCTGATGTAAATTGATTTAACAGCTGACATGCTCATGTACAGTAATTAATTACAAATCAACATCCTGATTATTTCAAATCAGATTACACTTAACAATAGAATGAAATGTACAATGGAAGCAGTGTTTGATTAAAGGCTGAGACAGTGGGCAGAGAAGTCAACATTGATTTTTATTTGCACTACAGTACATTGTAGACTGTGCAAAAGTACAGCATTTGTGTAGACATACAGAAGATTGTGTTTTCCTAACAAAATCCTGCAGGCACGTATTGTCTGCTGCAGCATTATTTGGTTTAATTTATTGTTTTTCTTCTTGAGTTCTTGCTGCCAAGACCTTCCAATATTTCTGCACAGCCTCTCAGTATTATCACATATTGTTAGCACGTGTTCACACACAGAAAGAGATGTTTTTTTTAGGTAGAAGTAAAATAGTGAGGGAAGTTACTGGCAGCACGCCTCAGAGCGTAAACATTGTACAGTCTGCTCAGATTTTTCTAACATTTGCCTCTTTAAGACCTTTTGCGTGACTGGCACCACCAGCTCTGTAATGCAATATCATAAAACGCACTGTGCACACACGCTAAGAGCAGTGTGGGTGGAGAAAGAGCAGCAAAGGGCATTGAACTGCAACCTCCTTTTTTATGTTTGTTCTCATCTTTTGCTCAAGTCCCTCCTGAAAATATTGGTAATTGTGTGTATGTGTGTAGGTTGGTGTGTTTGTTGGATCATTCTGCTTCCGCTTCTCTTTTTTGCATACGTGTACCAGAGTTTGTGTGTGCAGTTTGCATTTGTTGGTGATGTGCACTTGTTTATCAGTACATAAAAGTCCTTTTCCCTGTGTGTGTGTGCGTGTGTGTGTGTGATTGAGTGATTGAGTGAGTGCACATGTTTATTGCGCTCTGGTCCAGTGTGAGGGCGTTCCTAATGGGGCTTGAATCTGTGCTGCATGGCTCAGCGCCACACTTGTTTGCTGAGGGATGGGAGGAGCATGTAAGTTAGAGCAGGAGTAGGGGGTTTATAAATGTTTAATTCAAACACCACCCTGTGGCCATTTTATAATACTAGCATCTTAAGTCATGTTAGAATAGAATTTTGTGATATGTAACATGTTTAATTTATAAAATACTATAGATTAAGTCTTGTGGTACAATTCCTATTCATCAAAACTATAATGATCTGAAAAAGATTCAATTGTAAAAGCAAAGTGTCCATAAATGCTGACACTTGGTTCATGTGGTTGGCTGGTTGGTGATTGTGTCATATGATCTCCTGCTTCACTGGCAGTCTGTCCTTTCTTCCAGTGGCTGAGCAATCCCAAGAGAGCCATCACAGGTCAAGCACTAGCCGATAATTAGTGTTCACAGCATCTTCACTCAAATCCAGCCATAGCTACCTTAAGTTGACAAGTAACAAGAGAGCCAGAAAGATGAGCACATAGCAGGACACCCTACTCCTCATAACTGAGGTTCATAGAGGGCTGCTTCTATAAATACTCTACTACTGCTAGACTGACGGTCCAAAGTTAAGAGTGGTACATATTACAAAGCAACTGCCAAGATTTGCGGAGCATTAGTGTTGTAGATAAAGTCTGATCAAAGTGTGTACAGGTCATGAGCTGAATTAGTTCATTTCAGTGTCACACAATAGGAAATCCTGTAATTATTATATAGATCCCTATTGATAAAACAGTCTATCTTGCGGTGTGTAATCTGTGACGTTACATACAGTGTACTGTTGGGTGTGTACAGGATCAGTTGCACAATAAAGGGAAAATGACAGTTGGGTGCATATTTTAGTTTGTGTATACAGCAGCGTGTTGGTATTAAATTGAGGTCAGTTTAGGAAAGCACAGTCATTTAGGTGCTAGTCATAAACCCTCTAAGTCTGAGTTTGTTATGTATATCATGTTTTTATAAGCCTTTTGGTTGATTTACTTTTTTTGTAGTTATGTTCACAAAGTAACAAGAAATGATAAAACCATATTGTACGACTTTTGCAAAATGGAAGATATTTCTAGTTTCAGTTTGACTTTTGTACAGATCATGTCATCACTGCAAGGGTCATGCTCCCTCTTCCAGACTCTGGGGACAAGCTCTCTTCTCTCCCTTGCCCTTCTGTTTATACCATCTGCAAAACAGCGTGATTGTATATTTTCAGATCACTGCCAAAAGTTTAGCTGCCATCATATTCTGAATCCCTCCACTGTTAGAACCTTTCTGCATGTGTTGGTATTGATCTTGGCTAGCTCAGTGTTAAGCTTTAGCTAAACTTCTTAGCTGGACACTTTCCAAGTTCCACCACCTCCACTCCCCCTTCCGTTGCAGTCAGATTTACATAAGCAAGGGTCGTCTTTCCAATGACCATGAGGCACCAGCCACTGTGAATTTAGGTCATGCTTGTTTGGGAAGAGGGGTGGGGGTGGCTCCTAACACTAACTAGTTTCAGTTATGTACTCTCTCCCCTCCTATCCTGCAAACTTGGACGCCACGGTGAGAAAATAGGTTAAAACAACCCTTGGTGCGTTAGCAGAATGATAATATAGCATTGGTACTAGTTACTAAGATATCCACAGGCCTCATGAAAAATTATTATCAAGTATTGCAAGCCAACTGCATTACATAATGCCCATATACATTCCAACTGGTGTGTTACCAAAACAAACAAAAGATTTAAGCCCCACTAATGCTGTCAGATCTTGTCATGGATTACACAGCAGTGTCTGTCTAACATGAGTCTAGATTCTGTTTTGCCACAACACATCTCCTTAAACCTGACATACTTTCAGCGTACATGCTGGCTCTTTGCCTGCAGTACATCTGACAAATAGATGTTGGTGCCTAGTTAGGTTTCACACTGCAGTTCAGGTATCTTAGTTACTTTAAGTCTAATTATAGACAGTCTGGGATAATGACAACTCTGTGTATGTGTGCTCAAGTTTCTCAAGGGGGTTAAACAAGGCCTTAATGTGCAGTGTAACACAATTGGAGGCTTGGAGTGAGATTTAGAGCTTAGTTACTGCACAGACGAACTGCAGCCAGTAATAGGCTTCATTGGGTTTGGCTTATTTGCTTACACATTAAAGGTATCCTGTGGAGTTTCTTGCCTCTAGTAGTGCTATGGAGCAGTTTGTTTGTTTATGCACAAGGACACACATGCACACGGATGACGCGATACACAACAGGCAATGGTTTGATTCAATAATCTTCTTGAGCCAAGAAAGGCAGCAATGTGCCAGAAAAGTCTGGAAAGAAAAAGAAGTGTAAACTAGTAAACAGGGATGTAAACAATGCAGGATTTAAAGTACTTTGGCTTTGCAAATGTTTTACGAGGAAGGAGATGCTTTCAACACTTTTGTTAGACCTCAAGGATACACAAAGTGTGTTTAGGTGTGATTCACCCAACATTAACATGTAAACGCAACATTTTTTTCGTTTACAAGAAAACCCCACACAGCCTCAAAAAATGAGCTTATCAGAATTACTAAATCATCACTTATATCGCATTTGAGTCAGGAAGCTTTATCTGTTGGGTTTCTCTTGTGTAAAAATGGAAAGGCAGCTGCATTTTACATTAGTAATATATTTAAATGTTTGATATGTTATGTAAGTGTAAAATGCCTCAAAGTCAAACTGGATATTTTAGTTTTGCAACATTGTGCTGTATAACAGAAAAGATTGTTCAGTGAATATGTTCTCTTTTCCCTGCAAGATGTGTTTTGTCTTTGAGAATATAGAGAATATTAAGAAATGCCCCTATGCATTTTTTTGTTTGATGATTTTTAAACCAGTGATTTTTTTGTGAGAAGATATAGTACAATATATTGCCATTCTGTGAGCAATACTGCCATTGTTCTGAGCATTTAACCGCTGCCAAAAGAAAAGACATAATCAATCAGAGGAGCAGCAACACAATTACAATGTTTATCCGATTACAGTTCAGGTTTTTGCCTTGGCCAACCGGATATGTTCATGTCTCCTAGCAACAGTACAACATACCACTGAGACTGTCTGTACTCATAAACCATCTCTCTTCTGTCTGCCTCGAATTTGTTACAAACGTCGTTTACGTGCAGAGCACACTTATTTACATATTTCTCTCTTCTCTCTCTCTCTCTCTGTATGCATTCCAGCACGTCACCCAGAACAGGAGAGACCAGCAGTTCTGTGGTGCCGGGCCAATCCAAGCCTGGTGGGCAGACACATAAGATCTGTTTGGTGTGTTCAGACGAGGCCTCAGGATGCCACTACGGGGTTGTAACCTGCGGCAGCTGCAAGGTTTTCTTCAAGAGGGCCGTCGAAGGTTGGTTTCGCACATCTGCTGATCTGCTTCCTCTCCACACTTAACCAATTTATTCACTCAGACATGACGCATTACTTGTAAACACTGGAGAGTGTATTCAGATTTGGTTGATAGTATTGATATAAATCTTCATAAGTGAAAAGCTTGAGAACAAGTCTGCAAACAAACTGTTTCCATTTAAATATTTTTTTTCCTTTTGATCAATTGATGTAATGTGGCTGCATTTACACCAGGTTATAATCAGATATGCCTATTCATGTCCATGTGTTCTATATTATGCAGCCACACCATTGTACATTTGCACCTAATAGCAATGGTTAGCATCCATTAACTTTGTACATTTTGTCCCAAAGACTGTCATTCATTTGACTTACAAACTGTAGGATCAGCTCTTGAAACACAACAGTGAGACATCTCCGCTCTCTTTTTCTTATGCAGCAGAAAATTAAATTATTTCTCAAAATCCAAGGTTAGAGTTGAATAGCAGGGTTCTTATTGAGCTTTAGAAGACACATGTCATGTATTTGCATTTTGGTGGGTTAGCCCTGACCTTTTTGCATGTCATCACCTCTTCTCTTGCCTTTCCTGTTTGTCCTGTATCAAAGCAGAAGTCATTTTGATTTGCAACCAAAAAAGAAAAAAAAAACAAAGAGGGAAAAGACCTAATCCAGACATAAACTATCCTGATGATCTTAATATAATATTACCTCAAAGAGGACTAGCATTATAATGAGCTGTAAGACAACCACTTTTCTGCTTTGCTTCATACATTTGATATCTTCTAATACAATATTTAATTCTGGTCTTTGGTAAGCTGTTTGTGCTTCAGTACACTTGGCTTGAATCTAATTGCCTTGACACAATCTTGAGATGGGGAGGGGCAGGAATGCATCTCACAAACAGAAAGTAATTTGTGTTAAAGGCTTTCTGCCATGCATTCCATCTCCCTCTGCTCCTCTTTGCTTCTGTTTCTCCATTTCCTGTCTTTCTCAAGCTGTCTCTGCTGATGTGTAATTTGTTTGAAAAGGCTTTCTGAGAAGTAGGTTAATTTTAATTGATTATTGCATACATCCATTAACAAGGTGAACAATAAATGAACTCCTCTCTGTTTATTATGGGCCACGAAACTGGAATTAAATGCACAGAAATGACAATGTTTTCAAATAACACAGCTTTGTCCTTTTCTTTCATTCTTTTCCTGCGTTCACAATCTCTTATCTGTCACTTTCTGCTATATCTGTAACTAATGCTGCTGTTGAAACAATACACTTAGTAAGCATGGATTGTTTGACTTCTGCTACAGTTCAGGACTAAAACATGGCTGGTGGTTAATAATCTGAAATCTGAATACAGTGTGTGGTCTCCCGCATGCAATAAAGCACTCGAGGCTACTGTTGCTTTACAAAATGTGTATAAAATAGTGACACAGGTATTCAAACTGTAAATACAAACACTTAATATAAGCTGGACAATCTTGTATGGTTAATTGCTTGAGTTGTGTGATTGTAAACTGTTATCAGATTTTATTATGTGGTGCTGGTGTAAATGCCAAGCCCTCAAATTGAAGTGTAAGTTTGATTTTTTTTTTTTTTTTTTAAGAGCTGCCTCGAACTGAGAAAGTTATATCTGTTATTTTTGTTTTTCTCCCTCCCCTCCCCTCTCCATTCTCCGGTCGTTGTCTCTATGGTGTGAAGGATGGAGAGCACGACAAAACACAGATGGTAAATAAATGCATCTTTAATAATAATAATAATAATGATGATGATGATCATAATACTATCACTTCTGATTTGCCCATGTCCCTGTATTCCTTCAGCACTGAAATATGACCAATCTGCCTAGACACATGCCTAGCCTCTTCTGCCAACTCTGTTAATGCATGCAAATGTTCTGATGTCATTCAAGTTAGCGTAAATTGCCTGTGAGTGATTTTGTGCTCTTCGGTTTCTGCTTGGAATGTTCCTCCTCATCATCCTCACAGGTGATAGATCAAATAATTACAATCACACCCTGTCTCCAATAGGCCTATTCTTTTGCTCTTGAGCCATATTAACCTCCTGAGATTTGATGTCAAAAATCACCTCTCCACTACCCCCCTCCTCCCACCCCTCTCTTGCCCTTGGGCGGTTCATTTGTTTTATTTACTCTGTGTTTCACTGTTTTTTTAACTGATAATTGTATTGAGGCCATGTCCTGGTTTCTATTTGAACTATGTTTAACATAGCCAGTCCCTCATACCAAGCAGCATAAGGCTCATACTATATTTTGACTCTACATGCTCACAGTTACATAAGTTTACAATGTGTTCACAAAAAGAGTGAGACTCATACTATACTATAAAAAAACAATGCAGGCCATAGTTTTCAGGATAAGACAATGACTTCAGTTGCTGATGATTTTTAGAAAATAGAGTAACTAGAAAAATGGGTGACTAGTGGCTGTTAATGTAGAATAATAAATCCCAGGGATTGTTGGAATAAAAAGGGTGTGTCTGAGACAGATTTATGGATGATTCCTCTATGAAAGCCTTTAACAACCTTAAATAACAGATCTCTTAAATAAATAAGTGAGTACACACAAGACTAAGACAGAAAATATTAGTCTTTGCCAGTAGGTAAATAGCATAACAATATTAAATATCATCAAGGTCCCTGTTTCTGATGTTTTTAACTGCCCACTCACAGTTAATGCTCAAGGGCACTATGTTTTGTTTATTTGTTATATGTTTAGAGCTATTTGAAATTAATTATTTAGTATAAAATCATCTGTGAATTTCAGTTTCTGCACCAATTTAGCATTTTTTCAGTAAAATATACCTGTCCAAACCTCCCCTAAACTGACTTCTGCAATTCAGTGTTCAGTGCAGGTTTCCTCTACGTATTATTCTTAGGTTTTGTGTGTCACAGGCAGTAGCACAAATTGGTGCCTCTTGGATTTCAGAGTTTTAGCCACTACAGCCTTTCAGTCGCCACAGCCTTTTAGTTTTGTGGTGCCTTTTAGGCTTAAAATACATTTCTGAAACTGCAATGCAATTATGTCTTTTGTAATTGCTGCATGGCAGAAAAAAATGAGATTGGGGGAAAATGGTGCAGTCAGCAGTCAAAGCTCTTTGATTATTTGCAATGAAAGAACCGTATTTATATGTATGTTCTTGAAATACTGTGAGTTTTCATATAAAAGTGATCCCAAAGGAACAACTAAGATGAAACATTTAAGTGCTTTTCCCAGAGATCTTATCAGATTGTAATCAAACATTTTGGTCAATTGTTAATCAAAAATTCAAAACATTTGCTGATTAGGGTTATAACTTCACACCTGAGCTGTAAAGTATATCCTCACAGTCCCTGCTGTCCCACAAGACCATGCCTTTGAATAGTGCTTAGGGCTTAATGCAAATAAACCCTGTATAACATTAAATTAAACATGGTGCACACTATGATGTTGAGTAGACAAGAGACAATGTTAACTTGTTTTGGATAGTTATTCTATAGTAAAATACTTCAGTCACCCATTTTTCAGCCAGAAGATTTGGAGATCATGTTTTTTGTGCTTATTGTTGTCTGTTCCTCACACATTAAGGCAAACTGGTGAGTCATTTTTTGTTTGTTTGTTTGTTTTAGCTGCTTTTTAAAAATTCTGTATATTAAGGTTGTGCTTTATAGGTGGGGAGAGGTTTAAACACTATTTGAATGATATTGCTATAGTAAAATACTTTATGGAGACGTTTTGGTTATGTAAGCAGCTGCTGGTGTTTTAGCGTTCTGATTGTGGTTCAGTATTGGCAGAGGTTTAAAGATTTTGTCTGTGAGGGTGTGATTTTGGCCTGGTGTGAGCAGTACTTCATATTTAATGTGGATTCAGGGCTGGTACTGAACAATAATGGATTGGCTCATATAGAGGTCCAACATTTGCTGCACAGTCTAGATCTTTGGACTTGGTCAAAAGAAAAAAAGAATAAACAGAACAAAAGACAAGGTTCTGGCAAATAGGAGGCCACTTATGATTGACTGTGGGAGGACTGGGACTGAGGGGGTCCTGCTTCACACATACAGGGGGTTACTTCTTTTGTAATTGGCAACCAGTCAAATGAAATAGCCAGTAAGTATTGCTAAATTAAAATACCCTGGTCCAGTTCAAACTCTAGACCTTCCTGCTGTGAGGTGACAGTGCTAACCACTGGCCCATTAATCGACACTCATTAGTTTCAGCTCTGTGTGGTAATGTTAGCTACACACTCAGACATAGGCTTCACAAACTAGTGCTGATGGGAGCTGCCAGGTCCTTGTTAGCAGATCAGAGTAGGGATAAGGGAGAGAGAGTATCAGTGGGCTTCAGCTGGCACTTTTGACACCACAGATGGCTGTTTACGCTGCTGTTTGCAGTGACTTCCTGTGATATCAGTGATGGCTGCAACTGGCAGCCCCCAGGCTGCTATCTTGTTGTCACACCACCTACCCTGCAGATTCATTTCCAGGCTATGTATAATGTAATTATCTGTGAGTTCCCAAAATGATTAATTCTGTGATTTTGATAAAACTCTGGAGAAAAATTGCCTTTGCCATTAATGTAGTTATAGTTGTTATGAACTTCAGTGTTACTTTCTTTACTCAATTACATTACATATGGGCACCTGCTCTGCTCTATCTTTATTACAGATTTATTTTGCTTCAGCCACCATCAGATGGAGCGCTGCTGTTCTGAGCATAATTAAGCTGAGCTAATCATTTGCTTGATGTCCCAGATTCTGTGTTTACTGGTGCTCATAGTGCATGTATTTAGGCTGCTGTATTAGGCTCAGTATTCACTCACTTGTTTTTTTTTCTATGAAAACTTAGAGAGCATACAAAAGGATTGCAAAATTATATAAACCACTGCATGGTAAAGGAAATAATGATGAACTGACTCACTCTTATAAAGGCAACTACACAGGCCAGTGTTAAAGAGGTCTGACAGCCAGCACAATGCAATGTATGGATAGCATGTCAAATATGAAAATGGGTTGCAGGTCAAAGTTTAGACATACATACACATTTAAAAGTAAAGCTGTTTTGAAAATTGGATGGAATTGAAGATTCAGCCTTAACAGAAATGATAAACCTGGGATTTATGCCAGTGTTTCATTTATGAGCAACTTGTCACTATGATGTGTGCATAGAGAAACATATAGTAATTTGATTTAAGGAGCATAAAACCTCATCTTATGATCAATGAAAAAAACACAATTTGGTCTCCTGTATGGGCCATTTTTCACCTTATGTCCTTTTAATAGTTTTAAATACAGTTCTCACATATGAGATTCAGATGATACATGCACAATGTCTGTCATGTTTAGTTAGATCATATTAATGCTAACATATTCCTATAGTTAAGATCCCTACAGTCATTCCTACCACATAATGGATAACTAAAAGTATCTTTCCATTAAAACCAATGTTGAAGTTTACATCCACAGCTGCTGCTAATGTTACATTAGCTTAGCTTCCTATAAATGTCAGGACGCTTCCTTTCTGTTTTCATTGTGTGACCCAGCTGACCCAGCTGTTGCAGCTTCTTTTCCAATTTTCAGTGAGATAGTAGATGAATTAAGTCTATAAATGTGTTACTTCTTTCCAAGAACCAGTAACATTACTGGCAGAAACAGCAGGTCAAGCCAGGTCAAGTAGGTGAAAAATGAAATCAGTTTTAGCCGTTAGAGAAGTGGAGGATATTGTTTTAGCAGTTAGGAGCATAAAGGGAATGATTCTGCAGATTCACCCATCTTTCACATTGTTATTTAGTTTTTATTTGTTGATGAGAATTGTAATACATTTCGAAACGTTCATTTCATTTAGTTCTCTTTTTCATCATGGAAAAGAAATCAGCCAGTTGGCAGAATGGTTGTGAATCAAGAATGCATGGCCAGCCAACTTGTGCTTTATAGTAGCAAAAGATCACAAGACAGTTTAACGGAACTTATTGGTAGACACATAGCTGAATTCTGTGTTTGTTGTGTCTGGTTTTATATCACTACAGGGACGTTTAAGGTTTTACTCAATACAAAGGCACTTCTTGTTCTTTTATTAGGGATCATATTAATATACAGCACAATATTTCTGTTATTATATCCATGTGCCTTTAGGATGAACTGATAAAGGAACAGAAAACCACATTACACTCTATGCAGTGTGTTATACATTCAATTATATAATGCCCTCAATATTATTGAATGCCCTTTAGTTCAAGAAGCAGCATCAAGCACATGATATTTCAAAGATCAGTAATGATCTTTATGGTCCCAAAGGGCATTCTGTCAGGGTATCGTAGCCACTGACGATTTCTGCAGACATACAGAAATTCCTTAATGTCTGTGTACAATGAATTGAAGGGCTGCTGGAGAGTGGCAGAGGCAGAGCAAGTGAAATATTTATTGTATTCTCCACTATGATGATCTCAGCATCAATTTAGAATATAGTGCCAAGTTTCCAGAACATCAAAAGCCTGCACATTACAGGGTTTCCATGCTGTTATTTATTGTATCTTCTACTTCTGCCACTCCTCAGAGTATAATAGCTGTGTAGATCTCCTCTATAATAAGTAATACTATTATACCAGAAGTGACTAATGAGCAGGCCCTTCCACCTTACCTCTCCATATTTGCAGTAATTGGTGATGGGGAGTACACTATAATTTAGTTATCCTGTCATCCAGACGGGGTATATGCTCTTTAATAAGAAATGCTTTTGAACTCCACAATTTTCAATAGAAGAGGAAGGGAAGCACTCCGATAGAGATGTGTTTTTCTGTTGCACAGCTTGAGCTTAAAAAAGTTCAGGCTTTGGTGAGGTACATCATTGACTTCTAGTCTGTGACTAGAAGTCTGCAAAAACCAGTCTGCACTGCTACTTTTTTATTTTTTTTATTTTTTTTTACGATTGCAAAAGTTAGCTATTTGGAATTAAAATAGTTAAAGATGATATGTTAATACAGGCCATAACAAGACTATACAGGTAACTGTAAGTCCTGTATTTGGTTCAAAGAAAGGCGATTTCAATTTAAGTTTGCTGTGCAAGTAAAATCATGTTTGAATAACTTGAAAATCTCTCTGTGATACATTCCCTTACCGAATAAAAGGTTTTTTTGTTCACTTCTGCTGAGTTCTTCTAATAGTGACCTGTAACTGAAGGATGTCAAAAAGCCAATGAGTCCTTTTCACAGGCAGATAGATATTAGTAAAGCGTCTTTCCAAATCACTGCCTACGGTCTCTTTACCACAGTGTTACATGATCTCAGCAGCAGATGTGAAGTTCGTTGGTAGGTTAGTGACTCATCCAGCACATCAAAAGTGATTCTAGTTATTCATGACATTTGGATTTTATGGAATTAATCATAATGAAACTTTAAATGATGACCGTGGCATGCTTGGCATGATGTCATGGGACATCCCCTTATTAATTTTGTCTATTGGATTGATTATGTCTCAGTCTGAACTCAAAAGAATGTGTTGATGCAGAAAAGATAAGATTCATGTGACACTCCCCAGGCTCTTACACAAGTACTGTATGTGCTAAAAGCAAGACACTGTTGCACTGTGGTCCAGGATAATTCTACTGAACTGACATGGAAACATGACATAAATAGATCTTCCAGACTGGACCATAAAGTTTAAGGGGGAGGCTTGCACAGCCATAGAGCCAGGTGTGTATAACAACAATAATAATAATGATAATAATAATAATGCACATTATGATTTTAGGCTAAAAGAAGACGGGTGATATTTTAAATTTTTCTTAAAGGTCAACAAATTCCATGAAGTATTGCCTGCGTAGCCAGAGCCTGATTGATCTTTTTTTCGTTATTGACCTTCATTATTTTCCACAAACTATTAAAACCACATCAGTGAGCCACACTGTGCATTAAACCCACATACACCCTGCTGCTGTAAAAAACTCACATCTACGAAATCTGAGCTTTTAGGAAATAATTTAGTCCTTTTAAAAATGAAATCATATATTTGTGACCTGTTTTTAAAAGATTTATGTCTTCAGTAAGAACCAATGGGACTGTGAGACACAGACAGGGAAGTTGGAAAGTATTAAGAGATGGACTAATGGATTTCTGGCTTTGGCTTGGCTTCGTCAGCTTTGTTTATAACAAAAAAGGAATATTACCAGCCTTCCCCACTCACATCTCAAACTATTAAAGTCCTATTTGTGCCTGTTTCCCTGTAAATAGTGTTGCTTGCATATCACTGACAAAGATTTCTCCTAAAAATATTTGATAGAGTAGACACAGAATTTCTTCCCTCTGGTCAAAAATCTATTGTTGTCCTATTTTTCAAAATAAATTGATTTAATTACAGTTTAGTCTCAGGTTGATTTCCTTGCATCCTTATTATTTACAGCATTCATACTCAGATAGCAAAAGAGTAATTGCTTGAGAAAGAGGGTGTTCAAGGTATGCTGTCATGTGGGTCATTTATACTCTAGTATATTGGCCACATTAGGAATTTGGATCATTGTTGGCCTGAAAGAGCTCTGTACACAGTCATGGATTGTGGTGTGTTCCAAGTACAGACTTGAGGAAGTGAAATTGTCAACACCAGGGGGATACCACAAGCGTGTCAGGCTTACTGTAGAATCAACAGGTGGTTAGTGTGGTCATAATACATACTGCTCAGGCTAATCCATCTCAAACCTTCTTAGCTAGTTAATATGTCTCCCTCTTTCTCCCTCTTCCTCTTCCTTTCCTTTTTACAGGCCAGCACAACTACCTGTGTGCAGGGAGAAATGACTGTATCATTGATAAAATCCGCAGGAAGAACTGTCCAGCCTGCCGCTTCAGGAAATGTCTTCAAGCCGGGATGAACTTGGAAGGTAAATAGTGAACCAGCCAAGGCTACGTTAAAGCATTAGGAAACAAATTTAGAGCGGTGAGAGCAACCTTAGCTTTCATATAGAGCAATATGGAGCCTCCATCCACACTATTCTCTTTCCACACACGTTGTTTTATCAATAATACATGTCATAATGCTTAATCATAATATTTATCAGAATTAACTAATCACAGTAATGTCGGATTAAGTTGTTTAATTATTTGACCAAATTGTTACAATACATGTAGGTATTTAAACAGACGGACAACAACGGATCAGACACAGATTGACTTTCCTGCTGGATCAATACATGATGACATGAGGAAATAAATGAGGTGAAAATATTGATTAAACTAAAGAAGGAGATAAATCTGGACAGCTAACTGCTGCCAGCAGAAGGATCAGCACCTTGGAGAGCTGATCAAGTCCTGATAACTGTGTTGATGATTCTTTAGATGATTAAAATTAATGATTTAGTTTTTGAACAATATTTAACAAATATTCTTTAACATTTTCGAGAGTACACTGATCAGGTTTCCATACTGTCAGCAATTAAAACCTCACTGATTTGACCTGTTGCTCCATGACTGAACAAAACGATTTTAAAGAAACCAAAGCTATAATTTAAAAAAATGAAATTTGCAACAAATCAATAAACAGGATCTTAAACTGGTGGTCTGTGGCTGACCATGGGAGGGTCTAGGAGCAGCAGAGGCTAGTGGGCTCGTTATGGATTGTATGCTTTCACTTTTCACATGAGCAGATCCGTATCCTCTGCAGAGAAGATGCGCCATCATAATAGCAATCCACCAAGGTACAAGTGTATCTGGGTCTTACAGAGTAATTATTGCATGTTACACTGAAAACACACCCATGATTAACAAGGAGACTATGGATAACCCCTTTGAACCAAGTGAAGTGCGCCTGGTGCACTGACCATTTTTTTGCTGTTAAAATAGCAAAAGTGGATTTGGACACACCTTAAATGCAATTGCGCCATGTACTTCAGAACATGCGCTTTTGATTGTTAAAATACGTGTCACCACACCTTCTGCCTTAATGATCTGAAAGGCTGCAATGTGGATCAGCTGGTGTTAGTCACTCTTCTGTGAACATGTGTGCGCCATTGTCTATGAACGTGTTGTTCTGAACATGTGTGCTGTTATGCTGGCCACGCTCAAGGAAAGAGCACCACCTCCTCCTTCCACACATTGATCAATTCATAATGCACTGTCACGTCCACAGCCTCAGATCAGATAATGAGACAGACAGGCAGAGAGTGGAGAAAAAACAGCATCTTACAAGGAATAAATGTTTAGGACACAGTGCAACAGTTAAGCTTTGTTGAATTTAAAGAAGGTGGACATAGAAAGCAACAGGTGAAGTACAATAACTACTGCTTAAGTGCTTGGAACATAGTCATGTTTTTTTTCCTAGACAGGTCCTTGTGTTCATTTAGCTGATGTTCCCTTGGGGAATGACATTGTTGAATGACAGTGTTAAGTGAAGATTACATGTAAACAATGCAGCATTTATCAATAACGAGGTGAAAGTTGTTTCACATCGTCAAGTCAATTTTATTTGTATAGCTCAATATACAATTACAATCCATACAGCAATACATCCTCTGTCCTCTGACCCTCAATTCAGGAATTAAGGAAAAATGAAGGAAACCTTTAATGGGGAAAAAATGCAAGAAACCTCAGGAAGAGCAACAAAGGAGGGATCCCTCTCCTAGGACGGAATGACATGCAACAGATGTTGTGTGTACAAATAGAACAAGAAAGACAAATTACAGAAATACAGCATTGAAAACTGGATTACAAAATTTTAATGGATTTACAATATATATCAAGAATGTGATCAAGAGGATGTCGAGCAACTTCCAGATACGTACATAAACAGATCGGTAGAGACAGAAAGACATAGAGAGTGATTTGATGGACGTCAGCACATCACCAGACATACCCCCACCAGAAAGGCTCTTAGTTGCCATAGAAACGCCAGGAGAGGAAATTAAAAAAGGTAGAGAGTAGGAAAAAACATGTTTTTTCACGGTAACCTCTCAACCTCAGACATGTTTTGCACATTTTGTGGGAGAAAATATACTCACTCAGTATATCATTGCTGTTTGTTGTACTTGATAGAAACTGCAAAAAAAAAAAAAAAAAAACATTATAATGTTTAAAAGATTGTTCCTCTGAGAAATGGCTTAATAGCTGGTGTAAACCAGCATGTTGCATTCTCCTGACCTTTCACAGCTTTGCTGGAACCCACGGGGAGAAAACTGAAAGCAGAACGCTTGAGATTTGTAACATCTAGATCATGACAGTGATCAATTTTTAATGAATCAATTCAGCTATTTATTAATTAACTCTGTAGTTACAGTCGCGGGTGTGCTCCTTTTGATTTTACATCCATGTTGTAAGGTGGAATGAAGGGGGAAGAAGAGTATCTTTGGGCTTTATACTGTTTTTTCTGGCATTATAAAGACCAAATGATCAATTAGTTGAGAAAAGATCACATTAATCTGTATTTTGATGAATTGTTACTGCAGTTGCAGCCTTAATGATATTATGTTGGATCTTGTTTACTTTCTGGTACCCTGCTAGGCTGAATATCTGTGGCATTTTCTCCTTGTTCTATAGGCAGTCTGTACATTTGTGCTGTTTTGACTGTTGATTTACATACAGTACATGCCTCTTTGTGGGAAGCACATGACTCTATCAAAGTAATACCGGCACCGATCCTAATCCTAGTGTATCAAAATATAATCTATTAATCTGTAACAAACTGTTCTACTGTATGGTCTCTGTTATTCAGACAAAAATCATATAAAAGGAGATGTTGAGATCAGGAGCAAAATGCCTAAAAAGTGAAACAACCACCATCACTGCTTACTGATTCCCTTTTGTTTTGTGTCGTCTTCCCTCTCTTTCTACCCTCTGCCCTACCACCATGCCCTCTTAGCAAGAAAAAACAAGAAGCTAATCAAGATGAAAGTGCAGCGCCCCCCTGGATCATCAGAGCCCATCAACAACATGCCCGTGCCAGTCATCCCCAGGTGCATGCCCCAACTCGTGCCCACCATGCTATCTGTGCTCAAGGCCATCGAGCCCGAGATCATCTACTCAGGCTATGACAGCACGCTGCCTGACACCTCGTCGCGGCTCATGACCACTCTCAACAGGCTGGGAGGACAGCAGGTCATCTCTGCAGTCAAGTGGGCCAAGTCTTTGCCAGGTAAAGAAAACCTCTTAACATGTGCTGCCTTTGGTTTGGTTTAAATGCATACCACTGCCCATGCAGTCTGTCAGTGGTGATATTTCCAGCTTGTAACTGAGACTAATGTGTAGCGAAGTAGGCCAAGTCACTGATGGAAAACAAAAACACCCGCTTTCAGTCATGTGTTACTTTTAATACATGCAGCTGGTCAACCAAGTTACATCACTTTCCTTGTTTGTGCACTGAAACATTTGCAGTTTGACTAGACATAGTGGCAAACCTTGCACTTACTTTTTTCCCTGCAGTTAACCAAGCATCTGCTTGTCAGCATTGCTAGCATTCCTCTGTAAAAGTAAAGAACACGTGTAGCCGCAAGTTAACTTGCAAAATACTGTAAAATATGTGACCGAACTTAACATATTTCAAAATGTCAGTGTTCTTCTAGTGGTGAGAACAGGTGTTAAGGCATTACTCCAGTCAGATGAATGACTTTGATTGGGGTCTTTTGGTTTAGACTTCAGCTTCTAGCTGATCACGTGGAATTATACAGTTAATCAGAGGCAAAGATGGAGCAATTTTGTCGCTGAGCCGATTGAATCATGGCTAGGCTGGTAATCACTTAGCTATCTTAATTGGTGCAGAAGTGGCCATTGTTTAAGTCATCCATGTCTTCTAACTTAAGCCTGTACAAGAATACAGAAAACATTTGATCCCCCCCCCCCCCCCACAAATGATTCCTCTTGCCAGAGAACAACAGATGTTCAGCAGGCGGGCTGTAAAGAGTGTGACCTCTGTATTGGCTGAATTTGTAATTACAGGCTGAAGAGGAGAGTAATGGTGGCTTATAAATGAACAGTTCACTTTAGACACCCAGCCTCTCCAAAGTACTTTAATTTTGATCAGGTCATGACCAAGGTTAATATATTTTGCAATGTGCATAATGACGTTCCTTCAACCCACTAAAAATCAGTATCTCTCCAAAGCAACTGTTCTGACATTGAGCGGAAATTTCTCTCTTTTTTTCCCTCTAGAAGCAATTTAAATTACTTCATTTATCGTCAGTGACAACTTGACTCATTTGAATGTAATTGCATTACAAATAAAGGATTATTGTTTCTGTTCTGTTCTTCATAATGTTTGTGAGTATTAAAAATGCGACTTTTCAGGAGAAGGTGTTAAAAGTAGGGAAGGTCAACATCATTACAGTACCTGCAGTTTTATGGCACTGATATTAGACTGAATTAAAATCTACTTAAATGCAGTTATTTATGTCTTAAAAATATGCAGGATTTGTGCTTTACTGAAAATACTGTATTAACAGAGTGATTTGAATCATAAAAAGTACATTACGTGCAGGTTTTTCTGTCCCTGATATTCATGATGTGCTACTGCCATCAGTACCTCAGAGGTGGAAATAGAAATACACGTACATGCAACAGGTGATCCTTCCATGTTTTGAGATGTATTATTTCTCAAGTAGTGGATCAAGACATGACTCCATAACAAAAAGCTTAGAATTCATTCATGAATGGATATACTTGTATTTTACTTTTGCCTCAAATAACTTCAAATTCATGTTGTTAATATCAAGGAAAAAAAGATTATTGCTTGGTTTGACAACAACCTTGTTTCCATTCCACAAAAACAAAAATAGAAACACAGAATTTGGAATTTTAACCCCCCGTGCTAGTTTTCTAATCATGAGAAAGAGGGCACATGACTTGGTAATAGCTCCAAGTATTTGGTTGGAGATTTTCTCCTCTCACTCTTAAGTGTTCCTGTTGGTCACAGAAAACCTCCCAACATAACATTTTTACTGTGAATTCTTTGTGTGTGACAATGTGAAGAGGGACAAATCTGGCTCCAGTCTTGTTGTGTGTGCATTGTCTGCAGTTGGCAGCCTGCCAAGGTGATAGTGAGGAAAAGGCTCCTTTTGGCTCTTAGTGGTTACACGGCTGTGTTAGTTACATAATGCAGCTGTGTTTTAAAAGAAATACATCAGGAAAAGACTTTTCATGTGCATGTCTTTTATAGTTTTCACAGTGTGGAAACAACTGAACTGCAATTTGAATCCAATTTGAACATTGACTTAACTAGATCATCCAATTTTGGCTGGCTTTGTGATTGTATTTTAATGATCTCTCAGCAGTGCAGCAGTGATGTTTTCTTTTGTTTAATGTTTCTGTATCTCTTTGAAATCAAGATATTAAGATATGCTGTGCTTTTTGAAAATACAAACAAAATGGTTACATGGTATTACATGTTGCGAGATATGCTGTTATATTTTCTAAGCTGAAAAAACGCTTTAATCTTGTACTGCTGTTAAAAATAAGCATCATAGTGATTATATGATAACTATTATGTTGACCGGCAATCTTTAAAAAACATCCAGCTAAATTCTTAAATGCAATGATGCCTTTTTTAGTGCCATTTCAATAGCTGGTCATTCAATTTGTTTGATTATTGTATGAGTGTATGTTTTTCCTTGGTTTGTTTGTGTTCGTGTATTCTTTTTAACTTATATTATTTGACCTTCCTAGGCTTCCGTAACCTGCACCTGGATGACCAGATGACATTACTGCAGTGCTCCTGGCTCTTCCTCATGTCCTTCAGTCTGGGTTGGAGGTCATATGAGCAGTGTAATGGTACCATGCTCTGCTTCGCCCCTGATCTTGTCATCAACAAGTGGGTATTATGGGCAGTTGTTGCATATTTACAGTATACTGTTCTTTCCTCAGCCAGTTTTTTTTTTTTTTTTTTGCTTTGCCTTTGCTCATTCAGGGTGTCGATCTCAATTCATCAATTAGCTTACACTCTTGCCCATCTGTCTGTTCATGACTCAGCTTGGCTAAAATTGAAGGCAAGCTAAAGGAAATTTAACAGTTTCTGAGTTAAGATGTTAAATGAGATGAAAAGTCACTGCTGTCGATATGTTTATCAGAGAAAGCACACGGCTGTCTGAACCCTTTCCAGGCCTTTAGTGGAGTTATCAGAGACAAAGATTGCGGTAAAGGGGAATCAAACATTATAAAAAGCTCTCAAAATGCTGTTCAGATGAGCCTAACCCATCTTTCATCTCTACAACTAGTGAGGAAAAACCTATTGTCCTATGTGCATATAGATACAAGTGTGCAGCTGCAGGTGAGTAATATTGAAAAATAAATAAAAATAAAAAATTAGTCGATCAACAAAAATCAGCAACTATTTTGATAATAGATTAATAGTTAGTCATTTTTCAAGCAAAACGAATTGGCTGCTCCTTGTCTTGCAATATAGTAAATTTAATATTTTAGGATTTAGGAATGCTGCTTGGAAAAAACAAGACATTTGGTTTTATTCACAGGCATTTTTCAGTGTTTTCTGATGTTTTATTCACCAAACAACTAATGGATTAATAGAGAACACTATTGGCAGATTCGTCAATAATGAAGATAATGATTAGTTGCAGCCTTACATAACAATATTATTTATAAAGACCATGAGATTGGTATTAAGACAATATTTGGGGGGTAATGATGGATATCGTGCTGAGAGTGAGATGAGAAGATCGATACCAGGATGCAGTTAGTTTAGCTTAGTATAAGGACTGGAATCAGGTGGAAACAACTAGCCTGACTCTGTCCAAAAAGGTCTACCAAGCAGCACCTCTACAAGTTCATGTGTAAGACATGTGCTGTCTCATTTGTTTAATACAAACAGTCATGGTTGTGGTTTTACAAGAGTTTAGATGAAGTAACTATTTCAGAGCTGCAACTAATGATTATTTTCATTATCGATTGATCTGTCAATTATTTTCTTGATTTTTGACGATTATTTATATGATCCATAAAATGCCAGAAAAGGGTGAAATATGTCAGTCACTGTTTCCCAGAGCCCAAGGTGATGTCTTTAAATGTTTTGTTTTGTCAACAACCATCTACAACCCAAAGATATTCAGTTTACTATCATAAATAAACCATGACCTATGGCTAAAGAAACCAAAAAATGCTCACATTTAAGAAGCTTGACGTTTTTTTTTAACAAATGGCTCAAAGCATTTCATTTTTTTCTGGTCAAGAAAATACATCAAACATCTGAAATGCCTCAGTTTTTAAAATTGTCTCAATGAAAAGCAGCTGTCAAGAATTTTGCCTAAATAATAATTTGCAAAATTAGGATTTAAATGAGGAAATATTAGATCAAAGAATAAGTAAACACAACTTGGCATTTCAGTGCTCATTTTCAGACCATTTCCGATGCTCTGTCTAAATGCTTGGCTCTGGTTCTGGGGCTCTGACTATGACTTGTGTTCTTAAATAACTACTTGGGAACTCGTTCCAAATGCAGTGTTCTTTTGCCCTAAGTGTAAATGTTTTCCACTTTGTAGTGAATGGCAAGAGTGCAACAAACACTGAGCTCTTGACGATGACAAGCTGCAAACAGCTCAAACAGCTTTTCATTGGAAATACGTAGAAAAAGAGGCATGAGCTGTGAAGAGTTGTTCCCAAGGGACACGTAAACTCAGAGGGGTAAAAATAGATATGAAAGGTGAAGAAGTCATTGCCAGTAGCACCGCAGTTGGTAAGAATGAATAGACAGCTCTAAAGCCAAGTCTCCAGATCTGTGCTGTATTGATTTTAAAGGCAGAGAGTAATGTGGGCCGTGTGTTAGTGGAAGTGAAGTGTGAAAATCCATCAGGGCTGATTTCACAGTCCGGTTTTCTCCTGCAGGGTTGTAGCGCTTCCCTGCTGGGGCTGTTTATTGAGAATTGAATAACAGGACGAATGAAAGCCTTAAGTCTAATCTGTCTGTCTCTCTTGCCTCTGTTTTCCTCTCTTTCTTCCCCCACTGTCTCCACCTGTTCTACATCTCTTCCACATCTCTATTCCCCTCATCTCTACTTTCTCCTTTCCTTCTTTTCTTTTGTCTCCCTCCTTTCAGAGAGCGTATGAAGCTGCCCTTCATGACTGACCAGTGCGAGCAGATGCTGAAGATCTGTGATGAGTTTGTCAGACTTGAGGTGTCCTATGAAGAGTACCTGTGCATGAAGGTCCTGTTACTGCTCAGCACAGGTAACGGAATGCTTGTCGCTTTGAAAAGTTGCAGTGGTGTTTTTCAAACTTCAGGAACAGCAATTATTCTGGGAATTTAAAGAGAATCACTTATCCATTCGACCAAGTCGGCTATGCGATACTGCCGAAGCCTTTTCATTGCAGTGTGAGGTCGGGCTGTAATCAACCAAAGAAAATCTTGGTCAACTAAAATTGTACATAATCTTTGACTAATTGAACAGGTGGGGGGGCAATACACATGTATTGACCACTGATGGCAATAAATTGTAAACATGCCTTGAGCCTATACTTTGTCATAAATACAACACAAAAATAGCAAGTAGTGTATCTATTTACAGCGCTGTGATGACATGTAAACTGAGATGATCTGCTCACTTGTTGCACTTAAAAAATGTCTTGTTTCATAGACACATTTCAAGTGTCTGTCAGTTCTAACTTCAGTGGGATTTCCTTTTGATTACATTCAGATTATGGAATGCATCTTTGAAACATTTCAAACACCCCTCTGACATTAAGCCATGAGTGCATTGTTTGGTTTGATGGTGTCCTTTATCCCCATTTTTAAGCTACTCGCAGTTTGAAGTATTGTTTAAATAAAGAGAAACTGCAGTGCAGATTACTAGCCCTTAGACATAAGTGGTAAATATCAGGATTTATTGTTTGTCCCTTGTATTGAAGATAAAATGCCTCTTTCATTCAAAACTCCTTTGTGTGCTGAAGAGGCAGAGACATCAACACATAATAGAAACCCCACAGACCAGATTGCAACACAAATTCTCACTCTTTTGCTGTTACTTTTAAATGATGTAACAAGACTGAGTTAGTTTTCTGGTGGTCCTCAAAAGATGGCTACAACCCTGGAATGCATTGAGCATCACATATTGATGATGTGTAACACTGTGAAAATGTCAAACGGTGGAATTTGCTTTCAGAGCCTTTTCATAAGAACCTTATCACTCCAATACAGTTTAGTAAGCTTTCCTGGAAACTATTTCTGTGAAAGTATCACTAGCTCATCTTCTGTAGTCACTGTCTCAGTTAAAAAAAGAACTTCAGATGTCTAACAGGTACTTTATCTCTTTCAAATCTTTTCCTCACCCATCAACAGAAAAAAATTACTTCCTTCCTAGGTTGAAAAGTTCAACGATAGGATCAGTTTAGAGTTAAATCAGTTCAACTGCCTGAGGTCATCTTGTTGTAGGGTTTGCTCTGTTATCATTGCAGTTATAAATTGCCCAAATAAAAAGAAAATAAAGATAAAATAATAAAAGCTAAAAAAAATAAAGCTTAACAAAAAAAATTGTTCATTTTAGTTTTTTGGGTGTAAATTGGCTTCAGCTGAGATTTATTCTGGTATTCTCAATTTATTCTGAATGCACTCAGTTTGTAGGCAGTGACTGTTTTGAGGTACATTAGAGGAGGAAATCTAACTAAAAAAACATCTAAAAAAATAAAGTAAAATGTTCAGAAGCCCTCATTTTCCTTTCTCTCTGAAGCGGTAAAGACATAAAATAATAGACTAGAGAACAGAGTTATAAATGCATTGGGCTACCAGTCTAGCTATGTAATTAGCACCATTAAAAGAAAACACTACACAGCAACCTGTGTAGAGGTTGCATGACAAAAGTATTACTAAATCAAACTTTCTCCCAATTATGTAAATGTCTTGTTGCCGAGGAGGAGAACATTCTTCCACCTCACTTTAAGTGAATGGCTGGGTAAAGGATGCACTTTAGAGGCTCGTTATACAGAGGAAATGACATTTCCATACTCAGCAGTGGTTGCATTTTCGTACCTGAGAGCTATTTCCATCTGTTCCCTTCAGGGATGGAAGTAGTATCAGGTCAGGACAACTTTGGTTTGAGCTATTTTAATAATTTTTCATGCACATGAGTGAAAATGAAAGTTAGCTGTGGGCAATTTTGATTTATGACTAACTTGTCAAGTTCAGAAGTCAGACTTTACTTCCAAGAGTCAATATCTGCACTACAAAATTTAAATAAATAACACACACAAATGTTTTACAGTAGCTACCCAAAGCTCTGTTAGATAACAATAGTGCATTCAGTCATTTCATGCTAAATAATCCAGAGTAGAGAACAGGAAAGGAAATCTGTTTTTACTCTTTCAAAAAATTGTCTCTCTGCCAAACCTGCAAGAGGCCAGACAACACTTGCACCGCGTTATCTCCCATTTATCTAATTATGTAAATTGGACAGTATTTCACCCCAATCCTGCCCTCTGTGGCTTTGCATAATCTCTAGACCAGTGACTGTGGCTCTGCCTGGGCTCAATGCCAGGCACCAGACTGACACAGAGCGCGTGATCTGTTGACATGGTCGTTATGACAACTGCATATTGATGTTTTTCAGCCGTTTGTGGTTTTTAGCTTTTTAGCGGTTACCAGCACAGTGAAAATCCTCTTTGTGTGTGTGTGTGATCTTTATAATACAGTACATGCAAGAGTTGATGATTGCCATGAGGTGTGCGTCCAAACATTCACTGCTCCTCTCAGACTCTCACTCAGGCCACACCAGTTAGGAAATGCACTGCAT
Source organism: Euthynnus affinis (assembly GCA_029490765.1). Lineage (NCBI taxonomy): Eukaryota > Metazoa > Chordata > Actinopteri > Scombriformes > Scombridae > Euthynnus > Euthynnus affinis. Next base: position 17,362,169 of record CM055854.1, read on the forward strand.
AGTGGCTACTGATGTTACCTCCAGTTTTGCATATTTTCCACTACCTACAGCATTCTAGTTAGGAGCTGCATGCATGCATCTGTGTGTGTTTACCCAACATTTCCCAAGGTCCTTGTTGGGGTCCCACACAGGAAGTTTTAATGAGGTTTTAATGCCATGTGCTGTTTGTTGCAGCAAAGAACAGGATAAAGAACAGACTAAGACAAATAGCAGCATTACTGATGGATTTTCAGTTTGAGACAGATGTATAACCAGCTGTTCACATCATCAGCTGTCCAGATGGCAGAGCACACACACACACACATATATGTATGTATGTATATGTGTGTGTGTATATATATGTGTGTGTATGTATATATATATATATATATGTATAAATAAATAAAGGTTGGTTTAGTTGTTTATTTAAAGATAAATACTAACCAAAAACAGAGAGTTGCTGGATTTGTAGACAAGTATACTCATATTGTTGGATAAACACACTCTGAAAAGTCATGTTCCTGGTCTGACGAGTCCTTTAAATGAAAAAATATTGGTACTTCCATGTTAACTGCCAAGCTAATATAACATCATAGTCCTGATAGTTCATTTGATGTTGGCATTAATGTTCTGAGTGGCTCTATCACAAATAAAAATGATCTCTGTCTCACTCATTAACAATGTTTTTTCCCCTATTTTTAATTATATTTTATGAGGCTCAATCCTGCCATTGCTAGCGAACATGCACACTGATGTGTCTCCTGATGAATGATGTTTGTGTTTATGTGTGCGTGTCTGTGCACGTGTAGTACCAAAAGACGGCTTGAAGAGCCAGGCAGTGTTCGATGAGATCAGGATGACATACATCAAGGAGCTGGGAAAAGCCATCGTCAAGAGAGAGGAGAACACCAGTCAAAACTGGCAACGTTTCTACCAGCTGACTAAGCTACTGGACTCCATGCAGGAGGTCAGAGAACACAAACAAGACAAAACACTCAATATACTCTATTCTTCATGTATTTTCTTGTTTGTTCTATAGATGCTATATGCTACATGTTACAGATTGGAGTGTAGGCATTTACAATTGCTTCCTTTTTCAGTCTTTTTTCATACCAGCCAGGCTTTTTGCTTGTGGTTTGAGTACATCAATAACTGATTTAGTGTAAAGCCCTGAATAATACACTCACAGGTCTCACTAAATGCACTATGTTTCGGTCTCTGTAAAGCCTCCTAATTGCAGAAGACCAACTGCATATAAATATAATCCTACAAATTTAAAAAAAAATGTCTAAAAGGCTTTCACTGATTTGTTTCTCTGAACCCCGCACCCCCCAAATGTCTCCCCCAGATGGTCGACGGTCTTCTCCAGATCTGTTTCTACACCTTTGTGAATAAAACCCTCAGTGTGGAATTCCCGGAGATGCTGGCGGAGATCATCTCCAACCAGATACCAAAATTGAAAGACGGGAGCGTCCAGCCTCTGCTGTTTCATCAGAAATGACTGCCTTAATCTGTGAAGCAATGCCTTAAATCCTGCCCTGCCCTTGTACCTCTCTAGGCCCCCAAGCCTGGGCTCGTTCCTGCCTCCCCCATCACTCTGATTTGATTCCTCAGCTTTTCTGAGCCCCCTCTAGGAAATCTGCCATGCCCCTCCAGGCCTCTGCCATTCAGCCGCAACTCGGAGCACAATACCTATGGCCTCATGCCTCCTAATCCTGTCCCAGGTTTGGCCAAACTACAGTAGGAAACCCTACCACCGACCTGTAGCCCTTCCTCTTGGCTAGCCAAGAAGAATTTGGCCTCCAGGGGAAACATGTTGGCTCAGGATGTCTCATGGCAGCATGCATTTTGGGCAATCGTCAGCCCCCTCACCCTCTCCTCCGTCCATGGCCCTGTCCTCAGATTTCTGTTTTTCTTCTGGTGGCCGCCTGCCTATTACTCTCTCCTGCCTCCAGTGTTTTACTGCTGTTTTCACTGACAAACCAACACCTCAAACCACCTTTTCCTCCCTCAAAATGACTGTCCAACTTGCCGGATTAGAAGCGTGCCCGAAGTTCAGGCCCACTGTTCCTCTGTTCACCTGCCCAGCTTTTCTCCATTTCCCCTTCCCAGCTCCCCTGCGCAGAGAATGTAGTGACTGTTCACTTGTTTTGGTGTCGAGAGGACTGTTGGTGATAAAGGGGATAAACAAAAACATAGAAAAATTAGAAATATACTCATTACATGAGAGAATCTTTTTTGTTCTGGACCTGAGGACACTGAGGATGAACTGTTTTCATCTGTCAATGAGTTATCTTTCCTTAAAGGATACAAATCAGATTTATATACCTGACCAATGAAAGAAAAAAAAAACAAAACATCAAAAACAGTAGAGGAATATTCTGTTTATTTTATTATTATTATTATTATTATTAGACATGCAGTTTTGACCACACATGGAAAAGTCACAATTTTAAAAGTCACAGTTACAGACACAAGCATACAATGTATTTGCAAACACACAACCACTCAGTTAAATGTTTACACAGGATGTATCTGAGAAGGGAAAACCAGTGCCTTTTAGCTTTTAAAGCTCTTCATAGCCATCCTTTCTAAACTGTTGTGTTCTTTTGCATAAGAATCTAACCTTGACATCCCTCCACATATTTTGTCTGTTTTAGTTTTTCCATGCTGGCAATTTCTGTTTTCTTTCCAAGCTGCCATTTTGGTGTTTTTTATGCGGGCAGCTCTTCTATCTGTTCTGATCCCCAGACGTGAACGTTCACAAGACAGCCTATGGTACAGATTTGAACTACGTAGAGTAGTATGAAATATGAAAATCTTCATTTTTGGGTCTTGAGTTTAAGAATCACACAAAAAGTCAGAGCTGTTTTAAGTCCCAAAACACATTTCATGTGTTTGTCACTTTTCTCCATGTAAAGTATATTTAAAAAATATACAGCATCTCTCTATCAGTCACACTATCACACTGTATTGAAAGTTACAGTACCCAAATTATATAACCAACTATAGTGTTGAATACACATTAAAATACTACCAGTTTTGTGTTGAATTGGATTTAAACAAGGCAAGTCTGGTGTGTTGTAATATTTAAAGGCAGACTAACATTTTGGTTTAGATCTTGTAAGAAATGATTAGTCAATGAAATTTGTTTGTTGACTTGCAATTTCCTCAGATGCAGTTGCACAATGGGGTTTTTGAGAACTAAACTGCATTTAAAAAACACATCCAAGGTGTCAAAAGGGCTGTGTGTCGGTGAACAGCCATAATGATTCAAGCAAACCTGGCTTGATGTCAGAAATGTCCTTTCTTTGCCAGCGGCATTCATTCAGAGGTTCCAGTTTAGTAACTGGTTTCATGCAACTTTATTTTTAAAATGTGGTTTCATGGAGCTCCACCAGGAGCGTGACACACCTGGCCAGACAGCCTGTTCCCCCCTCAGAAATCATAGTAAAGTCAAATAGGAATGGAAATAACTCGTTCCATAATACTGGACTGGTTGGCTTTTCAAGAAAAGGTGCCATGAGCACAGTCAACGCTAGACAACTCTTTAAAAAAATAAAAAGTATTTGGAGGTTTAACTGACTGCATCTGAATTCTTTGGACATAAGTAACGTTACCATGTAGTACCCCTGATAGGCGAAAATGTTTTGTTTTTCTTGTTAAATATACCCTTTAATCAGCGTCATCTCAAAGTATTTGCACAAACAGAACAGGAACTGGGAAAAAGAAAAGACTAATTAAAGAAAAAATATCATATTGGTTTTGTTTATGAGATGTGAAAATATGTGAGAATACCCATAAATCTCAAAAGCACTTTGAGATTGAACCTCTGTTCTGAGCACATGATTTCACCTCTAAAGTTTAAATATTTTTTGGAAGATGGTGCATTTTGGTCCAAATAATTTTTGAATCAAAGTTCAGGCTATGAGTGACTACATCACTTGGATGTGTTCCACTAGTGCCAAATGTAATAGCAAGTTTATATGTCTTTTTTTTTCTTTGGAGATTGTGAAAGAGTGATTATTCTGTTGTGATTCGACATTATGTGGTTGTTGTAATTTTGCTTCAGGGTGCTCATTTATGAGAAAGATCTGAGTTATTGTGTCACACCTACACCAGCTTAAAAGTACTGATTGTTATCATCAGAGTTATAAGTGTATTATAGCCTTTATTTTGAGATGCACAAAATATTGTATTTTTGAAATTGCAAAAGAGCTGTAATTCCTACTGCTCTTAAACAGGTGGAGTCATCATTTGGTACATTTGTAATGTGAAAACATGTTTGTACCAGCATATTTGATGGCCAAAGCAAAACACATCAGCAGTTTAGTTTGTATATTGGCTTCTGCTGAAAGCGTGAACACAATGCCCCACCCCTTCCTTGTAACTACCAGGCGTCTTTGCCTAAAATGTCGACCATATATATTTTCAGCTGTTTACTCTGAATGGTACTCATCCCTCCGCAGCATATAACTCTGAATGGCAGTTAACAGACCAGATAGCAGGTTGCCATAGAGACCAGTCATTTGTGTGTTACTTACAGCTAACAGCACAGCAGGCTCTGGACACATACAAACCACCATTCAATAAGAGTCATCATGTTTTTAATCAGCCATTCGGCCAAAGGATGGTCACTCGCAGCAGGGTTGTTTCGTGTACAGTGCAGGCTTTCAGCTTTACCCGCTAACTTGGTCTCGTGGCCTTGTCCTGTAAAGAACATGGGTTTCAAGCTGCTCACGTCATTGTTGAATATTCTGGGGAAGATTTGACTAAACTGTCTGTTTGTTCGGGTAACTTTTGCATACAGTATTACAGTTGTTTCCAGGTGGTGGTGCTTCAGAAAACCAGCTTTAACGCGTAGATGTAACCATATCCCTGCTCATCTCTAAATGGCCATAGGTGTATATAGCAGAGCTGACATATCCAGTGCAATGTAAACAGTGTCTATTATTACAAAATATTTTTTACATGGACATAACCAACCTCTATACTCCTATACATTTTTCTCTTTTATGTTTCAGCTACATGTTCGAATAAAGGCCTTGTGAAAGGGAGACAGAGAGCCATAGAAATAAGATTTCAAATCAGGAAATAGAACCTTGACAAATATCAATGCTTTTCGAGGTTGATTTATTGTAAAAAATAAAATTATAAAAAAACAATATTTTCTGCGATTTTGAATACATCAACTTGATCCTCTTTGATATGAATAATTTTATTCAATCCTTTTTGTACATTGAACGAGTCAAGAAAGTAAATATTTTTCTGTTTGTTGGTTTGTGTTTGATAAAAGGTAGACGTGTTGAATACATTAGGAAGTGTTAAACATGTTTGTCTTGTGAAGTAAATGTAAATTCTACGAGTTATTGGGAAAGTCTACATGAATGCTCACTGTGTTTTAAAGTTAAAGGAAACGAGGGTGGGAGGGATGGAAGGTGATACGGACTGGACAAGGTTTTGCATTATATCAGTGACCAAAGCAGAGAAGAAAAGAAAAAAAAAAGATTTAACAAACAAAAAGAAGTATTCAAGCAGTTACATTTTAAGTATCACTTATTATCCAACTTCTAGTACTTCTTATTTTATTTGAAAGGTATATTTTGTAAAGGTCTAGGCTTTGGATCCCATGTATATTGCTGTGAGGATTTACTGGTCACTTTAAAGTAGAAAAAAAAAAAAAAAAAAAGGTTGAATCTCCTTGTGAAAGTAAATCTACCAGAGCCTGATGGAATTGCACTACCCTCATACTGGTTGATAAAAGTCTATTTTGTATAAAATACATGCAAATATTATCTTTAAAGATTAAGGGCAGATCATGTTTCACTGGTATATATGGCTATGGCTTTCATTGAAGTCTGTTTTGTTCGTATTTCAGTTATGTAAATGTATCCAATGTAAAAACTAAAAAATATAAAATGTTTGTTTGAAAAAAAAAAAAACAAAAAAAAAAACAATAGTTTGTATTACTTCTGTATTACACCTCTTCTGTAGTCAGTGTCGATATTTTCACCTATTTGATTAAATGTTGAATTAAGTTATCTGTGTGGTTCTTTGACATTGCATTTGGCATTGTGTTGGTAACAACTTGGATGATGTTTTTTGTCATTGCTGGTTTAAAGGGGAAATTCGGAAGAACTTATTTCTCTTTAGTTCAAACATCTTACACAATAAAGTTTCCTGTTTTTCAACGCTCAGCTACAGTGGTTTTATTCTTTCTCTCAGAACTAACATTTAAAACAGATCAGATCAAAGTAATAGTTGGACACTTTGGGCAATCCACATATTCACTTTCTTGCTAGACGTTACATACAAAAGACCACTCATATCCCTGTGTTAAGTATGGAGCTTGAGTAAGAACCAATCAGCTTAGCTTAGCTTAGCATAGAGACTGAAAGCCAGAGCTCTATCCAAACTTCAAAAATACACCTACCAGTACCTGTAAACCTCACTAATTAGAGGGTATCTTGTTTGTTTAAGCCGTATACAGAGACATGTACAACAACCGCTGGGTGCACTTCCCAGATTCTTTTTGCCATGCAACCAGTAGAGGTGATACATGAAAGTGCTGGGCAGACAGAAGAAATAATTACAGAATGTGGCTCCCTTTAAACCCCATATTGCTTTTACATTTCTGCTTGTGTGTGAATTTGGAAGACGAGATACAATGTATTAATTAGTGAGGTTTAGAGATTATGTAGGCATGGTTTTGAACTTTGGAGCGAGCCAGCTAGTTATTTCCCCCTGCTTTCAGTCTTTAAGCTAAATTAAGCTAATTGCTTCCACAGCCATGAGAATGGTGTCAATCTTGACATCTAATAGGTATATTTGTCAAACAATTTCTTTAACAGCAAAAAAAAAAAAAAAAAAAAAAAGCCGGAGTCCTAAATTAACCAGTATTGTTGTAAGGATAAATACAAGTGTCAGAAAGAATTTAGGGCTGGATGTCAAAGTTCAATACTTTCTTTAAATTTTTAAACTTCATAGTCTTAGCAGTACTAAGTTTAGATTAAAATTAGGAAATTGGTAACCCATACTTTCACAATCTCCTCTCATTGCATGGAAAAGGGAATAATCTATTACAAATTATAGGGTGAAAGTCTGGTAATACCATAGAAATAAACAAGGATTTCTTTTACACAGCACAGTTGCGCAGTTTCAGCTTACTTAATGAGTAAATGGTCATGCTTTACTTAGTAATGTTGTGGAACATATATGGTTCAAGTTCCCGTTAACAGCACAGACAATGGAATAATTATTACAAAGGATATGGTAAGATATGGTAATACTGTACCATGGAAACAGACAAGGCTTCCTTTTACATGTCATCAGATTTGAATGTGGGAAGTATTACCATGAAGTTTAGATTGATAAAGGTACCATACCAAAAACAAGCAGTGAAATTAAGTGAAATTAACTTGTGCATCTTAAAAAAAATAAGTTGTTGTGGAAGCTTGGTGACATAATGATTACTTGCAGGTCATGCAACATAGTTACTGTGATCGTTTCCTCAATTTTGGACTCTCTCTGGTCCCTCAAAGTCCAAGTTTGAAGTTGTATGCCACATGGAAAACACACAACCACACACATTTACTATGCAGCCACAAGCTAATCCATTGATCACAGAGGTTCCATTGTTGATTCCATTGCTGTGATTTCTTAAACACTGCAGTCACATTTAAACAAAGGAAGACCTGCAACATGTGTGAATACAGCCATAGTATAAATATACAATCCAGGCATTAAAGCAGAACGAAAAATCAAAGAGACCAAATGAAGCTGTTCAACATTTATCTTTAATTCTGCACAATCTTGTCAATTCACCAAAACATCTGAAAGAATATTTAAGGCTGTAGATAGACTTAAATGATACAAAAATCTGGGCAACAAAGATGGAATAAAGGAATTAAGTTAGTATGCTAAAAATACAAATATAAAATTTCATACTTAAAAAAATTATACCTTATCAAATGATGTGTATTTATTTACAATGTCAATAAACACCTCAAAAAGAATACAGTTCAGGATTGCGCCTTTAAGAAAGTCTCATAAATAAAAAGTTTAGATATGAACAAAGTAGTCTCATTTCACATTTAAGTTTTTTTTTTTCTCTCCCATCTGATTTCCTGTTAAATTGCTAAAATGTTCATTCAATATTTTGTCCTAAAAGAAAGAACTAAACTAAAAACTTTTTTCCAGAAAAGCTGATAATAGACGTTCACCAAGTGATTCAAGGAAAAAGCTTTGACCAGGAAATTATTCATTCATTCATTGGAGCCCCACAGCAGACCAGCTTTCATACACTTATCTGAAAAATGTATATTTTTCTTCAAATGTCAGAGCTTTTTTGAAAGACCACATCTGCATTAATTTACTCATGAGTGACAGCCTTGGCTGTAAACCCCGGATCCACATGTAAATATCCACCCACTTCAGACAATTACATTATTGACATCATCTTGTGTTGGCTGATGACACAACACAGACAGTTGTGGGTCATATTTTGGGTATGAAATGACTTCAGTTGTTTGCTCAATCCATCAAAGTTGAAAACTGGGGCATTGATGGTTTGGGACACACAGGACTTTGTGATTTAAAAAATAAAACATCCTGGTTGATAAGATTTCCTTGAAAGGATTGAAATAGTGCAAAATGGGCTCCATATATGAAACTGAATCCAATTATTTCTACTGGTAACAATACCAACAATCAAAAAAATTTTAAGCTGGGAAAGCTGAATGAGGCCTCACAGTTGGGCTTAACCAGCGGGAATCAGTTGTTACTCCTATGTTTCATTGTAAACTGCTGATCTGCTTGTGGAGTTTGTTTGAGATTTTTCACATTTTTTGTGAGGGCTCTGCAGGGAGAGGCATTGCAAATAAAGAGGAGCCCAATGCTGACCTTTTGGCTAACTGTTTTCGAGGCGACCTCATCCTGTGCTGATCTGCCCTGGGGCTCCTGCTGCTGAACTGGAGCCCTGAAACATTAGCCAGGTTGAGTCTTATCCAGGGGAATTACCGGACAGGCGGAGCAAGTGCTGACAAACACATTTACAGTTGTACAAACCAAACCCAATCCAGTCTTGCGATGGGATTAGCAATCCTTCAAACAGCGCACAGTGAGGAGATGAACTAGCATGTCCAAAGTTAAAGGCCACTTGCTTTTTATTATGTTCCCTGTCACCATCTCTATCATCTCTGCAGGAAGATCTTTCTATTTCTCACTGATAAAAAGAGAAGATGCTCCAAGCAGTGGCAGTACATTTTAAAAAAGCCAGCAAGCGCTGAAAAATTTCAAGCCTCACAGCTCAGAAATACCAACTCATTTTTACAAGTTTATACCTCTCAACTCTGGTCTTTCTGACACACACACACACACATTCCAGGTTCATTACCACATCATCTTCACCAGGACTTGGGAAGCCATCCACACTAATCCAATAACAGCCGGAACCACAGTGGGTTGTCTTTTTTTTTTTTTTTTTTTTCCAGTGCAACTCAGGGGTCTCACCCCAGTCCAGTTCACTCCGTTCCTGCATCATATCCATTCAATATGGTTCTGCTTGGTCCAGTTTCAATTCCCAGTTTAGTCATTAACAATGCTCCAGTCCAGTATTGTATACGCTCTAAAGAAGTCTGTGCAGACAAATCTAATCCTCTGCAGTCCAGTTTGGTCTACTCCAGTCCAGTAGGTCCTGTTCAGGTCTTTCTCTAGGCCCTGGACTATAAAAACTCCACATAGTTTTCTGGTATCAGTCCTGTTCGACCGTCCAAAGTCCCTTCCAGCCAGCCAGGCTCCCTGGAGGCATGCACTAGGGAGAGAGAAAGAACCATTGATTTTATTTTAACACAAGATAGAAGCAAAAACAACATACATAAATATGAGTTACTTAAACGCGCATACAAGCACTTATGTGTATATGCATGTGAAAACAGGGCAATTTCACATCTTCCTCATTATCCAAGTGTTTAATTTCTGAATATTTTGGCAGCAACAACATATGCCGATAGCTGCTGATAAATGAGCATGAAATAGAGCAGAATGTGCCTGGGTGAGGGCTGTCAAACTCCAGACAGGCGGTGATCAAATAACCTTCCACATCTGATTGGCTTTTCAATACGGTACCAACTTTTTAGTATGCTGTAAATGAAGAAACTGAACTATTGAAATGGTGTTTCGGTAAAAGGTGGAAAAACCAAGCAAATAAGTGATTATAGTCATATATTATTAAAAGTGGTTGTGTCTTGGTATTGAGATGCTTATTGAATTAATACTAAAACTGTAATTACATTACCTTTGTTCCCTCCACAGTTTCTTTTTATTCAGCAATACTGCTCAGATTTGGCTGAGAAATGTTTTAAACACTTTACCAGTTTTAGCTCAGTGTTAGCTTTGACATTCCTCATTTAACATTATTATCAACTCATAAAGTCATTATGGTGAACTTGTCAGCAAACAATTTCCTATTTACATGTTCAGCAGATACAGAGCAACATTAGAATTCATTTGGAGACGTGTGTCTGTTCAACTAATGAATGTTAGTCTAATATTCACTTGCCTTCTAGCTTAGTTGTGGCTGAAAGTTAACTAAAGTATATTGGTTAACGGACAAAAAACAGGAAGTTAAAAGGAACATTGTGTTAGCAATACACTGTATTAAAGTAAATTACGTGTTTACCACGGTCTTTGAAGAGAATCTAACTCACAAATGCTGCAGACAATATCACCACAGAGTTGCATCAAAGAAAAAAAAACTAAATATGAACCAAACATGAGTCAACACACACTGTCTTTCATCTTTTTGGATCTGCCTGATTTAAACAAACGAAAAAAAAAACTTTTTTTAATTAAAATGTAGTGCAACACAGTAAAAAACTGCACATATTCCATATAACAGTTAAAATAAACACATTATTATATTGACCTGTAACAGTATTCTTAAGACTGCTAAAAAAACATTATGACACTGCAGTATGAGCTCTGTGGTGACAGCTGTGTTGCTACATCTTCGGCTAGCCATGAATGAACTGGGGTGTTGAGATACCAATGTATGGATTACATGTCCCCAAGGTCACATTTTGATCCAAATGGCTCCGATGACAGTGCCTTGTGTTACATAACCCATTTACACAGCTAACTTTTTTGTTGTTACACTTTTTTTAATCAAAATTTTATTATTATTTAAACAAAAGAAATGTAGACATACAATTAGCAATGCAGCAGTGAATAAAAGTAATAAAACAAGACACTATATTTATAAAGACTGGTCAGTAAAGTCTAACAATACTATGACAGATCCACAAAAAACACATAGTCACTCTAAGTCAATTTAATAAATGCAAATGAATATACACACAGCTTACTCTCAACTTACCCTTAAAAAAAGTTAATATATACTCACATAATCATACATATGTGCTGTAAAGAACATAAAGTGATAACCGATAGCGTCCATGGTGCTGACTTAAGCAGTTTGCTTCAACCCTTATAAATTCAGGGAGTATTATAACACTGAAAGATCTTTAGGTTATTTACATAACCCTGGTTCTCTGAGTAATATGAGTGAGATGTCTCACTATGGGATGCATGCTTCACTGAAGACCTCAGAAGCATTAATCTCATTACGCCAATCCTAATTGGCTGGTGAACGTGTTCGTTCGCACCAGGTAGTGCCACCTACCTTAAATAGCTGCTGTGCTCTTCTCATTCGCCCAAGCAAGAAGGGTCTGGTGAGACATCTCACTCATATTACTCAGAGAACCAGGGTTATGTAAATAACCTAAAGTTCTCTTTCATAATATTTGTTTCGATGTCTCACTATGGGATGTGGTAGCTCCCATATTGCCAGACAAGCTTATCTAGCCTCCTCCAACCCAAAGGGAGAGCCGCTCTGTTCAAGCTAGGACTCCAGGACCGTGCATGCTATACACAGCGCGGAGACATCCAACATATAGAAACGGACAAAGGTGAGAGGCGAAGACCAACTCGCCGCAGCCCAAATATCCTGAACAGAAACTCACCTGAATAAGGCCCAGGTTGTGGCCACAAGTAGAGTGTTCTTGCGGACCCACCAGCGGCTGCAGACTCTGACTCATATAAGCCAAAGCAATCGCCTCCACCACCCAGTGGCAATCACTGTCTGTGGAAGCCCCCCAGCGGTCAGATCGAGCCACTCATGGGCTAGGTGCGAGATGGTACAGGTGTGGGTGAAACACCCCTCCCTGCAACAGCAGGTCCCTGCGTGGCAGGAGTTGCCAAGGCTGAGTGTGCAGCCACTTCCGCTAGCCAACGCATCGCAGGCCAGTGTGGAGCTATCAGACTCAGCGTGTGGCCGGGTTCCCTCACTCTGGACAGAGTGGGAGGTATCAGAGCCAATGGAGGGAACATGTAAAGAAGCTTGTGTGGTGAGGCACGTGCTAGTGCGTCTATGCCCAGGGGAGCATCCATGCTGTGCACAGAGAGGAACAGCACGCACGGTTCCTCTTGACGCAAACAGACACCATCAGCATGAGTAATCAAAGACATAATCTGAATTGAAAAGATCTGTGTGGACAAAAAAGTGAGAGACACACTCTGCAGCAACAGCCTCTTTTGGTGGGGTGGGCCACTGCAAGCTGTAGAGCTTTGACAGCTTCACACTGCTGCTGCATAGACGCTATTGCAGAGCTGAAGATACCCTCCGATGTGATGGGAATGTCCAGGATATCGTCCTTATCTCTGTCCGACAGGTTGGTGAGGTTTAGCCACCATGCTCATTCCTGTAGGACCATTGTTCCCATCGCTTTTCCTGCGGTTTGCACCACGTGGCCTGGGATATATATGGAGACACAAGTCGGTAATAACTGGTATCTCCTCCCATGTAGCTGGGTCCTGTGCAAAATCCTTGCAAAGCGCTGGCGCTTTGTAAGCCTTCTCAGTCAAGGCTGACTGAAACCAGGCAGACTTAGACGGCAGTGTAAGGCTCCTGGAGGACATCGTTGACAGCCGGAGGTGAAGGTGGACGGCAACATATGGCTCCATTGGAGGCATATGGAGCAGACCCCGGCTCTCCATCGCTTCACAGTTGGGGGCCGGGCACTGGGTATTGGGCTCCTGCTGCTGTAAGGGCGGTCCTTCCATGAACGTGCAACCTCGTCAAGCAGCTCCGGGAAGACAGGGAGAAGTTGTTTTGGCGTACTCTTCGGGCAACTTCTCTTCGTAGAGGGATGTGGTGGTCTTCGCTACAACAGTAGGCCAGGTGATGGCCAGTTGGTCTGCAGTGTGTTTGCACACATCAAGCAAGTCCAAGCTGGGGAGAGAAGAAGCTTGTGTGGTACTCTAATTTCCCTCCCGAAAGGCGGCGGAGATCCCAGGCTGCACAGCTTGGGCCAGAGTGATGAAAATGTTGTCCTCTTCATCCTCTGATATGAGGATATCCAAGATGTCATCTTCATCTTCTCCATAGTCCAATTCCAGGATGTCCTCCTCAGGCAGGGGAACCGGAGCCATGTCAAGCTGTGAGCCCCAGCTGGCATTAGTTACCAGTGTCACCTCCCCAGTGACTTCCTTCTCTCCCTAGTTTTGAGCCGGGTGGGCACCATTGGGGAGGTAGGGGTCGTATTCAGACAAGCTAGCTAGGCGTGCTAGCTGTCTGTGGAGACTTTTGATGGTGAACACAGCGCAGTGTTGACACAAGCCAGGAACATCGATAGCTAGCCAGGCATGTTCCAGCCCTAGGCAGCTCGAGCAGACCTGGTGTGTGTCCTTGTTCGAAATCTTATTTTCACAGCGACAGGGATGGGCCCCGGAGTCTCCAACAATTCTGGTGTGAGGAATTGTGGCCTCCAATCCTTGCAAGCTGGTGTGTTGGCAGGAAGTCAAGGCAGCTAGCTGATGTGCTAACTGTGAAAAAGTCAGGGGATTAGCTGGAATGCTAACACTCGACAAGTTCAAGCTACCATGGTGAGGAGCAGAGAAATGATGACCAAGCCATGGAGAGTGAGGAAAACACCAAATCTGATCTGGTGTGATCAGAGAAGAAGCAAATCCAAAGCTAGCTAGCACCCGGCAACGGAAGCTAAATAAGATCCGTCTGTGGAGGGTTAAGCTAGCTTGTTCCTGACGCAAGATATGCTCCGAATGAGAAGAGGTGTTTGAATGAGACTGTGTCGTCCGCAGTAGCTATTTAAGGTAGGTTGCACTACCTGGTGTGGACAAACATGTTCACCAGCCAGTCAGGATTGGCGTAATGAGATTAATGCTTCTGAGGTCTGCAGCAAGGCGTGCATCCCATAGTCAGACATCGAAACAAATATTGTGAAAGAGAACTCGGCTGACTCCAACTCTATTTTATTTAGTCTGGGGATCTGAGAGACAATGTGTCAACTGGTATGACAAAAGAACTGAATCCATACCAATCCTGAGTCTGTGTGTGTTCCCCTACATGGATTTACAAAAGACTATGAAAAGAATTCAGTTCAGCTGTTATTCTGCCTGATAGCAGATAACACACCCTGCTTAAGTAGTTTTATAATCCTTAAATTTGTGCAAATCTGGTCTTCATTAGGAGAGTTGAGCTTAAGAAAGCTGTGGGAGTGATAAATATGATTTACAGTTCGGGGAGTCGGAGGTTGGAAAGGCTGAAATTAGGCTAGAGAGGGCCCTGAGACTGTGATGGGATTCCTATGGAGAGCAGAGGCACACAGGGAATGAAAGAAAAAGAAAGAAAGGAAGGAAACAATTGAAAAATAGAAATAATATCTTCAGTACTTTCCTGTGTCATCCTTTTTGTGCTTATGTATGGTTTCTTTAATATACTGTACATGCTTCTTTTTGCCTAAAACACAGCAAATGCCTCCATGGATCTGAAAGATATTAAGTGCTTGGCTGCATGCAAAAGCAATGCACTGCACTTGACTGCCTCTGTTACAGCCTAGTCTGCTTGCCAACCTCTAATATTCTCTTGAGAAGTGCAAATCCATGCTTATTTTAAGGCCAGGTGCTGGATAAAAGATGCACTTCAACAGAAAAATATATCACATCCTATGGATTTAGATTCTCAGTAATGAACTGCAAGGTGTTAGCTAAAAAGCTTCCTCTTTGCATCTTTCTCCTTCCACAAATATGACCAATGGACCTTAATAGAGGAAACAGTTTGAGGAAGAATGTGAGTGAATCATTTAATTTGATTTAAAAAAGTATTAGTCATGGAGAAATGGTGTTAAAAACCTTTCAGATATAAGATTTTGGGCAGAATCCATTGAATACTTGGATTCATTTTTAAACATATTTTCAACCAAAATTAAAAATCCAGCACCAAGGTCCAGTAAAATGCCAATGACTTTTCATTTTGACAGTAATTGTTTGTTTCTATACAAACAGCAACCCACATTTTTCCTTTCTGCCGGCAAGTCCAGAGCCTGACTCACCGTTCTCAAAGATGGTCCCCGCGATGAAGGACAGCTCAGAGTCATGCTCCGCCTTGCAGGCATACAGTGCTCGAGCCTTCCTGCCCGCAATACTGGAGACAAGGAGAGAGTGAGAATGAGATTGTAGGTTATGGGCTGATTCATGAGGAAAAAGACAGCTTTCAGTTTAAAACAATGCATAATTTAGACACTTCAAATTACACAAACCACAGACAGGTCATTACTTTATACGAACTGTTTTATAAGCACCAAGTGGCTATATTCACACATGATAAAGGACGTTTTCTAGCAAGTCAAGCGTTAAGGATGTAATTATGTCAGACTGTTATGGATTTCAAATTCTAGTTTTTTTTATTTATTAGACACACATTAACCGTTTATTTCAAATTTAAAACTACAGTTTCTTTTCCCTTCCATGTCCTTGTTTATATTCATTTAAGTTATACAGAGTCAGGGTCAGCTGCAGACTCCTTTAACTTCCATGCAGAGGGTAATGTTTGAAGGAAAGGCTGGGATTTGGCTGGCACAAAGCACTGGCAAGGAAGTCCAGCTGTGTACAGTTTCTGCAGCAGCATCAGGACACTTGAAGCTTGAAACTTGAAACACTGCAATGAAGTGGCAGACACTGCATGTATAGAGGAGCTTATATATAAGAAACAACTTCCCAACATTTGTAGAAAGAGTGGAGATTACATACATACAGATTGACTCCTTTCATGGGGAAGGTCATGGTCAACTATATGACAGTTTCTTGAAGCTTTAAAAGTATTTTCTCAAGGATACTGCAGCAGATAAAGATGCTTGCAGCACTAAGCATTTAGGTTAAAGAGCTGTGTCCTATATTGCCCTGCTGTTCTTCATGAGTTTAAAGTAAACTGGTAACAGTCAAAACATCTGGTATAATCAATTTTGAAGCGTTTTGAAACATTCCCAGAAGTGAAGCTTATTGTATTCAAGACATATAAATATACAGTTTTTGTCTTTCCTCCCTTTTCCCTTCACTGTGTCATCAGCACTCAGTCACACGCCTTTACAGTTGACAACAGTTTCTCAATACTACAACAGTCTTCTACTGCGTCACTGTTGAATTATACAAGCAATGTGGACTCACTTGACAGGGGAGGAGTCACTGGAGGTGGAGGATGTCGGCTGCGGACTTGAGGGTGCTGAGAACATCGGCCAGGAGGGAGAACGTGGTGAGGTGGGGCTGGGAGATGTTGCACTGATAGACACACACACACACACACACACACACACACACACACACACACACACACAATTACAGCATTTGAAGTTTTAGATTGATAACAAATAATTATGCACATATTTACATAGTTCTGGACATTGTCAGTTGTGGTGATTTTTTTTCATGTGATGTGACAGCAGAGGTCAAGAGGTCACAAGCTTATACAACAAAAAAAATAAGCTGACATAAATCAGGAACATACAAGGAAAAATAAATGACAAGAAGCACACAAAATCAACAGAAAAAATAACTTAATCAGTAGACGACAATCAACAGAGAAATATATTTTGAAAGACAATACAGAGAAAAAGAAAAATAGAGGTCAAGAAATAATTAAATTAAAAGTGACTTTTTCTTACTTGGTTGGTATGCTGCCACGACTCCTTGGGTTTAACCTGGAAACACAAGATAATAATAATAAAAAAAAAAAACAAGGTAAGTAATCTTAATCAATGAACCACAAGGTTACATACTAAAATGTATTTTCACTTGTGAAAATAAAAGTAAGCTATTTGAACTAACTTGATAATAATATAGACTTGAGAGAGATTATATTACTGAGCACTTTTTCCCTCTCAGTGTCCTCTCACTCAAGTCTACTTGCATTAGCTTTCCAGAACACAAGGAACCAATGAAAGACAGATCCACAGAATAGACCTCGCAGCTCGCTTGGCAAAAAAAAAAAAAAAAAAAGTTAAACTAAAACCTAAATCATTTTGTTGCGAGGAGAAATTTACTTCTTAATAGCTCTCAATGGGTGATGTAATTCACCTAATGTGTTCCAGCCCTGACTAAAATAACGACCTTAAATGAAGGCTAATAGCCATGATCAAGAAAATGGTACATCCTGGTGAGCATCCAAAGTCAAAACAAATGAAGGATTTAGCTAGATACACTGGGCTGTCCTGGTACCTGGTCAATATATTAACTTATTTCTGCATTTTACAGTCAGTAGGGACAGACTAACATGGTTACTGCCAAAATTAATACTTAAATTTAATTCAACATGGGACTCTTTCCAAGTTTAGGGAAGAGTGTGTACCTTCAGTAATTAAATCTAATTTCCAAATGGTCAGTCAACATGGCGCTGTAAAATATAATCCTCATTACATCTAACCACGCTGTGTGCCTTCATCAATCTATTCTGGTGCTGCAAGATGCTGGTTATCTGACACACTCAGTGTCTCTCTTAGAAATGACATGCTGGCCGCTATCCATCACAGGCTGCCCTTCAGGGTGAAGGATGGTCAAGAATGAGAGAAGGTGAATAAAGATTCGAGCGAGGAAAGAGTGAGGCGTAATAAATGGAGAAAGCAAAGAAAATGTATTCATAGTAAATCAAATTACTGAGGGCAAGACCAGGTTTTGTAACAAGCCTTCAGAGCATTTTTCTAAATGACTAAAATGTATGTAGATTATTACAAAGGCATTGCTGAAAAATCTGTCATAAACAAGGCCAGCAGAGTCATGGGGAAACATGACGCCCACCACTTTACATTCATGCTGCAGTACTGAGCTAGTACTCAGCTGGAGTGCATCATGACTGACTATATATGTCTCAGGATCAAAAAGGAGATTTTCTGCTGGTTCTGCCTCTCCATTGTTGAGTTCTTCTGCCCCACATGAACTGAAATAATACTGAGAAAACCTTAAAAGGCTGCATTGTACAAGCAAAATATTGTTTAATGTTCAATATACAGTAAATATTTACATGCAGCCATTTTCCTGATATTAATAACCTCTAATATGAGCTAATTATGAGAAGAATTTTCTATTTGAAATCTTCTCCACAGGCCTTCCTGTTCATGTACTGAACAGCAAAGACAATTTGTCTCCATTGTCTCAAGGCTTCAAAATTGCCTCTTGAGCCTTTTTCTTCTGATTCTGTCACCAAGGGGGTTCAAGATGTGAAATCAATAGGGATCCTATCTTTGGATAGTCTGTCTATTCAGTCTGGAATACACTCAGCACACTCAGACTGCTGCTATAGCCACTGGCACGTTGTTGCAATAGTTGAGCTAAATAGTGCTATTGAAGCAAATAGTGCTGACGTTCTATTCAAAGACGGGTTTAAGCAAGTGGAGGTATGGAATAAAAATGCTCCCCAACAGGAGAGTGCAACCACATAACCACACCCCACTGCTAGCTACAAGCGCACATTATTGCACAAATTGCTGACAGAAAGTTATATTTGTCCATGTTTCCAGCATTCTCAAATTTCTTGTAATGATGTCTCAGCTTTTGAATACAGTGAAAGACTTTTTCTAAACGATGCAAGTTTCCAGCAGCCATGAGAGTACCTAAGTGGAATTTTGAATGCCTGTTTTAATTATAGATTATTTTACTTTAAACTCTGCTCCACATGGATCAAGTTTCAACTTGTTTCAATCTTTATTTTTAAATCATAGTGAGTTCTCAAACCTTCCAAAGATATCAAACATGTCAGACTGAATTTTGAGTAAAAACTTGATGTCTACATACACACCTGCATACACCTTTAATTAAGTGTTCAAACAAGCAGATGCAGAATGTGTTATCATCATAAAATGGAATGTTCTTCTAAAATTAAAGAAACTTGCTCATCTCGGTATTATAACCTTATAAAGCTGCTATGGTGAATGCCCTAGCAAACAGACATGGAGCAACATTTGCATTAATTTGGAGTCATGTTTCCTGCCTGCTCATCAATATAAATCCATTATTCACTCTCTTTTTAGACCTGGTTTGCTCTCCAACAACTCCTGAGTAAAATATCTATCTCTTCAGCTGCTAAATGCTCCACAAGATTCACCAGCTAGTCAATGTTTCTGTGCTGTTTGAGAAGCTCTAACGAATCCACCACAGTGAACTGAAAGATGTTAAAAAGCTCCATTGGAGTGAGGGAAGTGAAAAGTGATCATTCTGTGCGGCTTCGTCATGATCAGCAACTCTATTCATTTCATCCACTCTTCATATAAAAATATTGTTAAAAGCAGCTTTAAGGTTAATCATTTGAATAAAAAACTTGTGCATATGCATGATTAGTAGAGGCAGGATATAATGTTTCTGCCGCTGTCATTCACTGTTTTGTTTGTTTTTTTTTTACAGCATGTAATTGAGTCACGGCATCAGTGCTTTTTTCTCTTACACTCTGCACACAACCTCAACTCATTCATAGCAGTGCCCGTTTTTTTTATAGCATAGACTTTCCCTTTTTTGATGACGTGATGTGTGGTTGCCATAGTGACACTGCTATATCCTAAGGCAAGCTTTGGGATAATCACGGTCTGTCTCTTTTCAAGAACAAATGCATGATTCACTTCAATAACCACAGTTAATACCGCCACTCCTTCAATATCACTAAGAGAGCTCCAGATAATATTGACTTTGACTCTGCAGTGGAATCACATGTTGCCAAGTCAATTTTATTTCGACTGGTGCAGTGCTCATTCAAAATGTGCTTGTTCGGAAAAAGCCAATTGCTTATTATTTCTCTAGAAATGCAAATATATGTATCAAGTGAAATATCAATCAAAATGATAAGGATTTAATAAATTAAATGATTTTAATCCAGACAGAAGCTTCACCAGTGGGACCAAACTGAACCGTGGAAGAAGTTTATGACCTTCCATTGGTTGATTCTGCTGCATATCAAACGTGTCTGCGCTCCTATTGGCTAGTTTTACTGCCTCAGTCTCTGTTTTTTTTTCTGTGTGCACTTGTTCTCTCTTGGGCAGTTTAACTGAGCAGGGCACGTGCCTTTGTCTGCATTCTTGGAGCACAGTTTTCTAGTAGGGTATTAGGGTACTATGAGCTCTTTAAGATATAATGGTGCCTGACCAAGGGCTTTGTGGTGAGGAGAAGGATTTTACATTCTACTCTGGATTTTACAGGGAGCCAGTGCAGTGAAGCTAATATAAGGGAAATATGATCTCTTTTTCTAGTTTTTGTCAGTACACGTGCAGCTGAATTCTGGACCAGCCGGAAAGTCTTAAAAGACTTATTGTTGCAGTCTGATAATAAAAATTGCAACAGTCCAGCTCAAAACTAACAAAGGTATGGACCAGTTTTTCTGCATTTTTTTTTTCTGAGACAGGATGTGCCTGATTTTTACCTTACAGTGGTGCTGGAGATCAGCAATGCCATCAAAAGTAGCTATATCATTAGATCATTTGTTTGTAAGGTGCAGTTTTGTCTGAGTTTAGTAGCAAAAAAACGCATTGTCATCCTTTATGTAAAAACGTCATCCTTTATGTCCTTAATGTATGCTTAGAGTTTAGTTAATTGGTTGGTTTCATCTGGCTTCATTGATAAATATAATTGGGTCATCTGCATAACAATGAAAGTTTATGGAGTGTTTTCTAATAATATTACCTAAAGGAGGCATATATAAGGTAAATAGTATTGGTCCAAGCACAGAACTTTGTGGAACTCTGTTGTTAACATTAATGTGTACAACCTGAGATGATCTGATGAACAGGACTTAAACCAGCATAGCATAGTTCCTTTAATGCCAATTAAAGTCTCTGTAATAGGATATGATCGTCAGTGGAGTCAAATGCAGCACTGAGATCTAGGACATGAATGCATACAGATGGAGAGGGAGTTATACCATGGAGCTAACCTCTTTTGTTTTATTGTTTTCTTTTTAGAGGAGCAATAGAGTCGTGTTATTTGCAATAAGCCTGTGGCACTGTCAACAAGATGATCAATTTAGGAGGGACTAAAGTTAGCATAAGAGTCCTCTGTAGTATTGAGATATGGCGTTGAATTATATGTTGATTAAATCACTTCCATAAATTTAGCTACAGCACTATCAGATAGAAATCTAGTGGAGACATTTTGCCCAATGGTGTGTAGTCCAATAATAGAATTCAAATGTTATTAAATAATTGTTTGATAAAAGAGGACTCCGTGGAAAGACTGTAGGATAAAGTACCTGCCTGTTTCCAACACTCACCTAAGAGCCCGTCACACACAGAGACAAACTGTCACCAAACTTTAATCCCACTATGGATTTTGATTTTCAGGACTTGAATGACCAACCCAAAAGCTGATCACTGGGCAAACCAGCATAAGGCACAAGACATGCTACACAATATATCATGCCCCAGATACACACACACACACATACACACACACACACACACACACACACACACACACATACACAGTATCCATATTCAGGAACTGTACCCGCCTGTCTTGTGCTTCCATCTCAGTCACTAAACGCTAAAAGACCTATACTCTTGCAAAATAATAATTACAATTAATAATGATCATAATTCTAATAGACCTCTCTTGTGTGTCCAACAGGGAGAACTATTTCCCTATTAATATACATACTCTAATATGAGTTATGTCACTGGATGAATCATTTCATATGGAGTTGTGCACAATAATGATTCAGACTCCCCTCCATAATATCATAAAGATATCTGAACGCACCAATTCCTACAACTATTTAATGTTCAATTTTAATGCTATATGCCAGAACATTGTAGAAGGCGTAGTTAAAATAGTGAGTGGATTTATTTACACTCTAAGAGAAGCCAATTGAGCCTGATAATGAGATAAAGACAGTACAAGTCTATAATTATGTACGTCCACATGAATATTAAAATTACCCTCTATAATTACTTCAGGATTTCTGCCAGTGTATTACCAGCCCAGCAGCCAGCAGGTTCTGATTTGACCCTCCCACCGGACCTAAGCATCAGGGATTTAAAAAAAATGTATTTTAAGATGTTTTCTAAACTAAATGTGTTATACAAGTAGCATAGCTCCTTAAAGAATAGCTCAGTACATAGTGACTGTGCAGTCAACAGAGAGTGAGAGAGAGCATGTGTGTGACAATGAGGCTGCAGCGACCAGAGCTGAACCCAACCACCATCCAGAGAGAGACATAGGAGGCTGAGCAGGCAGAGAGCAGGAGAGTTTCTGCCGAAAACAAGCACCAAGACTTGGGGAGACATGAGAACAGATGCTTGCTAACAGTTGAGTGTGTTTACAGAGAGCAGGAGGGAGGACAGACGTTTCACTCTGCTACTCTGTGCTGCAACGCCGGTGCGGCTGCTGCTTCTGCGGATGCTCACAGAGCTTTCGATCATATGACATGATCAATTCTAGCCAGCTCCAGTATGAAGGATGTTTGAGCATGTTTGCAAATCTTGGAAGAGTATCAGCTTCATAAACTGACTTCTTAAAATGAATATTTTTTTGCTTTGAATTCTCAACAATTCTATTTTTAATAAAACTGCACCTAACCACTATATTCATTATTGATTAATCTGCTGATTACTTTCTCGATTAATCATTTTGTCAATAATATGTCAGAAAATATTGAAAAATACCCATTATAATTTATCAAAGCCCGTGGTAATTTCTGATCAACAGTACAAAATCCCAAGATATTCAGTTTACAATCATGTATGACACTGAAAAGCTTCAAATCCTCAAAAATGAGAAGATGCAAGCAGCATTTTTTTGGCATCTGTGCTTAAAAAAAATCAATACAACAATTAGTCAAATGTGTGTTAAGCAGATAGAGCTGTGACTGACACCCAAGATAGATCCAAGGTAGACCTGGATAGATCCAAGGTAGAAACAGAAGAGGAAATGAAATCCCTTTAATTCAGTGATACACTGTGAAACTGACTTGTTTTTTGCTCTTGTTACATGAGCTAACTAACAGGACAATGTCTACTTTTTAGCATAAATAAACAAGCTCAAGTGAGCATATACAAGATATTTTACCAGTATGGCTTTGTCATTGTAAGTCTTGTCTGTTTATCCCCTTACTTGAGTGATTATCTCAGTAATTGTCAGTGTGCTCCCTCTCATCTACTTCCTCTTAGCCAATTTCTCTGCATCCTATCTAGCTCCTTGACACCAATTCCTCTTCTCTCCGTCACTCCAGCATAGCTGTATTTCTCCAACAGATATCTGACAATCAAGACATTTTGAGTGACTGTATAAATCAACAGTTTCGTCTTTCCTCTACTTTGGAGACTAAAGACTAAAAGACTAAATTTTCTGTGATAGGAAATTACATTTTCTGACTGCACAAACTGTGAAGATTACAAGATACGGATGTATTGCATTTCACAGGTTACAAAGTTAACAAACTTGTTTCAGGTGAATGTAGTCTCCCAACCACATGCTAACCACATCTGACAGCTGATTTAATTAAACTGATCTCTTCTTTCTTCTCCCTCCTCCTGACAGTCCATCAATCCACTGCATTACAACACACCCACAATCTCACTGCCACACAAACACCCATGTTAAAGCACCACGCCTCCATTTAATTAAAAGTGAATGACATATTTGAAAGTTGCTTACAGTGATGGCACATATGTACAATTTATAGACAATGTAGTTGGTCACAAACATGTTGGTTGTAAACATACAATCAATCACCGAGATGATGCATGTGTTTTTATTTACTGTATCTACTGACACAAAAAACATTGAATTATTAACTACTGTTGTACTTCAACAACACAATGCAATTCTTGTCTTCACTTTGGAAAGTGTGACAGTATCACATCTCTTTTCGAAGTGACAAACACAGTTTAGGTTTACAACCTTGGGAAGACCATTTAGGTAGGAATGTAATATCTACTGTTTGCATAATAAATCAGCATGACCGACGTGACCTGCAAATATCAAGTTTGAACTCAACACAAAGGTGCAAAAAGCAGAAGTAGAAATATTTCAATAATGAGCATCATAAATTTTTGTTGCTGCTGTTGTCACACAGGTGTCAGTGAGCTTAATATGATCTCTATGTTTCCATAATGATAGCAAAATGTGCAATTCTGTCTATAGAAATGATGAGATGAATTTATAATTCCTTAATGTCATTATGAAGCATTGGCATTCACTCGCAGCTGTTTTATATCATTCAGTTGCCATAATGAGGCTTACTCACTGGCTGATTCATTTCCCTAATTACTGATTGCTTCCTGACTGTTTCATTGTCATCAGCACATCACATCAAGTTCCAACACAGCCACAATCATGACTGTGCAGCTTGAGACTGTGGTTACCATTATAGGAACTCATAACAGAAAATATAACAAAGAGGAAGTCAAGTCAGAACTTTGTCTGATCTTAATACCTCTGGCAAAATTAAAAATATACAGTGCTCTCAGGGTCAAAACTTATTTCAAAAGCAAAGAGAGGGAGAGAGAGAGGGAGAGAGAGAGAGAGAGAGAGAGAGAGAGAAAGACATACTAAAAAGTAAAAAGTCAACAATTAAGTAGGAATGAGAGGAAAAAATATCAAGAAGCAGCTCATCAGTAAATGCAGCAGGAGCAGGCACATGTAACCTGGTGACTAGCAATGCATGTGAGTACATGTAAACAGGCGTTGTGCTGTGGGGAAGAAATATTTCTATGACAGGTTTCCTAGAAAACACTCTAGTCACAAAGGAGATTTTTTTTTTAACCTTCTACCTTCTACGTGGTGTGTTTGTGATTTTTTTCAGTGAGTATAATTTAGTTTTACAGCTCTTTCTCTTTATCTCTAATCTCTTGCTCTTCATGTCTCTTTTTCTTTTTTCCCCCCCAAGGGAAAAAGAGAAAGACAGGAAGACGTTTTGCCATTTACACGTTCATCTTGGTATATCACGTCCGAGATCAAGTCCACAGGGTCACTGGTCAGATGAAGTACATATGGTAGTGTGTCATGTATTACAGACTTAGAGGTCAGACAGTTAACTTCTACTAACTTGTCACCTTTGTACACTTGCCCCATTTTCCAATCCAAATTCATTCTCAAGTTATTTACCTTTCTTTTTTATTACTACTAGATAGAATAATGGGAGTGTTCTTTCTAAGTGAGACTATTTGAAAGAGACACTGTGAAAGAGGTGTGACGAGACCTCCAGGAATGTCTCACCTAAGAACAGAATATTTTAAAAAAGGCACCACAAAAAAACCATGAGCAGTAGCCAAGGTGCCAAAACTGAAAATAACATCCGCCTCAGGGGAATGCAGGGCTTCTGAAGGCTCAGTTGTTAGCCTCTGACCTTTGTATCTCTCTCTTGTCTGTGATGAGAACACAGGCCGGTTTTTCTTGGAAAATCATGATGTTTGGCACTGGGAGATTGAGAAAACATGGTCTGGGCTGGAATCTGAGTCAGTTATGCCAAACAGACTTTGTTCGTTGATTGTTTCAAAATGGAGGCTTTTTTTGCTCTCAAATAAATCAGATTCTGGGCATCCCTCTCCTATTGGAGGTGACTGTTCGTTCAAAAGAAAACTCTTTGATCTCAAACATTGCATATAAAAAAAGGTCTTGTTGTTAGGATTTGAAGGGGTACTCCAACAAGTTATTATTTGCACTATAATAACATTTTGTGGACAAGAAAAAAAGAAAGAAAAAGAAAGACAAAATTGAAGCAATACAGAAATATCCTGAGTTTAGTGCCTAGTGTGATCCAAATTCTAAAAACACTGGACTGTAGTATCCAGTCTATACCTATAATCAGCAACTCAGTGGCATCCTTGTTTAAACCCTCTCTGTCTGCCTGGTTACACACACGTCTTTTAAGATTCCACACCCCCAGTTTCTGTTACAAAGTTCCAAGCTGAGATAACTTAGATGACAACCAGAGATAACCTTGATGACATCACAATGATGTCAGAGCACATGA
This sequence comes from Euthynnus affinis, assembly GCA_029490765.1. Taxonomy (NCBI): domain Eukaryota; kingdom Metazoa; phylum Chordata; class Actinopteri; order Scombriformes; family Scombridae; genus Euthynnus; species Euthynnus affinis. The sequence goes on from CM055854.1 coordinate 17,388,444, forward strand.
AAATATTATACAACTGATTACAACATTACTTTCACACATTCTGTACCCATGTGACAAGTAAACGGATTGTGTAAAAAAGTAAAAGTGCCCCTTTATTTAGTCAAACTTTGTACAGATAGACAAAATACTGGAACCCATTTTACTGTACAGAGACTAATCTGTTACTAATAATAGTAAAGAAGCAGTTTTCATTGAATTCATCGTCTGGGTAACAATTGATGTTTGAGTGAACTTGAAAACAACTCTTTATTGAACATCTTTTGACTTAAGAGCGTCAACACTCATAATTTCTATCACTTTATAAATCAGGTATTACTGTTTAAACTAATGTGAGTTCCCACTCACTGTGTAAATTTATTATATGTTATGTTTTTGTTCTTTTGCTTTATAAAGAGACTTGATGAGTGAGTTTCTAATGTTCCAAATAAGCCATTCTTATTTATTGATGTTATGTGGTCATTTTCAGAAGAAAATACAACAATGAGTCAACTTTTTTTTTTTTTTTGTCAAACAAAATCTTATTTTTATGTGCTTGTGAGTGTGGGCATACCTTCAAAGAACTCAACATGAGGTTCAATCTGTTTCTAATCATTTATGACCAGCAGGTCTCGATCACCTCCTGACCTGTGAGTAAATTTAGATCAGATACAGCTTTCAGAAGCCCCCAAAAATATTTTCTTTCATCCATGTTAACCCTTCTCCTTCATTTCTGCCAGATTTAAAGGGAAAAAGGAGTTACACTATGTGCAGCAATTCAAAGAACCATATATCATCTATCCTCTATCACCGATTCATGCATTCATCCTTTAGTTACAGGTTTCAAATACAAAACAACCACTGAACATAAACAAAATATCTGTTTGAATGATTCTCATCTTATTTCCTATTTTTGTGTCCTAACAGCTGCAAAATCTCATGTTGTCGTCCTTGTCAGGAACATTTTATGTGCATCACTGCAACTAAATTTGTCCAAGGACTTTTTTATCAGGATAAAGCTGAGATGTCATACAATTTTTGCAATAAATGTATTTAACTTCTCAACATTGTAACGTTTGTTTTTCTCCATAAGAATTCGCTGAATGATTTCTTTGTTTTTTCAGGAAAGACCTAACTTACTGAATTTGGAAGCAAATGTAAAACCTTTATCACAGGATATATACTGTCATCATTACTTATCAATCAGTAAAACCTAGTATATCGCTGGACCGTGTATGAAATGCTAGAGGGCTTGTAATTCAAAACAACAGATACAGGAAGTGGCGATACTTGGTCAAGGCAACCGACCAGTGGTGTGCCTTCATCACTCATTCATCACTCAGTCAGTCAGTCAGTCAGTGACAGACTTTCGCGTTTATAGGACTGGCCCTGCTGTTGTTGCCCAGCCACAAACAAGTTGCAATGCACATATTCATTCATATGAAAATGTTGTGGAACATTAGTGCAAATACTGTGCTTATTTGGAGCAATTAGTCTGAGATATATGTTTATTTTCTGTCAAGTTAATTTAATAACTCTTAACAGTCTTTGTGCCAAGATGATCTAGACTTATCTTTGTACAAAACATGGTTATTATGGATTATGCATTTTCAAATTTGGTCTCTGAATAAGACAACACACAAACGGTAGCCAAAATGTGGAACTGTTGCTTTAAAAAGGGCAACCTGGCACAGTCTAGAGAATCTCACCATACCTGTCTTGGCCTTGGCAGCTCTCTAGAGATTCACACTTCACTGACGTTCCAGCCAGACAGCTTTGGAAATACACTTTCACCCCCAACACACACACACACGCACACGCACACACACACACTCCAGCGTCTGGTGTTTTCATTGTATTTGGTTGCTGAATAGCTGAAAATCACTCTCAACAGCTTGGTCCTTAAACCTAAAATAAAATCCTCCTCTGTGTGTTCGTGCACACAGAGCTGGTGGAGTTTTGTCTACACATCACTTTTTTCCACACTTGAAAATAAAATGTAACCATAGATGCAAAGAGCATAAGGGTTTATATTGCAAGCTGCTAATGACTAAATTGGCTGGGGCAATGAAGGGAAATCTTTATCACACATACATACACATATACATGCATAAAGGGCTGCATGTATAAAATATGGCACTCTGTTCTACACAGGCATGACTTTAAGAGGAAAAAAAGCAGCAAATGAGTACAAAATCTTGTGAACATATAATTTTGTGCACCATTAGGTGCCCTATCATGACCAACAAGATTTTCACTTCTGTCATTAAATGTCTCTTTAATGTGACTCATAATAGAAAGCCTATTTGAAAACACTTTTCTGTGCCCATTTTGCCCTCTGTGTTCTTGAGTGTCTTGCTTTCAGGCTCTTGGTGTGTACGGTCTTTTTTTTTTAATTTATTTTCTTGTCAATGTATATTTTGCTCCTCCTTTCTTATATCAACTACAAGAAGTTATGGATGACATGTTATTCAAGACATCTCTTCCAATGCAAAAAAAAGAAAGAAAGGCACATACATATCATATATAATTACTTTCATTTATACCTGGTATTTAAAATGTGTTTATCTACGTCAAGTTTAGACCATAATTCACACAAACCTCATTTTGAAACGACCATAAACTTCTTTATGTGACATTTATGTTACATTTAAAGGAAGATTTTTTTTCAGATGTAAATTTGCAGCAGCAGCTCCGACACAACAGAAAACAGCAGAGAAGGAAGATGTTAAAAGTGACTTATTTCATTTCAGCTGTTATGATGCAAGACCTGCTGAGAGGACTTTACTGGAGCAAAGTCAAGACTAGTCGACTGTTCCTCTCTGCAGCTGCTGTATGTGGATTATCAAAACAACTGCACACATTTACAGCTGTGGTCTTCCATTTTGAGAAATGATCATCAAGCCTTACTGTACAGCTGAACGGTATAATTGTTATAATTGAACAATTATAACAATTCTGCTTTATAATGTATGCTTTCATTTCAGGTTTCCAAATCTCATTATCTAAGGACTAAGGTCATAGTGTTCTGTACATTTATTTACATGGCTTTTGCAATTACTGTAGGGCTTATTTTACGTAGGGCTCAAGACACATTTTCCTAAGGGAACAAACAACATACATCAGAATCAGAACCACTAAGTGTTTACTGGAGGTTTTATTACTCTCCACATTATTCACATTTTAAAAGGAATAATTCAGCAGAATGTGAGTATTATCTGAAAATATTCCATTGTGGTTTTTCTATAAAATGAAGTAAAAGGTAAAAGTCAGAAACAACATGACTCCACTGAAAATGCTGAGCCTTGGCTACATTTTGATTTACCAAGCCCTTCTCATAGATGTAAACTTTTTTTTTTTCCAATGTTGTATCAATGTTGTGTCCAATGTCATATGTCCACAGTTGCTACCACTGTAAAAGCAAGAAAGATAGAGAATTACTCAATAGCTACAAGTGTGGTGCATGTTTAAACACGTGGCTTTAATTAATCACATCAGTCAGATTAAGACCTGATGTCCTCATCAGTGACAGAGCACTGCTTCCACAGAAGAATCTCATTTATGTAATTTGTGTAAATAACCGTGACAGAGAATTCACACTGCAAGTTGAATAAATATATAAAGGCAAAAAAAAGGCTGAGAATGTAACAGCTATCCATGAGTGAGAGATTAAACAGATGAAGATGAAGGAGAGTTAGACGGTAAAGGAGAAGGAGTCATAGTGGCAGCGGGAAGACAGAAAGACAAAAGTAATTAGTGACAACGTGCAATCGTCTTGATGGTAAGCTGCATTTGAAAGTCTGTCACTCTTGTGACAGTAAGATGATTGGTAGTGTAGATCTTCTTTTGGCCTTACAAGTTGCATGTCAACACCAGATGAAGACATTTTGTGTGTGCATGTGTACCTTATGTGCTCATATCACTGTGAATTCCATATGAAGGCGTGTGTGTTTACACCTGTTAATAACCTCAGGATGGGTGTGTTCCATGCTTATGTAAAGATACACTGTACTTCTCACAGGGAGAGGGGCTTGCTTAGACCTGTAAAAATATTTTTGTTTAAGTTGGTCTTTGGTTTCAGTTGTGTAAACGGCTGGTCAGACACTGAGCCAGCCTGAGAAGACAAATAAAACACACATGGTACTTTTTATAGTTTGATTATATTCAGAACGTAATTGACTAAATTATATAACTGGTACATGATATATTTATGTATAAACTGCATGCATGTGAATTGGATTTTTGCTTTTATTTTAAATTTCCATCTGCTGTTGGTCAGTTCCTTGCTGCAAATGTTTCCCAGGCTCTTTTGGGATTTAAACAGACAACATACTCGTCACAAGACTATTTCTCTAAGCTCTTAGCTCATGCGCTCCTGTGCCTGTGAATTTCTGCATGCATGAAAAAAAAATGTGTACATTCTTGAACCTGTGTGTTTGTGTGTGCATTTGAAGTTCATATGTATATATTGGAGACAAGTATATGTCTGTTTTGTATATAGAAATGGGTCCAAACTCTCACCCCTCATTCACATACATCCCCTGATAGTTAGTAGTTCGTTTGATGAGGTCAAATTTCAAAAAATCGTCTCACTACAATGAAATGGCTAATATGGGGACCAGCATCATCATACATGAATACAATTGGGCTCATTGGATCCACAAGAGTCTCAGCTTTTTATGCAATTCCAAGACTGTTTAGGTACACCAGTGTGCAGAAATATTCAAATACACCACTTTTAGAATATGTAAAAATAACACATTTATACTGCATGCAAAAAACTGCATGGGACTAGCATAAGGTGGGCATGTCTGTAAACCAATTTTTATTCAGGTAGCAGAAAATGAAGAGAAATTACTATTTTTTTCATTGTTTATTTTTTCGTTATTCATTTCAAATACTGTTTGACTCTTTTGTAGTTATGGAATGACAATTTATCTTTTTGTGTGTGTGTGTGTGTGTGTGTGTGTGTGTGTGTGTGTGTGTGTGTGTGTGTTGTCCCTCCTCGATTCCTTTAATATTTTGTGTCGATTCTTGTAATATTATTTTACTGCTGTAAAGTGTATTGAGACACTTGATTGATTTTGCATTTGAGATAAATTAACTTTACAAAAAGATTTACATCAGTTTTATATTCAGATCTGTCGTACTCACAGTGAGCTGGGCCGGATCTGCCGAGTGTCTTGCTCTCCGTCGTTGCTGGTCAGGCTGTGTCTCGGGGTTCGACCTTGGCTGCCGCTGCTGCTACTGCTGCTGCTGTTACAGTTGGCAGTGGAGGATACGGGCTGCTGCAGCTCGGCAACTGTGGCATTAACAACACTGTTCCTCTTCTCACCTACAGGAATCAAGAATGATTTACAAACTCTTGGCTTAATCATCCAGAAAAAAAATTGACTTCCTTCACACTGAAGTGGCCACTTTTATACTGATGTGCTGTCGGAGGCACCCTGGCCTAGGGCCCATTTTTTAAGCCTGTATCATTTAAATACCTGAGATTTTTTTTAACTTTTTTATAGACTTTTCTGTTTCTAAAACTATACGTCTGTTGACCTGTATTCTGCTCTCCTGGGTCACAAATAGCAGATATGAAAAAAGGGAATTTAAATGGGAAATTAAAACTCAATATATCAATTAATAAACTGTTTCACTGAGCAGACAAGTTTATGATAAGTTCAACTCAGGTCATGACTACAAAATAACCGCAGTGACACCTTTCTCAAAAAATGTATGTACGCTAATTAAAATAGCTGTTAGAAATATTTTTGGAAGGTGAATACCAGGTAATTAACCCATTGCATGTCAAGCATTTGTGTGCTTGTATATTTGACTGTGTGAGTGCATGCACGTGTTAGTATTCAAGTCACCTTTCTGGGAATGCGTTGGTGTGTGGAAGAGTGTGAGAGGCCTCTCGCTGCAGGACGGGGCTTTGCTCTCAGCACTTCTCCTCCTGGACAGGTTGAGCTGCATGTTGGTCGAACCTCCTGCAGAACTTGGCATGTCTCTAAATATCTACACAAACAAAGCAGACAGATCAAGTTTGATTGAGCCAAACATGCACACAACATTTTTGCTGCCGTCAACAATTTATCAGTAATTTATGGACCCATGTGTGACTGCAGGGCAATGCAGCATATCTTATCACACTGAATGCAGTTATCACAATGTTATGCTTAAATGAAAAAACATCTGAAAATATGCCAGATTGGGATCTGATACAAGAAACAGTACTAAAATTTGCAACATGACATTCAAAGTTATGCTAAACTACCAGTGATCCTATGACTCTTTATATCTATTTGCCAAGCTCTTGCCTTCTTGCTTTCTGTTTCGCTCTGAAAGGAGAGATAGTCTAATATGTGATCCGATAAAGTATATCTAATATTCTTAATGGATTAATGCTACTGAATTGCAACCATTGCAGCTGAGACTGTATGTATGCATCCACTAAGCTGTTTGATGCTGTGTCTTAAACTGAAAATAATTACACATGCAGAAAAGTAAAATTAACGACAGGGCACATTGCAGTTCTCAGTTTATGATTTGTGGCAGTGATCATGACATTGCTAAAAATTTATTTCTAATCCTTGAACCACAATTAGGCAAGACATAGAAAAACACATGCTATGATGAAATACACATGCCGTTTCTCAGATTTCTTCCCCCCACCAATCATTTGTCTCCATGGTTTTGATGTTTTTCCACAACTTTAGGTTACCAGGGTAACCCTGGATTTCTGATAACTGAGTTGAAGTACCTCAGTATGGGGAAAGCCTTCTGGCCGTTGGGAATGGGAAGGAGTGTGTTTGGTTATTCGCAATAATTCATAATTATCATAGACAATTATGAATTACGATAACAAAAGATTGCCAATGTCAACCAATAATTCTGTTAACTGTTATAATAACTGTTAAAGCATCTCACATGTTGGACAAAACTGTCAGATATGTGAGGGGCACAGTTGATTAATAGCAATAATTGCTAATTATCAGGGATAATTAATTAATTATTAAAAAGTGATTATCAATGTAAATTAACAATTATGGGGCACCACCCGGAAACCAGGACCAATAACCAAACAAGGTAGTCTCATAAAAAGAGTTCACCTGGAATATCAATATATGAAGGATATTAATAGTCACAAGTGAACAAAGAAGGGTGAAATCGAGCTCTGACTCCTCCAATCAGCCGCCTTTAACAATATGTTACACAAAATAATGACAGAAGGACTTCTCTGTAAAGATTTAACACTGTTTATTAAACTTAGCGGAATCAACAAAGTTAATAAATGCTTAATTCAGTAAACAACTAGTCTAAATCTAATCTACCAAACAAAACACAAACAGCTACGTACAGGTTGAACACAGGCAGGAGAATGCATGTGTGGGAGTGTGTGTGTGTGTGTGAAAGAGAGGGAGAGGGTGTGTATGCCTCCACTTGCTGTAGAGAGGATTTCCCCCGGAGAATAAATCTGCCCTGCTGGGCAATGTGTGCTGTGTGTAATGACAGCAGGCACTCACTGCTCCATAATATCAGACTCTGGGCCAGTCTACACAACTTCACAGAGTGCATGCCTCCTTACCCATTTATATAAGACATGGCTGTCCTGACCAACACATGAAAATTCCCCAGGAGTGACAGGAAATTTTTGAGTGCCATTAACACAGCCATGAACATGACAGAACCTCCGGGGTCAGGTTCTGTTTACTGACCTCCTCATCCATTGCAACTGTTTTTCTCATAAGTACTGTTCCCAAGGGGATACCAGTAGTGAACACTCCCGGGTCTCTCAAATGAGAGAGATCAGGAGACATCCTGGGGAAATCCCTACCATGCGGCTGAGATGACGCTGTACATCCAGATGCAATGAGGACACCCAGCATTAAAAATCCCTTATTCTCAGCAGCTCTGAGTGGGAGAAAAATGCTCTTTGGGTGATTGACAATGAAGCCCAAGCTGTAGAGCCTGCTTAACAGTACCTAAGTGTCTCTCTCGACTTCCTCCCTGCTGGGAGTGCAGAAGAGAAAGTTGTCCAGATATGCCAGCACTTTGAGCCCCTCTGGGGCGAGCCACAGCCCAAATGGCAAGGTCTGATATTTGTAGGCTATGCCATTGAACGCAAACCTGAGATATTTTCTGTGCGTGATATTCTTTTGTGAAAATAAGCGTCCTGAAATCCATTGATGTGAATCAGTGCTTAGTTGAATCCGGAACATTGGTGTGAGCATCTTGAATTTGTATTTCCAAAAATGTGAATTGAAGGAACGCAAGTCCAGAAGTGGACGTAATGAACCTCTCTTTTTTGAGACAAGTGTTGGGACTACATGTGGACCACAGTTTACCACATGTTTCCAGACTCCAAGAAACCTGAGCCCTGGGGGTTCACACCCAAAGTGTGAAGCTCCACCCATGGATCCAGGTTATCAAAACTAGAGATTCCCCTCTTATCTCTCTCTTTTTTTCCTCCAGCTGCGGCAGGAGCAGTTCCTTGCTCTCTTTTCCCTCACAACTGTTGAAGGAGCAGCTCCTTGCTCTTTCACACGTTCAACAGCTGCTGGAGCAGCTCTCTGCTCTCTTGTGTGGCCTGCTCACAGCAGACACACCCAGAACTCTTTTTCTTTAAGACGCGAGAGCCTGCCTAAGACTCAGAAACTAAGTTTTCTAGTGCTAGCAGCTACCACATAAGTCTGCTGGCTAAGTTAACAAGTACAGGAGCCATGAAACTGAGTTAACTTGCCGCTAACTGTATAAGGACTGCACAAGAAGTGACCTGGGCCCTCTGACCTGCATAACTGGAGCAACAGCAAAGCCTGCATTTCTCAGCTTTGGAGCCAAACCCTTCTCAGCCTGACTCATCTATAGATTCATCAGCTAAGAAGCAAAACACACAAAGCATCTCTTCCTTCATGGACTCGGTAACAACTGGGCATAGCCGAGCAACACAGTGAAGCATAGTACGGCTAAGCAAGAATATTAAACTCAACGTGTATTGATTTGGCTAAGGTTATGCATTGAACTGTTGTTGTGATGTCCTTGTTGCTCATCGTCAGGTTATAGCCACACCATTGCTGTTAGCATGCTTAACACATGTTACATCCAGTAACTAGGCCTTGCATGCAACTAACCTCTTCCTAACCTGGCATCTTGATCCTTCATCAATTGGTCTTGAATAGAGAACCACACAGTTAAGAAATTTAACACTTAGTTTACAAACGTTGGCTCAGGCAGCACATGTGGTTCAAGACGGCACATGATCTGGCCTTTTGTCCCTCTGGTTCTCTTCGTCAGCCACATTACCTGCATGCCATGTGCTCAGTCACCAGGTGACTGCAGCCATCTTGCCATTGCCTTTCTCACACACACACATACACTTGTATATGGGTACAGATAGCTGGATTAATATTGTGTGCTTTGCTCTATACCTTTTAGTTTAATAAATGCTTTTGAATATACCTGTCGTCTGTTTTAATGTTGCACAAGAATGAGTTTTGCCAACCTCTGCTCTGTAAAGAACTCCAAAATCCTTCAACCATAACTACCTACTGATATGGTGATTTTGTTTATAGTTATTGGATTAATTATTAATCAATATCCCAAATTCATAGATTAGTACACTTGAATTGGCTATCTTTTCCCCTGACTCCAGGGTGGTGCCCTGTTATTATTAATTTGTATTTTTATTGATTTTAATAATCAATAGTTATCTTTTATAATCATTCATTATTGCTGATAACCAAACTTGTAGCCAAGGCCCAACACAAGGAAGACTACCCAGACTACTCTCCTCCCCTGGCACAATCTAAATTGTCCTTCGGCCAGAGAGAAGAGATTTCATTCCCCCGTGGCTTCTGAAACAGCACACCATTGAAAGACGGTTGCAAACACAACCAAAGGTCAGCTGTGCATGTGGCTTAATGAACGAGCCTGGCTGTGTTAGCAGCATCTTTATTGAGAAACCATGTGAAGTGCTTTATGCGTCATTTTCCCACTGTCCCATTCTGAAATTTTGTGAGAGATGAGTTGTCAAAATCAGCTAAATATTCTGCTTCTAACTCTGACAGAGTTAAAGAGAGCAGTGCAGGGAAGAGTTTGTTGTGTTAGAGTAAAGAAAGTGTAGCTTAGTGTTATCTATAAGATTTGTCATGGCTGAATATTTAGCTGATTTCGACAACAACCTCACTATCGCGAGATTTCAGTACGATACTTCTCCTTGAGTGAGACTTGGTGTGACACAATAACAAACAGACCCAATCAAGTGAAAGGCAAAGAAAAACATTTTGTTTCTATGTATGGTCTTTTCCATAATGTTGTCAGACACTTATAATAACACCATATAACAACACATATAATATCACACATATAATATCTGAACGTAACAGTGGCAAAAATAAGCACTTTTAGTGGACGTACACTGACAGTGCACTATTGCTCCACCGGATTACACTGCAGGATGTTTTGTGGCTGCCGGCTGCAGCACTATTGCTCAACACTGGACCAATTTCAAAAATTGTTGTCCCCATTAGTCACTTAGACACAAAAAGAGGAAAATAGGGTCCAGGTTGAATAAAGATTCCCCTTAATGGATGCAACACCACAGGCGCTTATAAAGGGGCCCACAAAACTCAAGATGATTGGTCTGTCTCATCACAGACATATTGTTATTGGAGCTTCCAAGATTGGTCACGCCAGAAGGCATTTCCCATAGTGAGATCCCGAACAAGGTTTGCTCTGCTTCTATTAATCTGTTATTTCAACCTAAGTGATACGTCATCATCCCCTCATTCATTCATCTGTCAACGCCTTTTTTCTGCTTTTCAACCAGCTCCGCACCCAAAGTTGCACTCAAGAAAGAAAAGAGGAAAATAAAAAACAGATTGGAGAGCTGGAGAATCCATTTTAAACACACTGGATTCGTTGTTTTGGCTGCAGAAACGCACAATAAAATAAGCAGGATCACATGAAACCGACAAACTCCTCAGTACAGAACATGCACATGTCATGAAGCTCAAGTAATTCCTTCATTGATTTCCATACTGTTTACGACTAAATGAAATCTTTTCATTATACTAAATAGTTATACTGTTAAGGGAAGTGAATAAAATACACTTCAAAACAGGCTTCAGGCTGAAATGAAACAAAATGAGCAAAATGTATGAAGGAGGACTCAAATCATCCTATCCTATCATCCTATTATTTGTGGAGAGAGAGAAGTGTCATTCTGCAGATGTACAGTAGAAGACAGTGGCACAAAAAGTGTGTTGAGATCTCATAAAGGACACAGAGCCGCTCTCTCATAGTATTCATTCTCCAGTTGTTTTGTTTTTGCATATTGCGCTAGAGACAGCTGTTCTCTGGGAAGTCTGGGGGATGAAGAGGGCCAACAAGTAAAGCTGTGTGTGCACAATGCTAGGGTCTCATACATTCAGGCTGATTTGTCTGTTGCTATGGTGACATTTGTAAGCAGCTTGGCCTGCCAATAAGCTGCTTGGATCTAAAGGGGAAAGTGGCTTTGAAGTGTATACAGTATATACAGTTATTGTGAGTGAATACGTGTGTGTGTGTGTAGCATGTGCTCATTCAGATATACAGGGTTAGACGAAATTAATTACTGTTTTAATGCACATTTACATAAAGGTTAATCCCCCTAACAAAGCCAAGGGATGCATTTAATCCTCAACCAAGTAACTAACTGTTTTGTTTGTGTTATTTATTTGCATAAATGCACTCTCGCTGCCTTACCTTCTCATGATGCTCTATGAGGATCTCCACTACTATGTTCTGGAACTTGATGTCCATGATGGCTGCCACTGTCTCCTCTTGTGGCCGGAGCAGAGTTGGCCCAAAAACCACACCCAGATTAGCGATGGTCATCAGGTTCTGCTGGTGGTGACTGGCCACACTGTTGAGGGGGGTATGCAGAGAGAGAGAGAGAACGTGACACCACATTTGATCTAAATGAAAAGATACATTTTACAGCTGACTATGTGTAATGTTGAAAGTATTGTAATGACAAGCCCACAGAGGATTATCACCCAACTCTGTAATACTCATCACCTCAACTGTTTTCAGCAGCAGCCAGAAGTCAAAAACCTAGTGAATAATGGACTTGCATTCTTGGCCAGAAAAATTACTCCAGATGATATTAAATAGACTATTAGTTCACCATGACAAGTTTATGAGTTGAATATGTCAATTGCCACAGTCACAGGTTGTCATTAATCATTGGTTGGTTGCCAGTAACCAACCAACCATTGGTTGTTTAGTATATGTGGTGAGCTGTTAGGAGCTGGTACAGCCTTAAGACTTTGTGGTAATTAAATCCCCTAGACCTAAAAACAATTTCAGCAGTATAACCTGTGCTGTGACACACTATTGTGAGTTCATAATATGTCAGTATTGTGTTAATAGCTTGTCCTGCCACCCCCAAGAGGCCCACCAAAAAAAAAAACAGAAAAGAAGCTTAATTAATAGTTTTAACTAAATACAGACTATGATAATATAATGATAATAATATTGACTATTACTGGTTACAGAGTGGCAGACAGGATAATGAAGTCAGAACCATGACACAACATTTTCTTTGAAGCTTAAAGGTTCTTTATTGATCTTTGAAATAGCAGTTTCATCTCAGTTCTGACCAAGATGGATACTCCATACTAAATGGGAACTACCTGAAGTATCTAGCCAGAGTTTCCAACAAAGAGTCAGCACTTAGCCACACACCATTCAATACCCTGTGATCTCTGCTGGTACACCTTAAAGACTGGGCCAAGACTGACTGATGATAGTACATGAAAAAGCTGTGGAAAACACTATCAATGAAACAGCAAGGAGCCTGGGGTAAAGACAGCATCAGCTGTCTGTGAACACCAGACTAAAACCGGTTACAACATTGACTTGGAAGAGGTCAAAGTCATTGACAAAGGATAAGCTGAAAGCCAGAGAAAGATTAAGAGGGCCATGCACATCTTATCCCTTCTGCTTTTACTTGAATAGATTTGGTATCTTTATCTTTTGGTAATTACCACCGAATTAAATATTTCCTCTATTGTTGGAAGAACCTTTAAGCTCATCCTTCTTAGTCTCTTTGGAAATATTGTTCAGGTAACTGATGCCAATAAAGCTTCTGATCTGATCTGAACTGAAAGACAGAGACCTAAAGCGTGGTCCAGCCATTCAACCTATAAGCCAGTGATGATGTTGATGACTGCCGGCAGGTGTAATCCACTAAGCCTAGGTAAAGATAATCGTGTCCTCAAAATACTTGCATTTGCACTCGCCTGCATATTGTATAAACATGGCTGATGTCCCATTCGTCACACATGATATTATGCTGCTGCTGTTGAAGAAAGCCTGATAAAGCCAGAGGGCTTAGATGTGGGTTTAGAGTGAAAACACAAATACTGTCTGCTGCATTAGAGTAATAATTATACATAAGCCTACTGTGTCATGGCCTGTTTTTTTTTCTTATGGGCTGCAGCAGCATGTGGTTATCTAATCTACACACAGACAAACTTTTTTGATTCATAAATTTTCTTAAGTAAAGGTAGGGAGGTGGGAAAGGTAAAGGCAAAGGTGGGATTTGAAGCACTGGGGAATAAAACTACAGAAACAATTGTCAGGGAAAGGTCTTGTGAAAAAAACAAAATTTTGAAACACTGAATTTCAATCATTTTAAAGGGTTAGCGGATACAAGATACAAATTGTGTAAAATTGTTTCAACAGAATCAGTATTTATTTTGATGCAAACCTGAACATACACACAGGACCTACTTCATTTAAATGTCGTCAATTAAATGAAGTAAATTAGATGTCTGAGATACTTTTCTACAAAATTTAATCCAGTTTTAACCTAGAAATTTTTTGACCTAAAATTCACAGTTACTTAGGCGTTACTAGGTTGCAACTGTAGTGGCTCCTACACTTGCTGGCATCCACAGAATGACCTGCACATGATCATTAACCCCTCTCTCCCTTCAAGGGATAATTCAGGAAATAGATATGAACTGGTAGCTGCTGGAAGGCTTTCTATTTTCATGACACACTGCCTAAATGCATGTGGTCAAGAGATTACATGTAGCCCTAATCCTCCTCGGGGATGAAGAACAACAGCAATCAAGCTGAAGAGTTTATTAGTAATGTGTATTTAGAGGAGAGGAAAGGGTTTTCTATTGCTGTTCACACTACATAGTGCCTGCTAAAATTAAATACTAAGCTGTTTCTTAAGTGTATAGTGTCCGATACAGAAAAATAACAATGACTGCAGGTGTGAATCTGTGTCTATGTGTGTGATATCTCCACCTACTTGGCCAGGTGTTTGATTAGCAGCTCCAGCATCTGTCTGTTCTTCTCAGGCAGCCGGTGCACCAGAACATGGATCTCTGTCACCCTGGCCTCTGGGTTATCCAGCTCTGGACAGAGACAGATATGAAGACAGGGGAGACACTGTTAAGGGAATAAAGACTTGAGCATGAAGTAGAGTGTCACAGTTGATGACTTCTTTAATGGCTCTTTTATTCTTCCTGTTAGAGAGATGATACATACTTTAATACATCATCATTGTTCACACAGAATTGACCTTGACCTTGGTCTGCAGACATAATTCACATTCTGTAAGAATGAGCTGAGAAATCAAAAGAATAGTTTACTAGAGCTTCAAGTAAAGTAGCAACTTTGGTAAGCTTTTTATGCAAGGTTATTATCAATCAGATTCAGTGTACAAAAGATCTTCATAGCTTTGCTGTTGTCAGCAAATCCCCTGAAAAGACCAAAACATATGCTACAGATCTCCGTTGTTTTCCAAAAACTATTGAAAACACATCAGTGAGCCATATCTGTAAACTGGCTGACATGTTCCTTCATTACTATGAACATGGACACTGCAGTTTATTTTAAGTCAATCCCACATATACCATCCTGCTGCCCTAAATACTGACTACAGTACCAGATGTGTATTAATCCATAACTGAAAATAGATCCCAACAAATGCACTGTTTACGTCTAACGTGTAAATATTGCACTACCCAGCTGTTTTAGAAATTTACTTTTTAAATTAAACTATTTGTGAGCTGTTTTAAAAGATTTATTATAATAGGTTTATAGGTCTAATAGGTTTGGGTCAGACTACTAAAGACAGGGTAAGGAAGTAGGAAAATATTTAGAGGTGGACTAACACATCCTTAGTTTTGGTCTTTTCATCGGTTTTGTTGAGAATAAGAAAAATAGAGAATAATGTCAGCCTTATGCTTGAGATTTGACTCAGCTTGATGTGATTACCATCATAATGTTATCATCTGTAACACTTGCAACATAGAGTCAAAGAATATTTATTTTCACAAGACAGAGAGATGCTGAAACCAGACAAGACAGGCAGAGTGATGGAGACAGAGACAAATAAAGAGGTCATTTTAGTCACTGTGTGTTTCACTTTACTGCAGAGTGGGGAAGCTCTATGTCCTGGTGATTAACAGGTAGACAGGAAGGCAAGCACACAGACAGGCAGAGAGACGTGTTGTTGATGAATGACTATGATAAGTCATGGCTGCAGAGCCAGTCGATAGAGAGATGACAGTAGACTCACACTAGATCAACCCTCGGGCCCTGGCTGTCAGCGCCAGGCAATACAGACACAACTGGTAGAGCACCTTGCACAGACACACACACACACTGTCTTACCATCTTACAGGGCTGACAAGCTACAACATAAACACTCTAAAAACAAAAACAACCAGTCACTCACACACAAACCCAAATATCTTTAACATACACATGCATGTGCACATCCACTACACCCACATATACCTCCAAATAGATGCATGCACATGAAAACAAGAACACGCACCGTTTCCTATAATGCATTCTCTGGTGTCTACTACTTCACACACATTATGCTAAAGCACACACTCTTCTCGTCCTCCAAACCACAACTTATAATGTAGGAACAAACACATTCGGCACATACATGCCCAGCAGTGTATGCATATACAACAGGTTTTCAGAAAAACAAATTTAACGCTATTGAAAATGTGTTAATTCCACCCAAGAGTGAATTTAGAGCTGAATTCAACTGTTTTTTTTATCCTTGACTTATTTTTTCAATCATACCAGAGTCTGGAATTACCTTCCACTGATGCCTGTCAAATGCCAGGAGAGAGATAAACAGGTAAATTGAATATGATTCCCGCATGACTTAATGAGGTAAATTTGAATTTCCTTTTATGTTTGTACCTGTTTGTCTCATTACCAAGGAAGGCAACAATGTGATGAATGTGTTTTGGGTGCCTTCAGAAGTTTAGAAAGTGCTTTGTCCACTGAGGTAGAAATCTCACCTGAGTGACGAAACAAAACTGAATTTCCCATACATGAAAAACCTATTGGTCAAGTTAGATCAATTGAACAGCCATCCAGCCAATCACAGCCATTTGACCAACCACCAGATCAGAGTGGAGCAAACAGTTGAAGTATAGTGTTTATTCATTCAGTGCTTCTGTTACTTGCTGCTGACTGTGATAACAGATTAGAGATTAATAGATTAGAGGTATGAAACATGTGTCAGCTCAGCTAACATCATTGAACACAATAGACTATCCTAAATGTAAGCCAAGAGGCAAATTTGGTTTTTAAAGTCACTTCTATTGTTGTTTTTTAATAGTCATAGACAAAGGTGAGCATTTATATTTAAGATGTGTGACATCTGTCTTATGGTAAACCAGATTAATATTTATTAGCATGCTAATCGCTAATTGTGAGTTAGCCACCATGCTAGGCGGACTTTGGCAATATAATGTACAAGTGACCTCTGTGTCCAGAACGTAAACTCACATAATTCATGCTATTTTAAGCTAAATGTCAAAGAAATATGTTATTTTAGATGTCATAATTTTACTCTTTATGTTACGGAGTAATGTGTGTTTTGCATTAAATATAAGTTTGAATGAGCTATAGTTTGTATTGTGTATTAAAGACCATAGCCATAATACAATTTATTATTGAACTTAAAAAGGGTTCAGATGGTTGTAGCTGTGGCCTGTGAGAGCTAGTTGTTCACTCTCTGCACTCACTAGCCTCAAATCACTTATGTGATTTTCTCCTGTTAGCTTTGAGGGGGACTAAAGATGAGGAGGGGCGGCTTGTTCCCTGTGGCTGTTGGAGAGGAACAGACGCCTGCTGATACAAAACCTCCTTGACAACTTTTGGTATTTTATTTCCCAATTTAAGACAATTAAATGTCTCCTTTAGATTCCTACTAAAAGAGTCACTTAAAAATATTGAAGACAGTTTAGGTTGTACTCATCCATGGACTCAGAAATGACTCTTCACTGATGTGTTACTAGGGTTCAGATTGTTATGCATCTATAACTATCCATTTCAATATAATGGGAGTGTAAGTTCCCTTTAATTTCAAGGTATGTAAGGAAGTAGGATAAAGATACTCTGCAGTTATCTAAATCACATTAACATTATCATTATTGTAATATGTACCTACAGGTTCACAACATACACTCTGCTTGTTATACTCACAGGACATGCAGCAGCGCACAAACATGCAAAAGATTACAAATATAGGGATTACAATGTGAAAAATTATTATTGTGTACCAACATATCAACATATTTTTAAAAATACACATCATAATGCTTAGTCATAATATTTATTATAATTAACTCATCGCAGTGATGACAGATTAAACAGTCTAATTATTTGATCAAATCATGGCAATACACATTGGTACAGGCGGACAGAAATGGATCAGACACAGATCGGCTTTCTTGCTACATCAATACATGATGACATGAGGAAATAAATGTAGTGAAAACTATTAAACTAAAGAAAGAGATAAATCTGGACAGCTTCTAGCTGCTGCCAGCAGAAGGATCAGCACCTTGGAGAGCTGAACAAGTCCTGAAAACTGTGTTGATGATTCTTTACATGACTGAAACTAATTATTTAATTTTAGAACAATATTTAACAAATATTCGTTAACATTTTTGAGAGTACAGTGATCAGGTTTCCATACTTTTACACTGTTACTCCATGACTGAACAAAATGACTTTAAATAAACCAAAGTTGTAATTAAAAAATAAACCTTTTCAAAAAACAAACAAAAATACATTTGCAACAAATGAATGAACAGCTCTGATACCCAGTGTCGCCGCTGGTTGCCTGGCAACCTCATGGAGATTACAAGATTCTGGGAAGTCACTGCTGGGGTTGTTGTCAATAAATAGTTAGAGCAAGCAGGTCCTTCTAAAACAAACAACATACAACGTAATAATTTGGAGAGCTTTAAATGTGCCGGTATGCATATTTTTCAACTTTGGAAACTAGTCACCTTTTGGCTCTAGCGCCATACTTAACATACAGACATTAGTAGTATCGATTTTCTCATCTAACTCGTGACTCGTGGCATGACAAGCTTTCCAAAAATGCCAGACTATTTCTTGATTGATATGATTTACAATCCACATAAACAGGTCTGAATCATTGACAGAAGAAACCTAGACTCTACTGATCCTCCTGAAGTTCTGTAGCTGCGAGGGCCTATCAATGAAACACCAAGGAAGGAGGTTGCCCACCCAATGACCAGTGTTTACCCCTATTCCCACTCAAGAAATGATTGCCGATTATAATGTGGGATTATAAAACCAAGTTCTATGAGCTCAACTGATCTGCTGGATAAAGCCAGTGATAGCTTGGAAAGACAGCAGACGAGAGGGAAAGAACCCAACGGGGCTGTCATGGGATAGCTATCCATGACAGCAGGCTCCATTACCTGCTAGTGAATAGGAGTCATAAAGGAAATTACCCCCTGAGCCAGTGAATGCAGGGGCGCAAGATGGCTCATTGGCTAACACAATGGTAACAGACACAGGAAGGGAAATGACAACAAATCAAATAATTGGCACAGAGACAACAGCTGCTGGACTTGAGTTCCAAACATGTAGCTGTGGTTAGTCCAAGGTAACACTGCTCTGTGGCCTAAGGATACACAAAGGCCATATGAAATACCTGAGGTTGGCTGCAGCTTGGCTGAAGCTTCTACCATAGCCTCGGCCATGGGAGTCTGAGGACAGGCCATACCACAGCAGAGGCTGCCGAGCGAAACAGCAACAAACTCTGGCTGAAAAGAAACAACAAGAACCGGAAGCTTCTACCTCTACTCCCACTGCTGGTTATGATTTACAGTCCACATAAACTGGACTGAATCATTGACAGAAGAAACCTGGGCTCCATTGATCCTCCTCAAGTTCTGTCGCTGTGTGGACCAATCAATCCATGACTTACCACTGACTGCACATGCATGAAATGGCATACAAACATACAAAATATTGTGGTTATTGCCTTATTTCTTGGCTTTCTTTACAACTCTGCTCCATTTCACCTCACAAAATGTCAAGAAACTGCAAAAGGTCCATCTAATTTCATAGCCATATCAAAAGAAAATCTGTTAAAATTATTCACAATAAAATAAATAAGGATATTAACTGTGTTTTTTAGACAAAAGATAAAAACAACTACACAAAACAAAATACCAGAGACTGAATGTCAGTGTAATACTGTGGTCAGTGGCAAGGGTGCTGAGTCACAAGTGATTACAAAAAGCAGAAGTAATCAATCATTGCAGCCTCCACCTCATCCATTACTAACAGACAATGATCTTTTAAGCCACTTTTTCTCTTTTTCACTTTTTCTTCTAACCTTGAATTTCAGACATTCAAACAAACCAAAAAAGACACAATATTCCCAGTATACATTCCTTTCTGTTCTATCGTGATGCATGCATCTGAATACAGTCATACACGGCCGTTTGCATGTCCCCTACACACATGAATTTAGTTGCAACACTTCATAGTGTGGTGAACATGCAGGGATGACAGAATGAGAGAATTTTCTGTATGCCACAAAATAACTTAAGAATTTCGTAATTTAGAAAAACAATGTTTTTTACACTGTAATTAGCAGAAGGCAGTGTGACTTGTCCCCTCAGAAAGCATAAAGTTTGGTTCTTTCCCCAACTGAAATGTGTTGTGTATATGTAAGTTCAAATGTACTTGGAACAGAGAAAACAGCATGGGTCCACCAACACTACTGTATTTTGAATGAAAATGCATGGTTGTCCTGTCATCAATTATATTCACACTAGTACTTGCACCTTTAGCCTGTGCTATTAAATAATTAGAACATAACCGGTATTCCTATTTTTTTTTAATGATTTAGCTTAATGATAAGCTATTATTTATGCTACTGACATTGTGCTAAATCTATCTCACCTTGGTTGAAGCTCATCAATGACTGTGACCAACTCTATGGACAAGAAGAATATAGTATATATGTATGCAATATACCACCTCCCTTCTGAAAACAGGACGGGGTCTTGACATCATTAAAATTTCATATGTGCATCTCTTAAGCAAGAGGGGATTTAGATTATGTATGGAGTACATCATTTTACAATCAAAGTTTGGAAAGCAAACACGTACACACAAACATACAGTAAACGAAGCGTGCATTACTTCAAGAGGCTTGCCACATCTGCTGACCATCGGCTAATCCATAACAAACTCCAGCACCACCACCTGTTCTACTTTCTTATTATTCATTATTCATACTTGACATCCCCTGTATATCCCAAATCCTATATTTCACATCCTGCTTGGAATCATATAGGGATGGTATGCACAAAAATGGACCAAACTGTACAAATACATTGAGTAAACTTTTTCATTTACAACCAAATATCTGTGGTTACTCCTATTAATATTATGACGTATTCTGAAAATGTCTCATGTATCCCACAAAATTTTGTGCAAACAAGATTTGAACGAGACCACATAATCTTAAATAAAATCCATGCAACATAAAGTCAAATGTCTCCTATTTCTTTAAAGATATAAATGAATGATGATTCTTCAGGAATATTTTGTGGCTTAATTTGAAAAGGTACCATCTTTCTTCACATGACACTGTACATACATGCAGTATCAATAAAGCTGCACAATCAATATTTTTCTATTTACTGTAATATAAATGGGAACACTCATAGTGACAAATGCACATATAATTATCACCTGAAGCTGCCGTTCTGCTCAGTGCTAGAGAGTGTTATACCACTTTAATCATTGTTTTGGTTTTATGGCTTGCAACTTTACCATTTCATTCACTCTCATTGCTCTCATCAACCCCGTTTCCAGCCAGCAGAAATCTTGGGCACAGTTACCCTCAGTGAAAGCAACTATTGCTCTAAACAGCTTCGGATAAACTGAAATGTTAGGGCAGGTGTCTATTGACAGCAAGCTTCGTATGCAAAAGTTACACGTCATACATTTCAATAACAGACAAAATTTTCTGGGTTGAGTGACAGTTGAATGTAAAAAATCTGCAAGAAAAATTATGAGGGGGAGTTGTCTGGGGTAGGTGTAAACAACAGGTGTTTGCCTTGTTTCCGTTTTTTTCCCAGAACAAAGCTCTGGAGGACAAGTAGGCTAATTCTCCAGTCTTCAATTTCCTTTTCTGTGTAGTCTGTTTCTTGTGAAGCTGAAAGGCATGCCAGGAACTGTCTGACTGTTAGAAATAATCAGAATAATCATGCGGGTGATGAAAAAACATAATGTTTGACCACAGTTTTACATGCAGACTGAACAGCCTACATCCATTCATGCTCAAAAAGCATTCTTGACTTGTGTTTTCTTGGCTTGATTTATCTAGAGGAGTTAGGCTTAATCAGCATTGTGTAAACTTGTTTGGCAAGGGCTTGAATGTAACAGAACTGAATCTATATGTAAAAGTCCCTCGCTCAAAATAGAAATTTAGTTTCACTTACTCAGAAATTAATTTTTAAGAGGGAGTTAAAGTTAAAGGAATGAACCATTCCTTAGAAATTGGAGAGGCAATTGATTAATGATCAATTCTGGCCATGTCAATGACTGCATGTCAGGTTTTTTGAGTTGATCTGAAGTCGATAGCACACCAACATGGACGAGACCTCTAGATCCCTGGATTGGAGAGACCAGAGCCAAGAAATGCCCTCTACTGCCATGGTGGTAAGGTATCATCAGAAACTGCACAAGGCCAGCACCACCACATCCTAAAGAATCTTGGGATAGAACCACTGCTTCTTTGCATTAAAAAGTGGTTCAGGCTTCTGATTAGGGTGCCCCTTGGACGCTTCCCTGTGAAAGTATTCCCAGCATGTCCAACAGGGAGGAGACCCTCGACCAGACCCAGAATATTCCGGATGAATTATACATCCCATCTGGCCAGGGAACACCTTGGTTAACTCTCAGGAGGAGCTGGAGAAAGCAGCTAGTGAGCAGGGCATCTGGGATCCTTTGCCAGTTTGTACAAAGTACTTGTACTTTGCCATCAAGTATAGCAAGTATGTACTTTGCCATCAAGTATGGCAAAGCCTGCTGTCACAGAGAGGGGCAAGAGGCAATGAATCGTACGAATGGGGATAACGGTGCACATGGTCAACAGTCTCTCCTCTAAGAAATTCCAGGTATAGGAGAGAAGTTCCAACCATGGCTAATCATTGTGTGAAATGTGTGTCGGTTTAGGAAAAAATTGTCAGACAGAAGACTGATAATACTTGTTAAACAGGGAGAGTGATTGATTCTGAGACACTGTATGTTCAAAATAAACTGTCAGCCAGGCTCTTTGTAAATAGGGATGAGACCTTTCGAAGTCTGTGAAATATGTCATGTTGTTAGACTCTCAATGACAAATTGAACATTAGCTTTAAACACTCAACTCATGGCCATCATCTTTCACTCCCTTATAATCTCTCACCCTTTCATGTCTCATTTATATACAAGGTTATAAAAAATAAAGTACAATAATGGTAATAGCCAATAATGTTTAATCCAGGTTTTTAGGACCTTCACAAAAAACCTTCACCTTACAGTAATGAAAAATGAAGCCAAATAAAAAAAGTTGACGGAATTCAGGCATCAAGTGAAAATGTCACATGGGAAACGGAGTAATAAAATGAGTAAACCAAAGGTGAAACAGAAGAAGAAGATTGCTGAATTAATGAGAAAGAGACACTACAAGCAAACCCCAATGACTGGAGCCAGAGTAATTATTGTATGTGGGTTTTCTTGCTGGCACACGCCTCAGGCAGGTATCTGAAATCCAGGTGGCACTCCACCCTTCCCCCTCCTTCTCCTCCTTGTCTTTTTCTCTCTTTCACTCCTCCTTTTTCCACTCCATTTCCTCCTTTTCTTCAGTCCTTGCCTCTGCTCTCTGTTTAAACCAGATATTTAAAACCAGAGTAGCACAAGATGGGAAAGAGTAAGCTGAGATGAGGAGGAGAAGGAAGATGAGGCTTGTGAGCAGGGTGGTGGGTGGAGCAGGAGAGGGTGCGTGAGGGAGAGGAGGAGAGAGGGAGGAACTGAAAGAGAGAGTTCAACTGAGGAGGCTGGCCTCAAAACACCCCGCTGCTTCTGCAAAAATTCTGCCTTGGATAAAATACAAACGTGCACTCACACGCACTCTTGCATACACACAAATTCATGACATGCAAATGCAGACACCCACACAAACAGAAACTGATGAATGGCAGGGGAAAAAGAGAGAGCATAAGTTTAACAGAAGGAAAGAATCAGGGCAGGATGAGAGATATAAATCTGTAAACTTATACAAATTCCAGTTGGCAGGGACATTTTATATTTTATGACTTACAAAACCATGAATGCATGCATTCGTGCATGGGTGGCCCAAGTTGGTATCAAACCAGCCACATTGGCATTCTTAACTGCCATGCTATACTCGTTTCTCCTAATACACACATCAACACACTTTTCTCATTTTCTCTCCAGTTGGCCTCACTATGGAGCCATTTCCTGGTGGCGCTGCCAGAGACACGCGGTCATTTCCTGAAGTTCCTTCCCCTGTCAGCTCAGCTTTCTTAGCTTAGCTACCGACAAACAAAGAAAACAGGTCACTGACACATTCTGTAACACAGCAGACCTGACTAGACCAGCCTGGACTGAACTGAAACTGAGCTTTTCTAGAATAAACCTTTTTTTTAACTCAATAAAAAAAGATACAGTAACAACATGGAACTGATTAGACCATATAAAGCCAAGCTAAGCAGGCTTAACTAAACTTAACTACTGTAAATCAACAAGGCCAGACAAAGCCTAGATGTACAAAATATTATATTTTGCTGTGAAGAATCATCATACAAAGTCTCTATCCCAGTTTCTGCCTCTGTAAGCATTTACTTTGTATCCTAGCAGCCACATGACAAGAACCTGTAATACACTGCAATGATTACACTTAGTGTTGGAACCTTTAGCCAATCTATCATCAAGATAGCCAAGTGTCTTGGAAGATCCTGACTCAACTCACCAGACCCATGAGGTGCTGGTTAAAAATGCAGCTGCTATTTGACTGAACAAACCTAAACACTTTAAGCTTTTAGATCAGATATCTGAGCCTTTCCTCTTTATGTGAAATTTGAAACTCCTATAAATATTGTATAAAAACCATGCACACAGCAGGTCAGTAACAGACTGCGTGTCACACACACAACATAAAGCAGCAGTTGAGGGATTCAACTACCACAGCAAATAGACAGACAAAAGCATCCCGGTGGCACAGTGTGTGTGCTGGTATCTCAGCAGGTGAACCCTATATTTGCAGCCGCTTAACTAGTTTAATAGCAAGTCATGACCTCATTCACATGATGATTCATATTTTCCAAATTAAACTGAGGAGGAATGCTTAAAATATATCTTCATACAGCCATTCATTGGTAGAGGAAAGAAGAGGACAAAGAATCTCTGACTGAGTTATTACAAAAATTAAATAAATACAATACATACTCGATCCATTCATAAACTGTACACAACAACATAACTTAACAAACCAAAGGTTACTTAAGCATTCTCCCTCTTAGCAGTATATCTCTTAGCAGTAAACCATATGGTCCTGTATGTGTTTATATGGGTAAACTCAGTGGGAATCTAACAACCTCATACTGCAGGAGAGTCTGTCTTATGTTCTGCCAACTGAACTCCACAGGGTCACATTTGACAGGCAAATAAGACATAAAAGAAAAATACTCACTGGCAGCTTTGATGAAGCTCCTCTGATACTGGTAGGTCATGAGTGGAGCAGGAAGCACTCTGGAAACACAGGAGACGGACGAGTCAGGTGGAGAATGTCAGCTTGGAAAATTGAATGAGAGCTCAAGGTTGGCTGCCTTGTGAAAATCAATAAATCTAAATAGTTCTGTGTGAGCACTCATCAAACTAAGATCAGAGAGGTAAAAATGTTTCTTGTTCCTCTCGCCTCATCTTGTATAGTCGGTTTCTCGTCTTTTTTTCTCTGCCATGCCCGCTTGCACAGCTGGACATCAGTTTATCACTACTGCTTGAGGACTATAATAGCTCCTGCTGGTTTTCAATGAGGCCTGACTTGAGGTCTTTCTGTGAATCTGTCCCATTTATGTGTCAATTAAGTGCATGTGTGTAGATGTGCATGACTGTGTCTATATGTGAATATTTGTATGTGTTTGAGTCCGTACAGTGTGGATTCATTCAGGTACAGTAGATTGAGCACAGCTTGAACACCAATATTCTCTCTCTTTCATGCATTTTTCCTTTCATTTAGCAGCCTATTCCTGGCCACCCACAGTTAAGATGCTCTTGAGGAAGTAATTTAACCATCAAATGCTATACAGCAGCCAGCAGGTAAGACTGTGGTTTTACTGGGAATGTATGATTGTGTGGAACTGAGTGAATATAATAATGGAATCCTGCTATGAAAGATCAGCACCAGCCCTCTCTGGGTAAATAAAAAAGTTTATAAAATACATAAAACAGGCTTAACAAGAGAGTACAGCAAATAATGTATGAATGAAAAAAATAACTCAAAAAATGAATTTATATGATTATTTATTCAAGTCCTATAAGTGAAAAGAGCAGAGAAGCGCTGCAATTTCAGACAAACGTTGAGGTTAAACACACCCTTAATTTTTTAATACACTATTTTAAGCACAAATATGTCTGAGTAGAACAGTGGGGAAATATCATAACTACAGAACTCTGTATAGCTGTTTTAGAGGAATTTCTTTTTTTATGCCTTGTGTGCATTTATGTAACATTTATGTAACTGCCACAAACCTGAGATAGTGCTTGATAGCACTAGTCATAGTCTTAATCTCCCACTCTGGGCTGTCCAGCTCCACATCAGCACATGTCTTAGGATCTGATCAACAAAAATAGAGGGATTAAAAAAGAGAGTGAGAAAAGAGAAATGCATTCAAGTTGACAGATTATTTTAAATGTATTGACTAAATGTATGTGTGTGTGTGTGGGTGTGTGTGTGTGTTTTCTTGCATGTATTTTTGTGTTTACCCATTGCGAGGTTCAGTAGTTTTTGTACTCTGGAGCTGACGCCAACAATTCTGTACAAGCCCTGCTCATCAATACCTGAGAAGAGAGACGAGCTCCTTCCTTTACTTGTTCCATAGAAATGTTGGACAAAACAAAATACAATATTTACACATTTTCTGCCTCATTTAAGTATTGTACATGGTCATAATTACAGAAGATAAAGGTACTTTATATCAGCAAGGTACCTTTTACAGTCAAATGTTAATTCATCCCCAATCTTAAAATACAGTGTGAGGAAAAAAAAAACATGCACAGACACAGGCAGCTTCCTGGTTTAATATCAAGAACCACAGCTGAATAAGGCATTGATGGTAATAAGGTGCCACTCTTTCATGCTTACACACAGGGTATTTTTGGCACCATAAAAAGACCGCCAGTCAATCAATCTGTCAAAAATCAAGAATCAAGAAAATCAAATCAAATAGCTAATTCTAAAAAGGTATACGAAGACTATTCTCAGCATGAACTTAATTGGTCAGGAGAATGACATTCAGCCAGTTTATTGTAATAAACTGTTTCAGGGATTTCAATACATGTACATTTGCCTTAACATTTGATTTATCAACATCATTTCCATGCAACACCCTTATGCAAAAAATGATTCAGGTAGCTCAGATACACAAAGCCATCATTATGTACAATCTAAATGTAAATGTGTTTGCCATGTGAAGCTGAGGAATGTGTCGTAATGAATGCTCTGAGTGTACCAGTTGAAAGGTACTGACATTGATATTGCACATGTGGATCTTTACTGTGACATTTTAGAAGAACACCTCTTTACAGGAACGTCTGGATGTATCACAGGACAACACACTCAGAGGATGGAGGGTTTAAATCCCACTGATGACCTTTGACACCTGTCGTTTCAAAACTCCATCTACCAGCAACTTGTGTTTAAAAGAGAGATTCTTCCATAAGATCTGTGTTGGTTCTGTACTCAATTTAGGTTGAAGCATACAGAGTACGATCTCATACTTGAACAGCAGAAAATCCAAAGACCAGAAAGAATTAAAAAAGGATCTGAGTTAACATTGTACCTCGAGTCTCCACTGCATAGATGAATTTTTTCATCACGTTGAACCCAATCACATCCAGCTGGGCCACTGATGGAGAAAGAGAGACAACAGAATGAGTGTGAGATACGCAGTGAAGTGAGACACAACAACAAATGGTGACACAACAAGATTAAAACAAAGTGCAAACCACATATTTTAGTGATGCTAAATTACAAACTTGTTTTTTGGTTAAAAAAGTCAAACATACGGAGATTTTTGTTCAGATGTAACATTCATGCTATGTCCTCTCACCTTAGCGATACCAATGTAGAAAGTCAGATGATAACAACAATTACTACTGGGTCCTCAAAACAGTTAATGAATCACAATTAAAGTTACTTACATCCTTCAGCCTGGTTGTCTTTGTTGAGATTATACACCTGTGAAAAAAAAAACACCAACTCCTTTAGCAAGAAAATGATGTTAGCAACAATGTCTAATGAGGGCTGGATATATTTGTACATTCCATGTGTAGTCCACATTTCACCAAAAGATATATGCTGTTGTGCTGTTCTGCTTCAGCCTATTAGGATCTGAATGCTTCTTAGCAAATGCTGCTAATTTCACTTATGAGGAAAAAGTGTGATTTATCAAGATACTGAGGAACATAATCAAATGTCACACTTATTGTTTGCAATCTTCATAACTTCAGTCTCCATGGTAACAGAACGGTCAGGGTTTTGTGTACACCTTAATATTCAGGATGGTTTGGCTGCATTATGCAGAGTAGATGTAGTCAGTGGTGAGTTTGGACTGACTCTCATGGTGAATGTACAGTAGCTGCAGCCACAGAGCAGGGAAGTCTTAACAAAGATAAATGTGGGAAGAGCTTAAGTGTGAAATGTGAACATCAACATTTTTTATTGCAGATTGCCTGAGCTCAGCGACTGCTTGTTGAAGCTTGTGGATGCTGATTACCTTTGCACATTTGAATGTAGACACGAGGATGAGGGAGGTGTTGGGGCACGAACATGGCTAAATGAGAGTGAGGAAAGCAGCACACTTCCAGCCTTAGGGCGAAAAGCTGTATTTTAAGTTGTTTTCAAGGCATAAAATGAGTTTTGGGAAGAGTAGATGTCAATAAACTTTCAAACATTTCCATCTATGTCAACCTCTCATCACCGGTTACATTAAGTATGTCTTCAAGTTGTGAGAAGCTCCACCAAAGACTGATTTTCCCTTCTCACCTCCTCAAAATACATCATTGCTAAATACCTGAAGCAGTTGAACTACTCTGTATTTCACAAGAAAAAGATTAGAAATTTGTCCTTTCCCGTCCCATTAATAATCTTGTGTCCCCTCAGATTGAGCAACACCTAAGAAGTATGCTGCTTGAGAACCACTAGTCTGTGTCTATTACATATAATGTTGAGTGTTAACAGGTGGCACATTATGCTATGCAGTGTTTCCTCTAGAATTTTTTTCAGACCTGGTGGTACACACTGAAAAAACCTTAAGGGGACGAGGCACACAGGATGGCATATCCACGCGTTCAGCTTCAGTCTGGTGGCGCAGCATGCAGTCTGCAATTAATATTTGCATTCAAATTTTTGTATGCTTGGTATATTCCAGACTTAAAACAAAGTGGTCACAAGTAGAGGATGACTTAATAAGCTGCATTTATTGCATAAAAAAACTCACTCACTTCTTCCCCGTCTGTATTTTTGCTTGACTCCAGAGTTTTGGAGAAAAAATGTTGATATACTTGTTTGTCCATCACCTGCATTAGAGTTTTTTCTCTTTTTAGGTGGTGACATGCTCACATTAACTAAGCTGCATCCCATATGGTCTCGCTCTGCAGTCATTTAAAGGGACTCTGATAGCATTGGCACTCACATCACATCAAGAGTTTTCCAGGCAACAACACAGAGATCGACTCACGTTTCGGAACAGTGTCACACAGAGGCTCCCAAACACTATTAATTATTGATTTCCGAATGAATGGATATTTGGTGTTATTTTTGGCATTCAAATGAGATTTTTTTTGGCCTGGTGGGCCACCGGGCCAATGAGAACCCCCACCAGGCCAAAAATTACAGGGGAAAGACTGATGGTATGTATGCACTGAGGGAAAGCTGCTGAAGTCAGACTAAGTCTACAAAATGTATTTACATTGTTGGCGCTTTTTTTGCTCAGAAGGCATATTGTCCATCACTCTCTGTCACTGTCTGTCTGCCTCTCTTTCTTCATCTCTGTCACACAAGAACAAACCGGTAACCGTGGCAACCTACCGGTTCTCTCCCATCCATGGCCTCCATCCACAATCTGCGGTCTTCTTCTGACAGAGCCTGCATAGTGATCACTCCCGACCTTGTACATGCACATGCATAGACAAAGAGCAAATTGGCTTAAGAAATACTAAGGTCAGTGGCAAATTGTCTGTTACATACTGTCAACAAGCTTAACAAATACTAGCTTAAGACACACAAAGAGAAACATATAAATGCATGCACGCAGTGGTGGACGCCTTTGGAACAAACTACAGCTGTAATCATAACATCACACTTTAAACAAGGTGCTGCTAAACTGAAAAAACGTTCTCTATTCCTCTGTAGGTTAAACACCTACAGAGGACACATTTGTCTAATCCACTCAGGTTAATCACTTTGATATGGGCAACCTTGAATGTGCACACATACACAGATACAAACAACTTCATTAGTCATGTCCATCCCAGTCCACTATAGGTTTCCAATCAGTCATATACAGTCTGTCACCCCCTCTCTCTAGCAGTACATTCACCTTCAACTGTCACCACCACAGCATTGCAACCCCCACCGCACACACTCACACACACCAATCTACACACTGTCCTTCAGTCACGACACACCATCCAGCAAACAGTCACACTCAGATGCATGTGCACAGCCACATACTGTACATGGGTGGAAACACAAACAAATACATTCAAAACAACACAAACTTTTACAAAAAAAACAACTTAATCTAAAGTACTTCTGCGATTCTGCACAATAACAAAACATTTTATGTATAAACACACTGTCAGAGGAAATTTCATTTCCTTATACCACACGCCGTTCATATAAATAAAGGCACAATGTGGGAACGAGAAACAAGAGGATAAGATGATGGGTAGGTGAGTTGAAATTGATGAGGGAAGGTTGAAGTTCAGGAGGAGTAGGCAGGGCGGGGGGAGAAGGAGGTGGAGGAAGAGGGTAGGAAGCGAAGCTGGCAGGGGATCCAGCCTGACAGGACAAACACCCACTATGTCCAATGTCCGGGTGTAAATCAACTGAACAGCACCCCTATGTGTCTGTTAGCTGTAATTACATCACATAAAAACACCTCATGCCAGTCAATGAACTGATGATGATTCTTCAATGACTAACAAAAACAAGAATAGAACATAGCTTGTGTCTTTTTCATAAGGTTTTGCAATACAGTTGCTGATTTGCTAGGGAGAAAATCACCTGAAAAGAATGTTCTGTATGTGTGAAACAAGTCGGGAAATAGATTATTACTCACTGGTTTTCCCAAATATTCCCAAGAGTATGTATCAAACTCTTTGATTTTTCCTGCTGCAGAATTCAACAACATACTAGATATGTAATAAGTGGTGCAGAAGATGTAAATAAAATGCCTTAAAAGGAACCAGTTGGAGGTATGTAAAAAGAAGGTCAAAGAATTATGCGGCAAGTCCATCATTCGAAAAAAAAAAAATGACACACTCTCACCTGTCCACAGCCTCCACATCAAAACAGAACCTCTTCTCTATCGAGTCTGTCTTCCTCCTGGTGCAAGACTTGAGGGTGAAGCTTTCCTCTTCTCCCTGACAAAGAGAGCAGGATAGAAAGAAAGAAAACATAATGGTAAGTATCATTTTGATGCATGCAGAGCAACGTGTAGCACTTCAAAACAGGATGCAACTCCACGGTACATCTTGCTCTGCACACAACAGGAAGAGAAGAATTCTCAACAAACAGGTATTTATCACATCATGGATGACATCTGAGATGACTAATAGAGGCTGGTAACTCAGAAAGTGACTGATTAAGTAAAACAATAGTGTCTCTCCTTATGACTTGTCTGTTTTTTAATTATAATTAAGTTCATTATAATTTTTAATTGGAAGCATATTCAGATACTTTTGGAAACACTTGCAGAGTGAAATGGACACAAGACACAAATGAACTTGAAACTGAAAATATACTATACATAAATATGAACTAAGAACCTTTGCAGACTGAAACCCATCACATATTTATATATATTATAGTTATTAAGGGGCACTACTCAGTTTTTTAGCCTTAAGCACAGCAGATGAATCAATATGTGAAAAACTCTACTTACTATATATGATGTATTGTAAGTGGCATACTCCATCTAATCTTAAATTAAAATCACATCACTAATGGGGTTTAGCTTACATCTACATGGACATTTCACATACAAAAACACAACAATTTAGATTTAAATTTAAATTGATTTTGATGCAATTCTCTCATAGTTCTGGCCCTTGGGGTAATTCATTTCTATGTTTTAAATATGAGCAAATGCACTTCCAACTAAATATTTGACAAAAATCTGAAAAAAGTAAAAAAAAAAAAAGAGAGAAAGAAAGCTATTATAATAATTTATAATTTATATAATAAACCAGTGTGAGATACTCAGCATAAAACCGTAGAAGACCGAAACATGTTTATAGCTTGCACAGTATTTTCATCTTTCACATACAAGGACACGTCCATTTTTGGAAATTCTCAGCTTCGTTGTCTTTCATGTGCTGTGGGTTACTGCATTCATGTATCATTTATATCATGCATTTTTGTTGTTGTTTTTTCGATCCCATGTGATCAAGCACCATGTGTTCACATTTAATGTTAACTTAAAAACATATCATGCAGGTTTGATTGTCTTACTATGAAACATTAATGGGCACAGGTCTGCCGTTATGACTTTGATTTCCTTCCTTTCAGTCCAGTACAGCTGCTCTTCGTGCTTTTTTTTTTTTTGCTTTTTTTTAAACTTTTTTTCCGCTGGCCGGTTTCACCATGTGCCTTTCAGATCTCTGTGTTTTGTTCAGTTAATACCCTCCTTGCTGTCCTGCTGTGTTGGAGTTGAGAAGCTCAGCTTGTGCCAGTGCACTGGGTTCAGTCAGTAACTAGTAGCCAAGCTGCTGAATGTTGACTTGGTCACTTTAGAAGGAAAAAAAATCCTGCTTGTTCTCGCTTTTACTCAAAGAGATCATCATTCAGTGATGATTCAGTGCTTCTGATTCTATGTTAAACCTCAAGAAAACAGGCCTGAACTTGCTACATCAGCTGAGTGATAACAGCATTTCAAGAAAACAGTTGGAGTCATGCTGCTTACTCAAAACATATTTTGCCGGAACTGCACACTCACTTCTCTTTTAAGGCTGTTGTTGTGAAAATGGTTATCTCTCTCGTATCAAACCAGTACCTCTATGTATGACTGTATGCTGGTGGTAAATGGAAATGGTAACACTGTCTCCACGCTGAAGGACTGACATCGACTGCGGATGATTTTAAATAGTTCAACATATCTTGCATCAGTGAGAGCTTGTTGTGTGCTCAGCAGTGAGCACAGTGTGTTAATGAGTGTTAAAGAGCAGCCCAGTGGGACGAACTAAGTGAGAATTAACTTCAAAACAGACGACATGATGACAGGCAGAAGTAGCACTAAGGCCAAGATATGGTAGTTATATAAGTGGTATTGTGTGTGTGTGTGTGTATGTGTTTGTGCTGCTATAGACACATATTGAGACATATAAGTCTAATGTTTTGTGACATTTTGACCTCAACTGTGTATTTCAATGGCCAGAGCAACTCACCGTTTTCCCTCCTGATTTAGGGTCAAATAGGACCATGGTGACCCTTTTAGGCTCACGATGGTATGTACAGTAGTACTTCACCCAGGTAGACACAAATGAGCCTGAGGGAGAGACAGAAAGAAATGGAGAGATAAAAAAAGAGGTTAAAACATGAATTCTCTTTCATCTTCCTCATCAGACTCCCTGCCTCCGATCGCAGGAGAAGATAAGAAGAGATGCAAGTGATGTTCTGACAGGATGTGTGTGTACTGCATTTATGTATGTATGTGTGACTGATACAAGCAACATGTTTCTAACATGTATTTTGTAATATAAACACACACACACACATACTCATGCATGTTTCCATGTTAATACAACAGTGCAAATTTTCACTAAACTGTGTACTCATTTTAAGATGTAAGAACACTGTATTTAAGAGTGCATCTGTTGTTTTAAGAACAGACAACAATCACTTGTGTAACATACACACACACACACAAGTAGGCAGATACATACGCTTCTCCTGTACGAACAGGTATCCCTCCATGGTGTGCTGGCTGACACTCTTGTGTTCATGTGGATTCTCCTTCATCTTTCTCATCAGACACTCCACCTCAGACCGTGTGCTCTCAAAGCGGTTCCTTGTCTGTCCAAACACAAACACAGAGGAACACACACCTCAGGCAAGCCTTTTATCAAATGTTCTGATCCTGTATAAGCAAAACCAACAGCAGCACACCTTACACTAACCGTTTTTTTTTTTTAGCAGAATAAAAAATACATTAAAACAAACTATGGCAGATAATCAATGTTCATTGCTATAGAACCTGAATATTCAAGCTTTATAATTTCCACAATTTTCTGGAAATGGAGGTGTAACTATACTGGCACCCTTTTTGCAGTGACGTTCTCGTTCATATTTGTTTCGATGTCTCACTATGCGATGCATGCCTCGCTGCAGCCCTCAGAAGCATTAATCTCATTATGCCAATCCTGATTGGATGGTGAAAGTGTTTGTCCGCATTAGGTAGTGCCACCTACCTTAAATAGCTCATGCGGACATTTGACATAATTCATTTAAACACCTCTTCTTACTTGGAATATATCTTGTGTTGAAGCTACAGACTGGTGACAATTTGAAGGAAAAACCAACATTAAGTGCCTCAGTAAGGTGTTGGGCCATCGCATGCTGCCAGAACAGCTTCAATGTTCCTTGGCATTGATTCTACAGGTCTCTGAACTCTACCGGAGAGATGAAGATCATTCTCCCAAAATATATTTCCTCATTTGGTGTTTTGATGATGTTGGTGGAGAGCGCTGTCTAATGTTTCAGTCTAAAATCTCCCATAGGTGTTCAATTGGGTTAAGATCTGGTGACTGTGAAGACCATAGCATATGATTCACATCATTTTCATACTCATCATTGGCATATATCAACTGTCGGGGGGGTTACATTCCCATTAATTACGCATGCCAATGCCAGAAGGCAATGCCAAGTGCCAAAACTTGCAGTTCCTTGAAAAGCCACTTGAGGCTGGCTCCAAAAGCGAGTCAGTCCCCATAGACCCAAATGTTATAATTTTGAACTTTACAGTAGAAATAAACATGTTTACAGCTTGGTACAAAGAATATTTTTGGTCTCTATAGCTAATTTCCCCTTTCATGACAACTGTAAAGGGGGCGATTTTTTATAACACACCTGTTTAAATTTTATTAAGCCGTAAAGTTATGCAAAATTAAAGATGACGCTGCTTTGAGTGAGGTTGCTAGCCGCTAGGTGGAGCCCAGTCAAACCTTTGTGCCTACAGTGATTGGTTCATGTTCTCCTATTGACTTTGTGGCTTCCACTGCCCACCTGGAGATCAGCATTTACATGCATCCAGTCTGTGCTGTACCCACTTATGTGGATAAGATGAGGGGTTTCAAGAGGATGGATCAGCTGTTTGTCTCCTGGGCTAATCCTCGTAAGGGGAAATCTGTCACAAAGCAAAGCCTCTCCCGCTTGGTGGTGGAGGCAATTGCTTTGGCTTATACAAGTCATGTTTCTCTATGCTGGACATCTCCGCCTCATGCGTGGCATGTGCAGTCCTAGAGTCCTAACTTCAACAGAGCGACTCTCGCTGTGGGTTGGTGGTACTAGATAAGCTCGTCTGGAAAAACAGGAGCTACCACGAAATGAATGTTATGAAAGAGAACTTTAGGTTATTTACATAACCCCAGTTCTCTGAGTAATATGACTAAGATGTCTCACCAGACAACCCTTCTTGCTTGAGCGAGTGATAATGTCAAAAATGTTTCCTCTGTACTATTTAAGCTAACCTGAATAATCTTAAATATTCTACTGAGTTGATGGTTGCAACTAAAAAAAGTAAAGCCCTTCCAAACTTTTCTGTTCGTCATAAACAAAATAAATCTGGAGCAAAGGTACAGATCCTTGAATAAAAACAAACACTGATGGATGGATAGTCTGCCTTAAAAACTTATGTATGTTTTCCATTTTGACTATTTTTGTTTTTCTCAAGACAGGTCTTTTGCAGCATAAATATATATTTATGTACAGTGCTTAAGCCTGGGGTGTTAATTTGTGCTTTGTTTGTGTGTGTGCCTTGGGCAACCTTACATTCTGTATGCTGATGGTAAGATCAGTCTTGAAGTGGTTGAAGTCTTTTGCCAGCTCATAGCCATGGTGATAGTAGGTGAACAGACCTTGGAGAAATGCCAACAGCTGAGGGAACAAAGAAAGCAAGAAGGTGACACAGGTGAAGAAAGGAGAGGAAAGGAGAAAGACGATGACAAGAGGAAAAGAAGAAGGAAGATGAGGAATAATTGCAGATGTGTGAGGACAAGTGGAGAAGGAGAGAGAAAAGTATAAGAAAGTGAAGAGGGAAGAAAGGGTTGAGGATTTGGAGAAAGTGAAAAAGGAGGTACAGAAGGAGCACAAAGTCAAGAAAGCAAAGGTAGTGATGGTAGTGAGATAGGAGGAGAAGGGAAGGGAAAACAACAACAATGTGGAAGATGAGAAGCAAGAGGGTGAAGTTCAAGTGGGGGAGATGGAAGGGGCAAATGAAAAACAAAAACAAACAGAAGAGGAGAAAAAGTAGACAGATGTTTTATTTAGCAGATTCATCAAACCAAAAACAATGGCCAATTGTGAAATATAACATTACCATATGACATAGAGAAAATTAAATATTTTAGAATACATAATTTAAAACAGAGCCAGTGAATAATACCTTATATGTGCTTTCTTGCAGAGTTAAAAGTGGGGTTTGTGTGGTTTGTGTGCAACAAATTGTCTTCATTTCCTCAGTAACTACCACTGAGGTGCCCTCAAGCAAGGCACCAAAACCTCCAAACCACTCTAGTAGAAGAGCTCTGTTGCTCTTCATAAGACCGATTGTACGGAGCAGCTGCTGGGTGTGGGTATGTCAAAGTGAATGAATGTAAAACAGACTACTGCTGAAAACGAGCATATGCGCACAGCCTCCTAGGGGAAAAGAAGCAGTAAAAAAAAATAGGGATATTACATAAAAGGAGAAAAAAAACAAGTGTCATCTTACAGGCTCCACAAAGTCAAACATCTTCCTCTCTTGCACCTCCTGCACCTTGAAGACGTACTCCAGAGAAACCTCATAGAAATGCTGCCGTACGTTATCTACTTGGTTGTCCGCCTACAACAGGGAATAAAATTGAGAAAACGGACTTACTGATATTTATGGAAAAATATGAGAAATATTAGCAATCAGACGCAACATCTTACCTCATGAAGATGTGACTCTTTCTTCTTTGCTGAAAGACTAAGGTGCTTTTCCAGTACTGCACAATACTTCTCTGTCTCTTTGTCATATTTTTTCTTGGCTTCCTGCAACAGATAAAACAAACAAACAAAAAAAATTTAATTAGGTGGCAGAAAAAATGACAACGCTTCATCATAGTTAATTAAACTCCCATAGAACTTCATTGGCAATATTTCTGTGCTGCTGATAAACCAAACATCTCATTTAATTCTCTTCCTGTTAGCATGGACTCATCTGCAATCAACCATAGCGCTTGTATAGTTGGAAAAAAACAGCTGCAGGTTTTGAGAACAGGGAGCAAGGCAAACTTCACTTAATGTGACTATATCTTTAGCTTGCACATCATATTTTCCATTTTTCAGGGAGTCCAGTATAACATAGTTCCTCTGGGGAACACAGCTGCTTATTAAACAACAGACTTTTTCATCAGCGCTGAGCTCACTGACATAAAAGACAGGCAGATGGATGGATGATAAACCAGGGACAGATAGAACAGGGTGTGTATTCAAGAGTACTGGGCTGAAAAATACAGAGAAAAACTGAAATGTGCAAGAAACAGAGAAACAAGAAGAAGAGGTGGAGTTATTTTCTAACCATGTTCTTTCTATTGATTGTGCTGCAATTATCATTCACGTTAGGATCATTAAACTAACTAAAGCCAGTTGAAGGGTGAGACATGGATCAGTACAGAGAGACAAGGATACAAAAGGAGAGACGATAACACATAAACGGAGGAGGGGTAGATCAGGGTGGGTCTCCCTCTGTCAGAGAGGCCCTGTGGTATTGTTACTGTACATCTGCCCCAGCTGGTTAATGTAATGTAAGTTTCTTTGTCTCATAACATAACCAGGCTCTAGCTTTCTAAAGAAGCTCAAAAACAATGGGATGTAATAGAATAAAAATATTTTGTGCTTCCACTGTTCAAGATATAAAGAGGGAACATTTAAGTATTCAAGTGCTGAAAAAAATCAATTTCTCTGTTGAAACGGGTAAACATGCTTCTCTATTGTGCCTAATTTTGGTGTTTTGGACAGTTTGTCACACAAAATAAGCAATATGAAGATAGAAATTATAGCAGACTTATTTCACTGTTTTCTAAAATTTAACAGACTATTCAATTAGTCAGTTGATGACAAAAATAATGGTCAATAATGGCAGTAAAACTAGTATACTCTTTGCTATTAATTGATGATCCATCTCAATCTGTTCTGTTGGAACTGATCTGAGTGTGCTCACTTGAAGCCTTACATTTATCAATAATATCATATTTCTCTCATAATTTTACTGATGCTGGAAAGTAGGGTTGGGAAACTGAAAGATGATACAAATGACATGTATGTTATGTTTATATTGTGATAACTATCCCTTTAACATGCTGTTGCTTTCAGTTGCATGCCTTTTTCCATTGGTGCAGATTTACATTGCCATAAAAACATTCAAACCTTCAAATAGACCCCACTGAAGACATTTTGACATGTCACAGTAGGAAAAGCACAGGTGTAAATGATAAAATTAATAATGGCTGCATTCCATTTAGCTTCTTCAGTTTGAGGGTCCTGCTATTGTGCATACTGGTTCTCTATCATTGTAATGGTTTACTGGAACACTTGAATATGACAGAGCCATCGTTAATGTTATTAGCGGTTTTTCTTCTATGACAAGTGAAAATACCATCTGTAAAAATAGCCTTTTGTGGGTAATGATGTAAATCAATGAGAAGCACTGCATCACTGTGATGAATTGCCTTCATTTGTCATATTTCTTTTGCTGGATAAGTCAAAAACAGACCTTCCAGTCTTTGTCTCTGTGTGAATTTCTTTTTCCCTGCTCCTCTTGGAAAAGATATTTGCCAAGGAAATAAACAAAGCAACAAAATAATGCCTTGTCAGTCGGTACTCAGACAAGCCAATGATGTCAACCCCCAGTATCAGTCACATGATACAGGTGTTTCATTGCCAAGACCATTTCAACAACAAGTAGAGTCCTCAGGGCCAGAGGAGGAACAGACAACAGCTGCAGAACGCATTAGAGATGATCAACGTTCTTTTAAACAACAAGGCCTCTGTTAGAAGTCTGCCTCTCTCACTTTTTCATATTCACTGTGGAAATCATGTATGTGACAATTGCTGGAGCTGCAACTCCCTCCTGTCTCCCTCATTATGAGTTTCACTTTGACTAAAAATGTTTAAAAATCGAAAGGAAAAAGCCCAATTTTTTTTTAACTTCCTTTAAAAATGTGCAAAAACACAAAGTGTACACACAGTTCAAATGTCATGTTTTCTATCGATGATGGTTAATTTTATATCTAAATTATTGGTCAAACAATTTTACAATAGAGAAGCATTTAGTTTACTTTAATATACTTCCATTTTCAGCCAGCAGGTGGCAGTGTCCTCCCAGTACGATTACTCACCAATGATTGACTGATTTTCTTTTTTCAGAGCAGTAAATGAAATTCTTTCATACAGGATCATGTCCTGCCACCAGATTGACTCATCACAGCCACAGTTGAGTCTGACAACAAACTATGCTCTGTCATGTCAACAACTACTACTAAGTCCCACTGAAACATGAAGCCAACGAATACATCATCACTCCCAGCCTGTCACTACATACAGCACAGCACATGGCATGAATCTTTTTGTAAACATTAATTTGATTGATGCATTCCTTTTTAATGAAGTTTGACCTGGATACCAAAGCTCACTAACAATAAAAGAAATATACTGTGCTGTATTATTTAACATTTAACCTTAAGAGAAGTAGCATTTTCTGTCTTGCCGAGGCTTAACTCTAAATATTACTACTTACATAGGTTGAGGAACACGTAATAATACCAACTGTCCACAACTTAAGCAGCAGTAGATTGTGTCAGAGACTCTATGCTGAGTGTGCTAAGCTTCTATCATTGTTGCAGGACTGATGTATTTGTTTTATACAAACATGGGCCTCACATTACCAGCCCTGTGTCCTTTGTGTTAAGAACAATGTTGTACTTTTTATGCTGACAGTGCATGTTGAAGTTGAATTACTTGTATGATGAGGCCTTGTTTCTGCCACAGTTTGATTTGTGTCAATTCCATGGTGAATAAAATTAGAGCCTGGACCTTATCCGGGTGTTTTCTTTAAATAGATTGTAATATACGTAACCTAGCATGTTTTAAATGTATTTCTACTACCACTTGCTGTCATTCCCTTGAAACTCCTGTAGTGTTAGAGGACTGCCAGCTCTGAAGCTTTAGGACAAGGTGAAACTGTGCCAGAAGATGCTGTCAGTTCTTTTAGGGCTAAACTGGGATTAGTGCATCGCTCATGGTGACCTAACTGCACAGATTATGCCTTCACTTCTTATCTGGCTACCATGTCACAATCAAACAATGACCTGCTGTAAGGGGGTGGATTAGCGAAGTATGCACCGATAATATGTTTTATACTGTATGTATCGGGGGAACCCCCATGGCTATTCATCTAGATCCTATGGCTAATGACAGCACAGGGCAAGTGCACCATGGCCTACCATAAAGAGACTAAGAGACTGAGAGATGGCAGATTTGCTACACAAGGGGAGGGATTAACAAAAATGTTCAGTATAGTGATTATCTTTTAACCAGTAAAACATGAACAAGAAACAAACGGTGATAAAAAAAAAAAAAGAAGTCATATTTCTTTAGTAAATCTTGAGTCATGTTTGGGACTTAACTGTCCTGTCCAGTCTTCTCATTAAGTTTTGAATATTTACAGTTATTAAAAGGTAATCATCCTCCTGTTTACCTACTCACTTTTTTAAGTTCACTGTTTCCATGCCCTCCTGTACACTCAGCCCATGTTTATACACTCTGACACTAAAACACTAAAACAACACCAGTGATGCCACAAAGGAGTCCCACCGGCCTATGAGACCCCCCCCCCCCCCCCCCCCCCCCCCCCCCTTGTGGGAATCAGTCATTTATGGCAGCATTATTTATTCCTCTAATCTCCTAACCAGGTCATGTAGTGATGGTTTAGGCCTTGATAGATACCACCAAGGGAGAGGAGGGCTACCCTTAGACATGCAGT
The DNA here is from genome assembly GCA_029490765.1 of Euthynnus affinis. Taxonomy (NCBI): domain Eukaryota; kingdom Metazoa; phylum Chordata; class Actinopteri; order Scombriformes; family Scombridae; genus Euthynnus; species Euthynnus affinis. The sequence goes on from CM055854.1 coordinate 17,429,525, forward strand.
AAATATTCTGTACATGTACTATATAGCATTTTATGCTATATAGTGTCATGTCTAAAAGAACTTTCATAAATTCCTTCAAAGCATCACTGTACTGTTAAAATAGCTGACTGAGATGAAGATTGAACATTTTAAAGGTATCATAAGCACTTTAGAGGTCTGTGATATAAAAAATATCCTATCATGATTGAAAGATTTATTGTATTCATATCTGATGGCATTTGGCTTGTTCGGTTTAATTGGCAGCTATTATCTTTTTCAGTCTTTTCTCCAAGCTGTTCTTCTGGATTGTTAAACTTTGTGCATTGCAGTATGTTCAAAAATTCTTTAAGCACTGCCTCAATGATCCATGACGTGGATCTCACTGGGACTGGAAGTTTAAACTACATAGGTAACATTTACTCAGGTACAGTATAAAGATAAAATAGAAACAAACCAGTGCATATTCAAAAAACAAATAAACTGCAGTAAAGTCAACCAGGCGGTAGTGATGCAGAGGTGCCAATGTTGCTGAGACTGCAAGTCTTTCAGCTGCAGTGCTCTATCATAGTGCCAAAAGCACACATCAATTATCACCTGATATAAATACACACCTGTAAATAACATCGAGATTTTTTAAGTTTACTGTATGACTAAATGTTTTGGGCAGGTGTAGCATCTGCCAGCACTCCTCAGACAGCTGAAAGGACACTAAAAGGATTTCATTCATTTACTGAGTTATGTTACACTGCCAGCATATCAATAGTGATGCACAGTGAATGTGCAGCAGAGCTTGTTTCTGTCACCAATCATGTGGCTGTGCAGTCACCCGCTTACCTTGGCTGCACTGATCTGCTCTTTCCTGAACCGCTCCAGAGGCATAATCAGCACATCATTGGCGTTCTCGATCTATGGGCACACACACACACACACACACACACACACACACATAAAATTAAGGCCATAGTTACATATACAAAAAGCAGCTGGTCAGGTGCTTCTCAGTTTGAGGACAGCAGACTTCAAAAAAACAGAAGGGACTGGAGTACACTGTTTAATTTGCAGCCAAATTTATTATTTCACCTAAAATATCAAGTATAGGTCTTAGTGCCATTCTATCAGAAGCTACTTCCCTCAACAACACCGCCCCCAGGATTACAGGGACATGCAAACCACTCTATCACAATAAGATGCTGCCATTTTTAGGTACGCCTAAAACTTGCTTTAAAAAAAGACCAGAATAAAGATTTATCCACTGAAAAAGATTCAAAAAACATATTGGTTGACCAAGTCCATTATTAGTTGTCTGTCCAGCACTGTGTAGATGTATGTAGATTTTTACTTTTTTAATTGTTAACTGTACCTATAAATCCTGTTGCTACAGACACAGTTTATTTACACTAAATAATAATAATATTTGACAGCCTTGTCAATATGAATATATTTCCTGAGTGTTGAGTAAAAATTGAAGTGCATAACAGTGAATTTCCACTCCCTTCAATTGACAACCCACAATATCATATTCAATGCAGTCTGTTAGGACACTTACCATCCGTGTCCTCTCATCCTCCAAGTTCTGTAAGACTGCTGCAAACTCCTGAAGAGACTTGGCTGAGGACAGACATGTTGATAGACACGGAGACATAAAAGACAAGAGACAGAGAAAAGAGAAAGAGAAAAAGTTTGGCATTTCGAATAATTGATAATGAGAGACCAACCAAGTATAGGCAAACAGGAACAGAGCGTGTTTGAAGAAAGTTAGCGTGAAGTGGGATGAAGATGTTTTGTTTCTACTCTTGGATCTCTTACAGATTTGACTAAACTCGTGACACAGCAGAGTAATTAACTAGAAATGAAACCGCAATTTAGAGGGTTTGTTTCTATGGTGCTTTCACTGTTGAATACAGCTCAGCGCTTGTTTCCTCGTTCACTGGCAAGAAGGGTACTGCTACATTGTTTTAGGTCAGAGTTTCCACTTCAGTTCCGTCTTTGTCCAACACTTCACGCACGCACTTCGTTCTTCAGACACGCTGAGTACATACTGAGCATGTGCAGCATGTGCACTGACATGTAAAAGTCACACATGCATGCACATAGACTGTAGAGCCCGAGTTTATTCCTTAATCACGTGACGGCGCATTCATACTCTCACTTACACACACTCTGATTTTCAACATCAGTCTTCAAGTTACAGGATTTGGTATTTGGAAGTTAGATCCAACTGTAAAGCAGCAGATCCTCAGGACTATGCAAGGTATGCATTAAAAAAACAACACAATCCTTTAATAAAGCTCATAAAATACAGTCAAATCTTTCAGTAAGCTCAGTCACACATTCTTCATCAATCGCACAGAACAAGAAAAATGTACTATTGAGAGAATTACAATAAGATAATGATCTAGTGAAACTAACACTGCCTATTTCTTTCATTTTTCTTGTGCATTTTCACCTTGCTTTTTATTTAAGTAGGAGTCATTTCTATTTTTTTTTTTTAAGGGATATGCTGGAAATCAGTTTGGAGTGAAATCATCAGTGTATCAGAGAGAAGAAATGAGTTGTGACATGTTTATGAATATCCTTAAAAATAACAGTGCAGCCCAGTTGAGCAGCAAGCTGTTCAGGAAAGATAGCTAAGGATAGATCAACAACAGTAGTGGGTGCGTCAGGCCAGTGAGGAGCTGCAGCCTGCACAGGCAAGAGCCAGGCAGCATGAGAGGGTGTGGTGGTTAACTGCTGCATGTTTCACAGCAGGCTGTTTTAGACAGACACAAAAAGAGCACTAGGAGGCCTCGATGAGTTCATGGAATTATATTCTCGTGTACACCAATATTATCGCAGTGTTGAACAATATTCGTGTGTACACCAATATTTGTCAGGTTTGGGTTTCTCACACTGATTTGAGAGTATTAAACATCAGACAAGAGCAACGCTAAAAAATCTCAGGATATATGCAGCAGGTTTAAGCAAGAGCTATGAAACATGTCACTTTTATGAGGATGTTTTATTATAGAGGATGAGGAAATGTTGGCATTGTAATCTTGACTGTATATCTTGTGTAAATTATGCTTTTATTATAGATAATAAGCAGAAATCTACACTGTAAACTGTACTGTACATCTTATGTTATTTGCTCCTCAATCCACTGGAGAAAAAACTAAATGTTTTGTTGGTCAGATTTGATGCTTGTAGACTATTTCCATTGAAAGTTGCTAATGTAGGATCAGGCTGCTCACCGACTGTCTGCAAATCTTACAGTACAGTTGGGCTTTTGCACAATCTGAAACTGGCTTAAGTTTAAAGTTAATTTCTATGTAATGATATACTTGTTATATCATTCCATGGAAAATTTAGATGATGCTTTTAAGATTCCAACATGAAAATGAAACATTGAGATAAAAGTAAGACAATAGTGAAAATGAAAAAGGTTTAAAAAAGGTATAAAACAGGACTGCAACATCCAAAAACAAGCAAATGATCAGCACTCATGTCTCATTTTGTTTAGTTTCTTTTGTTCCTTCTGCTCTTCACCACTAGAATGTTCATAATTTGCTGAAAAGGCTTTGAATACTAAAATCTTGGTACAAAAAAAAAAAAAACAAAAAACAAAGAACAAATTCAAGGCAGATAATTCGAGACAGTTTGTCTGAAAATCAAGCTGGCCTTTAAATTAGTGCTGATATGACTGTTCTATTTCAGTGGCTGTGAATGACAGCGCATTGACTACTGTCTATTTCCTCTGTCGGTACAGTGAATGTATTGGATTTCATATCAGCAAGCTCACCTATGCATATCTCATCGTCCGTCTCAGCATCTCCAATACACTGGAATTTAAACTCGTTGAGAGAGTCAGCAAACTTCCTCTTGGCCGTTGATAGACCTGCGAGAGCAGAAAGAAAAGGAAAAAAAGGAGCAGTTAGCTTAGTGATGTTTTATTTTACCATCAAGGACACTTTAACTGCATGTTTTTGTAAGCAAAAGCACCCTGTTCTGTGGGAGTTCAAAATGATTCAACCAACCACTGTAAAGACATGTAGAAAACAACACATTGTCTCTTACATCTTCAGTTACCTGAGCTAAAATTGTAATAGAATCACATAAGAGAACATCACTCTTTGTTCTGGACTACATTTTTTGTAAGTGAGAGTGAGTGGAAAAAGCTTAAATGCAGACAAGCGGATACTGTGAGTGGATCCCCAGTGGTGTTAGCGATGAAAGTTGTCAGCTTGTGGGGAGGTTTGTGTGTCTGTGCAGAAAAGTGCAAAAAGTTCCATTAAACTTAAATCACATTAACCAAGTGAAGCAGCGAAAAGCCTTAGACAGATGGATGCCTTTCAAATAATACATGAGGCGCTAAGAGCTCCTAGGAGACAGACACTCACAGAGAGTTTGGCTTCCTCTCCATTTAAACTCAAAGCGGGGTCACCTTCACTACAATATTTCCTGTTGCCGGACAGGTTGAGGTCAGCCTCTACAGGATGAGAGTGAAAGAGAGAGAAACTGCTGTTCTGACACTGAGGCAGACTATATCGAGGGAGTTATAGACAATTTCTATTGATGCAAAGGCTAATTGTGTCTTTCACTTCCAAAGAAGGAAGAGAAAGACTTTCAATAACAGTGTGGATGTAGTCTGTCCCAGCAGGGAAGCCTTCTTTTCAAGAAAAAGAACAAAAACTACACAAAACCTCCAATAGCAAACATGCATTTCAGTGACATTTTGTAAACTATGGATGAAACTTCAAATGAAAACCAGACAAGGACACAGAGAAATATAGAGAGAATGAAGAGATAGGATAGATCAAGAGTCTCATGGAAAGACAGATGGGAGTCAGGGAAAGGACAGTGAGCATAGGGGGAGAGAAGACAGGGAGAACGTAATTGGCCGTGTTCATGTAAATACCACAGGTTCTCCATGTAGAGCTGCGTGTGTGTGTGTGTGTGTGTGGAAAGATTTGCTGCAGTTTGCCAGTCGGTGAAATGAAACACAGGCCTAGCAGCTCCTGCATGTGCTGCCAGAACCCCACACAAGCTGGCACACAAACACAGACACACACCACTTTCACTCTTGGGACTGATTCAGAAAAAACATCTTAGCATGTCAGTTAGCAGTGAGTCACAGTGGCTCTGTAGCGTCAAAATAACTAAAGCCTGACCAGACTGAGACCAAACTCAAACCTTGAAGGATAAACTGCGGTTTAGCAGTGCCAGTGTCCAGTAAAAAAAAATCTTTCACCAGCAGCAGTGTTAGGTAGTGAGACATGGATTGAAAAGAAATTGCCTTCTAAAGACTCTTCCGATTTAAAAACTGTTGTATTAATGCTAATGTTATTTATCCTATTTATTTTAATTATCCTAAGTGTTATATCATATCAGTAATAATCACTTTTTCAGTGATCAAAGATGTGCTGAGTAATCAATAACTTCCTCAAACTCCAAAATCTGACATAGTTTAAGGTGGTCTGTAGTGCAATCATTAAAGAAATACAGAAATAAGTAAAATAGTGCTTTCGCTCACTTGCTTTGTTGTTCTCTACTGTTGAGCAAAAGGAAATGTGTTTAGGTTCTGAGACAGCATGGGGTTTGTTTTAAAAGCAGAGTATGGTCCACTCTTTGAAGCTGCTGTGTTTCCACAGCTCTGAAAGCCAGAAATCTCAATAAATGGCAAAGTCATCCGTGAGATACTATTATTAGTGATTCAACTACTCTGTGAAAGCTCTGCTGATGGAGCAGGGTGTTTTAGCGCTGTAGGACAGCGAAATCGTACGCGTTCATAATTCATTGAAACCGATGTTTTGGTTAGAAAAAAAAAAAACATGAAGCAGAAGGTAGGGCATTACTATTAAAGCATAAGTGCAGCATTAAGTAAGAATACATGCAAAATCTTTTGAGTATGAAACAAAACTAGGCTTTGGCTGGAGATGTTTGAAGTGACTGATATATTTTATGACTGTTTATACACAGAACAACAGTTATTTACAGATTGTGTCTTTTATAATCAAAATCAGCAGCATTATGTTGTGTTATTGGCAAATGATGCTGTACTGACAGCTATCTTTGGTGTAAAACTGTGTTACAAAACAATACAACAGTATAAAACTTAGCCCTCACAAAATAGCCATTGAAGTGCTCTTCTGTTTTCTATCACTCTTTTTTCACCATCTTTTTATTTCATTTTATTTGTTCTTCTTTCTTACTTTTGTTGAAGAGTGCTCTACATCCAGTATTGTGTCAATTATAATGAACAGTGAGTGTCTTAACAGTAAATCAACACCACAGTAACATGACAAATCATCATCATCATCATCAATCATCTACACCTTCTCTCTCTCTCTCTCCTCTTTCTCTGCCTCTCCTTGTTTTATCAGTGCAGACTTTTTCATTGATGTCCTTCATGTCATACAATTAAATCCTCCCTCTCTGCTCTGGTCTTCCTCTAAACTTGAAGTTTCACATGGCCGGCCGTAGTGGGGATCAAATCCAGCTCTGGCAGCACTGATGTCATGTGTATGCGTCCACTGAGCTACACAAAACTATATCTCTTTCTACACTCTCCTCCTCATTCTCACTTTTCCGCTCTCTTTTCTTTTTTTGGCCTCCATCTCCCCTCCCTCTCCTCTCTGGTTTGCCTCGTCTTCTCCCTCCTGCCACTGACAGTTCCTTTCAGCACCTTGTGAAACTGAAACGTGCCCATCGTTGTTCATTTCTTCAGGCCGGCTCCGGCCGCGCTGCACGTGCTCTCCTTTATAAACATCAAACCACAGACCGAGGAGTCGGAAAACAGACACTGACATTATGTGTATTCCAATAGTTACTGTCCAATATAGTCATCTACTTTTATCGTTTCATGCATTTTTCAGAAAGCCATAGAGCCACTATAAATGTGCTGCATTGAGTTGATGGGGAGCGAGCGAGAGTGACAGTAGTGTTATTTTATTTACATAAAACATGTGTTGTTGGTTTCTGTGGTACTGAGGCTACTGTGACAGACAACATGGATGTCACACTTGCGGTGGCATCCATGTCTAGCTTTTCACCAACTTTCACAAATAACACCAAGGTCTAAATTAGAAGACAGTACTGTATCTATTGAGACCCTCATTTTTGATGAAAGACTTTAACTGACTTTACACTTAAAGAGACACATACAGCACCAGTCAAAAGTTTGGACACACCTTTCTATTCTCTCGATTGAGAAAGTGTGTCCGAACTTTTAACTGGTGCTGTAGGCGTTCAATATAGTAGTGATCCATTTTTAAAAAAGGACTTCCACCGTGGCTTGAACATCCAGATGTGGTGGCTGCTGCTTTGACTGTAAGTGGGGAAATTGGTCTGATTAATTTCTTCCTGTATGACTTTCGAATGTCCGTATTCAAGTTTGAGTTCAGTGAGAAGCGCTTTCTCTCAGTCTGCAGGAGTTACCCCTAAACATGTTTGGTTTTGATGTTTTAGATTGAGCATGAATGCACCCAACACTAATAGCTGTTTGGTTTTTTTGGGGGGTTTTTTGTTTCAACAAAACTCAAGTGTTTAGGGTAGATCTTTCCTGCCAGAGTTCAAGCATAACACAAAAGACTTTGATGTGTTGATTGATATGAAGTAGGGCTGTAACTATGATTGTTATCATTAATGATTAACCCTCTAGATTATTTTCTCAATAAATCAATTAATGTACTGTATGATACAGAAAAGTTTCAAATTCTTACATTTGAGAAGCTGCAAATTTGATTGCCAGTTCATTTTCTGTCGATACACTAATCAATGAATAGACTAATTCTTGCAGCTCTAGTATGAAGTCCATGGTGAAGCTGCTGAAAGGGAAGTGCTTCTATTAACTGATAACTATTTGTTCCTGTTTTTTTTTTGCTTTCTAAACAGCTCAGTGTGAAGTTATGGAGAAATATGATGGCTAAAATGTTTGAAATCTGATACAATAAATTCAATGATACATAGGATGAGAGACACATTTTACATTCTGTTTTTAGTCTTTTACTTTATCAATTTATAACTGCAGAAAATTCAGAGCAACAAACCGTCCTAATCAAGAGAAGCACACATGAACTCCCCCTGAAGCAGCCACACCTTAGTATGATGAGTAGTATTATTATTTCATAGCTTAACATCTGATTCATAGTTGACCAAGCTTCAACTTCAAGAAAAATCTTTGATTTAGCATCAAGTACAAATGTATGCAGATGTTAAAATAAATAAACAAGTTGAAATATACCTCAAGTAGAGCATTAAAACATGATCACATTTTTTAAATTCATTTGGTGGAGCGTGTCCTGACCTGTGATACTGAATGTTGCAAGATGCGTCCTAGTTTGGCCCATTATACTTTATATGCACTCACCACAGTTTAATCATCAGTAAAAATAAGCATCCAAAAGTTTCTAATTGTGAACAGAAAGTGCATAACATCTTTGAGAGTGAACTTATTAGGAGTTCCGGCAGGTCTTTGTTTAGATGAAGAGTCCTAATATGACTGTGTAACCTGACAGTCTCCTTTTGTATTACAGCCTATGTGCCTTTAAAGTGTTACCTATTCTCAGAAAATGTCTCAACGAGTCTTTACTTTGATTTGACTCATATGTTATTAATACCTTATTGGTAACTGATACATTTTGTTGTGGACATTAAGGTCTAAAAAAATCGGATTATTTTTAGACTTCTTGCAGCATCCTTTGAAAATGTATACACTTGATTCTGGATACAGTTTATATCAATCTGTAGTGACATGTTGCATCATAAGGCAACACATTCTCTACTATGGGAAATATTATACAAACAGCTGATTCAGCTGTATTCAGTTCAAATAAGTTCAAGTTCAAATAATTAAGCAACAGTAACCGTAATCTGTCGCAGCATGTACTGAAACTATTGCCATTGCATTACTGTTCCTATCATTGTTTGTCAGTTCCTTGACAGTGTTGCAAGCGGAACATTACTGTATGTTTTCAAATCTGACAAGTTCTATTACAAACCACAAGCCGACTGTTTATCTCTATTTGTGTTGCCACTCAGAGTAAATACCCTGTTGACTGTGAAGTATGACTTTATTCTGCTTTGGGAACAATGGGTTCTGGTTGCATCACTCAAAACTGTGATGAAAAACAAACTTGCGAGTATGTATTTGTGTTTAGCTCGCTCGCTCGCCCTTGCAGGACGTCTCACTGTACATTTTGGCAAACAGCGTGATGAGGTAACATAAGAATTTTTTTCTGGCACATGTATGCAAATACATCATGCATGTCACAGCTGTCGACACTGACATAGTCAGACACACGCAAACGCATGTTCTGTGCGTCTGTGAGCAAACACATACACATCAGCTGGAAACAGAGCTCTCTGCTCTCCTCTCACCACGTTTCCAAATCAAAACCACATTGTTGGACTATATGATTCTGTAAGATCTCGCCAATACAAATGAATTACTATGAAACAAAGAAAGAATTACATGCCACAAGTACATTGTCCAGAGAACATCTACTTACAGATGTAGCAAGAACTGATGCCTTACCATTTATGGTAGTTATTTCAATGCAGTCATTCAAAGGTCTAATTCCCATGCTATAAGATAGTTAACCAATTTGTGTGATGAACAAATAGAAACGACACTAAAAGTAACAACAACTGGGTAGTCAAGGCGTCATATCACTGATAATGTCTGAATCATGGATGTCGCTATTTGCAGCAAACATTTTTCTCAAGAAGTTAAGGGCCAATTCATCCACAAAAAAAACAAAACATATAACTTTTGTGAAATGACTCATTAATACAGTCTCTGATACATGATCTACTCTGGACTAACTCTGGCCCATTTAAACATACATTCAGTAATGTACATAGTCCATGTAAATAATCCACCAAACAGAATTGAATTACATGTCATGCTGCTCGTGCAGTAACAGCAGCATTCCAGCATTGGTATTGCTGCGTAGGTCTGTTGTTAATGTGATAAAAATCAACCGTTGGATGGAGAATATTTGAAATATTTTGAATATGCAATATGGGATTTGAAAGCAGCATTGTTGGGGATCCTAGATGCAGAATGCATGGATGATACACTGCTGTCACTGCCATTTAGTGGCTGTGTATGCCTGTGCAAGGACAGCACAGGACAGTGACCGCTAAAAATACATAACCCTGTTGACACTCGCCCCTCTGTCTTCTTCCCTTCTCTCTCTCTCTCTCTCTCTCTCTCTTTCTCTCTCTCGCTTTCTCTCTCTCTCGTACAACAGAATTCCCCCCATTCTTCTCTCTTTCACTTCCTCTTGAGCTCATGACACCACCCAATGGAGACACGCACAGATAAAGAAACAAACAGTACCAAGATAGCATGACACATTTACTTGGGATTTGAGGAAATCTGCTTTTAGACTTTTGTATAAACATTTATGATTGAACAAGTGATTATTCACGCCACGTAACTGGAGTCAGTGGAATTTGTTTTCAAGTTGTAATTAACATATATTACATCCTTCAACCCTGTAACAGACCAGGTTTATAAATTTAGAGCTGAATTCAGACAATTAATTGATCGACAGAAAATGAATCCACAACCATTTTGATTTCCATTTAAAATTTACTGATATAACTGTTTAAGTGCAAATTCCTTTAAATTCACTGGTTCAAGCTTCTGAAATGTGAATATTGTTCAGTTTTCTTTGTCTGTTATAAAAGTAAAAGGAATCTTTTTTGGTTTTCAGTAGTTGATCAGACAAAACAAGACATTTAAATATGTAAACTTGTGCATGTTGTAAATGTTGATGGGTGTTTGACATACACTCGTAAAATATCTGACATTTTATGGACCGAGTGATTCATCTAGAAACTAACTGTCAAACGAATTGATAATGAACATGAACATAACAAATTGTTAGATGCAGTCTGACATGAATTAATCACCATCAGGTTTTGAACATGATAACACAGAGGTGTCCAGCAGCGGAAGACTTGGAAGAAGAAAATAAAATTCAGGCAAAATGATGACCTGTCTAGCTAAAGGTTCTTTGTTACTGATATGACATATGGCAGTTGAGGGTAAAGGACCGATTGTGGTCAAAAGGAGAACAAGCAGGTTTCCGTTTCTTAGTTTCTATATGTGTCCAATCCTTTCTGTGGAGTTACATAGATATTTCTTGAAAGGAGTTCACATTTGCTTTCTATGTGTTGTGATTTTGGTGATGTGAGTCCTGTCAGCTCTGGATATGCCAGTCACATGCTCTGTCTGGACTTCCAACTGCAACTGCAGCAGCACTGTACAACGGCTGCTATGTGTATTAACTCACAAACACACACATACACAATCGAAAGAATGGGCCTGTGTGATATCAACAGGATATCCAGCAGTAGCTTGAACTCTGCAGTAGCTTTGTTCCACAAGCATGTGAATAGAAACCCTATTCATCAAGTGGGACAAACACACACACACACACACACACACACACACACACACACACACACACACGCACACTATTCATCTGTGGAGACAAAGACTGATTTCAGTCTCATCTAATTCTTTACATGGCCCAGCAGCCAAGCAGGGAGAGGAATGTGTGAATTGAATCATACAGTGAAAGACTGTAGAATCATATGTAGCATACACACCAAACTGGTACACTTTGTTTTGTAAAAATGTTAAATCTTTTCATAAAATCATAAGATTTAACACACTGGTTATATATAAATATCAATGGATTGACATATGTAGGTGTCATGATGTGGTTTAGTGGCATTATTTAGTATATAGAGATACACTTGGGTACTTTAAAGAAATTCAAGGCAAAGTGTAAATATGGTTGAACGATCAGCTCACACTATTCCACAGTATGTTTCATGTTGGTGAGGTTCTGGCTCTGCTTGGGAAAATGAATAATAAAGTCTTAATAAAGTGAAAAAAATGCACATTATGTGCCACAAGGAAGAGACAGTACATTCCCCATACCATGTTAATTATGTTGGCTTTCATCTCTCTTTAATAGTCATAGCCTACAGTTCTGTGCTCTCATAACATGGGCAGCGAACGCCCACATACTTGATGATGCAGTTTACATCATTCTGACCCTTGCAGCCATGTGGATGCAGCAAGCCTGAATGGTGGAATCTCTCCAGTTCCTGACCTCATTATCTGATAGCCAATGACTCTCCCCTCGGACATACCCTTGTTTTGTTGTATGGCAAGCTCTCCTGTATGTGGGCATGTGTGTTTGTGTACATGCATGACTGGGGTTGAGTAAGAAGGAAAGAGACAGAGAGAGAGAGAGACAGAGTGTGTTGACACCAGAAAGGTCAACATTGTCAAACTCAAACATCATGACTGTGGCACTCTGGTAGCTTTATGCTGAAACAAATAAAATCTAATTGAAACCTTGTGAGTTTGAAGCTAATGTTATCTCTGTTCAGTCTCTTTTCTTCCTCATAAAGCAGGAATGGCTCAAGACCAACTTTAAAAACAAAAAAAAAATGTAAGTGAAGGTTGTCAAATACTGAGCATGAACCTACAGTACATGGGCAGGCTTTCCTGTTGGACAGAACACACAAGGTCAGTTTGACATTTAGGGGAGTGAAAACACTACTTTCGTGGCAACAATAAGCCACAGAAGCAGGAAAAGTGCGAAAGAGAGAAAGGGCAAGGAAGTGGAGATGGCTTCTTTCAGCAGTTGCCATGGTGAGTGCAGGTTGAGGGGGCGGGAGGGGGGGGGGAGTAGGGGTCAGAGGTCACTCTTCGTCTGTCTATTCCGCTCACTCAGCTTTATGGGAAGCAGACTGGGTTGGCGCACATTGACGCACAACATATACAGTCTCATCACTCTTCTTATGTCCACAGTGGAGTGTTGGGTGATTAAGGTCAAATCTGGCCATGAATGTAGATCCCGTTACAGACCCACATTTCAGGTCCATCATCCGCCTGTAATACAATCCACCAACACAGCTGGAGAACAGTAGAAAAAAAATGCTCACTGATGTCCAGTAGTATTAAGTCTATACCATCTAATACCTTGCC